>OU452232.1:8322225-9522225 GCA_911728455.2 Marthasterias glacialis | reverse complement strand
AAATTTTCTGCACCCTCTTACATGTCTTACTGCCTGACCATTCATTACACTTCACTAAGGTTGGAACGGTAAACTATGCAGCTCAAAAATCTGATATCATGTGGTGAATGCATCTACACAGTACACGGATACGCTTGTGGACCTTTGCAAAGTTGTGCCAACTACACAAATGGCTGGTCATCTTGCTAGAAAATGTTACCAAGAGAGTCCAAGAGTAGGAAGGTTAATAGCCATCATGGGGAGAACGACATACTGTAGCTGCACTGTTTTCAAACCTCTAGTTTCCATTTGTGGTAATTGTAGAGTTTGTAAATCCCCTGATCTCCAAGAGTGATCAATGCAAATTTATCAGGATTTGTTGGGTTTTGTACAGTCTCAACCCTGATGCATGGTTATTTTCAATTTATTGCATTAAAATCATGTACAAAGTGTTGACTAATTTTGCTGTTAAGGCAGCCTCTGTAGTACATGTATCTGTGTTTGTCCTGTACATGTGCCTTTTCTGTTAAGTTGTAACAACTGGAAATGTTGATAAGTGATCACTTTGTCAGTTACTGAAGCACAAGCAATGTGGTTTTGATAAAATACTATCATTCAGTAATGCACACTACTGTTCGGTTGTCCTTGTTTTAGTTGTGTTTATTGTTGAATGAATGGTAATTTGTACAGGTATGATATTTTTAAATGCTTTGTGTAATTTGATGATTATTTATTTAGAGTTAATGTGTTTAATACAAGTGGAATAACCTGACTTCATATTAAATATGGAAGTGATGTAACTAGCAAGTTTGTATATTGGTTTTATCATTTTATAGTATTCCAGTACAACTATTGCGGAGGCTATATCCTGATTTGGAAAAAAATGCTGGGGCTAAAGGCTGAAACCTGAATCATAGTGTGAACTAAAGTGTTGAGCACACACTATTTTGTGTGTCCAGGCACTACATGTATATCACAATTCTTAGCTGGTTTTGGACGAATAGTGGCCGGCTGTAAAGCGGTTGTCAGTTTTAGTTACATTTGTAAATAGCATGGATAAGGCTTGACTTGACATGACTGGCATTATTTGAGATCTTGTGTGTATAGATTTATGCTTTTGGCCTCTTGAGAAATACACTGTACATGTAGTATCTTTTTGTGGTCACAGTCTCTTTCGGTGAGCTGCTGTTCATTTATGCTCATATTGCCAATCAAAACATAAAATAGTCAAGTCACAAAGTCACACTGTTAAAGTGTCACATTGTTACACTGCCACAATCTGAACTTCACAGTTTTAAGTCCTTGTGAATGTAGGAACTGCATTTACATTACAGAGCCTGAGCCACAAGTGCATGTAACTTAGTGTGACAGAATTGCCTTAACACTAACAGGTTCAATGGAGTTGTAGTAACTTAACACTGTCACATGGAGAAATGTCCAATGAGAACATGTCCTCTCGGTAACTTACCAATGTTTACATGAGACTTGTGAACAGGAATGTATTTTTGGTCAATTTTTAGGTGTTTCTGTCAAGTTACATTGAATTAAGTTGATCTACCTAGCAGCAGTTAACTTGCCGATCAGTAAGTTAACCTTTGAGCTTGGTGGCCATAAGTGGTTTAAACTAAATTACCCATAGCGGCCGCAGGTGGATGCAAGGTTTAGCCTACTTCCACTCAACAAAAAATGCGAAAGTAACAAGTCATAAATTGACCTTTTCAAATATTTCCCATGTTAACATAGTATCTATAGTTCTAAAGCTAAAAGAAAACCAAAGTTATGGTGATATTAGTGTCAGAAGTTTGTAATGTCAAGAAATCAACAGTATTAGCCATGTCTGGGTGTTTGTTGATGATTACAATGTATACAGATACATGTTACACCACACCCAATTGTACAATGGGAAAGCATTGTTTCTACAAGACGCACAGTGCTCTTTCACAGGCAAACCTGTCAACCATTTTAGGAGTCAAAATGTACACAAGCAGATGACTCCCAAAATGGCAGAAATGGTAGACATGCATTGTGTGGAGGTCCTTTCTGAGTTGTGCAAGGGGTCAATGAACTTTGATTCCATTGTATAGACTGTCTTGTACATGACTGCAAAAACTGTAAAACTTCAATAGTCTCTTTTCAAGTGTGGGCCAAGTTGAACATGTATGCAATACATACATATACGTCGATCACCCCTCAGCAACGAGTTTGCACTGACAGCAATAACATAAACTACAAAATGTTCATTAGATGAAGATTGGCTGGATCAGTTTTTTCCATCATATGAGGCAGGGCTTACCCTTAACACTAGCCCGGCACACATTGTCTAGTAAAAACTGTTATGGGCTAGTAAACACCACTTCTCAACTTGCCCTGCGGGCTACTTAAAACTGTGCAACTTACTTCAGATTTCAACTTCCTTTTCAGATGTGAATAATACATTTTGTGTTCATTTATTTTTGAGTGTGTGAGTGTAACTTCATTTGACAGCTAAACTGGCTGTGATCGCTACCATTAGTATAAGAAAGATACATTTATGAAAATACTAGTTTAAAACTTCCTGGGGGCAAGTAAAATGCACAAAAAGCTTAAGCGCAAACCCTGGAGGTCAGGAAGTTAAGGCGCTATCTTGTCATACTTCGTTGCTTTGACTGACTTGCATGTGAGAACTATAGCTGCATACATAATGAGTTTTGTATACTAATAATTGGTGGCGCAATAAGCTCTTTACCTAGCTTCAATATTTTGAGGAACAAGGAGCCTAAATGTGGGTCCAAAAAAACGACCCACGACAATTTCCAGCTACATCTGCACCTCAAAGTTTTTGCGTAACAAACAGACACGTGACTCACAGTAGTATATACATGTAGATATACTGTTGTACATGTAGAGCTAATGCCCTTTATCAGTGGAAGTCCCCTATGTGTTAGTTATTTTGTCAGAATTTTTCTGTGGGAGTATTACTGGCACAAAGAAACCCTGACTTTACAAGGCCAAGAGAACAAAGATTCCCTTTATTGCATCATGCGTTTTGTTTTCTCTATTGAGAAAATGTCAAATTCACGCCCAGTGAATTGCAAAACAATCGGCTGTTACCTATGGCATGGGATTGGTACTAAACCCGGAACCATGGCTGGATTCCGGGTTTACTCTGACTCACCTCCATTGAGCCGAAATACAATGAAATACAATGAATAACAATGATGGAAGCCTCTCGATGTCTCGTAATCCTCTTTATGGAACAAATGGACAAAGGTCTGGAATCGGTGATTACACAAAAACCACCTCTCAATAGCCAGAAAACGACAAAATATTAAAGACCATGTTTTGTCTTTGTGTGGGTGAAACAGTGCAGTAGACGGCATGTGCATGGTCTGCACACTCAGCAGTGGAAAGTCTGGGCGACCATTGTTCTGCGGTGTTCTGATTTTACACAATGATGTCTTGTAATACACAGCTTTCGTTTCCAGGCAGGGAAACATTTGCGTGAATACATGTCTTCCAGCAGCTACTGGTTAATAAACCATGCCTCAAATTAGCTGTGGCCCTTGTTTTTGACCATGGTCACTGATGGTGGCATTTATAATGTTCCTAATCGATAATCCTACAATCTTCATTGAAGTGCTGCCACCAGGCATGACAGGGGAAAATGTACAATGTATGTGCCCCCTTCAAGAACAAATATCAAGTCCTGTAATATTGTATGATCTCACTAGTCGCCTAGATCACTTTCTCAAATCTCATAAATATTGTGTTCCATCGAGACAGACATTCTTTTTTTAAATTATACTTTTTTTTTCGTTTAGATGTTAGATTATGAGAAATTTGCAGTTGGAAACTTGGACACCCCATTTATCAATTTGAATCGTATTTGGTTTTCTCCTGGGAATGAGCAGGGTACAGCCCTATAGTGCAAATGAAGCATGTGGTTTGTTGTGTATAAATTTTAAGCAACGTGTCTGTTCAGTAATTCTAGCTGGCAAATTCTCACGTCGTCATGGCTTCTGACAAATGTTCAGAAAAAGAATTTCGGCTGTTTCAGATACGACTACACCTAATTCAATTTGACAAAGCAATGTTTCCCTAAAAGTTGGGTACTTCTGATTTGTTATTATTACAAATGTAGCAAATGAAAACACTGTAGGCCAGACTCCTAAAACAACCTCAATGACCTATGGACAAAATAAATCAATTATTTGACCCTTTGAACCTGGGTACGTTCAAAATATAAAAACTGGTATTGGTTCATGCCCTTCCTTCCTTTTGATGAAGTTGATAGATGTAAAAGCTTCAGAATATCTAGATAGCAGCACAATTCCACTAACATTTCACATGAAGGTAGACATGCAAGTAGTGTACAGTTACATTATATTGACAGACAAAGAATGCAGCACAGCGGCCATACAAAACTCAATGGCCACACACCAGCCATTCACAGACCACTCCTCTTAATTTGCATATCTGACCTTTGACCCTAGATGCACTCATGCCTTGTGTATCTACATGCAAATGCTGCCTTTTGTCAATGAGAAGTGCACACATTGCTGATGAGTCTTTAGTGGAGCTGAATATAGCCATTGGTATTTTATCTAGCTCTGGACTGCATGTGGGGTGGAAGAGATTTCTGCAAGCTTGAGCCTGTAAATTCAGAAACATTTTACAAAACTGAGTTTTTTCAAGCTGTAAGTTACATTTCAAGCGTAAAGGCTCGCATAACATGTAGTGTATCTTTTTGGGTAAATTAAGTATAAATGCCGTCATTTCAATATACTGATTGATAATATTAATTGGTTCAGCATTTAAGTTTGTGTGTGTTTTTGTCTCAAGATAGAATACATGTTGCCAAAACCTTTCAATTTATATGAGTGTCCTCATGACATCATAATCACATGTTACAATGTGTGCATGCTCCATAACAATATTCAAAAGTTTGTACATATTGCGCTACACATGTCTTTTTTAGCATTTTTATGATGTAGATTCAAGTATCAATGCTTCAAGTGAGTTGTGTGGGTGAGACGTGTGAGCTTGACACATATCAGCAGTACAGGCATGATGGAGGACAAGGGTGTTCTTGTGCACAGTAAAGCTAATTGGACATGTTGGAAGAACGATTGGATCGGATCCATTTCATTAGACTCTGAGGTCATTTCATAAGGCACAATCCTGACAATTACAAATGTGTTAATCTGATCTGCTCCGATCCCTATTCATTCCCTTTTTTTGCATACTACTTATAGTAATAATATGAAGATGCAGTTCTTATTAGCTCACCCGAAGGGCATCCCAAAGAGCTTATTTTTTCTATAGGTATGCAGAGCTATAAATGCATACAATGCCAGAAGCTCTGGGGCTAACCCCTTAACGATTAGGTTTTTTTACATGCATTACACAATGCACGTGACCTACAGCTTTGCGTCTCATCCGAAGGACGAAGCAATAATGGTTTAGTATCTTGCTTTTAAGGACAAATGTCAAGACAAGACTCGAACCCACACTCTGCTGATCAGAAACACCAGAGCTTGAGTCCAATGCACTTGACCGCTCCTCCACGACATGCCAATAGACCCCTGTACTGATGATGTGACACTTTACATATTTGTTTTCCTATGGGAGCTTTGAATTCATAGCCCCCCCCCCCCCTCTCATTCCCAGCCCCATCATAAGAAAGCGCACATGTAAACAAAGCGTGATGTCATCAGTACATGGGTCTGTTCTTACATCACATAAATAATACATTTTAAGTATAGTAATGCTCCAACCAAAGTTAAATATTGGTGAGTACTCCTGGAACTATGACTATCATGGTAACAATGATGTCAATTTCAGAAGTACTGTAATGTCATTTATGAAGTGCACATCACTGTGAGTGATGTTCACTTAAGTAGCAATGGTCTCGTACAAGTCTTGTGACTTCTACTTCTACTTTGTTACTTGGCAGAGTCCATAAGTCAGTATATAACGTCCAGGAGCAAGTATAGTTAAGTGTCTTGCTCAAGAACACAAGTGCCGGGACCAAGATAGACCCACATTGTTAATATGTTACGGATAGATTAGATAATACACAATGTTATTGATCACGGTAAGTAACTGTATTCACTCTAAACGGTCAGTTCGATGCTTACATGTGACTAAAACCCAGTAGTGCTAAACTCTCTGTTTATAATAAAAGTTGACAAATACATGTACATGTAATATGTACAAGTACACTTCTACATTGTACGTGTGGATGTGTGTTAAAGATGCCCACTCGTCAATGCGCGACAAACAAATCCGTGCCACGAAAGATCACCTTTGACCGGCGCACACGTTGTACTTACATGTAAATTAGGTACGGGTACATGATGGTTTTGTGTCACAGAAACAGTCGTCGGGTAATGGTGACGAGTGGGCGTCTTTCAGAGATGTAAGCCTGGATCAAATCTGGATTGTTGGAAGCAGACTCATGGACATGATCGAGGAAGAAATGAAACTGCCCTTTCCCATGGCTTGAGGGTCATGCTTACATCAAGATATGAGGCAGGCTGCAGCAAATCTTTGCAATCCTCACCTGAGTCATGTATTCACGTATCAAAAAAATAATGCAGTGACCAAGGGTGGTTACTGACAGCATAATCACCATGCCATCAGCCATCTACTGACAAAAAAAAATCGTACCAGGCTTTGGGACTCCTGGAAGAAAATGCTGTTGGTATGAGCCACTGGCAGCAATGTCAAAAGGCAATCGATACAAGCACAAGGAAGCAGTTGTGAAAATTATTGAGCTGAAAAAAGCAAGCTGATGACATTGGAGGGTCAAAACTGAGTGAGAGTTGACATTTCCACAAGTAAACCACTATCTATGCTAACCAATGGTTTTGTATGAATAAAGGACTTTCAATTTGTTACATCTGGGTCTTGTTGGATGAGACAGTATACAAAGTAACTACACCTGAATGACTTGCCAGTGAGCAACCAACTTCTTTACTGCCTGTTGAGAAAAACTGGTTGGCAGCAAATGCATGATCGTAACATGTTATTGACTTGACACTTGACAGCAATAGACCGTTCCGGCCTGTCAATCAAACTCTGCGCGTTGACCAATTGGATCATGCCTTTTGGTCATGTGACCTTGGTCAAACTCGGTCACACGTGCAGCGTAAACGTACACAAACTAAGGTGTGTTGTTGCCAAAGCCGAAACGGTCTGTCATCAATTGGTGATTCAGCAAGTCGTTGTGGCATAAAATTTGGTCAAAACTAAAATACACACAATGAACATGATGAGTGGTGGCTCAAATGGTTACCAAATGCAGGACAACCAAAAGAGCTCATTGTCCAATGTCATGAAACTGTTAACGTACAGCAGAAAAATGTTTAAGCTAAAAGTATTTTTTCGCTGAAGTGAACATTCATGCCCACCCTGTCACTTAAACAACTAAGACACAAATCAAGCAACACATCAAACTAATTTCAACAAACTAGACGATTAGATTTTGAGAAGATGGCAAGTAACAACTGTTGGTTTTTTGAAATCATTGTGCTAATTTTAATTGTTGAAATAAAGCTCAAACCTTTTTGGACTGGTTCTCTCAATGGTAGTATGTCTTTGGACAGTTGGTACAAATACAGTATCAACATTATAAAAATTAAGCTTTCAGATTAAAACAATTTGTTTGATTTTCTGGTCATTACCAAATCAACATGTACAGTAAGTCACCTTACCCAGGGCTTGAATTTAATGAAACTATTCACTAAACCACTGCTCTGAACTTCCACTGGACCAGAAATAATTGTTGTGAGACCTCGAGATATTGCAGTCTTTTTATGTTTTCTGAACGTTTAGGAGGTGGTTTGGAATTGAAAAGTTCAGCATGCATAGTAAATCTTCAGAAGTGTGTTTGGAAAACACAAGACTGCAGGACTGTGGGGTCACTGATCCCATACTGCATTCCCTTGACTGGCCAGTAGTCCTATGGGTATTTTGAACCCTGAAATCTGTGGGAACCCCTAATGTATGACACTCAACCTGCTACAAAGTTTCTGCATGCTCATCAGACATACCAAAGTCTATTGACACATTTTGGCCATTTTGAGAGTAAATTCCGTGTGTACATTTTGACTCACAGCTGGACAGAGATGTGCGTGTAAGTGCGCAGAGCATCAAGAAATGGGTCAATACTTGGATCAGTCAGAATTATGTAATGTACAGAAGAATGTACATGCGTGCTGAAGAAGGGCTACATGTTTTAAAGCAGATTTTTAATTTGCAAATGAGCTTACTTCCATGGCTATGCTGTCCCCCACAATTCTGTGCTTACTGTCACTATTATCTGCTTGCTAGTTTTTGCTAGGTTAGTGAAGAAGTTATGCACTAGTTGTGTAAGCGAAGAATGCAATGTAATGTGTATTAACCTCACGTACAAGCAAATATTCCTTACTAACATTCAGTGTGAAATTTTCTGCATTGAGTTTTCACTTCTAAGCAGAGCCATGGAATTGGGCTCAGACTGCCTGAAAGGTTTCAGGTACATGTACTTCAGTCACAGTGTGAAGCTGCTTTTGGGTGTGGTAACTCACCGTGTGACATTGTTAACATTTTACAGTCTCAGAAGTTACAAATGTTTACACATTGATTGTACCCTGACACTGCCAGGGATGTGTAACGTGACCAACAACCATCCTCACAGGAAGTCACATTACAAGTGAGAACAATATGTTACGGGGGTGATTTGGTTTTTCTTTCATGTTAACATCGTTAAATTTAATAAATTATAATGTTTCACTAATGATTTTCAATCTAATTTTCTTTTCCAGAGATGCAAGTTTGCATGTAGGATGCCTTCATGTTTGTACTGACCTCAACTAGACAGCCTGCATTCTGATCATGATGAACAGCAAAGTAAGTACAGCAAGCCCAATAACACCCAAGGCAACAATAACCGTTGCTAAGGGTGTGGCATCGCCAAAAGCCCGAACTGGCAGTGGATCGGGCAAGTCTCCAGCAAGATTCACCTCTAGCCAATCAGTGTCTGGGAAATTCTTCGCCGCTAACTCATCATCCAGTAAGCATCTACCCAGCATGTCATCATCACCCAGAAAGTCCATCTTCAATAAATCTGTTGGTCAGTCAGGGGCCATGAAGCTTGGGTCTGGACAGTCGCACAACAAGACATTCTTTGGGAAATCACAGATCGTAAAATCATCTGGCTTTGGTCAGTTTGATCTACCGTTGGCCCTGCGCAAGAAACGTAGACCAAATGCAGGGTGAGAAATGATTGCTAATCAACATCTCTTATAAGGTTATACTGGCTATCATTGTAAATGAAATGGTATTATTATTTCTGCCCATGTAACCAATCCCAATAATTACTAATCCTAAAATCCAAAAAAGTTACTAAAAAGTGGAGAAGAAATCTCCTTCAATAATGAACGGGGCCCAACATTTATAAAGATCTTGAGCAGAAAAAATTGCTTAGCTTGTTAATTTGCTAACCAAAAATAAACAGTGTACCAGTCATAAGGAAAGTATTTTACCTAGTATTTTGGCTGGTAAGCTGTTTCAACTAAAGGTACGTTGTTTCTCTGGTATATCTGGGTTAGCAAATTTATACATGCTTACCAGCTTAATTAAATTTAGGCCTAGCTATAGCTCTCTAGATCAATATGCACTACCTCATTGACTTTTTATTTCTCAGTGTTTAAGATTGTGTGCATACTCATCGCATTGCACAACTGTTCACAAGTCGCTGAGGTATAAAACAAGTTTTTAGGTTAGCCTGGTTAGTCTTACATTCTATTGCCGATGAGATGACTCAAAAATCTAACATATGACCAGCAAAAATGTATCCTATGAAATTTGTTTTTTTTTTCAAACTGCTCAATCCATGGCTTTTTTATTACAAATATGATACAATTTCCCTCCATTAAACACTTCATCATGCAGTTGCTACTCACATGTAATTATCAAAATCTTGGGGTTTTTTTCAGTCTAAAAATTTTTTTGGGTATAATGTTAGCAATTCTTGAGAAATATTTCTGTCTCAAGGATTGTTCACTTCTGAAGTGTTGACAAGTTGTATGCTGCCTTTTAGAAACAAAATTGGGAAGTCCACCTCTTTCAGGTTTAATTTTTTATATTTGGGGGTTTTATCCTTACACCGATGTGTGTCAGCACATGATGTGCGATAAGCACTGTGCACTCAAAGTTGGTGCTTTCCAAGAGTGCTTTCCAAGACATGAGGAAAACATACTCCCGCAGCTCAGGTGGGGTTTGAACCCTCATGACCCCTGCATTCTACAGCAGATGTCTTAAGTATTATTGACCCAATTCACCAGACTCGTCATCACAATAATCTTGGTTGCTTTGGTAGACAATGTCACTGTGTGTTATACAGTGTAGTGCGTATTTTAGGCCATGCGGCGTCCACCTCTCCCAAAATGTTGAGCGTGGCACAATCGCCGTGCGTGAAGTACGTGCAAGGAGTCAACAGACCACTGTAATTAGCAGCGGGTACCGCAAAGTATTGATAATGCACCCTTGGGGGAAAAACCATTAAAACCAATGATTTACTTTGCCTTTTCGTCCAGTGGGTTAAATTTACAGATTCTAAATTCTTGAATCTGCATGTATACAGGTACATGACATAGATTTGAATATCCAAAAAAGTATGGCAACATTTGTGAAAGATTTACGTGTACATGGATCATGTGAATTGCTCCCTGTTTATGATTTTGGAGTGTTGTCTTTTGACTGATTGAACATGTTCAAAATGAGCCGCCTTGGCAGTTTCATTAAACCTGTAAGCAGATGTTCTATGCCCACGATGGAGTAGCGCTTACCACAGCTTCTATTTTGACATAAACACTGCTTGCTGGTGGTTCTTCTAAGCAGGCGTGACACAACAATGGAACCATGAGTGATGAGCACATGCAACATGGAATGTTCTTTCAAATCATTTATGAAGTACACTTTGTTTATGCAGAATTTTTTGCTTAGTGCTTTAGTAAGGACCAAAACTTGCTTGCAATAAACAACTTTATATGACATATGGGCCTGACCTGATATATACATGGTAGATTTACATAGACTTTTTCTGGTAATGTAAATGTTTCTCTCATGTCCTCATCAAGTACGTACATGTACACATACCAGTACGTGTATGTATGTACAATGAATTTTTTGGTGCTGTTAATTTTACTACGGGGTACTAAATGTTGTGCTGTACATGTACATTGTAAATGTACTATGTAGTTTGTGGTTGGTTGCTGCACTTGACTTTTTGTCCTAAATTGTTTACATAAAGTAAAAATTTTGCATGTAAAATCATTTTCTGTGTGACCTCTGTATCATACAGGTTGGCACAAGGGGGGGGGGTCTTTCTGCAACCACATGTTTATTAAATGTATGACTAACTTTTTTTATGCTTAGAAGAACCATCGGCAAGCAGTGTTTATGTCAAAATAGAAGCTGTGGTAAGCGCTACTCCATCGTGGGCATAGAAAATCTGCTTACAGGTTTAATAAAACTGACAAGACGACTCATTTTGAACATGTTCAATCAGTCAAAAGAAACACTCCAGAATCATGAACAGGGAGTACTTGTTAAGTTTACGTACAGGCAAAGTAGCAGTTCAATATAATATGCTGATGTCACCTACAATACTCATCATTTCTAGAAATTATGCGTTGAGTTGCTGTTTACACCTACTTTGTGTGCATCATGCACACATACATTGCACTCATGTTCTGTGGTTGCAGCAAGACATGTATGTGTAGCAGCCTAGTTGTTCTTTATATTTGATCTCACTGTGTTTGTTTGCACAGATTGATGTTTAGAGAAAACAGGAATGTGAAAAAGGATTTACAATTATTACATTTCTCATATGATTTTCAATGTAAAAT
Source organism: Marthasterias glacialis (assembly GCA_911728455.2). Classification (NCBI taxonomy): domain Eukaryota; kingdom Metazoa; phylum Echinodermata; class Asteroidea; order Forcipulatida; family Asteriidae; genus Marthasterias; species Marthasterias glacialis. The sequence continues at coordinate 9,510,370 of OU452232.1, read as the reverse complement.
TACAGCCTTAATTCTGATTCATGTGCCCAGTAAATTCGTAACAAACACATGACTCGATAGTCGTGAATTTTTCCCGCTTTGGAAAAAAATGTCAGAATTAATGCACAAAATGCTTTGTATCATCTTGTAACACAAGGCGTACTTGATTCTTGATGGTGTATAAATCGTATTACATTTGTTTATTGTTCATCAACCGCACAATCAGTGAGTAAATTTTGCTTTTTTGTTGACCACAATTGTAAATTTTGGATGTTGAATGCATGCAGTAAACCAATTAATGTACAGAACATGATTGATGCACATGTTCAAGACTGTGCATGGCAGTTGTGGGTATGTCAGGCACCATTTACAATGTCTACCCATACATGTGTATACATGTGTACATGCAGGTCTTGCATGAGCGTCCTCAGCTAGCTGGCCATGCCAGCATTGCCTATGGAATTTCACCCACTTCCTTAGCTGCTGGATTCACAGCCAACCACACAAAGGATAAATAGTCATGTGACTGATAGGAGAATGATTGACAGGTTTTAACCTCGCCTACCACACTCACTGTTGTTTGGTGACCTTATGCATAATGCAAACAACTGCAGTTGATCTATTTTCATGGACATTTGCTAGCACAGTCAGGAAGTTGGAGTGCTGCAAAGTGGCTGAGGTGAAGACTGCTTACAAGTCTCCATGTTGGATTCCAAGAGAGAATCTTGCTGTCTCCATTTTTGAGACTCAAGTTTTGTTACTTTTGTACGGGTTGTGTGAAATGTGGGTACGGTACCATATTCGTCAGTTTTATACAATTTGTATTCTTTAAATGTGCATGTAACTCTTGTTTTTACACAGTAACTTGAATGATTGTGTATTTTAATTACCTCCATGACACTTGACAGGCCTGGGCACAAATTCAGGACACTGCTTACCACTGCACTTATGGCCCCATACAATCATGCACCGTACCTTGCAAGCACAGAATTCTGCGGTAAGCAGAGCCATGAAATTGGGCCCAAATGTTTTCAGACTTTCTGCTTACAGTTTATTTGCCCTCAAGCAGAATATTTTTGCTTTTTTAATGTCTGTAAACTGTAACTTACTGTAGGCAATGAAAATTAAAAAAGGCTTGTAGGTGGTTTTTGCTATAACCATGATGTTACAAATCATTCCATCTATTACTTAGTGGGATAGGCCTATACCGTCAAGTCTTAGACTTGAAAAGTTTGTTTGTGCTACAGTAATGAGCATGACGGTTTGGTTATTACTAAAGATGGGTCATGGGCTTGAATGAGTGATTTGTTGAGTACCTCGTGTGTACAGTTTGCAAGATTCATCTTTCATGTGATTCATGCATACGCTTAAGGCACAACAGCAACCTTACTTGCTGTTTGGGGAAGGATACATGTCTAGTACTTGTAGATTAGTCAATTTAGGTTGTATTGAATCTTCAATAACACCAAGCTTTGGTTTACATACATGCTGGCAAAGTGACAGATTGCATGCTGTGTATGTCCATGTAAACTGTACTGATCTGTTGAACATCTTTTCACCCTGGTAGGAATTATTCATGTCATTTGCAAGAGGTCATACTCTTCCTCCATGGTGGTCGGATTCTATGCCATTTGTACATGTTTGATACTTGTCATTTTGAGGGATATACTTCATTGTTCATTTGTACATAGTGCACACTGCAATCAGGCCTGATACTTCAGACACAATTGCCTCCGTTGCCCCTTGGTCATTGTCTTGGTGCCCTTGAATTGTTCCAATAGAAATTTACAATTGCCTCGTAGAGGTGCCCTCTATCAAGAAGAAAATGCACTGATGTCCTTGCCCTTGCAAAAACGAAGCAATCAGGCCTGTGTATTTGTATCCATGTGATGTACAGGTGTCCATGACACATGTTTTCGTGTATGACCAGCATCTTTAATAGCTATAGTGCTGTTTACTGTAAATAATCAACATTTTAAAGTATTTAGCAAAACGTTCTGAAAACAGGCACATTATTTATTATAAGTAGGCCTGTTTCATTGGTCAGTAAGAAATTGTGGTTTGCCTACTGTTGGACACTAGCTTCTCTTGCAGATCTCTTATTGATGTAGGGTAGAAATAATGTTAAACATGTGAGTGGACTGAATGCAATGTACAGTAGATAATAAAACCATTAGATGTATGTATACATGTTATTTTTATGCATACAACCATCCCGCTTTCACGTTTGTAAACAGACATGGCAAAGGACATGTACACGTACATTCGTCACTTTCCATAAATGACTTGAAAGTGTGTTCAGCATCCTCTCCTACATAGTTTAAGGTTCTGTTAGTGAGATCTCGGATCTCATTGGCTTCAGAAAAAAGTGTGCACAATCCTAGTTTTAGTCAGTGGTGTTAAACTGATTGTGTAAGGTATTGGACGGTATAAGGTTAAATTACAATTAAACACTGATGGGCATACTACACAACTACATAGTACATGTGTACACATCACTGGTCCAGTTCATCATGGCATTGCTTACTGCGGCTTATGGCCCATAGAACCACGTGCTTATAAAGCCATCAGCGCAGAATTCTGTGGTAAGTACTAGTGCCATAGAGTTTGGCCCAGTATTCAACCAAATAACATTATACAATGGGACCGATTGCGCGACCTACGTCATGTGACCCCTGTTGGGTGTAAAGTGTAAACACACACGTAATCCTCCATAGGAAAGGGTGGTACGGTACAGGATGATTAATGCATTTAGTCAATTCGATCAGGGCTTTTTTTGCTCGAAATCTGTGAAACATATTCCACAGTTTGTACCAAAGACCTTCAAGTGGCAGTAAGGACAGTTCCAGCATGTCTTGAAAATTTTAAAAGTACCGTATAAATGTGTACGATGTGTACAGCGCACGACAGAACGTTAGGCCAGACGACCGCGATCACCACACACTTTTCAACACAAAAATTTCAAAGTTTTGAAGCTGAAATCCTCCCAAGTAATTGCTTTCTAAAACTGTGTGATTCCTTTGCCTATTTGAAATTCTGCAAGGCTAGGTATTAATACTCATTTTTCCAACGTTGTTTATCCTTTTTTTTTAAAGTGATTTAGTCCAACATTACAAACAAAATAACAGACAGGTGGCTACAATAGTGGTCCAACGCCAGTAGTGAATGGCTTAAAAAACCTCTTTTCAGAAGAATTCTGTTAAATTATGAAACAGAGATGTGATTTAAATTAAGGCAACACCATACTACTTTAAATAAAGGGGCTGATTAATAATTCATCGCTTAACGAAAGTATAATCGACTGTTTTCAAACTCACTCTGTGTCACGGCCTATGTTTTTACACGTATTTTTTCATCAGCTGTATGACGTCATACCCGATAGGGGGTCACGTGACCGCATGTAAACATTGTCGCGCAATTGGTCTATTGTTGTCTGCTGTGATGTTGTCCATGCTGTTTTGGACACCCGAGGGGGCAGATGGCACCAGAGGCGAAGCCGAGGGTGCCATCGGCCCCCCGAGGGTGTCCAAAACAGCATGGGCCACATATCACAGCAGACACCAATTGTTTTGTTATACTATAGTGTTAGATTGCAGGATTGTTAAAAAGGCCCTTACCGACATAGTTTGCAGACGACAATATTCAATTCAACAAAAGTGCATCGGTTACAAATTTTTTATCAACCAAAATGTATCAACTGGTCCCTATATCGCGAGCATCATATCGAAAGTACAGTAGCGTGCATAGTACCAGTGGTTGCATAGTGACCTGTTTCTCAGGTAGTACCGCTAATGTGGTTGTACAGATCAATGGGGACAGTGAAATAATGTTCTAAGAATGATCTAGATAATGGACGCGGGTGACATGACCTACCTCTTTCTCGGGTGTATTTCTAACTTCAATATCAATGGGGACAATGAAATGAATTTTCTGAGGACGATCTAGGTAATGGACCCCGAAAACATCACTTTTTTGAGAAGACATGAAATTTTGTATTATGTCACGTGATTGGTTCTCGACCAATAAAAATTCACAATCTAATACCATGGTATAACAAACTTTGTTGTTATGAGTATTGCAAAGTCACTACAATTGAACTTAGTTTCTCCTTTCTGGTGTTTGAGTGACATTTGTTCCTTAAGCGATACTCTCAATAAAACAAACATGATTGGGAGTTAACTGTATTATAGTAATTTCCCTTAAAAAATAAACTGGATATTGCAGATTTAGAGATGTCATGTCACCCCCCCCCCCCAAAAAAAAAAAAAAAAAATCATCTAATAACCTCTGAACATGTAATAGCAATAGAAATGAAATTTTACAAGTTTCAGAATTGTGGAAATTAAATCTGGATGAGTCGGCTTGTTTTCCTAAACGTACTTTACGTAGGGTTTTTTTCAGGAGGGGAAAGGAAGGGGATGGGGGGGGGTGGTTGGAATTGATCCACCATGTACTGTGTGTGTGCAATACATGTAGTACAATTGGAATCATTGAACCGAGAAAAATCCGCCATTTCTATAGGCTACGAAGCAGTAAATTACTTCTTGTATATAAACTACTGTGAGTAATGCACTCAATTTAACTTACAGTACATGTATGTAAGTTGACCTTTTCACTTTCATTCATTTCAATTTGTGTTGCATTTTTCTCATGTAAACATCCCTGTACAGTGACAGTGTACTTGTACAGTGTGTACCAGATGCTTTTACAGCGTGTAGAAACATATTCCTTGCATGGAGTATAGAACATGTTTGAGATGTTGGACATCTATTCCAATGATCTCAAATGATACTGGTATGCAACACTTGTAAGTTGTAAACTTCATTGTCACTTATTGTCAATAATTGGTGATTGTCTTGGGACTTGGGCCCAATTGTCATGAGCTTTTTAAGCACAAATTAAGCACAAAACAAATTTGCTTACCACTCTAAGGTCAGCAGCCAAAATTCAATGTTGTACATGAAAGAGCCAAGTGTGACTGTGCTTTCCAATTTGTTTTTGCTTAGCTGAGTTTTTTTAAGTAACACTTTCTGCTTAAGCAGGCTTAAGCAGCTCTGTGAACACAGGGCCCAATTTGAAACCTGTTAATAAAGAATAAGCGCAACATAATTGTTGAGCATTTGAAAGTATCTTGCACTGTAGAAACATCTACCAGCCAGCCTAATGTATGAATGTATATTGCTTGAGAAAGGTTCCCTGCTCATTTTTGCTAAGCAAGAAACATTTGCTAAGCACCATTTCCTGCTCTTAGCTTTAAGAAATTGGGCCCTGTTTTGATGGTGTTGGTCTGGACATCCATTAAAGTCCTCTTAGTCTTGGTCTAGATCGATTGTGGCAAAGGAACTTGTGACATTTCAAAAATTGTTCGAATGCAGTACCGTACAATTTAAACTACCTGTCATGCATACATGTAGTACAAGTTATTGTATTATAAACCATGTCACTCTGTATACAAAACTTTTGACCTTGAACATTTAGGGCATTTTCTGACGGGCAAGAGAAGACAATGTTGTTTACATGGGAAGCTTTACATTTTGTGCCATAACCTCCTCATAAAAAGAAATACTGGAAAAATAAAATACCAGCTGAATAAATGTTGAGATGTGCCCTATTATTTTTCTTGACACCAGCTGGTGGATTTCACAAAACTAGTCCTAACTTAGGACTAGTCCTAACATATGACGAGTCCTATAAGTTAGGACTAGTTACTCATCCTAACTCAAGATAAGACTAGTCCTAGTGCTTTGTGAAATCCACCACAGGGCCCAATATTAGGCACTGCTTACAGAATTCTGGCTGTTGGTGCCCTGTAAAAGCCACTGATTCCATGGGCCATATGGTGCAGAATTCCCTGATAAGCAGTGACATGAAATTGGGTGCCAGACTACATTTGAATGCCATGTAAAAAGTACTCACAAATGACAAGATTGACACTTGACAGAAGTCTGTCCTCTTAAGGATAATTTATGTGCCAGTAGTGTGAACAGCTAAGTTCAATGCATAATACATACATGTATATACGGGACTAATGGTTTGAAATCTACAGATTGTTTTTTCAGATAAATTCTTTGTTCTAGATACTTTGTTTTTAATTTGATGCAAATTTGATGAATTGTAGAACTTGCATCACAACCTACATGACATCCTAACCCTGGTTTATGTATTTAATAACAGGATGAAGCGTGAACCGCATATTGACATGGACAAGATCCAAACTACTCCAAGTAAACCACCGCAGCAGAAAGGTAATACATGCGGTTAGTTAATGTGCCTATTTGGGGTCAGTGGTCATCGTCAATTACTGGCTGACAATTTGTAAAATATCCTGTGTTGAATAAAAACAATGAAATTTAAAAGTAAGTGTTCCTCAACTTCTTTAGAATCTCCTTTGTGAGGTGGTGTTGTTCATTGTTTTCTTTTAACAGTGGTCAGTTGGCCAAATGCCAGTTAAAACATATGATGACCAGGAACAAATTTTGCCCAAGTGGTCTGGCTGGCTAGTTGGATGTCTCCCAAATCTTGTAGCCCACTGCCCACGCAGATCGTACATTGACTGGAAACTTAAGTACCACACAAGTGACATTGTCAAAGGAAATTTTGAAATGCGGACCAGTCAGAAGGCTTGAAGACTAACTGGTCTTGCTGATTGTCAATTGTCACTGAAACAGTTGATAAGAGCAAACCATGGCATTGTTTTTTGAATTTTTTCCCCCATTGTTTGACCACTCCATCAGTACATCAGTGTTTAGAAACATATTTTGCTATTATTTCATGTACATTTTAAAATAAGTGCATTGAAACCCCATCAGAAATCTTCCGCCCACACCCTACTCAATTGTTTTTTTCTCATTTCTAAATCGTTGCAGTTGTATTAAAATTCTTGTTCATGACTATTTAACTTAATACAGATGGAAAGATGCCTCAGAAACGCAAGTTAAGCCAGTCCAGTCCCAACAGTGGCAAGGTGAATGTCAAACATAAGGAAGATTATGTCCCTCCATCAAGCAAGAAAAGAAAGATCAATCGATCAAATCGAAACCAGGTACGAACTGTAGAGATACTCTCCAGCATAGCAATGATACTTAAGATGCATCAGCATTGCAGACAACACTTTTTCTCTCGCTTTATTTTCATTTTTTTTTATATTGTCAGATGTCTAAAAATGTGAAAATAAAATAAAAAATGTTTTGTCTTTTTTTTTTGTGGTAAGGTTCAGAGAGGATGATGACCAACTGAATCAGGGTTGAATTTCAAGGACATTGCTACTAAACCACAGGTTTTGTAGTCCAGAAACAAGACCTAAAATATTTCTTTATTTTGGCAATCTTTTATTCTGAACTTGTTAAAGGAGGAGCGAGGTTTGAAATACACTGATCCATTAAGCCCCGCCTCCATACATGTTGACCAATCACAGCATTGGCTACGCCACCGAAAGTTCGACAAAAGCCCGACACAATAAAATCCTATTAGAATATGTAAACATGCATGCTGCATGTACTTATAGCGGGATTTCATGTCGTGCAGTGTGGCATTGAAGTGTCGCACATTTTACTGTCCACGTGTATAGCGGTGATGTAGACAATGCTGTGATTGGTCAATATGATTAGGGGGCGGGGCTTAATGGATCGGTCTATTAAAAAGCTGAATTACGAATTACATATAGACATGTACATTAATTGATCAATCTTCAAAAGTAGGTTTGTAAAAATTACTAGATTGTAAGGACTTGGCCAGTGGTCCAGTGGGTATATGTGTGACCCCTGGTTAATGTTACCCACATGCATGTTGCTAGTTGTTGTAACAACAGTATACTGAGCAAGTCTTGTGTGTTCAAACATTTGGATTGGTTAAAGTGCAAGATTTTGTTTCCACACATGAAATCAATGGGCATGGGAATGGTCTATATTTATTAATATCTGCTTTGTGTACGTCCCTCAGGATTCAAGGAATGACTTTTATTGCTGGGTTTGTCACAAGGAAGGTTCAGTCATTTGCTGTGAGCTTTGCCCAAGGGTATATCATCCTAAATGTGCTAAGCTAGAAGGTGATCCATATGGGGACTGGTTCTGTCCTGAGTGTGAGGTACGTATGCTAAGTACACAAGGGCCCAAATTAATATTGCTTGTTCAGTTGTCTGGTTGTTAGCTGCATACATTGTACAATGGCTATAGGGCTCAATTAGTAAAGTTATGTAAAATGATATTGTCATTTTGCATTATAATAATGTGGAGTTACACATTTTTACTGCATGTTAAGATTGGCTAGAATGATTCAACCTTTATTTTTAGTTTTTTTTTTATGATAATCAACCTTCTACAATGATGTTTTGTGTATCCTTCTACAGTGTATGTGCACTGTTCATAAATGTACAGCAGTGCAAATTTCTGGTTCCCACATTGTTTGTGGGTCTTTACACAAAGTTTGCCATAAAATAATACAATTAATGAAAATTTCAATCTGAAAATTACTCTGGGACACAAAGAGAATGAAAGAAAAACAGTCACGTGTTGTACTTGTGTGTCCCAACTGTATGATAAAGTACATGTTGCAAGTGTCTTGCTCAAGGACTCAGTGCCATGACTGGGATTTACAAGAAAATCTTCTGGAAAAGAATTCATATTTTAACTTCTGCTTTATATTATGTTGATTTTTACTATTGTTTGTTAAATTGTAGTCCATGTAGTTTTTTTTTTATTTTTTATTACAATATATTTAATCTGTTCCACTTACATGCATTAAGTTCTGCTGCAAATGCATTGACCAATCAAAACTAGAAATGCATGCGATTCTAATGTAAAGTTCTAATGTAAATTCATTTCAATTTCGCTTGGCTGCTTTGATTGTTTTTTTTTTAGCAATAAACCACTAATAAAACTAGAAATGCATGCGATTGTAATGTAAAGTTACAATGTAAATTCATTTCAGTTTCACTTGGCTGCTTCGATGTTTGTTTTTTAGCAATAAACCGTTAAATATAATAATTAAAAAAGAAAGGTCTGACAAAAAACATGTTTAAAAAAAATACAAATGGAAATGATCAGCTGTCGCCATTAACATAGCATAGTGTTGCATAGTGCACTGGGCATGCTGGGTGATAGAGCGGTAAATGTAGTCCATAGCTCCAAAATACGTAGCCTTTCATCAAGGCCTTAGTGGCTTAGTCATCTGTGTAGCCGCACTGCATCAAAGACCAAGTCAGTGCGCATGACGAGTGGCAAAGCCACGAGGGCCTTTTCCAACTTGTCAGAAATTTCTAATGTTTTTCTTTATTTCTTGAATTTTGCTTCCCCAACGAGGTAGCAAAATTCCCAGCCAATCAGAAGCAATGGGGTCAGCTTGCATTAACCTTATCCACATTGTGATTAGTTAGCCTATAGCGTTTTCTTATTTGCATAGAAATTGTAAATAATTAATGTTAACATTCTATTCAACAACAACAAAATGCAAAATCAAGTTGGAAAAGGCCCTTTTGTGTGCTGACTTGGTCTTCTGGGCTGCATAGCTGTCTAAGCCACGAAGGCCTTGACGAAAGGCGACAAAGTAGGTAGTTAAATTAAAGGTGTGCATGGGTTTAAGGATTGGTCTGTCTAGGGTCCAATTTTATCAAGTCTGTAAGCAGACGTATTCTGCTTACCAAGCAGCCCATAGCATGGTTTCTTTTTCATAATTGTAGCCCACCATAAGCAAAGCATGCTAAACTTGTTGACAGTGGACTGACTCACTCCACGACAGTGAAATTATCCGAGAAGTCCCCTCGATCCACTAAGCAAAAGTAGTAGTCCCGGCCGATTTCCTACCTCCCCAGGTAGTACTTAATAAGCAGGACAGTTCTTTTCAGAACTAAGTTGTACCCCTGAATTCCGAAATATCTTCCTCGGTAGTAGAATAATAACAGGACAATTTCTCACAAGAACAATCTACTGTTTATAGCAAAGTAGATATAATCACATGGTGTTACCGCAAACCAAATGTACAGTTCTGGACTCAATTTTACAAAACATCAAGATTCATCTGAACATGCTTAAGATGAGTTTCAATATTACCATAGTAATTTGTATCTTGACATCACACTTTGCTTAGCAATTAAGATTGATACACATTTGAAGATCAATCTTAGCTCTTTATAAAACCTAGCCCTGGAACTCCACTGTGAACATGCACAGGTGCCATAGAGTCTTCTTGAATATTTGTGAAATATGCTCACACGCATTTTTCTGCCGTACAGTTGCTTACCGATTAACAGATTCATGAAATTGGTCCCTGTTGGTTAAGTGTGGCTTATCTCACCATAAACCACACCCACTTTTCTAAGCTTGGTTCCAACAATTATGAGCAGCTCATTGGAAATGCTTGGAGCAAGTCTACCTTAGGGGATTGTGAGGTTTCACTTTACACATGTGTTTTAGAAAGACACAAGATCTCATGAAAAAATGCCCATTTGTCTCAGAAGAATTGCTTTCAAATAATGAAATAGTGGATTTAGGTTCAATCACACTCTAACATATGCCAGCTTTAGAGCCGGAAGTAGTGAAAAGCCTCAGTGTGTGATCATTACCAAAGCGTGTAGTGTGATGTATGGACTGAGCAATAGTATAAATCCCTGTGAGGAAGTACATGTACTGAAGCTGCAATAGACAAACTAGTGCATTTAAGTGGATTTAAAAAAAAACCAGTTTTTTGCATCTTTCCAGATTAGACCTTTTCTCTGGCATTTCAAATCAGTTTAAAGGATCACCTTAAAAAAATCCTGCTCCAATACTTTTTTTTGCCAGCACACTAGATGTGTTTTTTACCCATCAGCCTTTCATTAGGCTGATGAGGGTGCTCTAATTCGGTGAATCTTTCCAATGACGTACATGATATGTTTCAGTGTCTCGTTTGGACTTGTTGTGAGTCAGTATTCACAAAAACCTTTATTTTGGTAGTTTACTCTCTTCAATTACATCATAATTAACGAAGTTGTTAATATACTTCCAAGAGTCACTTGATACTACAGCTGTAGAACACATGCTGACTTCAGATAAATTCATTTTGCACAGTGCCCTGCAGAGTAAACCATGTATGTTAATAATTATTGATTTGTGTAGTAACATTACTCTAACTATTCAATTTTTAATGTTGTATTTTTGCAGAGAGCAACAAATGCGGAGTGTATTGACTCACAATCAAAAGCCATGGCATCACTCACATTAGACCAACTGGCCAAACTTCTACTCTTTGCTCTCAAGAGGATGAGACACTCGGGGGTGAGTAGTACTGAGCAGAAATAGTCATGATAAGCAGATACTGTATGGGTTACCAGTGAAAATTCAAGCTGATGATGCTTTTAACTGAATGGTGCCCTGATAATCTTTGCTTAGTATGTATTTGCTGACTGGCTGAGATTTATTTTTAAAGAGCTACCAAACCAGAACTGTTAAGCCCAGTGATTTGTCAGGTTTTTCCTAATTTCAAGATTTTAAATTGATATACCTTCAGCCTTGAACATGTCAGGTCAAACTTCTATACTTCTGTCTATGGTGAAGTAGAGAGACCTTTAAATGTACCATTCTGTATAGATCAATTAATTGTTGGTAATTTTCATTTTTGTAAAATTTTCCTTTTGGCTGTCAAATTTCTACACATACATGTAGTGTGTAATGGATTTCCCACATATCTAAATTCTGAGCTGCCCAAGTTAGCTGTATGCCTGCAGTTCTCTTCCTCTCTTTTGTTTAAAGTCATGCAACAGTTTTGCATGTTTTTTTCAGCGGCATTTAAACCTTTTACTTACTACAAACACAGAGGAAAAGCCACAAAATAGTTTGTGCCGCAGAGAAATATTTGTGAAAAGAATTTCTGTATTGAGTATCTCGATATTTGGAAATCTTTATATCATGGCTGAAAAAACATTGCGATATTCGATAGTATCGTCCATCGGCGCAAGCTTAAATTAACGCTTGGTGCAATGTTTGGAATACTGTCACCCAGTAATGGAGATAATCATCATCACCTGGATTCATCTACATTCCAGACCTAGTGGAGGCCACCATTATGTTTTTTCAGGAGGTATCTATTTTTGTACAATCACAACCCTGAATTGGTTTGTTTTCTTCAGGCTGAGCCATTCTTGAAGCCTGTCAACCTGCAACAGAATCCTGGCTATGAGGAGTTTGTGTTCAACCCAATGGATCTATCAACACTTGAGAAGGTTAGACTAAATTTTATTATAACACACCTCTCCATGGTTTTTTTAACTGGGTTATACAACTTTTTGACACTTTCAAACTCGCATGTAATGTAAAAGCTATTTTAGATTTTTGCACGGACACGATGATATTATCTGATAGAATATTGATGTCAAAATGAAACCATGACTAAACCAAGTAAAGGCAACAAACATTCTATTAAAACGCACCGGGATTTCCTTTTCTCTTTCTTTTGTTCACCATGACTCAGCCAGCCCCTTACACTGTAAGCCACAGCTGATAATTGGTCATGGCATGCTGGAATCTCACACTAGCCTTGTGAGAACAATGGAAAACAACTGTGGGCATATTATTCTTCCGCAAACCTGGCTTGTCCAACAAATGGACAAAAGGTTTGGAATTGGATATTACACTGTAATCCTCAGGAAAGCATGATTTTGACCAATGTTTTCAGCACCTTCTTTCCCTGTCTGTACTGGGCCAACAGAGCGTAACACCATAAGTGTGCAGAGTGCACAGTGCACTCTTCACACTACACAATGAAATGTCCTAACATGTTACCATGTTGACTACTATTGCAATTGTACCTTACAGAATGTTCCAGGCGTATTATCATGTCAAACGCAGAACACAAGTTTAAATGCTGTTGTATCAGGCCTCCGTGCCTGTGTCCTTGAAAAAATTGGCCGTACATTTATCTTCTGTCGTTAAGTGGTTATATACATGTTGACTGCAGTCCCAAGTCCAGTAATTTCAACATTTGCCTGGTAACCTCACAACCAAACAAGCTCTGCAGTGTAGTTTTTTCTAAACACGTTTTATTGTTACCTACGCACTTTTAAGTTCAAACATCTTTCAATTTTAACAAATGACAGAACATAAAAACAAATGAAAACAGGTACAGTCTTTTAGAATTACTTTCAGTGTAATGAAAGTTCTGAGGAACAAGACATGTGGACTAGTAGATATTTGCTTGAAAATCAAGCCCTGAGTTAGATTGAGTGTATATTCATTTACAACTTCCAAGTTATTGGGTAGCTACTTCTTTTTTTGAGGGAGTACTTTCATCAGAATATCAGAAAGTCTATAGGAACCAGACCTTTACAGGGCAACAGAGGAAATGGTTATAATAGGTCTATCAGTTTTTATAAATGAGGTGTCTTCAAAACTTCCTGCACAAATCAGGTATAAGGAAAACAAATTTCAAATTTTCTTTCTTTCCATGAGAGTTAAAATGATACATGTTTTAATTAAACAAGAAACCATGTTGGTTGAGGGTCTATGTAAGAGGAGGTTTCCTGAATTTGTAATGAGATTTCCTCCATATTCGTTTTTCTGTTTACGCCCTTAGATAAGTTTCTAGGAAAGAACTTAAACATATTATTCAGACATACAAAATGTTGGTGTGGTTGAGAAGCCCGATGCTAAGGTATATTTCTCTGAGAACTTGTTGACATACTGTTCAACTTTCAGAACATCAAGAAGCGGATGTATGGGAGTACAGAAGCTTTTCTCCTGGATGCAAAGTGGATCCTGCATAACTGCATTGTGTTCAATGGATGTAAGTTAATAAGAACAAAAACAATCAACTATTTTTATGTAGTGCATTAACATGCCCAGTGTTCAAGTATACAAATATTGAGTGGCTCAGAGTGCAATGGGAGGAATATAATCGCAAGGTAAAATTTGGACTATTCCATTTCACAAGGTGAAATGGAACCGTCAAAAATTTACAAAGCGATAATATTCCTCCCCTTTCATGAATTAAAGCCACTCAATATTTGTTTTATATAACTGACATATAGATCCTTAATTGTTGTCATTTGAATGTTTTCACAATAAACAAAATAAACAAGGTTCATGACCACTCGAAACTCTGAAAATTCTAAAACCCTTTCTATCTGAAGAACTTCAACGACTCCATATAGACACCAAACCTTGTGACACAGAAGCGCTAGACACGCGTACTCCACATGTGCATGATAGCCAACATTATCTCTTCAAGCGAACTTGATGTGCAGCTTAAATAATAGCGCAATACGCGTCGGTCAAACAGTGCAATACGCGGGGTGTGATAATATTACAACCTTTTGCACAGGTGCTCCTTTGCTTTAGCAGCAGCGCTCTACTGGTTAAAAACATTGGGAACAAGGATGATCCTAACTGTTGAATGGGAAATACTAATCCCTATTTGCAATGATAGGTGGATAGGACATTTTGATTGCCGATGCGGATGGGAGTAATAGTGAAGGACAAAATAGATGTAAGGATCTGTATGTCAGTTATATAATAAGCAATAGCCAATTACCCCGAATATCCAATAGGCACAGTGATATGAAACAAACTGTTAACATGGTTGAGTAAAATCATGTATTGGTCTTGCATGTGCTCCAAGACAGATCTAAAAAATACATAAATACTTTTGTTAATTTTTTTTCTCATACAGCGCATCACAAGCTTACAACAAGTGCACGAATGATCATCAAGATATGCGAGTACGAGGTGAGTTGTCTGTAACATTGCAGTTGTTGTGTGTGTACTATAGAGACAGGGCAGCAGAAGGAGTTAGCACCGTCTTACTTCAAAGGAAACATGATCACCACCGAGAACACCTGGCGGTCATAAACTAGTCGTTTTAGGATCGCTGACATAAACATCGCTTGCAGTCAGCCAGTGAGAGACTTTTGAGATGCTGGCAGACACAATGGTCCTTTTTGACAGTTCTGAGCATGCGCGCACTTGCTCAGTATTGCATGTGTAGTTCTGAGCGTGAGTACCGCTGGTAAGAATCATGAAAAAGGACCATTCAAAAGTCTCCCATTGTCTGTAGTGGTGCATCACGGTGCAGTCAGCCAGTGAGAGACTTTTGAGATGCTGGCAGACACAATGGTCCTTTTTGACAGTTCTGAGCATGCGCGCACTTGCTCAGTATTGCATGTGTAGTTCTGAGCGTGAGTACCGCTGGTAAGAATCATGAAAAAGGACCATTCAAAAGTCTCCCATTGTCTGTAGTGGTGCATCACGGTGCATCATGGGTAATGTACATGCGCAGAACCCCAATCCAGTACTCATGAGGAATGGAAGCACGGCAGTAAAACCCAAAAGTTGTTTTCATACCTTTTTTTTTTCATATTTTTAGGGGCTCGTGGTTTGAAGTTAGCAATGGTTGGTCATTGACTAACATAGTTAAAAAAAATGAATTCATGACAGGCCAAAAGTACCAGTTTTCAACCCAGGAAATCAGTGAACATGGACGGATTGCTGTCTTTATGAACCATACTTATACTTAACTGCATGTGATGAAGTCTTATTTGCTGTGCAGCAAAATGATGTAAACAAATATGACACAGCATTCTTCCATGCAAAAGTGCAAATGAGAGCCCTGCAGTTTACCAGCCAAAAATGTGCACAACCTGCCCAGAGTGTTCATGCTTTCTCATTTATAGCTCACTGATCTCTATTGTTAAAGACCGACAAGTTGTATCTCCTTCTGTTGTCCTTTCTTTATAATAAGACACACACACCAATGTCAAGTTTGGTGTTGGCAGAGTGTGGGTTTGTGTCATTTTGCAAGACACTAGTAATTGCATGGTCTTTTGAATAGGACATGAAGTAGTGGGTTCCATTTGTTGTGTAATGCACATTAAACAACCTATTTGTGAAAGAGAAAAGGACGGGCGCTGTGTTCCTGGCATGCAGTGGCAGCGAATTGTTCCACAGTGCCTCTGAAATGATTGAGTGCCATTCAATGTTTCATTGAACTAAACTTAACATTGTGATACTACTAAGCATGCTGAGTAACAGGGCTATATAGAAGCGCAGACTTTGTTATAGTTTTACATTTTATTTAATTTTTTCAACTATTCAAACACTTCACTTTCACAAAACTTGTTAGCAAATAATTCGCTCAGACTTTTTCATTACGAACAAAAAGTAAAAAGTCTGTAAATTGTTCTTGAAAATAATATGAAAAAATATTACTCTTTTTCACTCTTGCAGTCAAGCAGAAACACAAAATGTTATTATATATTTGATTTAAATTGAGATTACAGTCTATGATGGTTTTACTTCATTTAAGGTTAAGGAGATAGAGATATGTCCAGATTGCTATTTGTCAGCTTGCCTGAAACGAGACAAATGGTTCTGTGAAGTTTGTGTAAGTACTGTACATGATTATTAACCCTTACCCCTTAGACCTTAAGAAATGTGTATCATTGTTTTTTAGAAGAGTCAACTAAATCCCATCCTCTAGTTGTAAATGATCACAACATACAAACAACCTTTCATCTAATTTGGTGGTCATGTTTTAGAGAGAAATGTTCATGGTTTGTTTGGCATTTTGTGCACATTTTCATATTGGTCTTTGTTTTTTTATTGAAGCTATCAAACTTGTCAAATTAACTACAAGCGATTTCTGGGGTCAAATGCTATTTCCTTGGTTTAAAGGGTTTTTGTATTTTAGATGGAAATATTTCTGTGGAGGATTGGTACTGGGTATGAACTTTATAATTACTGAGCTTTCAGATTGAATCCAATAACATTTTCCAATAACTACCAATCCCATAGTGTCTGTAATGGCTAGGGACCTTCTCAGATAAGAGAAACTCCTTTAGTATTGGGTACTTCATGACATCAGAACTTGGCCCCATTCCAAGCATACATGTAGGTAGTTTGGCTGTGCTGTGCTGACTCCATCAATCTCAGGGGATGCATGTTGATGAGTCCGACGAGAAAAATATTTAGGGTTGATCATATCCAAAGGTTTGGTTATCCAGTAACAACAAAGACATTTATTATACTTGCTAATATCTTCACTAGGTTGAAAACTCAATAAGTCCCGGTCAGTATTCTGAGTGACAAATGTCGTACATGCAATGATGTCCAATATTATGAATGGTTTTTTTTTCCTTATCAGCGAGATCCCCATAAGCTTGTATGGGCAAGGCTGCAAGGTTTCCCATTCTGGCCATCAAAGGTCATCCGAGAAAAAGATGGACAACTGGATGTACGCTTCTTTGGGCAGCATGATAGGTAAATGCATGAAATAGTGCCTTAGGAGTCTCACAAGGACATTTCACTGGTAACCCTTCTATTCTCCATAACATTTTTGTCAGTCAGTTTGGAACCATTCAACTGCACAGATTGTGTATAGTGGGAAGAATGCACAGAACTTAAGGCCGGTTCATACTCACTCATTATTGCTTTGAGTGAGATTATTTAATAAAAAAGACAGATTACAAAAATACATTCTGAAGTTGCAAAAGAATACATTCGAACCCTGGCACCTAAACATTTGAATTTTCATTCAGTGAAATTAGTACTTTCTGCCAGGTAGGTGTAAATTACAAATAAATACAAAAATGTTTGATCTGAATACATGTACTATTATCGATGTTGTTATCTCTACAATACCTGTGTAAATGTAAGATTGTATCACCTGGTTGCACCGACATGGTGATTAGTGTTGGTATTTACACTTCCATTCTTTGACCTTTCAACGATAGACTCTTGTATGATTCACCTTCAGTTAACCATTTCCATATAACAGAGCATGGGTACCTGTGACCAGCTGCTACATGTATTCAGGTGAGATTCCCTGCCAACCCAAGAAGAAGACAACAGGTCTGAACAGCTCAGTAGCAGAGATGGAGCTCCACATCCAGAATCTGCAGAAGACATTCGGCAAAGATTGCTTTAAATACGCATCCAACCGAACACCCTATGGGACCATGGACTGTCTGATAATCAACCCTGAAGACAGACAGAAGTGGCAAGGAAGCAGAATGGCAATTGGCTCATTTCTTAATGGTCTACATGGTAGAAGTAGTCCAAAACCTGAGGAGAAGCCACCCACTGTCGAGATTAAGACGGAGCCTCTTGATGTGGAGGCGTTGCAGGAGGAGAAGGTAGTTGGAGAGAAAAGCTTGGAGGGTTCACCCAATATTAAACCAGAGTCACAAACAGTACTAGACAAAGACACAAGGGACACTGTCCCAACAGGGATACCTCAGAATGAAGCCAATGAAAAGTCACCGTTGGTATCGGAAAATAACAATAGTGCCGAGAAGGATCAAAACTCTGGGTGTACCAACTCAACTGTGTCACCAAAGGAGACTTTGATGACACCAGACTCTGAAAACAGCACGATTAGCTCAGTCAAACGACAGGTCTTTACAGTCGCACGGAAACGAATAGGTTGTGCTAATGATAAAAACTCTTTGAACAGAACCAATATTGACGTGTCAGATGGTTTGTCCAATAGTCCTCCTCGAGGGAAGTCACCAGATGTTGATCAGGGAAGGAGTGATAACAGTGAAGCGTCGTCGCCAAGTAAAGCACCAGTAGGTGTGTTTGAAGTAAGTGATGAAAGTCTAGATGTGGACCCTGAGGTGGCAGCCCAATCACCCTCTGCTCAGCTCCTTGGTAAGGTGCATGTCTCACAGAGTGAGTTTAGCAGGAGTCTTGCTATCAAATTGAACAAGGTGAGCCCCAGATCATTGGGGAAAATGGGCAACTTGAAAGCAAAGGGAAGAAAGACTGCTGACAAAGAACTAGATGAGGCAGGCATGTGTGATGAAGACACTCCTATTAGAGACTCAAACATGAATGCAGTGAAACCTGAAGAATCTGAAACATCAGATGACTCGGATACAAATCAATCTGGTGAGAAGAGAAAAGTAGACAAATCATTGGGCAATATATCAAAGCCAGCATCACCTACTGATGAAATAATCGATAATGCTACTGGGCAAAGCTCTGGCAAAACTCAGAAAAGTGAGGTTGCAGAGCCTTTAGAGAAGTTGGATGCTAATGAAGATACACCAAGTACCTCACGCTCCACGACAACCAAAGACAAGTTTCATATCAAGTTAGGTAAGACTATTGAGACCATGAAGGCTTCCTTAGGGATTGAGAGATTACACAGCGTGGAGAAAGAAACCTCAGATTCGGAGTCATCTGACTCTGAATCAGAGTCAAGTGAGGCTGATCACTCTGAGGAATCAGACATGGAGGTCGACAATAATGCTTCCAACAAGATCAATGCAACAAATCCAACTGAAGGTAAATCAATTAAACCAACTCTACCTGAAAGAGATGATGACAAAGAAACACACGAGTCCACTGATTCTACCTCCAAGCTGGATGACAAAGATACTTCCATTATAACAGATTCAGCAGATACAAATGACAGGACAAGCTCAAACACTCCAGCATCAAATTCTTGTGTGGATGAAACTCTGAAGGAATCAACACTTACTGCAAAACCTGGAACATCAAAGGAAGACACCAACAAAACTCATAGAATAGTGAATACTAAAAAATGGATTGATTCAGATATTGATCTTGTTATGAGCTGCCATTCTGAAATGTCAGACTCTGATGCTGGGGATCTTGTTATAGATGAAACTGGAACAGTTACCGATATAGAAAGAAGGTCTCTTAAATCCACAACAACCAAAACCAAAGAATCTTTTAACAGCGGTAAACGTGAGCAGCAAAGTGACATCGAGAAGGTACACATTCATGATGATTATCAGGCACCAATGGACATGGACGACGTAATTCTGGTTTCAAATCCCTTTGAAAAAAAAGACAAGAGTGTACCAGAAAAGAGAGAAACCACAAAAGAAGTGATTGTACAGGAACAAGAACCAAAAAGCAATACCAGTGAGGATACTGAACCTCCTAAAGCCAGTCCATCAAGTAGTGAGCCACCTCCATCAGATAAACAATTAAAGACTGTTGTTATGGATAAATGTGCATCAAATGAACATTACAAACCTTTCATACCATCTGTGAACCAAGCACGGTCCCCTGAGGCAACTCATTCCTCATTTCCAAGCATTGTTGAATCGTTGAAAGCAAACAAGAGGGAGACCAATGAAATAGTTCAACCTCAAAAGAGTGCTGGGGATACTTTGCCCCCAAAGACTGTTGCAACTGTTCCTGACAAGGGTGGTGTCAAGAAAACTGACAAAGACAAATGTAGCAACTTCTATGACAAGTATATTGCAAAGGTAAGATCAAACAAGTTCTATTTTTTAATTTACCGAATTGGAAAGGAACTTTTTTTGAGCAAATATTCTCATTCATACCAGATTTGGCTAGGAAGGCCAGGAAGTCACAGGCAATGTTCAGCCAACATTTTTGGGCTATATTGATCAGTGTTGTTCTTGCCTTCCCCATTCTTCAGTCAGAGCTTTATCGCAGTCATATCATGATTACATTCACAAATCATTTAAAAAGGAATGGCATGCAAGCAGAATTTGACGACATAAAATTGTTTGACCATGAAATAAAATCGAAACTGCGATTTTAAAACTTAACCAACGTAAATTCGCAATATCTCAAAACAGGGTTCTACCTCTTTGTGGTCTAATGTGTCACTGTGTGAATACTGCAATGATGTGTTCACAAAACCTATGGATGAGATAAATGGTTTTTTTTCACTGAGCCTCTCTTGTTTCAGATGGAATGTTTTTGTACGAGCACATGTGAATGAAAAAAAATAGTATGATCATTTACATGTAACAAATGCTCAGTGAAAAAAAACCATTTATCTCATCCATAGGTTTAACAATGACACCATGTCAGTGTTGTAGCCAGGTTTTTCTCTTTAATGTAATTCAACAGGTATTTATCTGCTGAATGACAGCATGCATTATATGTACAAGTGCACGCATGTATCTCACAGCAAGACACACAATACACCAAGAAATATATTTGATATGATAAGTCAGTGACCAAATTAATACAGCAGAAATTGCAGAACAAACACCAAATGAGTGAAGAAGTAACGAAAATGCCAATATGTGAAACTGCTACATACCTTTTGTACTTGTAGTCAGTCCCGACTTGACCAGATGTCCAGATTTAAGAC
Source organism: Marthasterias glacialis (assembly GCA_911728455.2). Taxonomy (NCBI): domain Eukaryota; kingdom Metazoa; phylum Echinodermata; class Asteroidea; order Forcipulatida; family Asteriidae; genus Marthasterias; species Marthasterias glacialis. The sequence continues at coordinate 9,489,322 of OU452232.1, read as the reverse complement.
TGCTTTAAATAATACAGTCAATTGTCACACACTGTGTCCCTACCCTGTGAAATGTTCCATCGTCTTCAAAGGTGTAGAAGGAAAATATAACTAGTGAACTAGTTAGAGTGTGCGGGTACAACCATGTAAAAATCTCTTTGATGAGGGATGGTAACGTTTGCTGCTTGGTGTTTAGGTATCCACAGCTGTTGAAGGCGTGTTGAATGACTTCACCAGAGACATGAAAGATGGGATGCTGTTAAAGGATGCTAAGAGTAGTATCGATGATCTCAAGATGGAGATACAGAGACTCAAATGGGAACAAGAGCAAGAGAAAACAGAATACAAACAGATCATGGGTAAGGCAAAGTTCTCTTTATGAAAAGTGATTCACCCTTAGACTTTTTTGAAGGATTTAAAACTTTGCCTGGTGGGAAAACAATCTTCATGTAGTTTGAGTTCGTGGTGACAGTATGAAAATATCTCCCATGAGTAGGATTTGAAACTTTGCATGGTGGAGAGACAATCTAGAGAGGTTTGTGGTAACACCATGGAAATATCTCCCATGAGTAGGATTTGAAACTGTGCATGGTGATGGTGGAGATACAATCTAGTAAGGTTTGTGGTAACACCATGGAAATATCTCCCATAAGTAGGATTCCAAACTTGCATAATAGAAATAAAATCTGGTAGCACAACATAAATAATTTGGTGTTACCACAAACCCTACTTATTGACACACATTGACTGTCAGAGACTCGGGCCAAATTTTGATAAGTTGCCTAATCATAAAAATATACTGAGCCCCCCAAAACACTTCTTACCAGTGAAAGGTAACCTGTGGTGGATTTCACAAAGCGCCAGGACTAGTCTTATCTTGAGTTAGGACGAGTAACTAGTCCTAACTTTATAGGACTAATCATATGTAAGGACTAGTCCTAAGTTAGGACTGGTTTTGTGAAATCCAGCCCAGGCAAACCAAAATCATAAAACATGGCAGGTGTTCATTTTGCGACAGGCTCTCAGCTGTGTTATCTTATTTTTCCTTTTTCTATTATATTATTGTTGTGGTTCATTATAAACCTTTTCCATGATGGCCACAGACCTACATTTTAATTTTAAACAGCAAAGGCCGAACCTGAATTTACGTGTTGATCAATGTTTTAATATTTAGGTTTGCTTTGTGTATTTTCAATAGATCTTGCTTTAGCAGAGATGAAGGAGTGCATGGAGGCAGAGGCTAAGGTTGCTATGGAGAATCTCAAGACTAAACTAGAGGCAGAGAAGCAGGATGAAATCAGAAAGACAAAATCCAAACAATGGGTAAGAAAAACTATTACATTATAGGATTTGAGGCATTGCATGGTGAGGTATTGATGTATATTTGGTTTGTGGTTACACCATGTGATTATATCGACTTTGCTATATACAGTAGATTGTTCTTGCGAGAACTTGTCTTGCTATTATTCTACTACCGAGGAGTAGATTTCAGAATTCGGGAGACAACTTAGTTCTGAAAAGAACTGTCCTGCTTATTAAGTACTACCTGGGGAGGTAGGGAATCGGCCGGGACTACTACTACTTTTCGCTTAGTGGATTGAGGGGACTTCTTGGATAACTTCACTGCCTCCGCCACAACCATGTCAAAATCTCCATTTGGAAGAAGTGTTGGCTCTGAGAAGGGTAGTTGGGTTCTCAATGTTTGGACTAGCTTGCTCTAGTCGCCTTCAGCGGTAAAATCTTGATTTTAAAACCATTAATGTATTGCAGTAATAGGCCTTTGTGAGTATTGCTTTAAATACACAGAATGCAATATAGGATTTCACAGTGAGGTAAAGGAATCTATCGCACAATTGTTGACCAATCAGCAGCCAGGATTTTAGTTTGCTGAAGGGTAATAGTTTCATCAGGGTTGAAGATTTTAATTTCATTGGTCTAAGCAATGCATTTCTGTGAGGGAAAACACTGGTTCTTATGATTGGAGAAGCATGGTGGTCTAGTGGTTAAAGTATCTGCTCTAGAATGCAGATGGTTAGGGTTCAAATCCCATCGGAGGTGGCTGTAGATTCGTCTCTAGGTGTTGCAAGGGAGAGCCTGATATAAGGAGTTGTTGGGTGAATACCTTAAGAAAATAACCCTCCCACTGTCTAACCACTCAGTATCATCCACCGTTGAATGATAGGTAAATTATTCCAGCCTGCAATTAATCATGTTGTGAATGCGTTGATCACGTAGTGAATGCATCTACAAAGTACACAGTCAACCCTCCTACTGTCTGACCATTCAATATCATCCACCATGGTTTTGAATGATAGATAAACTATGCCAGCCTGCAATATGATATAAATCATGTTGTGAATGCATATTCTACATTTGTACATTGTAGGTAAAAATGAAATAGTTCTATGCGTAGTTTGTTTCATCAGCTTGTTGGCAAATGTCATGGAAAGATAAGGGTGTTATTGTTTTGCTTTGGCCTCAGTACTTGCCTTGGTCTTAGACTTTTATTTTATTACACATCCAACAGCATCCAATTAGCACTAATAACAGGATGAATAGGAAAACAAGAAAAAAATTCAGTTTTAGATATGGGAGGAAACTCCAATGGGGAAAAGCCACAGGTGAAAGGTAGGGAAAGAAACCACTGAGCTAACACGTTTAGACTGTAACATTAATATTGCATTGTTATTTCTCTTTTAGTGTGCAATGTGTGGTAAGGATGCAGTGTTTTTCTGTTGTTGGAACACCAGCTACTGTGACTATCCTTGTCAGCAGTCACACTGGCCTACACATCGTAATTCATGCCAACAAAGAGCCTCTGGGAATACTGTCATCCAGGTACAACAACTACATAACAAACCTCAGCCAGTAAGTATATACTAACATTGCTCACAATACCACTGTAATCTGTCGGTCAAATATTGTGAAAAATGCTCCAAATGTGGGACGATTGTTGCAGTGGCAAATGTGGTGCTTTTGACTCCTTGTAGTGACGTCACAGGCGGCTACCATCTGCCCAAAGGATGCCATTTTTGGAGTAAAATTGCAAGCAAAGATTTGTTTAGAGTCTATCTACATCTCAAAATGCTCTCTGCACAGTAACACATGGGAATCTGACTTAAAGGGTGCAAGTGAGACTTATCATGCGATGACGTCAGGTGAATCAGGTCTATATAATAATTCATTAAGCTCCACCCCTTAGCTCTAACTCATTGGTGTAATTTTGTGTAGTTAAGGTTAGTGCATTGATAAATCACAATGGCTGCATGCCAATACATGTCATGACACTCTGAAATCTATACCATGCCAAATATTTCCATTCTCTAACACACTCTTCCCCTCTTGTACAGAAGCATCCCCCCCCCCCCCTCAAATAAAAATTGAAAAAAAATCCTCAAAAGAATTCTAGAGATTTCCAGAACACAATGAAGACACAATAGGATGGCAGGGTACACCCTGCCACATATCCAGCATCAAATGCTGAAATCTTATGACAATGTGTAATCAAGCTGTAAGCATTAGGATAGCTGCATTGTGCATTTTGTGTGTGGAACAGTGTATGGTCTCATTGATCAATGCACAGTTGCTAGACAATTACTTGAATTGATTGAGCTTAAGTGGATTTTTCTTTAATAATGTACATCCTTGATTTAATAAATCTGGGTGCAAACTACTCCGTGGGTAAAAGGTTCCATACATGTTCAGAATATAGTATTGTTCAAAAAAACATAAAGGAACAATTCTTAATCTGAAGTTTGATAAGATTACCATCTGTCCAACCCAAGTGAAATAAGCACATTTGCATAGAATCTGTCACATAACATAAAGCCATCATTTAGCTTTACCTCCAAAACAATGACAGGGTGGTTGTATGGTACTCTTCCCAAACCAATTATGTATCAGGGGTTCTCTTGATAGTCCGACGACCCATTAGTCCGATGGCTTACTAGTTCAATAGTGTTTTCTTTTTTTCTTTAATTCTGACAACCCATTAGTTTGTCCGTTCATTACTCAGACGGCTTGTGTTCCGATGTAAGACAAAATAAGCTGGAAAAAATGGGCTGCTGAATGATTGAACACAAAAAGTTAATTTCAACTGTCATTCTGAGCGGCTCTTGAGAGAGCTGTCAGACTAATTGGCCATTGCAATATCCATACTGCCCCATCTATCATACTTTGAGGTTGTGCATGCTTGCCCCATACATAAACCGTACTCTATGCAAGTACATGTATTTGTATATCCTACCTGGCATTGTTTGGAGGTGTGGTTCATATCATGTACATGGTTAACTACATACCAGTGTGCATTGATACATAGGAAATCACAAACAGTGGGGCAGTCAACTTACTCAGTGCAGATAATGTCTCAACTAAATGATGTAATTGAATGAGTGTCAGGCATAAGGATGTTAGCAAATTCATGTGTAAAACGTTTTTAGGAAACTGGTTAGGAAAGTTCGATCATTTGTTTCAGATTTAATATTAGTAGGAAATTTAAATTCACATGGGGAAGGAAAAGCATAACTTGAAAGTAATTCTGGCAACATACATATGACAGCTATGGCCCATACATCCTTGATTAAAATCTAGTCAGTTTTATTGCTTACCATTCTGTTGGGATGAGTGATGTTCTTCCAGAAGGGTGTGAGAGGTTACACCGCTTTGCCCGGTACCCATTTACCCAGTCTTCTTTGTTGAATATTTTTCCATTCTGAAAAGACCATTGCGTTGCTGAAAAACACAACGTGAATGAGCAGTCACAAAGCTCAGTGTTCAATTGGCCAAACTTTACCAAAACTTCCATGCAATGACACAGGGAGTTGAAGTCAATGACTGTACGACACTGTGCAATTATCATGAACTGCATGTTTACCAATTAAACCATGTAAAACAAGTCGCACAGAAAAACAAAAGTTTTGCATCATTTTGGGCTACAAATTCCAACAAACTTGAACATGTACTTCCACAGATGATCAGAGTGCACCCTACCTCATGACTGAAGTTGCTCATGTTGAATTCAATCAAATTGGCTTGAAATCTTGCTTCTACCAATTTGAAAAAAATTTCACAGCTCCATTTTCTACCAGTTTTATGTGAACACAGCTCTGTGTTCAATATGCAAATTGGGTCTATGATGTTTACCCTTTACCAAGAGGTGTGTGTAGTGGGTCTAGTCCTGTACTACATGTATAATATTTGAATGAGGCTTTGCTCTGTGTGTTGTATTGGCAGATTCAAGATTTGTGCTTTTATTATCAGAGCTAAAAAAACAATTCCAGTAAAACTCATGATGCTAACTCATTGTTAATATGTAGATGGTAAACATAAGGTACTCTACTCCCATATACCACATCACTTTAGACCTCCTTACCTGTACCCTGCTACCCTACTACCTACAAGTATATTCTGGCTCAGTTCAAATAGTGAATTTGCTCTTTTTATGATTGTGTTGTCCTCCACCTTGTTCTTGTACAGCAGCCCCACCTTGAGTGACATTAAGAGAGCATCACATATCTAACTTCAATTCACTTACCTACTGACACTATAGATTTGTACTCCTGCATCGAGCCGTGGATCTAACTGTCCGTAATCCTCTTTGTCACAGATTCCTTCGTCTTCCACGGCTAAAACATCCAGTGTGGTATCTGAATTGATCAATATTATTTCCCCTGCTGGGAAAAGTGCTGCGGAGCAGCTTAGAATAATCTCAAGCCAACAGGCAAATAAGAGTGGTTCAGTAGCTAAACAGGTAACCCCAAGACTGCATGCAGAGAATAACTGCCTGATTTTATGCACATCTCCCAGCTGTAGAAATCAGAACGTTTTTGTTTCGCACATGAAGTAGTTATTATTTTATCAACAACCTCTGTTTATCATACACTGTCATGACTGTTGTGAATCTTTCAATGAGAGATTTTGAGAGGCTAGGTGGTTGCACAACATACGGGGTCTTTTTTTTCTGAGCATGAATATATTGTCATGTCAGTGCAACAAGGTTGAATCTCTAAAAAATAGTGTTGACACAAAACATGAGTTTTAGAAGGACAAGAGATTGTAACGTGCGTAAAATAACCCGGATATACACACAAAGTCAATAAACGACGAGATACAATGTTGTTGCATGGACATGATGGATTACTTTCGCGTGAGATAGGACTCTGTTGCACAATGGAGTTAATGACCTTGTTCCACCGACACAATGTTGTATACCTAAGTGTTTCCAAAAGTATCCAAGTTTGATTTTTAACAAACTCCATGACTATGCTTGACATGTAGAACACTATGCTCATTTGTTTTCTCTATCCTGTTTTAAAAGAAGATACAGCTGGTTTTAATTTAATTCTAGATGTGAGCTGCTTGCTTGTCATATTTTAGTTTAAGCACACTGAAAGTTACAATAATTATATACTTGCCTGTAAGAATCATGAAAAAACTGCCTCATGTTTTACCAGTTCAAAAGTAATGGCAAGTCTGAAAAAGAAATTGTATTAAATAACGATGGTGCCCAACAGATTTGGTCCTTAAGAATACACTATTAACTAGAAAACTTGCGGGTACAACCATGTGTTTGAATCTCTTTTGAAAGGAGTGTTGGCTCTGAAAAGAGTATACTGATTGAAACGTCGAGACCACTCCGGCTCTTTTCAGAGCCAACACTCCTTTAAAAAGAGATTCAAACACATGGTTGTACCCGCAAGTTTACTAGTTAATAGTGTATTCTTATTTTCCTACACCATGCAAAGCTTCAAACATCACTTAGATTGGGTCCTTGTTTGTCTCTTTGTAGTGTTCAAAACCTTGTCAGTTGTAAGGTTTTGTGAGAGAAGCCCCCAACATGTGAAAGACCAGTAGTTGGAGAGCACTTCCTTCATTTTATGTAGGACTTGTTACTATAAATTGTTGTCCTTGCTGACATCAACTAATTCATTTCCCATTGCCACTCACTAATATCTACATTAATCCATTCAAAATCATACCTGGTCACTGTTATAGATGTATTTTTTTTTCTTCAAAACAACCCCCAAAAACACCTTCCAACTACATGTAACATTATGATTGATGTTGATGTATGTTTCTGTCTTGTACATGCAGGATTCAATTCTTTCTTATCCTGTGTCAATCTTTCTGTTTATGTGCACAGCCACAATCGGTGGTCCAAATATTTCTTGGTGTCTCTGTTATAAACCAAAAGAATTAAAAGTATTTACGTTTGACAAAGAGTTATTCTTTATATTTCTTTTGTTCATAATGGTGGAAGATAAAGCACACCCATGGTTGTGGCTGAGCATTCATATATTTCATTGTGTACAAAAGCTCATTGCATGTATTTGCTGCAATCATTGCACTGCTACAATACTGCATCATATAGTCACTTAACTTTGACATTCAATAACTTTAAAATGTTGGCATCGATGAAAAAGTGGTTTCAGACCCAGCTCATGCTCTTGCAACTACTTGCTGTACACAATATCATTTACATTCCTTTATGTCTGAAATCATTAATGTGGATATCATGTGCTTCATCCGTTTGAATGTAACCTGAATGTTGACTAATTCTAACCCCTGCTCAATCAACAGCCCCCCCAACAGGTTCAGATGCAGCTACGTCCGAACATCCAGCAACAAATCAATCAATCGTCTAACCAACCAGTCCGTCATACCATTCAACAGCAGGTGCAACAAGTCATGCAACAGCCACCTGCAACCTCCCAACCTATGCAGACACTTATTCAGTATGTACAGGCACCGCGGATGTCTGCGCCCGTTCCAGTCCCACAGTTGATCAACCACCATCCATACACAATGCCAGCTGGGAGAGTTGTAGGGGCAGGAGGGTTACGTATTGTTAGACCTTAAGTATACATCAATCTGGGCCCAGCTTCATAGCTTAACCGAGGTTTAATTTCATAAAGTTGGTAAAGCAAAGTAAAATCTTGATTAGCAGGATCAGTTGACCAGATATGTTGCTACTGTAGTGCTCTGCTAACAGTTTGTTCAGCAAAGAGATTCACTAAGCAAGTTTTTTCTGCTTAGAGCTTATAACAGCTTTCTGAAGTTGAGCTCAGAAGCCCCAAAATTGAAGGACCATAGAACGCGGAGGTTGTTAGAAAATCAAAAGAAATATCCATAGTAAACTGCAGGAAATCTTATAATCAATTTCTATCTCTGAATGAAACAAATATATCATAAACAGATCCCAGATTTTCAATGTGACTTTGGGCGTCACCAAACAGACAGGTGTTTTCTATTTTAAAAGATTTACATCTTATTACATTGTATAATGGACTTTTGTTTATAATAAACGATCCATTAAGCCCCGCCCCAACATATTGACCAATCATAGCATAGGCTACATCACCACTGTACACATGGGCAGCAAAATGAGCATCTCTTTAACGCCACACTGCACGACATGAATGCGCATGCTATAAGTATGGGCAAACATGTTTGCAATTTCCATTAGGATTTTATGGTGTCAGACTTTTGGTGGTGAAGCCAAGGCTGTGATTGGTCAACAGGTACGGGGCGGGGCTTAATGGTTCGGTCCATTATAACCACTATTTACTACTACCACTGCTGTACAAAAGTCCATTTTAAGACATCATTCTTGTAAAGTTAGCTAGAAAGGCTGTTCAAGTATCGGGCGAGTGTCATATGACTCTTTTATGAGCACAGAAATCTGCAATGACTTTTCTGACTTGATATGAGATTTGTTTATAAGAGCATATTTGAACATGTTAAATCAAGAAAATCATTAGGCAAGTGGATTTTTGTATTCCCAGAGCCAAGTATGATGTAAGTGATAATGGAATAACCTTATAAGAGCACTATGGACTTGTATTTTCCAGTCACTCATTTAATAATGAAAAATGGAAGCAACATGGCCAACATCTTATGGCTCTTTGTACCACAGTCACCATTCTCCACTTATATGACTTATGTGGTTGTGCCCAATTTCTGCTCTACCTGTGTAAGCCATGAATACTTGGTAATATAAGTACGCATGCACACAAGTAAAAATGCCTTGCTAACCTGTGAAATCTGGTTACTGTAAGCTTGGATTTTTTCTTCAACCTGAAGTGGTGATTTTTTGGCTTGTGGAGAGCAGAGCCATGAAACTGAATTCTGTGCTTATGTCGCCTTGTAAAGCTTGTGATTTTAATTGGCCATAAGTGCAGACTTTTGCAGTGCCATGAAATTGTTAACAGTGCTATGAAGGTAATTGTTTGAAGTAAAAAGTATCTCCTTTATACAGGTTGTGAAGTTGGATCCAGATCTTGCATTTGACAAGAGGATTACACTGCCTTTATTTAAGCACCACAAAGTGACCTTCCAAGAACTTTCTTCCCCTTTTCAAGACCCCCCCCCCCATAAGATTATTTGATGGAACCAGGTTACAGGGTTAATACATTTTGGGTCGGCCATATTACTTTTGGCTAGAACAAATGTATCTTATCAACTGTTAACCTAAAGAAAGTTCAAACAGTTTGAAATCCATTGTTTTTGTTTGAGTTATTCTTCCTCTAGTGCTAACATGTTTTTCAAGTGGTATCACGTTTAGTGATTTAATTTTTACACAATTATGTTTTGAGTTTGCAAAGTATATTTCTAAGACTCTGTGTACAAGATGTGATTTTTTTAATTTATTAAAAACATGTAATTATGAAATGAAAAGACGTCACTCAAAGTGGCTCTGGTTATTTTGATTGGTGTTCATTACAAAAGACTTCAAGTTTCAGTTGCATGTAAATATAACACTTCAAATAATCTGCACTACTTTAAGTTAATGCATATTGGTTAATGTCAAGTGATGGCTTAAGGCATAAAAGGGTGGATTTCAACATTTTCTTTTCTCAATTTCGATGCTTACTTTATGTGCCATCATTGCTGTTTTAATTGTTTTTTTCAGGTAGGCAAATTTCTGGAAGTTTGAAGTAAGGTTGTGATATGAAGGGAGGTGCTCCTTTATCAACACTCTCCTCCCCAATGCCCAGTACAATGGCTAAATGTGTTATAATGGTATCACATTCATACAATTAACAATATACCTTTTGTTTTATACGTCATTTAACTGTTAAGTATCATTTTGCTTTTTTGAATTAATATGTGACCCCCCCCCCCCCCACCCATCTTCTGAAATCGGGCACGTCTTGGGAAAAGTGAAATTGCATTAAAGGTGAAGACAACCAAAACATCAGCTATGACATCAGTGTGGCATGATTCTTAAACATTCAACATGTTCAGAAATATGGACATTTATAACCCTAATTGGGTGTTACTTGAAATCTGTTTCTGGAATCTAATTGATGTGCAAATAAACTCAATTTTGACTTTTGGCAGGAAGTGACGGATTTTGGCGTGGTCATGGTGGTGTGTCACATATTTCTGGTGGTTAAGCTCACTAGATATGTTGCAGTAAAATTGATAAGGTTTTGTTTTTAGGGGAAAGTTGCTGTTTGTGACCACCCCTTTTTCACTATCTTACTTAACCTGAGAAGATTGTGGTTGTTGTAATGAGTGAAAATGGCGGATGGATACAGTACTACTCCTGTTTGTTTTTGCTTTTTGTTTTTAGATAGAAGATTAAGGTACTTTTCATAAGTTTTGATTGGAAGGTCCACCAGTGGAAAATTTGTTCCTTCTTTTTTCCCCCCTTCGTTTGTTCTTTGAAATATTGACTTTGCATTATTAGTCAACAATACTGGGCAATATTAATACCAAAGGAACATGCAAGTCACACTCACAAGAGTTTATTTGTTATTAAAATGTATTTATTTTGTTTATTATTGCTTTTCACTTAAAACATTTTGAAAATATTGTTTACAAAAAGTGAGCTCTTACCAGTACTCAATTCCATGGAGCAGTTTACTGTGAAATTCTGATCCCTAGAAATTGCAGAATTTGTGGGGATGTAAGCAGTGTCATAAGCTGGGGTCTTGAACCCAGAAGGTTGGTAAACACAGTGTATGTGGAAATAATGAAACATCGTGTATTGGCCAATGTTAAACTTTATACTTTTATATATGAACTGAGAGTGATTTATAAAATCAGTTTTGTCTGTTGTATTTAAAACAAAACGTTGTTACTCTTGAATATGACTGTGAAAATGTACAGGCGTGTACAAAACTTCAGCTCCCAGAAAACACCTTATTATGAACAAAGGATATATTTGTTATTTTATTTTTTTAAATTGTGTTGTCTCTGAAACATACAAATCCCTTGCTTTAATCTGGGGGCACAGTTTGGCAACCCTGCCCACTAACATGGTGGAGCTTCATTCACTGGTTATACATTTTTGCAAGTTCAGTTATGCCGGCATGACGTAGCTGTTCTGACCAATCTGTGACCAAGCTGTTGGCTCGGTAGGGCTTGGTTTCCAGATTGAGCATTTTACAAAAATTGTCTACTGAATGTATTAAAAGGTGATCATTATTGAAGCATACCAATCCAATAATGTTAATAAATTCTAAAGACTGAAAAGTTCAATTTTATGAAAATAAAATACATGTAAAGGATGTATATTCAGAGAAGACTAATTTTCAAGAGATGTACTATGGCAAAAACTGTTTTACGTTACTGACCAATTTTCGCCTAACTCTTGGAAATTATTTCGATCAGTGAATTTGAAGCCACTGGTCAGGTTTACCAAAACAAGACCCTGTGATGGATATGTGAACATAAAATCAAACCAGGACTCAGTTTCATATCAAGAAAATTTGCCCAACTTATCACAGAAACAGATCACCAGTCAAAGTGCCATGTCAATTCACATTGTTGCAACAGGTGTCCGGCTGTTTGCTTAGCAGAGTTATTTTCAAGGGAATGTTTCATGTTTAACAGCTTTATGACATTTGGTTCTGCAAATGAGATTACTGTTTCTGTAAGTTTCAGGGATGAGACATTTCAGATTTTTGTCCGAATTCAGACTTTTTTATGTCTGCCTGTTGAAAAAAGTAGCAGTTCTTTTCTTCAGATACAAAGAAAACAAGCTCTCTGATCTACTTCACTTGATCTGAAAATACTGATCCCAAAAGCTCTTTAAAATCTTTAACTGCAGGGGTTACTAAAAGGTGGAAATAAATCATTTCAACGTATCTCCCAAACTTTGGATCCTAGTTTCAGACGTTTTTGTTGGCAATTTGTCTCATCCCTGAAGTTTAATCACATGTAATCCCCTCAAACGATACTTCTAATTTAACATACATTGTTACGCTGTAAATTACAACAAACCATCAAAACAAAGGCCATCAGCTGTCTATATATGCTCTGTGTATACCAAAAACTGAGCCGTTATTCAAACAAAAGTTATGTTTTGAGAATTTTGAATTGTTGTTTGGTGCTCCATTGCAGTGTTGTTGTTCGTTCTGCAAAATGATGTTAGGCCGTGTCAAAATTGCTGGCTGTGGCTCTTGCTGAGGGCTGCCTATTTTTCCCTGACGCATGTAAATTTGCCATAGCCCTAGCCACTGATTCAGAAATGCACCTATTTGTTGTCTGAAATTAGACAATCTTTTCAAACGATGTAAATATTTTGGTTAAGAAAGACCTACATTACCTTATTGTTTACCAGTGGTGTAATCAGGGATTTTTCATTTTGTGGATTTGGGGGGGGGGGGCAAGCGAAGGCAAAGACATAGTTCAGGGGCACTATAAAATGTAATGAAACATTCATTTGTGCTCTTTTTCAATCTCTATTGGCTCCGCGATCCTGCCCCGTGCCCCTGCCCCTGCCCACCCTGGTTACTCCACTGTTGCTTATAATTTATCAAATTACTGCTTAGCTCAAGGAGTATAACTTGCATTGTTGTCAAAAAGTTATGTTTATAGATTTCAACTGAATCAAATGTGAATAATACCATATCATACAAAAAAAGTGTCTGGATGACCTAGTGAATGGCATTTTATTTTCATTGTGCATTCCATGTGGTTCGTTTTTCCTGTTGATAATTTTGACACATCAACGGTAAGACAAACCTAAGTTTGTTTTACCTGGTTTTTGCTACCTCTTTCAACTTCTTGTCATGATTATAGCAGGCCTGTGGCTGTGCATGGAAAGATGAACTCTCAGGTGCTGCTCGATACTCCAAAGGTTCAAGAGTCCCTAGGTTTATTAATCCGAAGGTTCGATAGTCCCAACACACAGTTTCCCATAAGTGAGGATTCATCCGTCCGAAAATGAAATAAGGTTCTTTAACAAATTGTTTCTTACAAGAGTGGAATCTCTGATGGCTAACGAGGAGGGCTTTATGTATGGAGGCTGTTCCACAAAATTAATGTCACAAACAAATGGTTTCTCTACAGTGTGGACTCTCTGATGGTTTCTGAGCGAAACATTTATTACAAACATCACAGACAAATTCAAATATCTTCTTCCAAAATTCATTGGTAAAAACCAACAAAATCGTCCTCATTTATAATTCTGGAAGGTGGACAATAGAGCAAGGACCAGTGGACACACTGATGTCAGGTCATTTAAAAGACGGCCTCTTCAAGAGTATTCCTTCAAAAACAAAAAACAAACAAACCGTTTCTCCTCGTTGTGAGTTTGGCGATAAAGAAGAAGAATGTGCTTATCAGTTAAACGTTTTCCACAAATATCACAAATAGATGGTTTCTCTCCAGCATAGACTCTGGTGTCTTTTTAGTCTACCTTTTGAGAAAATGAAAACACAAAAATGTCAAAAAAGTAAATGGGTTTTCCTCTGCAACAGACTTGTTCATTTGTTGGAATAAAAGGTGAAAAGGCTTTTTGATAAAAATACAAACAAATGGTTTCTCTCCAGTGTGGACAAGCTGATGGGTGGAAAGGAAGTGCCTTTTTAACTAGACTGGTTCCCAGTCTGGTAGCTACTAGCGTTATGGCGCTTTTGATAGGCCCTTTATTGCGCTTGCCCAGTGACAATTTTCTAGTTTTAGAGATGACGTTTGTGTCGTGTGCATGTTGTTTGACACTAGCACACGTGTGTATCGTCACCCTTCACCTGGACATATAGTGAACCAACTTCAACATCAAAATTCAAGTTAACTTTAGACAACATCTTAATGATGTTAGTCTGCACGATGGGAGATTCTGAGACTCTGTGCCCATCATGTTTTGTGTAAAGGCCTTATTGCATTATGGAATTACGTAGACCTATATGCTAATTATAATTAGCATACACCTGGCAGAATTCTGCCAGGTGTATGCTAATTTTCATTACCCGCTACCGGTCCCTATATTCAGTCAGAACGTAAATGATGTAGGGACTGGGACCCGGTCTACTTTTTAACGAGGAGGCTTTTCCACAAATGTCACACAAACAGCCCATCTCCAGCTTGTGAAAATAGTCTATCTTTTCCAGAATCATCAGTATTTAATGTTTTGTTTTCCAGTGTGGACATCCCAATGGTCATTTAGACACATTTTCAAAACTCTTTTTTACATTTTCAGGCTTTTCTGCAAATATCACAAACAAACGGTTTCTCTCTGGTGTGGACACGCTTATGTTTGTTAAACTCTTTTTTAGATTTTAAGGCTTTTCCTCAAATGTCACAAACAAATTGTTTCTCTTCAGTGTGGACTCTCGATGATACTCGATACTCAATACTCTGCGTACTCGATGATGATGGATTAGTTGGCTTTTGTGGTCAAAGGCTTTTCGAAAATATCACCAACGGTTTCTCTCCAGCGTGGGTATGCTGATGTGAAGCAAGGTTATCGTTTTTCCACAAATGTCACAAATACATTTATTTTGTAAATGGTTTCTCTCCAGTGTTGCATACCAATGGGCTGTCAGGTGATGCTTTTGTAAAAAGGCATTTTCATAAAAGTCACCAAAAGAAAATGGTTTCTCTCCAGTGTGAACAACCTAATAGTCAAGAACAAGTGGTTGCTCTCCAGTGTGGACACGCTGATGGGTCTCCACGCAATGTTTTCATTAAAAAGCCTTTTCCACAAATGTCACAGAAAAACAGATTTTCTCCAGCATGGACACGCTCATGCACGGTCAGTCTATGTTTTCGTGAGAAAGCTTTTCCACAAATGTCACAAACATGCGGTTTCTCTCCAGTGTGGACACGCTCATGGTATGTCAGTGACAATTTATGTGAGAAAGCTTTTCCACAAATGTCACAAAAATGTCGTTTCTCTTGAGTATGGAAAAGCTGATGGTCTTTCAGGTGATGTTTGAGTGAGAAAGCTTTTCCACAGACATCACAAACAAATGGTTTCTCTCCAGTGTGGACACGCTCGTGTAAGGTCAGGCTATGTTTTCGTGAAAAGACATTTCCACAAATGTTACAAACAAATGGCTTCTCTCCAGTGTGAATTCGGTGATGGTCGGTAAGAATATGCTTGTAAGTAAAATGTTCTCCACAAATGTTACAGGTAAATGGTTTCTCTCCAGTGTGAATTCTCTGGTGTGTATTGAGACTTCCTTTTTGCGAAAAAGCTTTTCCACAAATGTCACAGACAAATGGTTTCTCTCCAGTGTGAACACGCTGATGGATGGTCTGGTAAAGTTTTAGTGAGAAGGCTTTTCCACAAATGTCACAAACAAATGATTTCTCTTCAGTGTGGACTCTCTGGTGCTTTCTCAGTTTATGTTCATGAGAAAAGGATTGATTACAAACGTCACAGACAAATTTAAATGCCTTCTTTCCAGAATTCATATTGGTAAGAATAAATTAAAAACAATTTTTAGATTTACTTGCAAGTTTGTTTAAAACTGCTGAAGATAACTCCTTTGTGAATACCTGATGTTCTCGCACAAATTTTCTGCCTGAAAGATTTTCCACAAAAGATCACAAACAAACAGTTTCTCTGCAGTGTGGACGATCTGATGGGTGGTCAAGGTTTGTTTTCGTGAAACGCATTTCCACAAACGTCAAAAACAAATGGTTTCTCCCCAGTGATGACAAGCTTTATCTTCAGGTGATGTTTTTCTCAGAAGGCTTTTTTTACAAATGTCAAAAACAATGGTTTCTCTCCAGTCTGGATTTGCTGGTGTTCATTTAGGTTGTGTTCTTTTACAAACATCACACACAAATTCACCAAATGACTTCCAAGTGTGTTTTATTCAAAAGTTTTTCCAGTTCTCCTTTTTCTGAGTAGGTTGCTCCACATGGGTCACAAATAACTGTCTTCTCTTGAGAATTCATATCTGTGTAAAAATCAAAATCAATTTGAAAAAATATTTGGCAATTTGTTTATAATTGACAATGATAAATGTTGAATAAACACGTCGTTACTCTTAGGCATGACCACGTACATGTACATGTATGTGTTGCTAAAGGAGAACATCACAAATGCCATAAAACCTTTATTCCAGAATCATCAGAATTTATAAAAGTCTTCATCCTAAAAAAGTAGATATGCTCATGCTCATTTAGACAGCCTGTTCTAGAGTCTACACTGTAGTTTCCCATAAATGCCACTTACCCAGCAGTGTGGAATCTTTCATGCTGATTTCCTAGTGAAAGCAACTCAACAAATGTCACAAACAAATTGTTTGTCTACAGAGTTTGTTTTCTGATGTTGACTTGAATTAGTCAAGTCAAGAAGTGTCGAAGCTCAAAAGCCCAACATTCTGTGCTCAGAGAAAATTCCGTTAGAAGTTGCACTGTTTTTCAAGCTGCTGTTTTGGAAAATGTTTTAAATTTTTTTTTCTAATTAAGCTTAGTGCATTCATATAAAATTGTCAATGTGTTTTGCTTCGCTCAACTTTTTTGAAGAGTTATTAATTCATAAACAGAAAATAACATTAGCTGTTGCAAACTGCTTACCAACCAAAAGGACCTGTTGTATAACTGCAAAAAACATGTTAATGGCCTCACGTTTTAACCCTAGCAGAGTCTTTCTGAAAAGCTAAATAAGACACAGTTTTGAGGAGAAAGTTCCCTCTGTTGTCACTCTCCATCCCTAACTTCCTCCCATTAGTAAAATAGCCGGTTCTAACCATCACATTCTTTACACATTAGATCGACTTCAACGTGCTGTACAGCAAGAACCCGTATCACCCAGTGTCACGGATCTCATTGTTCCAGCAGAAGTCCTCCCTGTAAATGATAATGTTAGCCCCCCCCCCACCCCCCGTCACAGGGAACTGTCAGATGCTTAAAATGAGGATATTGGAGGATTGACCAGGGTTAACCAGCCTTCCAAGCTCAAAGTATAAGGCTTGCTTGTCCCTTAACAGTGGTCCAAATGCTAGTTAAAATACCCATGGACAGTCAAACAGTTTTCCAAGTTTTCCAGCTGGCTAGTTCAGTGATAAAAAGTAACTCTGCTTAACATGTGAACATGAACAAGTGAAGGAAAACTAGAGGACTAGTGAAATAACAAGCAACTGGTTTGTTTGTTTATTTCCATATATCACAACTAGACAATCTGAAAATACAAATGGTGGGCACCAGGAAAAAAGTTGAGGCTTACACATGTACAGGGCCTGTAGTTAATAAATGACAGAATTGATAATAGTTTACAAGTAACAATAATAGTTCATGAAAGTATAATACCAAGATTTAGTGTACATTGCAAACAATAGTTCGTTCAGTAAACTAACTTTTACATTTAGTTTTAAAATTAATAAAGCTATTTATACTGACTGGATTGAATGTGTGACCAAAAAATAAAATAAATGTGTGACAAAAATGAAATTAAAAAGAAAAAATTATTAAGTACCTGCAAGACTTTTTAAATTACTTTCGCGACCTTACAACCAATAAGTACAATTCCAGACAGCAGAGATAGGTAAATATTAAAAAAAAAAAAAAAATGGCCTAAACATGAGAGTTCCAATATTCTTAATGAAATACGTGTCATGGCTGTTCCTGGTGCAGCTGGTTGGTCACTTGAAAGAAAAGGGCACCCCTGAATTGAACGTATCCACTTTGAAACAAATTTCAATAAACTAACAGACTCTACAGTATCGTCACTCTCAACTTTTTAGTAATAGTTTTAAAAACAAAATGCTGATATAACTCAGAATTAAAGGCGCAAGAGCCCCACTTAAAACAGCATAAATTTGCAAACAACTTGTGTCATAAAATTGTTTGGGAAAGTGAAAGAGAGAAAACAAACTGGTGCAGCATCAGACCAGCTACTTCTCAGATGGAAGGAGAAGGCACGTCTTCCTTAAGAGAATAAACAGCTATAAGTGAAATTAAAAGGAGGCATTAAGACAATGACCAGGCTAGGGACATGGAGGCAACTGACACTGTTGCCTTTGGGAAGTATCAGGTCTGCAGTTGTCTGCTTTCAGGCAACAACAACTTTTTTCAAACACAAATTTATCCGTCGTAAACTGTGACATATTACATTTTTTATATCGAGCAATAAACCACAAGGGAAACTGACTGGGTAAATTTTTTAAATTGACAGGAGCATTTTTGTTTTCAATGTGCAATGAATATCTTATATTGAATTCAAATCAGTAAAATAAAAAAGTAAAATTTACAAACTACAGTAGGCCTACTCACCAATATTTTCTAAATGCACAATAATAAGTATAATAAGCCTTTTTGAAGTATGGTTAATACTCAGCGGAGTGCACTGTTTTATTTGGGTGTATACAGACAGATTTACCCAAACCAAAAGGTGTCCTAGCATTGTGTCCACCATTATCTTAAAATGACTTATAGCATGCTTAAGCACAAAAACAGCATGTTGCTGAAAAGGTATTCTCACAATTGCCACAAAAAATTGTTTTTCTATTTTCTCTCTAGAATATGTAAACGCTTCGTTGTCAATTGTGAACATGCTCACTGACATTTAGATGACCTTCTTTACAGTGTGGAAAAGCTGATGTTTTGTCAGGTGATATATATGTAAAAAAGCTTTTGAAAAGGCTTTTCCACAAATGTCAAAAACAAGAGGTTTCTTTTGGGTGTGGACACGCTTATGTTTGTTAAACTCTTTTTTTAGATTTTAAAGGCTTTTCCAGAAATGACACAAACAAACTCAAAAATCTTCTTTCCAAAATTCATATTGGTAAACATTTTTAAAAAATAGCTAGACTGTTCAACGTTTGTTACCGTAAGCGAGGATTTGTGGCTGCCAAGGGAAAATAAATTTTGCTGTTAGCGCTAGCTCTAGTGAGAAGTCTGTACAGTCAAATTGTATAGCACCCTCATCGTTATGGGTAGGGTAGCTCTCACAAGCGCTATACAAGTTCAGCGTTGTTGGTCCACATTGCAAAATCGGCTAGCCACAGATTTAAAGACATCTTATAAAACAGAAAACAGTGATGCAATGGTGGCATCATGTTGTTTATGTACTGAGTTAGACCCTAAGCTTTAATTTGATGTATTGTTTGTGGCTTTTAAGACTGTGGTTCTTGAGATCATTGTGTTAAAGCAATGAGACTGTTCCGTAAGAAAAATAATAAAAACTAGACATTAGGTGTTTGTGGACAGACATGTAGCTGTTCTAAAGTTGTTTTATTTTGATTCAACACTCCAGACCTTTAAAATGAACCTGACTTTGAGACAGAAGATCCTTCACCCTTCAAAGGCCCTTGTTTTGACTTTTGTGAGGTAGACCAGGACCTTAAACCTGACACAGACCCTTAATTTGGCTGTATATATGCCTAAATCACATGTCCTGTAAGCTACAAAATAGTACAAAGTTTATGACTGTATGACATTTAGTTAAGGAGATATACTTTTCTAAAGTTAGAGCTTCCTGTTTGGACCGGAAGTAAAGGTCAATGTGCAGTCACACCTGTAAATGAAAATGTCACAAGTGCTATGAAACGGCATGTAGATCATGACTCTAAGACATGTGGTTCAGGTGATACAGTCTTTTGAAATATAGATCTCCGGTTTGGACCGAAAGTTAAGGTCAAATTGGTGTCACACCTTTAATGTCAGATATACATGTAATGGAAGCCACTACACCGTAAAATGATTATGACTTTATGACATTTGGCACAGGAGATATGATTTTGCTAATTTAGAGCTTCCTATTTGGACCGGAAGTAAAGGTCAAAGTGGGGTCATGCCTAATAACCAAATGTCACATGTGATGTAAGCGAAAACTACATGTACAAATGGTACAAAGATTATGACTCTGGGACTTTTGGCACAGGATATATCCTTTTTTAAATTCAGAGCTTCCTGTTTGGACCGGAAATAAAGGTCAAAGTGGGGCCATACCTAAAAACCAAAAGTCACATGTGATGTAAGCTACAAATGGTACAAAGATTGACTTTAGTATATTTGGCACAGGAGATATGCTTTCTGAAATTTAGAGCTTCCTGTTTGGACAGGAAGTGAAAGTCAAATTGGGGTCACGCCTGTATATCACATGTGGAATATGATGTAAGCTACAAAATAACACAAAGGTTAAGACTTTATGGAACATAGTTTAGGAGATATGACTTTTTAAAAGTTTTAAACTTCATGTTTGGACCGTAAGAAAAGGTCAAGTTGGGGTCATATGTTTAAATAAAATTTCACACGTGCTAGACTCTACAAAATGGCACAGAGATTATGAACCTACGATATGTGCTTCGGGAGACATAATTTTTTACTATTAAACTTTGAATTAACGTAACTTGATACCTGATGAAGTCACGATGACGAAAACATGTTTGCCTTACTATGATTTTTTTGTTATTTACAAGGTGGTGTAACTTTTATTCCCATGCGATGCCTTTGAGCGAAAACTAAAAAATGCCAATACTCTGCACCTTTCATGTAGATGAACATTTACTGATAGAGGGTGCTATAGTATATGACACATCATAATAATTAGTTAATGAAAGCCAAACTAACATCTTAGAACATAATATGAAGTTTAAAACACTAACAGAAACTAGCACTACTCCGCCGCATTCATTGTGTTAATGATGGAAAAACAAGCATGTGGGTACTTGTGTACAAATTTATACGCAATTCTGAGCTGTGAAATGCGGCTGGTTCCCCACAACGTTGTACCAATGGTGGTCAGACTGAACAATTAACGGTTTATTATAGTGGCATAACATTGATTTGACTGTTTTGGTAGATCAACCAAAGAAAAGACCAGTGCTAATTTCATGGCAAACAGACTTAAATAAAAAGGGTGTATACATCTAGGACATACGCCATTGTGCCAGACAATCTAGTCCATACTTGGAAGAAATGCCAAAGATAGCACATGTTATCTTCAAAACGATAACTCGTTTCGAATTGAAACTTGAGTAATTGAAAAGAGCGCTCTCAAATTTGTTTAAGAGCAAAAAATCTCAAAAAAGATCTGTATGAAATACACCCTTTTACCAACGAACAGTCGAAGTGTTTTTTTTCCAGTGTGGACACGCTGATGGGTTTTCACGCAATGTCTTCATTAAAAAGCCTTTTCCACAAATGTTACAGAAAAACAATTTTTCTCCAGTGTGGCTACGCTCATGCACAGTCAGTCTATGTTTTCGTGCGAAAGCTTTTCCACAAATATCACAAACATGCGGTTTCTCTTGAGTATGGAAAAAATTATGGTCTTTCAGGGCAATTTTTAATGAGAAAGCTTTTCCACAAATGTCACAAACATATGGTTTCTCTCCAGTGTGGACACGTTCATGTTGGGTCAGGTTATGTTTTGTTACAAAGTCATTTCCACAAATGTTACAAACAAATGGTTTCTCTCCAGTGTGAATTCGGTGATGGTCGGCAAGAATACGCTTGTAAGCAAAATGTTTTCCACAAATGTCACAAACAAATGGTTTATCTCCAGTGTGATTTTTCTGGTGTGACGTGAGGCTTCCTTTTCGAGAAAAAGCTTTTCCACAAATGTCACAAACAAATGGTTTCTCTCCAGTGTGGATACGCTGATGGACGGTAAGGGAAAAATTTTTGGTGAAGGCTTTTCCACAAATGTCACAAACAAATGATTTCTTTTCAGTGTGGACTCTCTGGTGCTTTTTCAGTTTATGTTTATGAGAAAAGGATTGATTACAAACGTCACAGACAAATTTAAATGCCTTCTTTCCAGAATTCATATTGGTGAGAATAAATTAAAAACAATTTTTAGATTTACTTGCAAGTTTGTTTAAAATTCCTGATGATAACTACAAGGATAAATACATGTACTCTTAAGCATAGACATGTACATGTACAGTGTATGTGATGAAAAATTGCCACAAAAAAATTATTGCAGGATCATCAACATTAATACTTGGTTCTCATATGTGTCAAATGTCAAAGGTCGCCATGGTCACAGGACACACTCTCATGGTCACTTAAGAAACAACCTCTTCTAGAGTATGCTTTCCAAAAACACTACGAACAGTTTCTCCTTATTGTGAGTTCAGTGATGGGCGGTAAGAATGTGCTTCAAAGTTTAACATTTTCCACAAATGTTACAAACAAATGGTTTCTCTCCAGTATTGACTCTCTGCTTTCTATTTTGAAATGTTTTTTCTCTGCAATGTACTTGTTTGTAATTTGCAAGGATAAATTAACGTGAAAAGGCTTTTCTCACAAAAAACAACAGTTTCTGTCCAGTGTGGACAAGTAAATGCTGCTAAAGTGCTTGCTTTAAAGTAAAGGCTGCTCCAGAAACGTCACAAAAGAACAAGTTCTCTCTAGTATGAACAAGCTGATGTAGTCACGGTGAAGTGTTCTTTAAGAAAGCTTTTTCCCACAAACAAAGATGTCAAAAAGGAGTGGTTGTTATGCAGTATGTACTCCAAGATGATGGATTAGTTGGCTTTTGTACATGTAGTTGCCACAAAATGTTGCATTTCCACAAAAATGGTCTATCTCAAGCATTGGTACACTGATAGGAAGCAAGGTTGTTGGGTGTTTTCTGGTAAAAAGGCTTCTCCACAGATGTCACACACAAAAGAATTTATCCAGTGCGGACATGCTGATGATGTTCGCTCAGGTTATGTTCATATTTGAAGGCTTTTTCACAAATAGTTTTTCTTCGGTGTGGAACCTTCAGTGCTCTCTTAATTTGTGTTTATTTGGGAAAAAATGAATACAAACATCACTCAAATTCACCAAATGACTTCCAAGTGTGTTTTATTCAAAAGTTTTTCCAGTCCTCCTTTTTCTGAGTAGGTTGCTCCACATGGGTCACAAATAACTGTCTTCTCTTGAGAATTCATATCTGTGTAATAATCAAAATCAATTTGAAAAAATATTTGGCAATTTGTTCTGAATTGACAATGATAAATGTTGAATAAACACGTTACTCTTAGGCATGACCACGTACATGTGTACATGTATGTGTTGCTAAAGGAGAACTTCACATTGCCATAAAACTTTTATTCCAGAATCATCAGAATTTATAGAAGTCTTCATCCTAAAAAAATAGACATGCTCATGCTCATTTAGACAGCCTGTTCTAGAGTCTACACTGTAGTTTCCCATAAATGCCACTTGCCCAGCAGTGTGGAATCTTTCATGCTGATTTAAAATTCTTTCCTACTGAAAGCAACTCAACAAATGGATCGTTTTTGTGCCTGGCCTGGCTGCAGATCAAGATGAAAGCACAGCTCAAGAAGTATTTTCATTTTGTATTTCCTTAGGTGCCGCCTATAATTGTACATAAGTTTACATATGTGCATGGTGTCACAAAATACTAGACCGCTCTCGCAGATATGTATCATGAACAAAGACCACCATGGCTAGATGAGAAGATGTTAACAAAATCTCCAGTTTCCGGCACTCTTATCAATAGTGTCGTAAACCAAAGAGTTGTTCTGTCGTACCAACCAGTACAGCACCCAAAACCCCACAAATATGACTTAAACCTGCAGAAATTAAACCTGCAAACCATATGAAGAAATGTTCCCCCCCCCCCCCCTGTAACAGCCCACGAAGCAATTGCTTGTTTGTGCAGGGCCGTCTGCGTGGCCTCGCAAGTCTGTTGCATGGCCCAATTTACTTTCTGCATGGACACCGTACACTCGCGGGTATTTTGCTGGGCTCCCCGGAATGCACTCGTTACGTCCTACGCGCTACCCGCAGGTTTCTGGAATTACTTGTGGCCGGCACTGTATGTGACGGGAGACAACAGCCAGTCAAGCAGCGTCACAACCATAACAACCAACTTGCACTGGCCCACTTCACAACAACGTTGCCTTCAGAACCGCCTTGGTCGACATCCAGTGGGAACAATACATATACCTCACCCCATTACCATCTTCAACGAGGGGCCACAAATCACGGTTCATGACCATCCAGTCCAATGCCTCAGACCACAGCTCCTACTTTCCATGTACCATCAGGAAGTGGAATGCCCTGGACTACGATCCAGCTTATTGCTTGTCCCTTAATGCATTCACAGCAGCAGTGAGGGTCCAGGTGCAGAGGTAGTCTTTACCACTTGTCTTGGCACTCACTCGAGTTAAATGTCTCATGGACCACTTGTCAAGCTGTTGAGTTGTCTAACTGGTTGAGCTGTCTAACCCACCAAGTTGTCCGACCGTCGAGTTGTCCAAAGGTCGAATTGTATGAAGAAAAAAAATTTCCCCGCACTCTCTATGCAAGGAGTCTGGGTTCTTTCATCCTAAACTGTATTTGAACTCCTCAATGACCTCTAGGGTAGCACCTTCTTGGACCTTGATGATATTGTCCTCTGAGTTGAACGCCGACACCTTGGTCTTCTTTGAATTGAGCTATAGCCCTATTCGGCAGATCTGGAGCTGTAACAGCAGCAGGCAATTCTCATGCTTGGCTTGTAGTGTTTCCGAGAGGAGATCAATGTCATCAGCAAAGTCTAATTCATTGATCACCAATGCTTGCACTCTGCTACTCCGGCAACTGATAAGCGGGAAGCCCAGCTTCTCTTCGTTTTCTTGACTGTGCGCCTCAGCACATACATGTACTTGCAGTCCAGCAAGATAACATTACAGCACGAGCACAAGCACACATTTGTTGCAAAGATGGCATTTAAACAACAATGCAGAAAAAGGACTTTTATCCCATGTGGGCCAGTGGATTATTAACATGGGTGTTTTTGTGAATGAAGGCTTTTACATTTGCAACAAATAAATGGCTTCTCTCCAGTGGCGGGAAGCCCAGCTTCTCTTCATTTTCTTGACTGTGCGCCTCAGCACATACATGTACTTGCAGTCCAGCAAGATAACATTACAGCACGAGCACAAGCACACATTTGTTGCAAAGATGGCATTTAAACAACAATGCAGAAAAAGGACTTTTATCCCATGTGGGCCAGTGGATGATTAACATGGGTGTTTTTGTGAATGAAGGCTTTTACATTTGCAACAAATAAATGGCTTCTCTCCAGTGGCGGGAAGCCCAGCTTCTCTTCATTTTCTTGACTGTGCGCCTCAGCACATACATGTACTTGCAGTCCAGCAAGATAACATTACAGCACGAGCACAAGCACACATTTGTTGCAAAGATGGCATTTAAACAACAATGCAGAAAAAGGACTTTTATCCCATGTGGGCCAGTGGATGATTAACATGGGTGTTTTTGTGAATGAAGGCTTTTACATTTGCAACAAATAAATGGCTTCTCTCCAGTGGCGGGAAGCCCAGCTTCTCTTCATTTTCTTGACTGTGCGCCTCAGCACATACATGTACTTGCAGTCCAGCAAGATAACATTACAGCACGAGCACAAGCACACATTTGTTGCAAAGATGGCATTTAAACAACAATGCAGAAAAAGGACTTTTATCCCATGTGGGCCAGTGGATGATTAACATGGGTGTTTTTGTGAATGAAGGCTTTTACATTTGCAACAAATAAATGGCTTCTCTCCAGTGTGTTCTCAGCAATGACATCTACAATGTCATATTCACAGTGGATACACTGACAGTGAAAATTCCAACTCAAAGTCGTTTCGAAATTATGGCCCTTCAAAATCGGGGTGGTGCCCTGCTTGAAGTGCGCACGATTCACGTCATTGAATATATTTCATATTTTTTAATGCATTTTAGAGCCCCTTTAAAATAAGACATAAAGCTGTAAATTGGTATCAATAAACTCAAATCTCAAAACAAGTGTATCTCATACCCCTTTCTCTCTACAGGGTGCCCAAACACAAATTTAATCTGCCAATAATAATACTCTTCATTTTCAGAACCCCCTGATACTCATACATGTACTTGATAATCATAAAAGCTTGAGACTGTGTATACATGCATTATGAAGTACATGTACATGTATGGGGACCCCTAAACAAGGATGGAGCCCTTACTCATTCAATCTAATTTTGGCGAGGCTGCAAAATAGTAATTTTACCTCGACTTCTCTTCGGTAAAATTATCAAGAACCAGGCCTCAGCAAGTTTAAAGAACTGGTTGAAACCTCTTTTTGGATGACTACATGAATTATAAGAGTGTTTTAAGTAGGAAGGTGTTTTCACGAATGTCATAAACAAATGGTTTCTCCTGTGTGTATTTTCTGATGTTGACTCAAATTGAATTTCGCAAACGTCATAAACGTAAGGTTTTCAGAGTGTGAACTCTTTGTCCATGTCTTGATACTGTAAGTTGCCGTTTCTTGAACATGTTGAAAGGTATTCTGCAGGTTCCGCAAGTAATTAGTAAATGGTCTCTCTTTCCAGTGTATACATGCTGATGGTATGTCAAGGTGTGTTTAAAAATAAAGGCTTTCCCATAGCAAATGGTTTCTTTCCAGTGTGGAAACGCTGAAGTTCTTTCCAGTGTGGATATGCTGGTAGGTGGTTAGGTGATGTTAAAAGGCGTTTCCACGAGTCACAACTGAATGATTTCTCTCCTGTGTTCTGTCCAGTGTGCACACGTTGGAGTTCTGTCCAGTGCGGACACGCTGAGTAGGTGTTAAGGTGATGTTTATGTTTAATTTTCCGAAAAGTCACAAACAAATGATTTATCGCCAGTGTAGACACGCTGATCAGTTTTAAATATGATTATGTTTCAAAAATTCTTACACAAGTGTCACACATTAATGGCTTGCCACCGCAGAATTCAAACTACTTGGACTCATGAAACTGCTTTCATTAACTTTGTTTTCACTAAACTTCAAGAGGAATTGAGCTCCTTTTTAATTTTAGTGACATGGTGCATCGTACAAATATGTATTAATCAGTAATTCTAATTGCAAAGTCTTGCTTCAAGATCAGCCCTTGTGTTCCCAATGTTAGCTTCTTTTAAGAAAAGCTTGGTTAAACTTACACGTAGATAAGATCACATCAGTGTCCACGTTCACTGCTGTTGTAGAGTTCAAAGGTCATACCGTTACATAGCTTCTATCTGCAGATACAGAAGAAAAGAAAAAACATCATTAGTTCATGACATTCACCTTGACTTTTCCTTCTTAAAAGCACACCTGCCCAATAATTATATTAATTAAATACAATGACTTTCAGTGAAAAATTAGCCTGTGAAGCACAACTTATATAACGTTTGTAAAATCAAAACTGACCCGGTAGCTTTCTAAGAAACTGACTGGATGCGACATGCATCTACATGTACATGTAGGCAACAGCAACAGGATGTAGGAAGTAATAGTGGGTGACGTGCCAGGGACAGTATTGTTAGCCAGGTTAAATCAGCACAAACATGGTGAATCCCAGAAATGTAGTAAGGGGAGATTCGTCCCTGTATAGCACCATCAAAATCTACGTTCAAACTAACACAAACGCATTGTTTTGAGCAGTATCCACGAAAAACATTTTTTCAGCCAGTAGATGGGTGACGTTGAAACGCGCCATTGTTTAAAGTTGGAATACCAAAACAAACGACATTCCACTGCTGAGCATGCACAGACCACGTACATGCCATCTAATGGTTCGTTTCACCCAAACAAAGAAAAAACAAAGTTTTTAATATTTCGCCCATTGGGGGCTATCATGCAGTTGTTTTTGTGTAATCCCCAATTCCAGACTTTTGTCATTTTGTTCCAAGAAGAGGATAAAGAGACATCGAGAGGCTTTCATCATTGTTCATTCATAGTATCCTTTAGGGCTTGTCTAGCCCAGGTTGGACACCCCAACTTCATTTCATTGCAATGGATTTTTTCTGGAGTCCAACCTGGAGTCCAACCTGGGCTAGAGGGCCACTGTACTCCCCCTGGACGCAATTAATATTAAACAATATCAATAGGTGAGTGTAAGAAAGGTTTTCATGAAAAAAAATCCACATCAGACTGCCACTTTTATGTTTTTAAAAATGAACAGGTCTGTCTTGAAACTACATGTATATTTCAATTTCTATTTCTATGCTGGTACTAGTTGAAAGCCTGTTAACATGGTTAACTAGGATTGTGGTGTGATGCCTTAAATTATGGACACTTGTGCAAGGTGCTCTAAACATATGTTGTGCAAGTAAAAAAGCTTGTAGTCTTTAAGTTTAGGGAGTGAATGTCTCCCCTGAACTGCTCAGATGTGGGCAATTCAGTGCTGTTCTGGGAGAGCGCATCACAGTTGCATAGAGTTCTTGGGAACAAGCTTTATTTGTAGCTGTAGTGTCAGATCCAGAGCCAAGTTGCATGAGTCTGTGTTATTGCTGTTGGTGGGTTCTGCCATGCGTTGCCTAAATATAGCCTGGAATTAGCATGGCAGTTTCCTATTTGATGGCTTTTCACTCAGAGCATTGCTGTGCGAGCTTGCCTGCGTCTGTCCAAATTTAAGCCCAATGAAAGACGAGAACTAGTTTCTCATCACTGTCCGCATGTGATTTTGGCCCCGCAACAAAAGCTTGTCATTTCTGTTAAAATTTCAATATTTTGAAGAAAAAAAATCTGATGCAAACTTCTCCCAACCTGGACCAATTAACACCCTTTTTAATATTTGGGACTGAGTGAAGTACCATCAAATCTTGTACCCATGTACAAATTTCATTTTCAAAAAACAGAGGGTGACAAAAAATTGCTCCAAAACCCATTAAACACATTTACTATCAACTTGAAAGTCACCTGAGATAAGCCTCCGCAGACTTCTGTGAAATCATTCCTCAATTGGTGGCAGCCATTTTGAAATTAAAAAACTTCCGTCACAAACGTGACGTCACAACTTCAAAAACGGCTGTCTCATGAGAGATCCCGGTGAGAGTAGCTACACGGCACAACCGCACACACTGCGACTCTGCGAAATCGCAACTGCAAGGTACATGAAGCTGCTCTCACCGGGTTTTCCCATAAAACAGCCACCGTAAAGCCATGTGGCTAAGGATCAGCAGGTATGTCAAAATGGTGTAGGGCCATATAGACTCAAAACCATCTCAACTCAAAACAATCTCGACTCAAAACCGTCACCAACTCGATTCAAAACCATCTGGACACAAAAACCATCTCGACTCAAAGCTGCACGCATTCTTGTTTTTCAGTGTTTCTTTAAAAAAGATAAATTTGACCTTTGAATAAAAGATTAGACAAGTCAGAAAAGAAAACAACAAATACATGTAGTCATTTTCAGCTAGGTACTAGTCGCTGTTTTTTGTTTGTTTGTTTGTTTTTTTAGGACGATGGGATACCATGAGCGTTATTGTGTGTCTTGAAGGAAAGGTGCAATGTCCCAAATACAGGAAAACAGGACCCAAGAAACAAGCTTCCCATGCATATATTTTGCAAATGCAATTTGATATAACAAATTACTGTACTTTTAACGCAGATTTGTGGATTGAAGGTGGTAAAAAGAACTGTTTTTGACCAGTTAACTAGATTGATAAGTTCGAAAACAAATCTGAAGAGAAAATATGCAGCATAATTAATAAAGTTAAATATAGCGTTCAAATTAAATTGCTTAATAGTTTTTTTAAAAATTGGTTTTTCTTGTCATCATAATATGCCTATGCCCACTTCAAAATTATTAGCCTCATTTGAGTATAGGTTTTAATTCGAAATTAAACCCTCCTCAGTCTATTGTAAACAATTGGGGGGAGGGTGGAAGCATAAATTTGCAGACTGACATAACCAAATGAAAGTAAAAGCGCAATATGATATTGGACTAAATTATACTGTTGGAGTTTATAGGGGCAACAGTCCAGAGGCAAATTCCCCAGACGCTCTGAGATTTTTTGTTTTTTCAGGACTAGAAAAAGGTACTAGTCAAGTTGCCGAAAATAAATTTTGTTTTCATTTTGGACATTTACACTAATGGCCCTAACTACTAAGGGGCGGACGGTTCGGGGTGAAGCCCCTGGACAGTCTACGGCGTTAGTGTTTTCAGAGCGTAGACTTATGCACATTGCCAAGATTATTAAATTTAATAATTCAAAGTTTTACTTCTCACACTACAAGGTTTAAACTGAAATTTTCAGTCGGCAAATCACTAGGCTTGCTGAATGGATTTGTGTTCATGTTCAATGTACATGTACGTACATGTAGTCAGTTCAAATAATTACAGAAAGGTTTTTTTAGAAATATTTTATTCTTTACTTATCGGGTGCTTTTTCAGTGAAAACCACATTTTTTTCTGTTACGGACCAAAAATCAGGGACCATCCCCCCTGGACAAAAAGTGGGGGGATATATCCCCCATCCCCCCTGGTATTTACGCCCATAAGTATTGCACTTATCACTTAGAGGTATTTAATCGATTGCGCAGTTAGGCCTAATAGTATTAGTACACACACATGCCTGCCAAGACCAGGAGATTGAAAATAATATTATAATTATTATTAATAATGATTACAAATGTTTAAATTTTTAATAATATTTTAATGGGCCACAAAACATGTTTACAGTTTAAACAAAGTGAGTCTCGATTCAAAAGTTAGTGTCTGGTTTTAGAGGATATGGTTCATTGGGCCAAGAAGCGGAGGTAGTCCAGCGTATTGGCACAATGTATGGGGCTAGATACTGTTGTGTTGTGCAACAACACACACATACACGAGAGGAAGCCAAAGAATTCCCTCTGCAACATAGTACAACACAGATTTAGAACTGTTAGATCTTGTGTAGGGCGAGGTAAGGGTTATTGTAGTTTTGTTTTGTTTTGTTTTTTTTGTATTTTGAAATTTGAAGGATGATGTGTTGTCTTGGAATACCATGAAAGTCAAGTCTTGAAGGAACGGTGCTAGTCAAAAAATTTTATAGGAAAACAGGACTTGAAAGAAACTGCCCACGCATATATTTTTGCAAATGCAAATTAATATAACGATATACTGTACTTTTATTTTAATGCAGATTTGTAAGATGGTAAAATGTTCTGTTTTTGACCAGTTAACTAGATTGATAAGTTACAACAGAAATTTGAAGAGAAAATATATAGCATATAAATAAAGTTTAATGTAGTGTGAAATTAAAATGTTTAATAAAAAAACAATAGTTAGTTTAAAAATGTTTGTATTTCTTGTCATCAATTTCATAAAAATTTCCTTGACATTTTGGATTTGTTCATTTGAAATAATGTTAATAACGATTACAAAATTTATATTGAAATTTGTAACAAAATCTTCATAGACAACAAAACATTTTGAACTGAAATGAACAGGGCCATCATTTAGATCAATAATCATAAAGTGCGTTGGTATTGGTGATGCGTCGAGTTGGTATTGCTAATGGGTCGAGTCGGTTTTGAGTCCAGATGGATTTGAGTCGACTTGACTTGAGTCGAGTCGGTTTTGCGTTGAGATGGTTTTGAGTCGAGATGGATTTGAGTCAAGATGTCTGCACACCGTGGGGTGGTTGCGATAATCGTAACCCTCCATCCTCCCGACGGTCGGAGACCGTCGGGAGGATGGAGGATGGAGGTTGGAGGATGGAGGATGAAGAGGAGGGAGGAGGATGGAGGATGGAGGATGGAGGATGGAGGATGAAGGATGGAGGATGGAGGGTTACGATTATCGCAACTAACCGTGGGGCAAACTCGGATCGGAGTCTTTGACGAAATCGGCCACATGCATGTCTATCAAAAATGTCATTTTATCACGATTTTTGTTTACCTTACTTGTTGTTCTGTTCTTTGAAAGTGTCCAGATCCTGTTCCACTTATTATTATTTTTTTTTAAAGACTAGCATCGAAAGAACTTACAATTTTCACCTCAAAAATGTTAAAAGAACTTGAACAGAAACCTGCTGATATCATGACTGTCGTGATCTGACAAAGGGCGCCCTCAATGTGTGTGTTTTATGTAGAATCTCGCGCAATAAGTCTTAACAGGTGAGAGCTGCTGAACAGACGATTTTGTGCTTATAACGGTGTGTGATTTCGAAAGGCGAAGGCCTAACAAAGTTTCTCCATGGATAACACAAGACATGAAGAAGCTCATTCACCTCAAGAATAAACTGTTCACTAAAGCCAAACTTTCAGGGTCCAGTTTTGCATGGCTCAAATAGACCGATTGCACGACCCGCGTCACGTGACACCTGTATGGGGTAAAACACACACAACGTCCTCCATAGGAAAGTGCGGTACGGTACACGATGATTGATGCATTTAGTTTATTCGATCGAGGCTTTTCTTGCTTGAAATCTGTGAAAAATAATCCAAAGTTTGTACCAGAGACCTTCGAGTGGCTCAATAAAGCCAGTATGGACAATTCCTGCAAGTCTTGAAAACTGTACAAGTAACGTATAAATGTGCACGATGTGTACTGGTGAACGACGGAACTTTAGGCTAGACGACCGCGATCACCACACACTTTTCAGCACAAAATTTTTTTGAGCTGAAATCATCCAAAGAAATTGCTTTAATTCCACAACTGTGTGATTCCTTTGCCGATTTGAAATTTTACAAGGTTAGGTAAATGTTCACTTTTCCAGCGTTCTTTATCCCTTTTTTTTTTTACAGTGATTTAGGCCTACATTACAAACAAAATAACTGGCGGGTGGCTACTTATAATAGTCGTCCGACGCCGGTAATGCATGGTTAAAAAACCTCTTTTTAGTTGAATGATGTTAAATTATGAAACAGAGATGTGATTTAAATTAATGCCACATCTGATTTATTAGTTTATCACTTAACAAAAGTAAAATCGACTTTTTTTTTACTCACTCCATGTCACGGCATATCTCTTTACACGTATTTTGCCATCAACTGTATGGCGTTATACACATAGGAGCTCACGTGACCGCATGTCAACATTGGTCGCGCAATCGGTCTATATACAAACAGATGCGTAATAAGGTCAAGAACTCAACAAAATTAGCCGCAGTAATTACGTTTACAAACTTTTCGCAATGATAGACAATAGGCGAAGCTTTTGGTGTTTCGTCAGAGACCAGCGAAAGTCTAA
This sequence comes from Marthasterias glacialis, assembly GCA_911728455.2. Classification (NCBI taxonomy): domain Eukaryota; kingdom Metazoa; phylum Echinodermata; class Asteroidea; order Forcipulatida; family Asteriidae; genus Marthasterias; species Marthasterias glacialis. The sequence goes on along the minus strand of OU452232.1, from coordinate 9,456,246 downwards.
GTGTCCACCAGAGTTTCGATATGCTGACCAGCGACTCTGTAAGCCTAGTAACATTGCCCAAGCTTTCAACATGTTTTTCACATCAACCCATTCCCCTCCTGGATCATGTTCAGTATCTCCTCCACCATGTACTCTACCACTCCCTGAACTGCCCCCGATTCAAATAGAACTAGGATGGCTTTAGAAGTTATTACCTAGCCTCAACCCTCACAAAGCATCAGGCCACAATGGGATTTCACCAGTGTTACGTTCAGCTGCATCCTCCATCGCTCCTCCATTATTATATGTAATGAATCTTTCACTTTCAACTGGTACCCTCCCCGATGGGCTGGAAATTGCCAAATGTCACACCTGTGTTTAAATCTGCCAAGAGAACTGACATTAAGAACTACCAACCAATTGCTCTGACCTCCATTGTTTGTAAAATTTTGAAAAGGGCAGTTGCTGATAACTTCTTCATACTGCCTCAGTAATGATGAACAACATGGATTTTCACCACGTAAATCTTGCGTCACCCAACTCACAAATGCCATCTATGACTGGGCCTCAATCATGGACAAGCCCCGCCCACCTCGTATAGACATTGCCTTCCTAGATTTCAGCAAAGCCTTTGACGTTATGCCCCACCACATTTTACTCGATAAACGGAAGCGTATTTAAGAAATGACAAAATAAAACTAACATGGCAGAGATAGAGTTCCATATTTTGTTTTTCCATTGTTTTTTATTTTTCATTTTTCCTACTAACTTTCATCTCCACATTTTTTAAATATTGTTTCTTTATTTGTATAAAAAAAGGCGTTCCCAAACCGGTCCCTTTTGAAAATAACCCTTTGAATTATGGTGCGGTCCACTGACATTGTTCATAAGGAATCCAAACAATATTCCACGGAAAGAAAACATGCCATGAGTGTGTGGAGTTGTCCGAGTTGCCATGAAACGTTTAACAACATAAAGTACGACCAATCCCAAATTGATTTGGGAGTACTTTTTCTTTCTGCCTGTACATGCTACAGTAAATCCCGGCAAAATTAAAACTTTGATTGATATGAATCACACGTGCTTAAAAAATGTGTCTATTATTTCTCTGTTTTTCTCTGCATACGGAGGCTTCATTTTTCAACCCCCAAAAGCTCAGAGCTTCACTCTTGGACCACACCCGTTAGTTTGTGCCCCCTAAGAATTAATCCTGGGTGCGCCATAGTTACTAATTACGTTGTGCTGATACTGTTCAAGATACTCGGAACCTAATGGAAATATCAAGGGCTCCGTACCCGCTTAATTTTTATTTTATTTCGAGGGAAGGATTTTTTTCCAGGGAACGAAATGATTTCGAGGGAACAAAATACTATTTCGAGGGAACGAAATATTACTTTGAAATAACAAAATAATAAATGTTTGACGTGTTACATTCTGTCTTTACCTTTCCCCATGTGGGTTTCTTATGCGTAAAACTATTCACAAAGGGGTTTTCCCGAACCATCTGAAATAGGAACTTTCTCTAGTTTTAGGAATTCAAATAAGCCAACACTAACTGTGACTAAGCAATCAATAATGTACCAGACATAATTATTAAGTCAAATCTAACTCACAAACGGCTTATTCTGGACAAGAGCCGGGTTGCTTCATGGTTGGTTTACGAAGGAGCACCTCGACATTGGTATGGAGGGTGGTGGTGGGGGGGGGGGGGGGGGGGGACGGGACTAAAGAAGTTCGGACTTCCGTTAACAAGTCACTAGAAATTCTGATATCTGCCATTGTAGTAAACCTGCTTATGATTGCCCTGACTAAAGGTTTTTCCAGCCAATATCAACCCAAATTCATTCAATTTAATACACGGCTCATTCAATTTCGTTTGAAAATTAATGTTCCACTTCCATTTCAACACTTTAGCATTCCCTGGTAAAATAAGATCGTTCAAATTCATTAGGTAGCAAAGATCTTTCAGTTTCGCAAAAGCCAATAGCGATAGGCTGGTCGAACACTCGATTTCACCAATTGTAAAAAGTACAGTAGAAATTCAACTTTGGCAAAAATGTAGCCTGGAATTCCTATGAATGAAATGAGAATGACTAAAGCAAACCGGGAAGAGAAGAACGAAGTCATGTGTGCATGATAATAAAATTGAATGCAATCGTAGCTCAAAAGAAACCCTTATTGAATTAATTTGTTTGTTTGTTTTTGCGCTGAATTTGACCGGGAAAGCTAACATAATACAAATAATAGTATGGCGCACTACCTATCTTGTCACTGTAACTAGGTGTGCTTAAAAGACTGAGGAACGGTGATTGTCGAAAACAGTAATTAATTTCAATCTGAAAGAGCACTGGTAATAACGTTCGTGCCAAAGAAATGAGTTTCCGTCTAAGATAACGTCAAAGCTGCGAAAATAGCATTTGAAAACCTTACAAACCGCACTTTCTTGTTTCGATGGCCACAACCGAAACCAGCCCGCTCTCTTGCACACAATCCCTGAGTAAAGCATAAACCTTTCGTTGTTTTTAATGAAACGAGAGACAGCGACAAGTTTGTTTTTATGGTTTGTTTATTGAAAACTAGAGGATATCCACATCCAATAATTATAATCTTCCAAAGGTGAACAATATACTTTCCCATAAACAAAATAATTACCAAACTGTGTTGCATTTTTCTTTTGTTCTAGAACAAGTTCAAAATTAGCTAAATTCAGTACTTTTCTTACTTTTAAAAACATGTTTTTCCTTTTTCCTTGCGTTATTTAATAATGTGACATTATACAATGAAAGGCTGGAAGGTGTTTGTTAAGTGTGTGAAGTTTACGTTTTTCACATCTTATCATGCATGGCATTTGGAATATCATCCAATGCTAAATAGTTTTTGAAAATGATCCTAATTGAGACGTTTGTTCATATATATTCAATATATTAACAACAAAATAGATCCACAGTCAACACGCAGAAGCTAGATACACCTGTCGGACATCACTTCAATCTACCTAATCACTCTATTTCTGACATGATTTTACAGCACATTAAGGCATTAGGTAACAACAGAGAGACTGTTCGTCTGAGTAGGGAGAAACTATGGATACGCTGCCACTTCACCATTTAACCCCATGTGAACATCAAGAAGGAAATGATTCATTACTTTTTCTCTTTGCCTTCACCTTTTTTCCACAGTTGGCCCCCTTTTGAAATCTGTCTCGTTCACTAATTATTTATTTCCCCCCCTTTTCCCACCTTTGATTTTGTCTTTTGTGTTTCCAACCTCTTGTGGTTAAACCAGACTCTTCCCTCAAGCCAACCCTTTTTGGCTTCATTGTTCATCCCTTGCATCTTCTGACTTCTTTTTGCCTCTCTTCACTTCTCTCCATTTGACTGCTTTTGTTTTGTCAGTATACTTGTATGTGTATGTTGTATTGTCATTTAGCCTTTGAGAAAGACTCTGCTATGGTCAAAACGTGAGGCCATTAACATTTTTATTTATTGTTTTTTGAAAAAAAAAATTAATTAACTACAATTTATAGGGTCTTATACTTCAGCTGTGTATCAATTAATATTATTTTAAAAAAGCGATTTAGGTTAGTTTGCTTTTTGAACACGAAACTGCGATATCTCTAGAGGGAGGCATATTAACAAGAATTAATTAAATTGCACACACAAAGTAAACTATTATGACAGACTCTAACTTAATGTTGTTATATCTACTCATTACGACTCACATGCAAATTTTAACCCTATCAGGACATAACGTTTCTCAAACTTTATTTTTGCTCATAACTTTTTAGCGTTTTGTCCGATCACCGCAAAATTTTCGGACTTTTCCCAAAATATATCTAGAATTAGGTTGGAAAAATTAATTGATACCGGACTCCAGCTGTTGCCATGGCAACCTTTGTTTGACCTTGGTCACAAGTTTTTAATAGGTTTTTAAAATTTATTTTTGAATTTTTGAACAGAGTTTCCATTTTGTTCTTTATTTTGTTTTTGCCAGGAAAGTAATAGTAATGAGTCACGTCATAATGTGAAATGCTTTTAAGAATGAAATTGGCCGCCACATGTTGCAGCCATCTTGGATTTGTATTTTCTGCATGTATTTAGGGGGTAAGATAATGTAAATTTTTTAATAAAATATTTTCAACATGCTATTTTTTCACTTATCAGGTCAAAAAATAATATAGATTCGTCAACCAAGCCATATCACTGATCCCTGGGCACTGGCAGCGGCCATTATTATTGTTAAGTGAAATGCATAAGCCCCTTTTCCCCCAAATGGGATAACTTAAGGATTGATGGATTGATGGCGCCCGAACGTTAACTCCAGTTATAAAAATTAGGTTTTAATTGTGTTGATCATGTTAAAGTGAACAAGTTTGCCAAGTTTCAAAACATTTGGACAAAAGATACAGGAACTATATGGGGAGAACACTATTTTCGACCACTAATGGGCAAAAAACATTCGAAAATGCCCTCTAGTGGCGATTTTTTGAAATGTTCTGACGCCATCATGTAATACTCGGTGAAATGAACATTTGTGGAAAGTTTCATGAAAATCGGTCGTAATTGTTGGGAAATACGGAGGAGCACCCCCGGTCCATGTACGTAAAAAAAACCGGTCCGACTAGGGTTAAGCCATCTGTCATTAAGTCATACTGGAAAGTGACATGGACCAAAATTGCTAGGTTTTAATTGTTCATGGCTGCATATATTAATATAACATTATTTACACAAAATTTCAATTCCGTTTCGTGATAACGGAAAGGTAATGTTAACACAACCGAGATAGATATGTTCCGTGAGAACGAGCTTTTATGTCATTAAAACGAGCTTTTGTCTCACTGAAACGAGCTGTTAAATCGTGGCAAAGAAATGTTTTCTCACGGAAACGATAAATAATTTGATAGGAAAGAAATATTTAACGTTATATTATCACGTGGGATCTATACATCATTTCATGGGAATAAGAGTCTCCATGGAAACGATATAAATAGTTTTGGATTGAAATTACAATAAGTTAATTTTAGCGGGTTCCCGCGGCTCCCGGGCAATCCAAGGCGATCCAGGAATAACCTGATTGAAAACTGCAGTGACTGTCTTTGCTGCTAATAAATCACGTGACGGTCTATGACTCAGAATCTGCGAGTAAAAACGCAAATGTATTAGCAACCAGGAATCCGAGCTCATCTCGGGGAGCGGTTCAAATAGACCTGACAACTGGCTCATCACCATGGGAACCGACACCCCGACAGAGACGAAGAATTTGATGTTACTTCAAATTGTAAACTACAATGTAAGGGTTTTTCAGTTTTTTCCTTACAGACCTGGACAGCAAATTCCAAAATGGTGACCATCGTTCATTAGAATTAAATTCTTAACTTAAAATTTATTTAATTTGTGTATTTATGAATAAGTTAATACAATAAATTTACAATTGTAAGCACTATGATGTATTAGAAACAAACCATGCACTTTTTGGTGTAAAGCATTAAAGCTCCTTAAATTGCACCTTACATAAATATTAAGATACATCCATGCATCCTTTACTTCATTTTTCAATTAAACTCTGTTCAATTAGGCCTTATTATGTACGTCACAAAAACGTTCTTTCATATCTGAACCACTTTAACCTGAAACAGCTAACAACGCTGTAAAAATTGGTTTGTTCAATTTTGAGCGTTCAGACACAACTTTCTGTACCGGCCCAACGTGATACCGACAAGTTCATACAATAATGCCTGAAGATGATCCGTGTCAGATAATGGCGCCGCCATTTTATTTTTTTATATATTTTGTTCGTACCCAATTTCAGTCTGGTTCCTCCACTTTAAGCACGCATCCACCCACCACATACAGAGACAGGGGTTACTCCATGTTGATATCAAAAGGTGTGTTGTTCCAGTTTGAGAACATTGGATACCTCTCCATTGTGGCAACACCATCCGATGGCGTTAATTGGTCTAACCAGCAGCTGTTGGAACAGTGACGTCATCAAGATCTCATCTTCTCAAGAAAAGAAGAGTGTCATAATTTTACACGATGTCAGTTATGGATTACAATTTAACGCTCGGATACTGGTATTATTCTGCAGTACCGCGTGTGTCTATCCTGCTTAGAACGTGACCTCATTGTAGGGTGGTGGAGGTGTAGACGGCGAATGACTGGCGCTTTTTCCACTCACAGGAAACGATCCACATACGTTCCTATAATAATATAAAATATATGTCTACTTCAAATAATGGGATAAAGTTTTAGTGCACCTATTTCATTCACAATTAATTAACTGCGTTCATATACATGTATAGCCTAAACAACACATATTGTGCAAAATAAGGAAGTTCACAACTACTGCAAAGAGACTGGGCTTCCCGCGGGCACGATTTGTACAAAGCTCAATGGAAGAAAACGTAAAATCTTAAAAATGTTTAATGAGAAATTGCATCGTGCAATCAACCTTCGATACGTATAGCTCAAGAATTTGTCAGCTGCTGTATTTTTATCAATTTATTGTTGATTTTATGTTGTAGTTCTGATACATGTAACGATTCTCATTATAATGATCAGTAAATGGTTCATTGCTTGTCAGGACAAACCAGTGGATTGTATAAGGGCAGTCGTTTTGTAAACAAGGTGACGTGGTATATATTAATAACCTCCTCCTGTTTTACACATCGGATGTGTTTTGCCATCAAAGGACAATGCGTATGCCAATATTCATAAGCATACTGTCAAAAATCGTAAAGATTTTTCTCTTTATTTTTTTTAAGAATAATCAAACTCAAAGCACTGTGACCGTTTATGTTTTTTTTATGAGAGAACTGGCCAGAGTTATTTAAAAAAAAAAAATTTCACTTCTAAAGCGTAAAGGCTATAGTATTATTCAAATATAATGTATTACCGTAAACAATATTCAGGAAAACGATTGTGGCGAGGCTGTTCAACACTGTAAATCTGTCATACTTACACTGGGGCATAGCTAGGGGGTGGTTCCGTCGAGTTTGACTCAGTTATTCTGGTATCCGGACCGTATGAACACATCACATCACCGGGCGTAGAATGTGACAATTGTACATCCACTGTCACCTCGTCACCACTGGCCGCAGCTGGGCGGTAACTCGTACCCCTACACGCATCACTGCTGCTCCCACTCTTACAGTGTGTCCCATTCCACACATACATCATGCACCAGACAAGAAGTACACTGACAATCATAATTCCGCCAGGTATGCAGAGCCCAAGTAGGAAGGTACCGGGGTAAAGAAACAATCCGCAGGCAAGCATCAGAGCACCGCACACCAACACACAGACCGACAGCGCACGCATGCAGACGTAGAGGTTGCAGGTGGCATCGCGGCTAGGGTACGCAGCGGATGACACTGACGTACCCCTGTAGGCACCCATGGGCATGCCGCTAGAGTACTGACTGCGTATAACAGGGCGTGATCTCTGTGCACCGCTGTTGAAGAAATTGTCAATATTTGCTTGCCGTTGCTTGTAGGAAGCCATTGTGTGCCTTGTTATGAAACCTAAACTGACGGTTTATCCTTTGCGATTCTGCAAAAATAAAGTAAAGAAAGTTTCATAAAATTATGATGAATTCCTGATAACATGATGTACCTAGAAGTTTAACATTGCTCTCTAGTGTTTGCCTGTGATAGCATGTTGAAAAATATTTCTTCCTGTGATTTTGTTTAGTGCCGTTAAATAGTTTTTTTTTGTTTTTGAGCTTTGCAAAAAAAACATGTTTATTTATCCTACATTGATATTATCCATGTTATTATACTAACAGTAAATGGTTTATAGGCAGCCGCATTGGCGTACCCCACAGGTTTAACGAACTAATGTATATTTATATGCGAGAAAGCTTGGTGTCTGCGGTGGTCACAACAATATGGTGTTACAGATGTGCCACTACTTAAAAAAAAATATTATTTTAATTTTTTCCGTCTCATTTTTATTTATTTATTTATTTCATTTATTTTATTTATTTCATTTATTTTTATTTTTATTTATTTATTTATTTATTTATTTTTTTTTTTTTATTTATTTTTTTTTTTTTTTGGGGGGGGTCTTCTCAAGTATTTGTTCCACGTGACTCCCACGTGAGGAGAAAGTTCAACTTTGACCTTAGGAATGCTGCAGCTTTCAAGTTAGAATATAATTATCCACAGTCTACACTAAATAACTACGATACAAATTTTGTTTTCAGTTCCGACTGAAAAGGCTTTTTGTATATGTTACATGGGACAAAATGTGCCAAACAATGCGACGGAAAAAATGCTATGGAAAAATGCGACGCTTATTATGTAATGGCATAACTATATGGAACCCTATACAACATAGTGTGACGTCACCGCAAGAATAGCTTTAAACCAATACAAAATTAATCACTACTAGATTATATAAATTTGTAAACTTCAGAGTGATTTTCAATTTCACAACCATGTGCAATTCGCATGTTTTTATTTTATTCATTTATTTTTTTAATTATTTTTTATTAACCATTCCAAGAAACAATTTTGCACGTCACGTCTGTATGATGGTTTGTTTTGTTTAGGTTTACAAGATGGCTAAAAAGAAGAAAACAATAAAATAGGCGTTAAAATATCACGGTCGATAGGGGTCAATTTTATTTGCTTTATTACCTTGTGCATTTAAAATATCACGGTCGATAGGGGGCAATTTTATTTGCTTTATTACCTTGTGCATGGCAGGAATGTTTTTGTTTTTGTTTGTTTAGTTTAAATTAATTTAATTTCTCTTCGCATGACGGAATATCTTGTAAATTGTTTAAAACATCTAAATTATTTTAGATAGTTGAATTATTTTTTTAATTGGTTTTTCCGGCCAATTTCAACGACATTTAACACCCTGGTTCAGCCGATTTTGTTTAAAAACGAATGCACCGTCGCATTACCATTCAACAGTCAAAAGGAGTAATTGAATTTCAACAGTTTAGCATTCACTGGTCAAGGTCATTCAAATTCATTAGGTCGCAATTTCGCGAGAGGCTGGTCAACAGTTCAGTTTCATCAATTGTAAATAGGTAGCAGAAATTCAACTGAAGAATGGTGAAAATGTAGTATATTTCTATGAATGAAATAGTACAACTAAAACGAACCTTAATGAGAAGAACGATGTGCACAACAATGAAATTGACTGCAAAAGTAGCTAAAAGAAGACCCTAGTCTGATCGAAATAGGGGAAAAGGTTCGAATCTGAATAAGTTTTAATGAATTTGAATGATTTTTTTGCAGAACTGATCGAGAAAACCAATGTTTTTCTTCCTTTTTTTCTTTTAGCACACATGACCCCATTATTTACACATTGAATAACCAAGAAAGCTATATGAGGTTGTATAAAGAAAAGAAGTAGGCCTAGGCCTATTAATAATAATGCTGCCCTGTTTAGTTGGGGGATTTAAGAACCCCGGGCCAAAAATGTCACTGTTATCATTAATTTCCTGTTCTTTTCTGTTTCTTTTTTCTTTTTTGTTTCTGTTACTTATGCTTGGTCTTTTTTTCGTAGACATTTTAATATAAGCCCCCTTTTGGCTTCTGAAAACGCCTTTTTTTCCATTTCAGTATTTTTGTTATTTTAAATAATTATTTATTGACTGTCTTTGATTTAAATATAAATATTATGAATCTGTTTGCTTTTCTTTCTTTTCCACCAATATGGTAATAAATGTTAATTGAATTGAATTAAGTTGATATCAAAGATCCAATCAGTAACTGTTTAAGCTTAATTCTGCTAAATTCTTCCAAATATTGTGAATAATTATAAAATAATGTCAATAAGGTGAAAATTCTAATGACACAGGTAATAACTGGCACGGTGCTCCCACGCTACAAACCCACTGATTTGAACACATATTTTGCTGTCTAAGCTAAATTGTACAATGAAAAACCTGAAATTTACTGGTTTGTTTCTTCATATATATTATTTTGATTCTGATAAAAGTATGACAACATTGTGTTAATATTAGTACACTCGGGACCTTCCCAAGATAAGCGACCTCGAGGTAAATGCATTCAATGATTAGAAATGCTAAAACAAAAAATTAAATTCAAAAACCGAAAAACATCTCCTTTAATCTCAAAGCTTATTTTGATTAATACCTCCCGATTAAGTCTCCTGTCACTAAATCCCGTGATTAAACTTTGCTTACACCTTTGATTGATTGTTTTGGTATCTATGTGACAACACCTACACGATGTAGCAATGGTAAAAATTAACACAATGTCGGCGTTGTCATATGTAAATACCAAAATAATAAAACTAACACTTCAGTTTTTGCGGTGTATGATGCATATGTCGAATTGAATTGAATCGACGGTGCATCGTTTTATTAATTTGTTCATAAAGACAGTAAGCGATGTTTAAAAGCATAATTTAATGTATAATAAAATAAAAAAGGAAAATTTACTAAATTTCATCATATTTGACATAAATATCTCAAACATGCAACACGATTATACTATAGGAGTATCTACCAGAGCTCCTAACACTAACCCAATGACACACATTGAGCCGGTGTACACATGGCCTATTTAGATTAATGTCTACCACACTTCATCCCTTAGGGCACTGGGCTTATGTTATACCGCCAAGCGCAATTTATATATTTGATTATCATAGCATGCGAAGGGAAAGGGCCATTAAATCTTTTGAGAATGTCAAAAATATTACCGTGTGATGGTTAAAACCTCTGAGCAGACAATTATCTACACACTCTTCTTTATTATCAAAATGATCGGTCGCGTTACACCTTGTCTTATGTATATTGCATTTAAAAAATCAATTTCATTAACATTGATTAATTACCATTTACCTCTGCTAATTGCGTTCAATGGAATATACAATCACAAACGCTGACTGCTCTCTCAGTTCGAATCGCCCCTTAGTCCAACAAACGCATCCATCTGGGTTCCATAATACAACCACAACCCAAAATATAAAGACATCATACTTACGTTTAAGAATTCAACGCACCAAGTCCCGTAGCATCCAGTGGTTTAATATGGGATAAAATCATCGCTCTGCAGTAACAAAAATAGGCATATAATATCGATTTATAGGTAGAGCACATCTGTAATAATGTGCAACCATACAGACAGCATCATTAGCTGCTCCCAGTGGACTGCCTCTCCTTGCATCTGTGATTTGTTTCGGGGTACCAGCGATGTGGTCGTGACCTCTATGTGTGGATAATGACATAGTTGGAACGCTTCCCGCCTGACAAGTCCTGCCGTGTGGCGCATAATGAAAACCGCGGGAAACAATTAAAGGGGATGACAACAGACTGTAGACCATATTGGTGTTAAATAGAACAAATAATCCACTCACTGCTGTTATTATTGACGATACACGGCTGCAATATATATGGGAAATCATTCTGCATGACAAAATTACTTATTTAACAGTTGGAATGTGAGGCGATAGGGATTGTTAATTAGGCTATCGACACATTTTGTTGTTGTCAGTATTCGGTTTGAGCAATTATATAATCAGTAATAGTTCTGTACTTTGTTATTCCGTCTGAGATGCTGTCAGTTTCGTGAATATTACGTGTTAACCTGTCTCTTTTTATTTTTCTGACCAGCAATCAGCATTTTTAACGGTTTAATATATTTATCCAGAACATGTTCCTAATAAAACCTCTTAAATCCTTAAATTTTGCATGATTTAGATGATCTTGAAATTTACCTCTTAAACAAATACCATGTAAATCTTAAACAAAATGCTATACGATTGAAGTTAATCACAACTTAAAGTTCCTGCTCAGCACATTTTTCTGATCTTAATAGCGATGGTGCTTATGTAGCTGTTGAAAGTGTGTCTGCATCTCAAAACATCATTTGTAGGGGAGACTGCAAACTGTACTGGATCTCAGAACTAAGAATACACTTGAAATAGCCGAGTGTCGCAATAGGCCTGTAGCTACATGGAGGAATGAACATCAAGCGTGATCGCCCGCTTCAGCCACATGTTGACCAAATTGTTCCTCATTATTGTGTTGTTCTAATTGAAATTAAATGTAAAATACAATGTAGGCTTGGGTTAACAGTTTATCGACCTTTATCAACCATAATGCCATCTTGTTTTGTCATTCAGTGAATTGAAACCGAGGCTAAGTGGAATAAAGCATGCACCTTTATTGAAATAATACAGTTATTGCTCGAGTGAGTTAAAACGCAGATGTGTGTTTAATAAAGATCTGTTTACATGGGAAAAATTAGTTGTGTATAAAAACAAATGGATGTGTTAAGTTGACGATACCTGATAGTTTAGCTTCATATCAATTCATTGCGTAGTATTTTTTGAATAAGCTAAAAGCCCTATCAATGAGGCTCGGGTTTAGTACAAATCAAGTTGTTGGTTTTATTTTTTTTTTTTTAATGAGGGGGGTCTGGGAGGGCACATCTTTTTGGATGACAGGTTTTTTTTTTTCGATTTTAATTTCTTTACTGTTGCATTTCCTTCAGCTCGTATATAGTGTTGTCTAAAGGATGAACATAAATTAAACAAATAAGTTTCAAACCGTAATAATTATTTCTCCAGTACAAAATAATGCACTCTTCAGAAATCGATGGTGTGATATCCCATTAAGCACACATTTTTTGGAATGTTTCTGCAGAATATCCTTTCTGTGCCTATCTCTTGCTTATTTGTTCACAAACGTATTTTCAGCCATTTTCATCCTCAGCTAAGCTGAAAAGGAACAATTGTCTGTTATTCATTGATTATATGCATGCTGGACAATATAATGCATCGTAACTTAAAACATGTTCATTGGGGGAGGGGCAAGCGGGGGGGGGGGTTGGGGTTGGGCAAAGACATACTACTTTATGTTTGTAACAAATCCATTGCATTTTTTTAAATCTCATTATTTTAGTTGGGACAAGAGGGGAAAGGGTTCTGAGGGGAGGGCGGGACTTCCCCTGTCCCACTGGTTACGTCACTGCTTGTAAGGGACTGTGGCCATGGAGGGACTTGACATACGCTGTAATCAAAGAATAGATTAGGCATGTAATTATCGCATCACAGTCCGACGGCTACGAAGAAGTACCTGGTAGTTTCCAGACGTGCAAATAACAGTCACCATGAAGAATATTTATGTATTTCTGTAGTTCGTTTACGAAGTGTTACTTGAAATAAAAATCGACTTATGTTAACTTCTGTATACCGACCATACTTGTTGCAATTAAAGACTCAGCTAAACATTGGTAAGAAATGTTCACAGACTTATATAATACCCTTCATGGTGTAAATATAATGATGGTAGAAAACTGTCCTTGAAATATTTCTGCCTAATGTGTTTTGGTTTTAAAATAATAACTGAAATAAAATCTAAAATAAGTTTTTGTCTCGGTGAGACGAAAAGTCTGCCTTTAGGAATGCGTACAAAAATGCTGAGTACATTTTTACCGTTTTCTCGCAAAGGAAACAACAAAATGAGCTGATATTTTTCACAGGTTGGTTTTATTACAAATATCTTGATTTTTGCAAAGAATTGAAACATTTGCAGACAGTTTACCAACGTTGAGCTGGGGCAGCAAATTAAATGGTATGATACAACATTTGGATCAGCGAATTCATTCAAATGTTTAGTTTCCCATACACTTAGGCATACTACACCAACCGAAGAAACAATTAGGCAAACAGGTTTTCGTATACAAACAGAAACCCTTTTTGAGGAATTTGAGCAGGTTGTTATACAGTAAGTGTTTGATGCAATTAAAATAAATGACAATGACTTTGGGATCTTCATATGTTATTTTCGTCAACTTTAAAAATGGTGAAATGAAATACTTTTGTATAACTATCAATCGTAGTTGCTCATCTTTAAGTGTGCATCATTGGTTTTAGAAAGAGTACTTTCACCCACAGCGACTTATCATGGACGCTGTTGTAACTTGCAGTTGCATGACTAGGGTAGATTTTAAACACGTTCAAACAAAATAATAGCATTTCTGACAGAAATGTTTTCAATATTAATCCACCCATTTATTGATACCTATACGGACGGAGGTCCTACTATATTTCGCATACAAAATGCAATAAATTTCTTCGAGAAAAACAATGTCCTCACATTTGATTTCTTATTTACACATTTTCAGATTTTAAATAAAGCATACAATGTGAACGTGCATAATAACACATGACAAAACTAATCAATTAGTCCGTGTTTTTTTTCTGAAATGCATCTTTACTTTGTAAAATTTTCACAGTTTGTTGTAAAGTGTGTTTTGAAAGCTGGGTGACGGGGATGCACTTTGCTCTTCAAATATTACCAATGATGTACCCTATTTTGAATTGAAGACATGTATGTTGTCTTGACTTTGGGAATGACAGAATACGCAGATTAATCAACATGGTCAACAGACGGAAACGGTTATGAGGAGCTGGCATAATTAGTTAGACACATGTGCAATGGAACATGATCATTCTGAAATCGAAACCAGTTTATAACGTCACGCTTTCACAGAACATCGTCAAATTGTGACCTTTGACCCTGGTTTGTCCTTAAGCTAGAGAACTAGCCGAGGCATATCATTATTATTTAATTTCATACAATTTTGTTGTTGTTGTTGACAAATTCATACAACAGCGTTAGTCCTGCACTTGTTGCTAAGCACGCAACAATTTTGTTTACTAGAAAAATGGTTGCCATCCAAATGACTCTGTCTTGCATACTGTTATGAAGACCAGTTTCTCATTTATTGTCAGAACTATGTTAAGCGATTTGTTCTGCTTAAGAATGCCTTTAAAATTGGAAGGTACGCTTGGCCTCTGAGAGTGCGGACTTGGTTGTTTGAATGGCCAAGAAAGGTATTGAGACAGCATGAAATATCCCCTTTAAGACAGGGTACAGGATTTTTTTATTATCGAAAATATGTTTCAATCTCGATCTTCGCAGATTACCAATCATTTAATACTCTAATACTTTAATCTGAAATATTATAAAAGCAGGGGAAAATATTTGAAAATACCACCAAAACCCAGTATGAACGTGCAAAACATCTAGTAAAAAATGATAATAATATAATAATACATGAATAAATAAATAGAAAAAAACGTTTTAGCTAAAACGTGAGGACCAAATTTGAAGAAACTTCCGCAGGTTTTTTTTTTTTAAATAGGGGATAAGAAAATGATGTATTTTAAGTTTACAAAGATAATATTTAAATTTTGTTTGCTTGTTCGTTCCTTCAAACAAATGTATAAAATTGAATGAGTTGCGAATGCCGTACCAATGGAAGTAACTTGTCCTCTTTAAGGGCATTTGTTATTCAATAAGTCGATATGTATTGACAACAAATTAAAGTGGCCATGTACTGCTTTTCGTGAACCTCACCACCCACCACTTTTCTAAAAGCAGACAGAATTAATAGAGAAACACAAAAAATAACATTTGTGTATGTTCCATTAATTAACATAAATATGTTCTGACCTCTCACACAGTTTGAGCAATGAGGAAGATTTCGTGTACACAATTCAAGAAGCGTTAATATTAATCAACACTGCATGCTGTTACAATGCAAGGCTAGTTTGTTAACCACAGCGGCTGTTGCATACAATCACCGCTGATAGTACAGCGTTTCCTATAACTCTAATATAAATAGAAAACAATTTTGTTCAACGCATGGTATCATTGTGATGGACGAAGCATGCATGATTTATCTACCTTCAAGTAATGTGCATCTTGACGTAGGCTTACGTGATATGGAATGTTTGATATCTTCTTTGCAGTAGCACCTATCATAAGATATTCATAAAGTCACTGTATACATTCCGTAATTAAAAAACAACAGCTTATAATTAGCACCGTGAAGACCATCAGCTGAAATAATAGTAATTGCAGACCTAACACTAATACACAAAACGTACATACATTCCCTGTTCAAGGAATGGTACATAATGAAGGACCCCAGACGTTGCCCTTAAGTTCCGCGTTAAATGTCGCTACTTTGTCAAACACATTTACCTCTTTATTAACAGTCGTACTTTGATGTTGTAAATGTTGATGTTAATACAGACGTTAATACAACTAATGAAGAAAGGATATTATGAACGTACGTACTGAACTTTGACCAAACGTAAACCATTTTGCGTTAATTTGATGAATGGTTGTATGGTGTTATTGTGTATTCGTGTAAAAATAATGTACAGACCCATTTTTGTTGACATAATGACGTCGTGATTCAAACTCCGCACTGAAAGAGTATCAAACAAAATGATCTTGTACATCGCTTTAATTAGAGATTAGACACGTGATATTTTGTACTTTCATAAGGACTTGGAAAATGAATGCATCATCAATCTGAATTTGACCTAAGAGTCCCTCTTTAAACATCTTGCAATAATCGTATACTCCGAAGGTGTACGAGCCGGGGGCAGGGGGCAGTTGCCCCCCAAAAAACAAACAAACGAACAACCCAACAAACAAACAAACAAAGATTGAATGAAGACCAGATTGTAATCCCCCCGGTGAATTTTGTAAAACTTCACGAAATTAATTAACGCAATCTATTTGCATCTCTCAATGTGAAAAAATCGTATGTTGCAATGCCAGTGCATCTGGACCAGGAGTACTATCTAATGATATACTGCTAAAAGCTCTGGACAGACTCGAGGTTGAAACATATATAGAAAGATCTATACTTGGCTAGTCTGGTTCCCAGACCCAATTATCTCAGAGTTAGCTGCGTAGCGACTGGGGGGGGGGGATGTCACACCCCAATACTTTTCCTAAGTCGGCATTTAGAGCCACAGTCGGCAAATTGAGCACCAAACTTACCCGAGTAAGGGCTCGGACTGAACACAAATCCATTCAGCACGCCTATAGATTTGCTGACTGGATTTGCCTACTGAAAAATTTAATTTAATCCTTGTAGTGTGAGAAGTCAAACTTTGAATTACCAAATTTAATATTCTCGGCAACGTGCGTAAATCTACGCCCTGAAAACACTAAAAGCCGTAGAGCGTCCGGGGGCTTCCCGGACCCCATAAGAAGTGTTGCCCCTATAAGCTCCAACAGGAGGATTTGTCCCGAGTCCAAAAGTATTCAAAGTTTGAATTTCAAAAATAAACGTTTATTTTAGGTAACTTGACAGTCCTCCTGAGTCCTGAAAACACTTAAAACCGCACAGCAGCCGGGGGCTTCGCCCAGACCCCGAGCTTGCATTTATAATTATGAGTCGTCTAATGCTCGGCATCTGATTAGAAATAAACTGTTTTTCATGCGTATAAGTGCACACAGCGAGGGAGCCTGAAACTCTATGTTTGTTGTCTGTATTTCGTTTGGTCAAGGTTTCATTTTGACAATAATGTTCCACACAAAATAAGAAGAAAACAAATTGAGATGGGGTTCCGGAAATTGATACCATGCATGGGTGGAAGTGTAAACATTTCGGATAATCCGGATTGAACTGGTTTTAAATATTATCTTGAAAAGTCAAACTGAACCGCTGCCCCTCTACCTTCAATAACAAAAAACAAAGCCAGATATTCCAAGGGCTGCAGTAAGTACAACATTGGAAAAAGTGGCAATAAAAGAATTGGGTCTCGCCCTATTGGCCGGGCTGTGTAACGTCTTCTATTCTCGAGTGTAATCCCATTGCTGTTCCACACGGGGACTTTTGCCTGCTGCGTCTCCG
The DNA here is from genome assembly GCA_911728455.2 of Marthasterias glacialis. NCBI lineage: Eukaryota > Metazoa > Echinodermata > Asteroidea > Forcipulatida > Asteriidae > Marthasterias > Marthasterias glacialis. The sequence continues at coordinate 9,438,608 of OU452232.1, read as the reverse complement.
CCCTGAGCCGGTACGTCCCTCCCTAGTCAACCTGGTCAGCTCAACCTCCGCCGAGCAAACCATGCCGGTGCCGAGCTTAACGTGGACACCCGATCGTCATAGACGAAGGACACACAGAGCTCCCGAACTCAAGCGATCCAACCAACCCCGGCTTCCAATGTAACTGGATTACAGGCGCACGCCACAACGCCCAGCCGAGAGATGCTGTATTCAGTGTTTAACTTAATCAGCTTATTGTCTACAGACATGAAGAAAAAAAGAAAACCGTCGTGGACAGGATTCGAACCTGCGTGGGTAATCCCATTGGATTTCAAGACCAACGCCTTAACCACTCGGCCACCACGACACATTGTAACTATCGACGTACTTTTTTGAAAGACCAAAATGTATAAACATTTTAATAAATAGCGAGATAAATGAAAATAAAATCTGCAACTAAGAAAATATTTTGAAATTGTAGTAGGTCCACGGCACCCAAGGAAAATTGTAACAAGAAATATTGGCTAGTCTGCTATTTTATCGGACAGTTAAAATTCACGGTTATTTATTTTTGTTATATATTTCTAAGAACAACGTGGTTAAAGCACACGCAAAATTGTTTAAGACGACGAATCTTCTAAAAGGAAAATTACTGCGCATTTCACCTTGTCTAGTCACGGTGGGCGAGTACTGAAGGCGTTGAACACTAAATTACAATACGGTCCAAACCCTTTGTCCTTTTCGCATTAAAAAAAAATGAACGTCATAGACAGGATTCGAACCTGTGTGGGGAGACCCCATTGGATTTCGAGTCCAACGCCTTAACCACTCGGCCACCATGACATTACTTTTTATCAGAAATCAGTCCCATACTTCCATTCAAATGGAAGTAGGCCCCGTTACATCATTACTTTCATCTTGGACTTGTTTATCCCATGCCCAATATAATGTGGCGGAGGGATCACCCCCCCCCCCCCAACAACCGAACAAACAAACAAATAAAGAAAAAGAGAAGTAAACAAAAAATAAAGCACAATTTGGCTTACATTAGTTTATGAGACGTGGCATAATTTTGTTTCTCTATCAAACTTTTAGTGTATGTAGTGCCCAGGCCAAAGATTATAGAGCGCCGTAGGCACAAGACGGGGAACTGGGCCTTTATCTACTGCTGGAAAGTGACTGGCTGGGGCGGGGCGCGTATTTGTTGTTACACCGCAGTGTCGGGTTTAGTAGACTGATTGCGCGACCAATGTAGACATGCGGTCACGTGACCCCTTATGGGTATAACGCCTTACAGCTGATGGCAAAATACTTGAAAAGAGATATGCCGTAACACGGAGTGATACGAAAACAGTCGATTTTACTTTTGTAAAGTGATAAACTAGTTAATCAGACCCTTTGTTTAAAGCAGTATGTTGTGGCATAGTTTAAATCACATCTCTGTTTCACAACTTAACATAATTCTACTAAAAAGAGGGTTTTTTAGCCATGCACTACTGGCGTCGGACGCCTATTATTTAGCCACCCGCTTGTTATTTTGTTTGTAATGTAGGCCTTAATCACTGTAAAAAAAAAAAAAAAAAAAAAAAAAAAAAAAAAGGATAAAGAACATTGAAAAAGTGAGCATTAGTACCTAGCCTTGCACAATTTTAAATGGGCAAAGGAATCACATAGTTTTGGAAAGCAATTTCTTTGGATGATTTCAGCTTCAACTCTGAATTTTTTGTGTTGAAAAGTGTGTGGTGATCGCGGTCGTCTGGCCTAACGTTCCGTCGTTCACTAGTACACAATATGCACATTTTTACGGTACATTTTATACCCAGAAGGGGTCACGTGACGCGGGTCGCGCAATCGTCTATTCGCCCTTGTGTGAAGACTATAAGATCCAATTCAGCACGCATGCGCGTGAAGGAATTACACACGCGCTACTCTAATCAGTAATGACAAACGCGATTCATTCAACGAAAAGACGATCAGTTAATAAACAAACCAAAACACTAAATTCTTGTTTATCAGTAAGTTGGTTTACTAAACAATAAGAATCAGCTGAGGTTAAACCATAGAGCAAACGATGACTGTACATAATAGGCTCATCTGAAATATTTCTGCCCGATATTCCAGAAATTGTGAGAAATTGGTAAAAAAGGATAAAACCCCTCTTTTGTTTCTTATGACTTTTTTGAACGTTTTTTTTAATGGCCTGCAAAGCACTTTCCTCGAAACTTTTTTATCACTTGCATGTTCACAGAGCCAGAATTTGTTCAGATACCTCTTCGTTATAACCTGCCTCCTTTGGAGTATTTGCACATAACTTGAGGGCGCACTTTACTTCGCCAGCTGAGCCGCGAAAAGTTTCTGTCATTATTTGGAATGCCGAACAATGCAACATATTAAATCTAAGGTACATTTTTTATAGACAGCAATTTTAGACAGGTTATTGTAAACAGGATCCAGACACAGCTATTCAGAGGACACATCAACATTTTTAAGGCAAACTTTTAAATAATATGATGAGTGCTATTTACATAGGCTAGTCACGTTGCTGCAATTTGTTTGTGTTTTTTTTAAATGATACTTATCACAAACTATTATTTCTGATTATGTACGACAGAAATGACCACTAGTGTCCCACTTTATTGTCATACACAAACTGTTCTGCTGTTACTATCCAAACAAACTGAAGTTTGCATTTCAAGTTTAAGATTAAAAGTTTGTTTCACAGGTCAACGTATGAATTGTGTCCGTAGCAGATAGAATTATTTATAAGTAATCATGCATTTGTGTGGGTAGCAATATTGTAAAGTAGTTTTCCAATCAAACAGTAAAGCATTTAACATGTAAGATTTTTAGGACAGCATTTTTCATGAGGCTCTGAACGCTGAATATTTTACCAAAAGTTCAGGCGTTTCAGTCTTTTTTTTCTATAATTACACTTAAATGTCACAAATGAGGAATAGTGATATTGTAATGGGAGTGCATGAGTTGTAATATTGTCATGTGACGTCGCACGTGATACGTGAACGACGTAGTTTGTCAGGCGACCTGGTTGCACCAATGACAGGGTGCAAGGTGGCAGTTCCCGCCACTAGAGGCCAGGTGCATTTTAATTGTGCGCAATTTATAGTTTAGTTGGGCTATTTTGAGCTTAATCTTCAAGAAGTTATTTTAGTTTATGTAAGATGTTCTGCGCTGTTGGGCGTGCAAATTGCAGGCGAGAAAGCAAGATAAAAGCTGTTGTTTTTAGGTTGCGGGCGGAGGATTTGTTTCAACATTTTTTGAGAGAGCAAGGTTAGAGTGAGACGTAAGTGTTTGTCTTCTTTGTGAATTCAGACGGCATTTGTTGCATTTTTGGAGTGGTGCAAGAGTTCTCCCGTATCACTCGTTGCTAGAATTTAGGCTGTGTTTTTAGGCTTTGCGCGTGCAGGCGATAGTCGTGTTTTAACACAAGACGATCAGCCGTTTGTGTGAAGGCTGCATTGGCAGAGCGAGTTGTGTGGTTGTACCGGGACCAAGCTGTGTGCTCAAGGCCCTGGGGGCTGGTGTATAACTGTTGCATAGTGTTCTGAGTGCGGGTTGCCGTTCAAACAATATTGATTTAGCAGTAATTATTGTGAGTAACTTAAGTCTCGTTTCAAACTGCTGATAGGCTACATTGTTTTACCCAACTTCTTGAGTTGAAGGTGATTGAATAAATAAATTGAGGTCAAGGTCACATAAATTTGTGTCCGATCTGTGTGATTAATTTTAGGGATTGGTGTATTCTGACAGAGAGGGTTACAATTAATTATTCGGCGGTATACTTCCTCCGAAACGAATCTCGTCCCTCAGCCTTTAGTCCGCTTAGTGACTCTAACTTGAGGAAGAAGGAGACAAGGATCAAGTTAATAATTATAGACGGGATAACTGTTTATGCCCGCCACAAAATGATAGTAATATGGACTGTCCACCATCAAACCATGCATGTCATGGTTGTATAACAATGACTACCATTGTGTTATCTTAAGTTGCACAAACTTGGCCGTACATTTGAAGGGCTTTGTGTGACTATTTTGAGCATTATTAGACTAAACTAGATATTTGAGAGCAAAACCAAATATAAAGGACCAATACAAGTAGACAAGGAACAAAAACAAGTATAAAATTATAAGACCAACACAAATACCCATGTCTTGATCGGCTTATCTGTGGACCTAACTTTTATTCACTTCAATCTCTAGTTCCATTTACTGAGTACTTACACCTAATGTTTATTTATTATTTATTTGTGTATGGTTGACTTGTTCTTTTGCTGGGTACTTACGTATATCTGATTAATACTTCTTAATGTGAAAAAAAAAACAGAACAGAACAGAACTTCAACATTGAAAACATGGACGTTTTAAAACAAATACGTTTCAGAAAAAGGAAGACAACGGTCGTCAACGGCGCGTTTCGCACTGGCCGCAAATTGAGCTTTAGTTTGGTGTATGTTTTGCAGGAAAAGGGTGACTAATAAAACAAAACATTTATCATCTACTTTTGGTGATCTCTTATATTATATTACAGCGTGACGGCACACAAAGGCACTAAGTGACAGCACAAGACATAACAAGATGGCACTATGCGAAACCACGACGCGCTGCACAAGATGACACGACGGCACGATGGCGGCACAAGACGGCACGACATGACGCCACGACGTGACGGCACGACGGGACAGCCCAGGATGACACGACTGCACGATGGCAGCACAAGACGGCGCTATGCGACAGCACGACGTGACTGCATGACAGGACAGCACAAGATGACACGACGGCACGATGGCGGCACAAGACGGCACGACGGGACAGCCCAGGACGACACGATGGCACGATGGCGGCACAAGACGGCACTATGCGACGGCACGACGGGACAGCACAAGATGACACGACGGCAAGATGGCGGCACAAGACAGCACTATGCATCGGCACGACATGACGGTGCGACTGGACAGCAGAAGATGACACAACGGCACGATGGCGGCACAAGACGGCACTATGCGATGGCACGTGCGAGACGACAAGACGGCACTATGTGACGGCCCGAGGCAACAGCCCAGGACGACACGACGGCACGATATGGGCACAAGACGGCACTATGCAACGGCACAACGCAAGGGCACAATGCAAAAGGGCGACACGACACCATGATGCGATGTGCATTTTTGTCTTTAGCACAATTTTTGTCTTTAGTTTATCCGTTCAGACAAAGTAAATTTTGAACTGCTTTGTGTTGTAGCATACTGTGAAAGTTGCCATTGCACTGGAGCACAAAGGTCAAGTAAATGAATCATATTTTTTTAAATAAGCGAATCACTTGAAAAACTTTAATGTTGCAGATACTGAGGTTGCACTTAGGCTTCCCTACATCAATAAAAAAGATTAATTAACATGAGCGAATATCATATGTAATTAGTATGTACAAGTTTATAATGTTTCTTTACTGAGAACTTCATAATCTTTAACTAGTGAATATTACAGTTGCTATTAATTGATCTATGTAAGTAGATGAAAACATAGATCTTGAGAGGATCACAATCCCTCAAAGGCTCACTTGAATCATTTTGATGTAAACCTTGATGTCATACAACTTATTATTGGATGCAGTTGAGTGCATTGTCGCACAATACAATCAATAGGTGAAATCTCCACTATTTCATTTCACGAGGCAAAGCCAGGTAAAAAGGAACATCCAGGTTTGGCCGAGTGATTACATTTTGTATAACTCACAAAACAATAACAATATCCTTTTCATTTGAAATGTTTTCACAATGAACACGGTATATCAAAATCAAATATTATTACTCCAGTTAGATTACTGTAACAAGTTTTTAGAAACCGAGACTAATTACTAAGTATAACACTGAATATCTTTGTTATTATCATTATTTAATTGCTAAGCATTGGTGAGAAGCCTTTTAATCAGCAAAACTAAATTGTAAATAAAAACAATTGGCAAATAATTACTGTTACATACTCCATTGAGGTTATATTCTTAATGGTTCTGTTGAACAATGTTTAGGGCCATAACAAGACGATGTAGTGGTATTCTTTCTTTTTTTTCTTCACCTTCCTTTCTTTATGTGCAAAAAAAAACAGAACAGAACAGAACTTCAACATTGAAAACATGGACGTTTAAAACAAATACTTAGGACATTTAGGCAAACACCTTCAAACGGGATCGGATGAAAATGTTATATTATAGTTACAGTAATATTACTAATTCTACCACAATACTAGTGCAATACCCAGCTCTTATATATTCTTAATATTGTTATAATATTTTTTATAATAGTTATTGAATTGGAGATACAAATAGTCTACTACGTATAGGCCTATATAGGTCTAAACCACTTTGTACTTCAATGTCGCAGTTAATAAGCAATCTATGTACCAAGTACATGCATATCTTTCCTGGCGGTGTCGATCTTACACCCAACTCCAAAGCTTCCGCTCAATGGCAGAAGAATAGAAGTCTGATTTTTGTCGATGATTGTGTCCTCTTAACCCGGGCGTCTTGACTTCAAAATTTCATTCGAGGTTTATATGCCTAGGCCTACAATGTACCACTTTACGTGCTTGTATAATAGTTCAGTTTTTTTAAACGTTGATTTTAGTTATTCTCACTTTTTATAGCCCCCTTATCTTAATTTTTTTTATCAGAAATTGAATGAACTAAGTGACCATTTTAAATTGATTGATTTTATTTGTCGAATGAATGCTCCAGTGTCGAAATTGAATGACTCTGTTTAACTGTTGAATTCTGATGAACCCAAGGATTTACTTTCAAGCAAAATTGAATGACCCGGCCAGGTATTAACTAGAATGGATTTCTGTTGAAATTGGCCGGGAAAACCTATACCAGAGGTTTTTGCATGTTATTCATTACTCGTCCATTAGATCATCATCGCTGTAAGATCTTCAAGGATTTGCTCAAAATGTGGTCGTTTGTTCGGATCTTTCTGCCAGCACTTCAACATCAGATTATAGCTGTGAAAAATATAAATAGTCATCCCGATTGAGTGAAGCGCTCGAGTGGTTATCATAAATAAAAAAGAAAATATAAACAAAACGAATGGTTGCAGCACAATATTGTGTAACGAAATAGAGCAAAACCTATTTTTTGTAAACAAAATGCACATTTACTCTTCTGTATGCATAATTCCATTAATTCCATTTTCCTAAGCGTATCATGTATAGGCTATTTGGAAAATATATTGACTTGGAAAACAAACCATAATGAAAATAATTCTTGCACAAGTACCTTTCGTGTTTAAACACCAAATTTGTATAATCAGCTTTTATACAAATTTAAATTCAACAGTAAAAAGAGTCATTTATATCTTACACTTCATCAGAACACCTTCTTGGTTTAAGCAAACGGTAACCACTGTTCAACCTCGATGCTAGGTTCCGAGATTCAATGGTTGCATATGGGGTCTGACCTGCATTGGAAGAATACCAGCATTGCGCTATGAATAGTAGGATACAGCATCAGAATTAGTCCCTATATATTTTGAAATAAAGTTAACTAATTAAAACCCATTCCCGAGAATGTTCATTGGATTTATTGTTATGTAAATAAAACACAAAAAGAAGATTCACATTGTTAGAAGACAAAAATCGCTGCCAACTTGATACATTTAGTTTTAATGAAACAAGTGCGTTATTTGCATGTTTTGTACAAAACATTTATAACGTGTATCTTCATTTTTTCACAAATCATATTCTTTTTTTTGACAATCTTACGTACTATCTATTCACTGTTATGTTTAGCATTAACATCGACACTAACAGCTACAGTACAAACAATGCATTGTGTGCTTCTGGTGAAGATGTCGAAAACAGTATCAGCTAACAGGGTGCAAGTGAAAAATCGAACAAATATACCACTGATAATTTTGAACTTCCCTTTTTTATATAAGGTAGTGTACCAATATTGTTTAAGATTTTGGTAGAATTTAGTAGTATCGGAATGGACAGCATGGGCAGTCTAGAATACAGTATGGAATAAAAAGCGATCAGGGTGGCGAACTGTAGCACACAATACCAGCTGGTCCCAACATAGATCTGCTTAACATGTTGTGCTGACTGTGAAGTTTTATTTCATAGTGCTGCTAACCGTATTATATTGGAATCGTTCCTCCCCAATATTGCTTTTATTTTATTATTGTTTTTTTAAATACTTCTTTTTGTACTGTTCAGTATGGAAATGAATGTTATGAAATTGAATTGAACCTTAAGCCCAGGAAAAGGTATGCCCACCTTCCGGCCCTTCGCCTCTCTATGGAATTGGCTCTTTGCGTCAGGACTGTTTAAACTTACAAAGATGAAGGATTGATGCAAACTTCTTGATAAAGACATGATTCAACTTTGGTTGCAACCTAGTTTTTCCTGCGTCGCTACCAACCCTTCCCACTCCACAGCTACACTATTTGAGTTTCTGAGTGCTAAAATGAGTTAGTGTATTAGGCCATGGATACTTACACGTCGCTCATTGTGGTGAATGTATCGTTAGTCAAAGATTCCAGGGCCCGGCAGCAAGAAGGGCTCCATACCTGATAACAAAAAATGTTGTTTGTTTTTCATTAAAGATTAATGTAAATTAACTCAAGTTTGTCATACTTCTAAATAATAAATGATTATAGTTTTGTCGAAAATGGTCCGTATAAATCAAGGCTGATGATTTACCTCGGACATCTCGACGTAAATATCGGCTGATTTTGACAGTCCAAATCCAGACACCATGGCAACCATGTCATTACTGAGGACGATGTTCCTGGCTGATAATTCGCTACGAACTACCTGTATTTGGAAACATTTGCCATCATTGTTTGTACTGCAGAAACTGATGTCAAATAATTTTCATCCTATTAGATGTGAAATCCAAACAGGGTCTGAAATTATAATAGTCTGGTCCCCTTTGTTAATATGTTTATAGGTGTATGGAGACTCTTTGGTTAAGGGACAGATGGTGTATTTGCCCGCAATTTTACACAGATAAAAACACAAGTACCAATTTCTGCAAAAAATGCTTTATTTGTTTCATTTGTTTATTAGTTTATTTATTAATGTTATTATTATTATTTTTATTTTATTTTTTTTTTTTTTTGGGGGGGGGGGGGGCAGTAGCCCCCCTTGTCCCCGGCTCTTGAGCCTATGAATATGTTAATATGATAAATGTAATGATTTATAGCCTTTAGGGACTACTCATAGGACGACTGTACGTACTGTAATCTAAACCTGCTTTTATTTATCTATTTGTTATTATCATAGTTATAGCGCCACCTTCTCTGGTAGAATCTACCCTGTGTGTCAATCTATTTTTCTCTCCTCCAGTACCTTCTGAATAGTGTCTAACCAACACATGGATAATCTTCATTATTCGACACAGCTATGTCAATGAGAGTACAAATCTTAATCTTATCCAATACTACACTATATCAGGAAGTCTACGTTCTATAACAAGAACATTCTAAATGTTGAAGTCTCTATAATACTTTTTTTTTTCGTTCCCTCGAAGTAATATTTCGTTCCCTCGAAATAATATTTTGTCCCTTCGTTTCTTTGTTTCTTCGTTTCTTCGTTTCTTCGTTTCTTCGTTTCTTCGTTTTTTCGTTTCTTGGTTTTTTCGTTTCTTCGTTTCTTCGTTTCTTCGTTTCTTCGTTTCTTCTTTTCTTCGTTTCTTCGTTTCTTCGTTTCTTCGTTTCTTCGTTTCTTTGTTTCTTCGTTTCTTCGTTTCTTCGTTTCTTCGTTTCTTCGTTTCTTCGTTTTTTCGTTTTTTCGTTTCTTCGTTTCCTCGTTTCTTCGTTTCTTCTTTTCTTCTTTTCTTCGTTTCTTCGTTTCTTCGTTTCTTCGTTTCTTCGTTTCTTCGTTTCTTCGTTTCTTCGTTTCTTCGTTTCTTCGTTTCTTCGTTTCGATATAAAAAGGATAACAGGGTGGGATTTGCAGCCCGTTCGACTCTATTTGGTAGTGGGGGTGATTAAAGGCTTTGGACAAGCAACCAAGAGTAATGCATGTAACAATAACTTTGTGGTTTGCTAGACAATTGAGACAATGGGGCACGGGGGAAAATTAACTTTATAAACTAATCAACAATTTCACATAGTGACATAGAAATAGCTACCTACATTGCAAGAGCGGGCACTATAGCGCCCTCTTTAGACGGTGAATGAATAACCGTGTCTATCAAAAAACTATGTTTATCAAGTGATAAACAGTGTTTATCGAAAAACTCTGTTTATCGAGTGATAAACACAGTTTTTCGACCCAAAAATGTGTTTATCGAAAAACTATGTTTATCAAGTGATAAACAAAGTATGTGTCAGTATTTCGTTGGTTTACGTTGATTGACTTTCTATTACAGTAATTGAAACCGTATGTCTAGTCCTTGGTACAGAGTGACACTCAAAATGACACCTTGACACATTCAGATTTCGAACAAGTCGGGCAGTTTGTTTATGTTAGTTTGTGCCCGTTGGTTTTTTTTTTGGTTTTTTCGCAAGATCTTTTAAGTGTAAATTTCTAAATAGTTCATTCGTTACACAATGGAAATCGATCCCTTGTCTTTAAAATCTTTGTTTTGACTATTTAAAGTGGAACAATTTTGCAAATCTGCTCGTTAGATGGTCAGAAATTACAGAAATTACAGAAATGTTCCTTACGACGGTCGGGAGGATCAACGGTTACGATGGTCGCAACCCTGTTCTATAGGTGTGATGTATTCCACTGTATGCTACGCCCACTTCACACAAACTGGCTCCACTGAGTACCAGAAACCAATAGGAGTTGCATTGAGCTAGTTTTTCTTTGATGATTTAGGCAAAGAACAAATTTGACTTGGCTTTTACATATGATACGTTCTCCAAAGACAAAGGACTTCTCGGAATTAAAAGTTTCTTCCACAAAAAATGCTTTTGAATGATGAAACGTGATTTTTTTTTGTAAAACTACATAGGGCCTACAAGTCAACGTCTATGCCAGCTTTTGAGCCATAAGTAGCGAAAACTTAGACGTGCAGCAGCTGCGCACGCGTGTGATGCAATGACTTACAAAGACTAACTTTACGTAGACATTATAGGGACTCGGACTTGGTCTCAGACTTGTTGATTTTGGTCATGGTCTTGTTGGTCTAGTATGGGACGGTCTCAACTGCGACAGTGTTTGGTAGTAATAGTTGTGTTTTCCAATAATTGTTTACTCTGGCAAAGTTCTCTCTCGTAGCTACCAGAGCTATACCTAGCATTAGCTTAAATATCAAGCTAATGCAATAAGGATACACACCAAGACTCCAGAATCTTCTATCGTCCAGATATTTTGTACAATAAATTCACAAACAGACTTGAGAGCACCATTATCAACAAGAGTGTCTAAAACCTCTTCCAAATTGGAACCCATACCCTGAAGAGTTTACCAGTACCCGTCATTTATCACTTTCAAGCTCCTGGCATGTAGCCAATCATAACATTAATCTCAAATGCATCTTCAAAAATGTGGAAGTAAAAGAGTATGACATTTTGGTTCTAAACTTTTAAAAGACACTTGTGTGATATAAAACCGTGTTAAATACTGATATTATATGAATGTAGTTTGCTTATACAGGGTATGTACAGCCGTTTTCCTACAGAACACTTACGGCCGTTTTGACCTCATTGAGGGCGCTGTTTTACATATCACGTTGGGACTCATGGCGTCAGACGCATAAGGTCTATTGAAATTAAACTCCAGCAAATATTTTAATTAACAACATCGTTTACCAAGTAATTATTTTTTTGTATTCCCTTTTTGTTGGTGGTGCTACCACCCTACACCCTAAATCAAATTTCAATTTCTTTTACGATAATTTTGGTGTTTTTTTTTAATCGCTTTACACCGCCGTGAACGCTACAATTATCTATAAAAGCTATTTACCAGCTTTGGAAATAAATACTTGAAAACCAAGTGAACATTGTATGTGTCTTTATTCTTTAAGTTTAGGGTGTCTTATTGTATTTTTTATTGGATATTTCTGTATAAATTGCCTTTTTGTTCTAAACAAAAGGGGTGCTAATTGTTTGTTTCTGTTGGTTGTTTGTTGGATTTTACTGTTTTTGTATTGTTTTTGTATTGTTTTGCTCTGTGCTGTACGTTTTTAGCCGTAAAATTAATAAATGAAATAAAAAATGCAAGAAATGGGAACCATAAAAATCCGTTTTTTACGGATTCACAATCCGTTATTACGGATTCGCAATCCGTTATTACGGAATCGCAATCCGTTATTACGGATTGTATAGACTGCCCAATGAAGTGCAAAATGCTACGGATATATACCTAATTCATTTGCATTTATATTAATATTGAGGGCTCTATAATGATAAATTACGTCGTTACTAGCGACACCCTTTAGGGCGAGCAGGCGAGCTCCTCAGCGAAACTGAGGTCTAGATTAGTTTCGGCAGAAAAATCACACCGACATAGGGACATTTCTTGTTTCCTTGAAGATTAAGTGCCAAAGTCAGGCCGCTGATTATTGATTGATACATTATTATTAGTAGTAGTAATAGTAGTAGCAGTAGTATTGATTGATTGATTATTGAATGATACGCTAGTTATTGATCGATACATTTGAAACGCATCCATAATGTATGACACCATTGATTTTTTTAGGTTAAGGTGAACAATTAACCCTTGTTAGTTTGCATCTTCACAGAAAAAGATGATGCCAAAGAAAGTCGATTCAGCAACGGTTTGCTCGTTTCACATCAGATAAAAAATACAAGAGAGCGCCCACTCAAAATAATTCAATTGAATTTTTAAACCGAAAAAATGGACGACTAACAATGTTATTGAATGAGAGAAAAGCCTTACCTTTTCTAAGTCCTTTGTCGCTTTTCACATTTTCTCACGCACAATTCTCCCAGGTACCTGTACAAGGGATTTTTTTAAAAAAAGTCAAGATATGCAGTGAAAGTACAATAGTATGTCTGGGTCATTTGTTATTCAAATGATTTGAATTGTGCTTATACGAACCAGCATAACATACCATCAGTTGAATAGTCATACTGCAGAGAGGTATTAGACACGACAACACATCCAACTGGTAGGTTTATAATATCAGTGTAATAGGGGTGTGCAGTAATGTTATCATACATGGTAGGTTTATAATATCAGTGTAATAGGGGTGTGCAGTAATGTTATCATACAGCAATAGATTTGGTGCTGGTTATCAGAATAATCCATGAAAAATTAAAACGAAACAACATTATTTTCTCTGTTTAAAAACCACTTTATGACCATTGCTAAGAGTTTGGGTCCAACGTCAAGTAAAACCCGTGTTTATATTTAATAATGTATGACTTGTTTGTTGATAAACCACTTGTTTTGTTATGATGCGATTGTGTAAGGTTTATTTCAGTTAGGCCTACTTATCATGGTTTGGGGTCGAAAGATTTTAAAAGTCATTGCTGCCCATACACGATGGACCTTATTATCACTTGTGTGACATTCCTGATGGCTACCAGTTTGGCCTTTATTTTCACAGTTGAACATTCTTTACATAAAGTTTCCCTCCTGGAGGGTCGTGTTCTTCGTATCTTCGTGTCGGTCACGGAGCAATGAAGTCAGTCTCCAAGTTGCCGGTCTCGAACGAGACCAGGCATTTGACGTATTAATTTAACATTTCTGCAGCAAGTGAATGTCGTGCAAAAAAATATGTATCTCAAATTATATCTGATATTCTTGTATTTGGACATGTTTCACCGTGGTTTATGACAATTAGATGTAAGCCATAGAAAGCAGTGCTGCAAAACTCGAGACCGGTCTTGGACTCACCCTCGGACCAGAACTCGAACTCGACCCTGGGACTTGGCGTGACTCGGCTCAAGACCGGCTTGAGACCATAGCCCAGTTTCATAGAACTGAAGCAAAAAATCTTGCTTAACAATTTTCTGCTGAGCAAAATTTAAACAGGATACCAGTCACAGATGGTATATGTGACATGGTATTTTGGCTGGTAAACGTATTCTGGTAATCATAAATTTTGTTGGGCTTGCAGCTCCTTTTTGTGATTAAACAGCTGTATGAAATTGGGCCCAGGAAAAAAGCGGGGAAAAACACCCAACTTGAGGTCAATAATGAGTGTCTGTCGAAGCGTTGAATATGCCTTTTTCTGGATAAACCTTCAGAATAGCGTTTTGCTGGACCGATGCCAAACTAAGCGCAATCTCAGACTTGAACGGCTGGCTCGGTATAGCTGGCTCGTAGTGTCAGTTTTTCGTTGGTTTACGTTGATTAGTTTACCATGATTTCCATGATTCGGATATCGTATGCCTAGTCCTTGGTACAGAGTGACACTCAAAATTACACCTTGACACATTCGGATTTCGAACAAGTCGGGCAGTTTGTTTATGTTAGTTTGTGCTCGTTGTTTTTGTCCACAAGAGCTTTTAAGTGTAAAGTTCTAAATTGTTCATTCGTTACACAATGGAAATCGATCCCGTGTCTTTAAAATCTTTGTTTTGACTATTTAAAGTGGAAAAATGGGCAAATCTGCTCGTTAGTTTGACAGAAATGGCTGGAAATGGCCGAATTGCAGAAATGTTCCATAATGACTGTCAGGAGGATTGAACTTGTTACGATTATCGCAACCCTGTTGTAGGTGTGACGTATTCCACTGTATGCTACGCCCACTTCACACAAACTGGCTCCACTGAGTACCAGAAACCCATAGGAGTTGCATTCAGCTAGTTTTTCTTTGATGATTTAGGCAAAAAACAAATTCGACATGGCTTTTACATACGTTCTTCAAAGACAAGGGACTACTCAAAATTAAAAGTTTCTTTCACAGGAAATGCTTTTGATGGTCAAACTTGTGATTTTTGTGTGCAAAATAACCTACAAGTCAACGTAAATGGCAGCCGGAAGTAGCGAAAACTTAAGGTATACAGCAGCAGCAGCTGCTTTTGAAATAAATACTTGAAAACCAAGTGAACGATGTACGTGTTTTTTCTGGCCTGAAGCCAAACTTTAAGGTGTCTTAAATGGGAATTCCCATAAAAAATATAACAGAGCTCTCCAAATGAACATGATGAAATGGAGCAAAGTTCATCCTATAAATATACATTTTCGTCAACAAAATGGGTTTATTCGTTGAAATCCCAGCGAGACAGCATTATGCAGAAAACTGCCAAGCAAAGGTTGACTGGCAAATGGGACCTTTACTGTAGCGGGCTTCTTTTGGGAAGAAAAAAACTTTAACAGAGAAAGTCCATTCAACAATGGTTTGGTCGTTTCGCATCAGATAAAAAATATATGGTGGCTTTAAAGGGATATCCCACATATATATTGACGCCAAAATTGGCGTCAATATTCACGTTTTGAAACCCATGTCGCAAATAGTGACGCTAATATTCACGACTGTGCCCGAAGTCGTAAATATTGACGCCAATATTCACGATTTGGTCCCATGTTGCAAATATTGACGCCAATATTGTCGCCAATTTTCATGACTTGTACCCAAAGTCGCAAATATTGACGCAAAAGTTGATGCCAATATTCACGACTTGTACCCAAAGTCGCAAATATTGACGCCAATATTCACGACATGGGCCCCATGCCGCAAATATTTAAGCCAATATTGACGCCAATATTCACGACATGGCCCCAAGTCGTAAGCCCACTCAGGCATGAATATTTATGGTTTTGTTAGCAATCTAGGTAGGCAATGTAATCTGGAATGTCAGCTTCTGCGTGTGCGTACTTTTGCTATATGGCATTCAGACCTCTTGTTTTTTTTTTGTTTTTTTTTTAATACTTCTTCTTCTTCTCCCTGGCGATTGTCCACTTTCAAATGCACACTTCCGAAGGTCATATAACCATGGTCATGGTGACGTCATCAGGTGTCGAATTACATTAAATCAAAATTTATTATTTCAAAAAATCATAACTCCTGAAGTACACAATGGATTTTTACAATCTATACATCATCGGAAAGGTCTTTAAAAAATAATTAAATGTCTTACACAGATGACCCCAATTTGACCTTGTCTTCCGGTTCAAACCAGAAGTTGAAACAAAAAATGCTTAAAAAGTCACAATTTAAGCTATGGAGTCAATATGAAACAGAATTTGTTTTTTTTTTGGTTTTTTTCGCAAGATCTTTTAAGTGTAAATTTCTAAATAGTTCATTCGTTACACAATGGAAATCGATCCCTTGTCTTTAAAATCTTTGTTTTGACTATTTAAAGTGGAACAATTTTGCAAATCTGCTCGTTAGATGGTCAGAAATTACAGAAATTACAGAAATGTTCCTTACGACGGTCGGGAGGATCAACGGTTACGATGATCGCAACCCTGTTCTATAGGTGTGATGTATTCCACTGTATGCTACGCCCACTTCACACAAACTGGCTCCACTGAGTACCAGAAACCAATAGAAGTTGCATTGAGCTAGTTTTTCTTTGATGATTTAGGCAAAGAACAAATTTGACTTGGCTTTTACATATGATACGTTCTCCAAAGACAAAGGACTTCTCGGAATTAAAAGTTTCTTCCACAAAAAATGCTTTTGAATGATGAAACGTGATTTTTTTTTGTAAAACTACATAGGGCCTACAAGTCAACGTCTATGCCAGCTTTTGAGCCATAAGTAGCGAAAACTTAGACGTGCAGCAGCTGCGCACGCGTGTGATGCAATGACTTACAAAGACTAACTTTACGTAGACATTATAGGGACTCGGACTTGGTCTCAGACTTGTTGATTTTGGTCATGGTCTTGTTGGTCTAGTATGGGACGGTCTCAACTGCGACAGTGTTTGGTAGTAATAGTTGTGTTTTCCAATAATTGTTTACTCTGGCAAAGTTCTCTCTCGTAGCTACCAGAGCTATACCTAGCATTAGCTTAAATATCAAGCTAATGCAATAAGGATACACACCAAGACTCCAGAATCTTCTATCGTCCAGATATTTTGTACAATAAATTCACAAACAGACTTGAGAGCACCATTATCAACAAGAGTGTCTAAAACCTCTTCCAAATTGGAACCCATACCCTGAAGAGTTTACCAGTACCCGTCATTTATCACTTTCAAGCTCCTGGCATGTAGCCAATCATAACATTAATCTCAAATGCATCTTCAAAAATGTGGAAGTAAAAGAGTATGACATTTTGGTTCTAAACTTTTAAAAGACACTTGTGTGATATAAAACCGTGTTAAATACTGATATTATATGAATGTAGTTTGCTTATACAGGGTATGTACAGCCGTTTTCCTACAGAACACTTACGGCCGTTTTGACCTCATTGAGGGCGCTGTTTTACATATCACGTTGGGACTCATGGCGTCAGACGCATAAGGTCTATTGAAATTAAACTCCAGCAAATATTTTAATTAACAACATCGTTTACCAAGTAATTATTTTTTTGTATTCCCTTTTTGTTGGTGGTGCTACCACCCTACACCCTAAATCAAATTTCAATTTCTTTTACGATAATTTTGGTGTTTTTTTTAATCGCTTTACACCGCCGTGAACGCTACAATTATCTATAAAAGCTATTTACCAGCTTTGGAAATAAATACTTGAAAACCAAGTGAACATTGTATGTGTCTTTATTCTTTAAGTTTAGGGTGTCTTATTGTATTTTTTATTGGATATTTCTGTATAAATTGCCTTTTTGTTCTAAACAAAAGGGGTGCTAATTGTTTGTTTCTGTTGGTTGTTTGTTGGATTTTACTGTTTTTGTATTGTTTTTGTATTGTTTTGCTCTGTGCTGTACGTTTTTAGACGTAAAATTAATCAATGAAATAAAAAATGCATGAAATGGGAACCATAAAAATCCGTTTTTTACGGATTCACAATCCGTTATTACGGATTCGCAATCCGTTATTACGGAATCGCAATCCGTTATTACGGATTGTATAAACTGCCCAATGAAGTGCAAAATGCTACGGATATATACCTAATTCATTTGCATTTATATTAATATTGAGGGCTTTATAATGATAAATTACGTCGTTACTAGCGACACCCTTTAGGGCGAGCAGGCGAGCTCCTCAGCGAAACTGAGGTCTAGATTAGTTTCGGCAGAAAAATCAAACCGACATAGGGACATTTCTTGTTTCCTTGAAGATTAAGTGCCAAAGTCAGGCCGCTGATTATTGATTGATACATTATTATTAGTAGTAGTAATAGTAGTAGCAGTAGTATTGATTGATTGATTATTGAATGATACGCTAGTTATTGATCGATACATTTGAAACGCATCCATAATGTATGACACCATTGATTTTTTTAGGTTAAGGTGAACAATTAACCCTTGTTAGTTTGCATCTTCACAGAAAAAGATGATGCCAAAGAAAGTCGATTCAGCAACGGTTTGCTCGTTTCACATCAGATAAAAAATACAAGAGAGCGCCCACTCAAAATAATTCAATTGAATTTTTAAACCGAAAAAATGGACGACTAACAATGTTATTGAATGAGAGAAAAGCCTTACCTTTTCTAAGTCCTTTGTAGCTTTTCACATTTTCTCACGCACAATTCTCCCAGGTACCTGTACAAGGGATTTTTTTAAAAAAAGTCAAGATATGCAGTGAAAGTACAATAGTATGTCTGGGTCATTTGTTATTCAAATGATTTGAATTGTGCTTATACGAACCAGCATAACATACCATCAGTTGAATAGTCATACTGCAGAGAGGTATTAGACACGACAACACATCCAACTGGTAGGTTTATAATATCAGTGTAATAGGGGTGTGCAGTAATGTTATCATACATGGTAGGTTTATAATATCAGTGTAATAGGGGTGTGCAGTAATGTTATCATACAGCAATAGATTTGGTGCTGGTTATCAGAATAATCCATGAAAAATTAAAACGAAACAACATTATTTTCTCTGTTTAAAAACCACTTTATGACCATTGCTAAGAGTTTGGGTCCAACGTCAAGTAAAACCCGTGTTTATATTTAATAATGTATGACTTGTTTGTTGATAAACCACTTGTTTTGTTATGATGCGATTGTGTAATGTTTATTTCAGTTAGGCCTACTTATCATGGTTTGGGGTCGAAAGATTTTAAAAGTCATTGCTGCCCATACACGATGGACCTTATTATCACTTGTGTGACATTCCTGATGGCTACCAGTTTGGCCTTTATTTTCACAGTTGAACATTCTTTACATAAAGTTTCCCTCCTGGAGGGTCGTGTTCTTCGTATCTTCGTGTCGGTCACGGAGCAATGAAGTCAGTCTCCAAGTTGCCGGTCTCGAACGAGACCAGGCATTTGACGTATTAATTTAACATTTCTGCAGCAAGTGAATGTCGTGCGAAAAAATATGTATCTCAAATTATATCTGATATTCTTGTATTTGGACATGTTTCACCGTGGTTTATGACAATTAGATGTAAGCCATAGAAAGCAGTGCTGCAAAACTCGAGACCGGTCTTGGACTCACCCTCGGACCAGAACTCGAACTCGACCCTGGGACTTGGCGTGACTCGGCTCAAGACCGGCTTGAGACCATACCCCAGTTTCATAGAACTGAAGCAAAAAATCTTGCTTAACAATTTTCTGCTGAGCAAAATTTAAACAGGATACCAGTCACAGATGGTAAATGTGACATGGTATTTTGGCTGGTAAACGTATTCTGGTAATCATAAATTTTGTTGGGCTTGCAGCTCCTTTTTGTGATTAAACAGCTGTATGAAATTGGGCCCAGGAAAAAAGCGGGGAAAAACACCCAACTTGAGGTCAATAATGAGTGTCTGTCGAAGCGTTGAATATGCCTTTTTCTGGATAAACCTTCAGAATAGCGTTTTGCTGGACCGATGCCAAACTAAGCGCAATCTCAGACTTGAACGGCTGGCTCGGTATAGCTGGCTCGTAGTGTCAGTTTTTCGTTGGTTTACGTTGATTAGTTTACCATGATTTCCATGATTCGGATATCGTATGCCTAGTCCTTGGTACAGAGTGACACTTAAAATTACACCTTGACACATTCGGATTTCGAACAAGTCGGGCAGTTTGTTTATGTTAGTTTGTGCTCGTTGTTTTTGTCCACAAGAGCTTTTAAGTGTAAATTTCTAAATTGTTCATTCGTTACACAATGGAAATCGATCCCGTGTCTTTAAAATCTTTGTTTTGACTATTTAAAGTGGAAAAATGGGCAAATCTGCTCGTTAGTTTGACAGAAATGGCTGGAAATGGCCGAATTGCAGAAATGTTCCATAATGACTGTCAGGAGGATTGAACTTGTTACGATTATCGCAACCCTGTTGTAGGTGTGACGTATTCCACTGTATGCTACGCCCACTTCACACAAACTGGCTCCACTGAGTACCAGAAACCCATAGGAGTTGCATTCAGCTAGTTTTTCTTTGATGATTTAGGCAAAAAACAAATTCGACATGGCTTTTACATACGTTCTTCAAAGACAAGGGACTACTCAAAATTAAAAGTTTCTTTCACAGGAAATGCTTTTGATGGTCAAACTTGTGATTTTTGTGTGCAAAATAACCTACAAGTCAACGTAAATGGCAGCCGGAAGTAGCGAAAACTTAAGGTATACAGCAGCAGCAGCTGCTTTTGAAATAAATACTTGAAAACCAAGTGAACGATGTACGTGTTTTTTCTGGCCTGAAGCCAAACTTTAAGGTGTCTTAAATGGGAATTCCCATAAAAAATATAACAGAGCTCTCCAAATGAACATGATGAAATGGAGCAAAGTTCATCCTATAAATATACATTTTCGTCAACAAAATGGGTTTATTCGTTGAAATCCCAGCGAGACAGCATTATGCAGAAAACTGCCAAGCAAAGGTTGACTGGCAAATGGGACCTTTACTGTAGCGGGCTTCTTTTGGGAAGAAAAAAACTTTAACAGAGAAAGTCCATTCAACAATGGTTTGGTCGTTTCGCATCAGATAAAAAATATATGGTGGCTTTAAAGGGATATCCCACATATATATTGACGCCAAAATTGGCGTCAATATTCACGTTTTGAAACCCATGTCGCAAATAGTGACGCTAATATTCACGACTGTGCCCGAAGTCGTAAATATTGACGCCAATATTCACGATTTGGTCCCATGTTGCAAATATTGACGCCAATATTGTCGCCAATTTTCATGACTTGTACCCAAAGTCGCAAATATTGACGCAAAAGTTGATGCCAATATTCACGACTTGTACCCAAAGTCGCAAATATTGACGCCAATATTCACGACATGGGCCCCGTGCCGCAAATATTTAAGCCAATATTGACGCCAATATTCACGACATGGCCCCAAGTCGTAAGCCCACTCAGGCATGAATATTTATGGTTTTGTTAGCAATCTAGGTAGGCAATGTAATCTGGAATGTCAGCTTCTGCGTGTGCGTACTTTTGCTATATGGCATTCAGACCTCTTGTTTTTTTTTTGTTTTTTTTAATACTTCTTCTTCTTCTCCCTGGCGATTGTCCACTTTCAAATGCACACTTCCGAAGGTCATATAACCATGGTCATGGTGACGTCATCAGGTGTCGAATTACATTAAATCAAAATTTATTATTTCAAAAAATCATAACTCCTGAAGTACACAATGGATTTTTACAATCTATACATCATCGGAAAGGTCTTTAAAAAATAATTAAATGTCTTACACAGATGACCCCAATTTGACCTTGTCTTCCGGTTCAAACCAGAAGTTGAAGCAAAAAATGCTTAAAAAGTCACAATTTAAGCTATGGAGTCAATATGAAACAGAATTTGGACATGGTTTCAGTGTACGAAATAAAATGTAGTTTATGGCCTTTGAAAATATTACATTGATGACGTCATCAAATGTTACAGTTTGTTACGACGACGAGACCAGGCATTTACCGTATTAATTTAACATTTCTGCAGCAAGTGGATATCGGGCGAAAAAGCTTATGTATCTCAAATTATATCTGATATTCTTGTATCAGCATTTTGAATTTGTGTATTCAGTATGACTGAAAAGGATATAACTGTCATACTCATCATAATGTGATATCATTCCTCAGCAGTTTTACAAGAAGACACATGTAAGCTGTGTGAGTGACTCGCCCTGCATGTTAGATTGTAAAATACACGCATTATTAAACTACTGCCATTTGCATAGGGGGCTTAACACAAAACGACTGACATTTGTTTTTACTTTTTCCACAAATAACTCAAACTGTTTTTAACTCTTAAGATCACACAGAATCGCAAAGATTGCAAAAAAACCCATCTTTGTGATCGAAAGTTTTCCGCGGCCGTTCCGGGCTTGGCACCTCATGCTCGGTCCCTCTTGGTCTTCGTCTTCGTCTTGGACCTGCTGGTTTTGGTCTTGGTCTCGGACCTGCTGGTCTTGGTCTTTGTCTCGGACATGCTAGTCTTGGTCTTGGTCTTGGTCTCAACCTGCTGGTCTTGGTCTTGGTCTCGGACCTGCTGGTATTGATCTTGGTCTCGGACCTGCTGGTCTTGGTCATTGTCTCGGACCTGCTGGTCTTGTTCTTGGTCTCGGACCTGCTGGTCTTGCTCTTGGTCTCAACCTGCTGGTCTTGGTCTTGTTTCGGACCTGCTTGTCTTGGTCTTGGTCTCGGACCTGCTGGTCTTGGTCTTGGTCTCGGACCTGCTGGTCTTCGTCTTGGTCTCGGACCTGCTGGTCTTGGTCTTGGTCTCAACCTGCTGGTCTTGGTCTTGGTCTCGGACCTGCTGGTCTTGGTCTTTGTCTCGGACATGCTGGTCTTGGTCTTGGTCTCAACCTGCTGGTCTTGGTCATTGTCTCGGACCTGCTGGTCTTGGTCTTGGTCTTGGACCTGCTGGTCTTGGTCATTGTCTCGGACCTGCTGGTCTTTGTCTTGGTCTCGGACCTGCTGGTCTTGGTCTTGGTCTCGGACCTGCTGGTCTTGGTCTTGGTCTCGAACCTGCTTGTCTTGCTCTTGTTTCGGACCTGCTTGTCTTGGTCTTGGTCTGGGACCTGCTGGTCTTGGTCTTGGTCTCAACCTGCTGGTCTTGTTCTTGGTCTTGGACCTGCTGGTCTTGGTCTTGGTCTCAACCTGCTGGTCTTGGTCTTGTTTCGGAACTGCTGGTTTTGGTCTTGGTCTCAACCTGCTGGTCTTGGTCTTGGTCTCGGACCTGCTGGTCTTCGTCTTGGTCTCGGACCTGCTGGTCTTCGTCTTGGTCTCGGACCTGCTGGTCTTGGTCTTGGTCTCGGACCTGCTGGTCTTGGTCTTGCTGGTCTTCGTCTTGGTCTCGGACCTGCTGGTCTTGGTCTTGGTCTCAACCTGCTGGTCTTGGTCTTGGTCTCGGACCTGCTGGTCTTGGTCTTGGTCTAGGACCGGCTGGTCTTTGTGTTGTTTCGGACCTGCTTGTCTTGGTCTTGGTCTCGGACCTGCTGGTCTTTGTCTTGGTCTCGGACCTGCTGGTCTTGGTCTTGGTCTCATGCTGCTGGTCTTGGTCTTGGTCTCAACTGCTGGTTTTGGTCTTGGTCTTTGTCTCGGACCTGCTGGTCTTGGTCTTGGTCTCAGACCTGCTGGTCTTGGTCATTGTCTCGGACCTGCTGGTCTTTGTCTCGGTCTCGGACCTGCTGGTCTTGGTCATTGTATCGGACCTGCTGGTCTTGGTCTTGGTCTCAACCTGCTGGTCTTGGTCTTGTTTCGGTCCTGCTTGTCTTGGTCTTGGTCTCTGACCTGCTGGTCTTGGTCTTGGTCTTGGACCTGCTGGTCTTGGTCATTGTCTCGGACCTGCTGGTCTTTGTCTCGGTCTCGGACCTACTGGTCTTGGTCATTGTCTCGGACCTGCTGGTCTTGGTCTTGGTCTATACCTGCTGGTCTTGGTCTTGTTTCGGAACTGCTGGTTTTGGTCTTGGTCTCAACCTGCTGGTCTTGGTCTCGGACCTGCTGGTCTTCGTCTTGGTGTCGGACCTGCTGGTCTTAGTCTTGGTCTCGGACCTGCTGGTCTTGGTCTTTGTCTCGGACATGCTGGTCTTGGTCTTGGTCTCGACCAGCAGGTCCAAGACCAAGAGCAAGACCAGCAGGTCCGAGACAATGACCAAGACCAGCAGGTTGAGACCAAGACCAAGACCAGCATGTCCGAGACAAAGACCTAGACCAAAACCAGCAGTTGAGACCAAGACCAAGACCAGCAGGTTGAGACCAAGACCAAGACCAGCAGGTCCGAGACCAAGACGAAGACCAGCAGGTCCGAGACCAAGACCAAGACCAGCAGGTCCGAGACCAAGACCAAGACAAGCAGGTCTGAAACAAGACAAAGACCAGCCGGTCCGAGACCAAGACCAAGACCAGCAGGTCCGAGACCAAGACCAAGACCAGCAGGTTGAAACCAAGACCAAGACCAGCAGGTCCGAGACCAAGACGAAGACCAGCAGGTCCGAGACCAAGACCAAGACCAGCACGTCCGAGACCAAAACCAAGACAAGCAGGTCCTAAACAAGACCAAGACCAGCAAGTTGAGACCAAGACCAAGACCAGCAGGTCCGAGACAATCCCCAAGACCAGCAGGTCCGAGACCAAAACCAAGACCAAGACCAGCGGGTCCGAAACCAAGACGAAGACCAGCAGGTCCGAGACCAAGACCAAGACCAGCAGGTTGAGACCAAGACCAAGACCAGCATGTCCGAGACAATGACCAAGAACAGCAAGTCCGAAACAAGACCAAGACCAGCAGGTTCGAGACCAAGACCAAGACCAGCAGGTCCGAGACCAAGACCAAGACCAGCAGGTCCGAGACAATGACCAAGACCAGCAGGTCCGAGACCAAGACCAAGACCAGCAGGTCCGAGACGAAGACCAAGACCAGCAGGTCCGAGACCAAGACCAAGACCAGCAGGTTGAGACCAAGACCAAGACCAGCAGGTCCGAGACCAAGACGAAGACCATTAGGTCCGAGACCAAGACCAAGACCAGCACGTCCGAGACCAAAACCAAGACAAGCAGGTCCTAAACAAGACCAAGACCAGCAAGTTGAGACCAAGACCAAGACCAGCAGGTCCGAGACAATGACCAAGACCAGCAGGTCCGAGACCAAAACCAAGACCAGCAGGTCCGAGACGAAGACCAAGACCAGCAGGTCCGAGACCAAGACCAAGACCAGCAGGTTAAGACCAAGACCAAGACAAGCAGGACCGAAACAATGACCAAGACCAGCAGGTCCGAGACCAAGACAAAGACCAGCAGGTCCGAGACAATGACCAAGACCAGCAGGTCCAAGACCAAGACCAAGACCAGCAGGTCCGAGACAATGACCAAGACCAGCAGGTTGAAACCAAGACCAAAACCAGCATGTCCGAGACAAAGACCAAGACCAAAACCAGCAGTTGAGACCAAGACCAAGACCAGCAGCATGAGACCAAGACCAAGACCAGCAGGTCCGAGACCAAGACAAAGACCAGCAGGTCCGAGACCAAGACCAAGACCAGCAGGTCCGAGACCAAGACCAAGACAAGCAGGTCCGAAACAAGACAAAGACCAGCCGGTCCGAGACCAAGACCAAGACCAGCAAGTCCTAGACGAAGACCAAGACCAGCAGGTCTGAGACCAAGACCAAAACCAGCAGGTTGAGACCAAGACCAAGACCAGCAGGTCCGAGACCAAGACGAAGACCAGCAGGTCCGAGACCAAGACCAAGACCAGCACGTCCGAGACCAAAACCAAGACAAGCAGGTCCTAAACAAGACCAAGAAAAGCAAGTTGAGACCAAGACCAAGACCAGCAGGTCCGAGACAATGACCAAGACCAGCAGGTCTGAGACCAAAACCAAGACCAGCAGGTCCGAGACGAAGACCAAGACCAGCAGGTCCGAGACCAAGACCAAGACCAGCAGGTTGAGACCAAGACCAAGACCAGCAGGTCCGAGTCCAAGACGAAGACCAGCAGGTCCGAGACCAAGACCAAGACCAGCACGTCTGAGACCAAAACCAAGACAAGCAGGTCCTAAGCAAGACCAAGACCAGCAAGTTGAGACCAAGACCAAGACCAGCAGGTCGTAGACAATGACCAAGACCAGCAGGTCCGAGACCAAAACCAAGACCAGCAGGTCCGAGACGAAGACCAAGACCAGGCGGTCCGAGACCAAGACCAAGACCAGCAGGTTGAGACCAAGACCAAGACCAGCAGGTCCGAGACCAAGACGAAGACCAGCAGGTTCGAGACCAAGACCAAGACCAGCACGTCCGAGACCAAAACCAAGACAAGCAGGTCCTAAACAAGACCAAGACCAGCAAGTTGAAACCAAGACCAAGACCAGCAGGTCCGAGACAATGACCAAGACCAGCAGGTCCGAGACCAAAACCAAGACCAAGACCAGCAGGTCCGAAACCAAGACGAAGACCAGCAGGTCCGAGACCAAGACCAAGACCAGCAGGTTGAGACCAAGACCTAGACCAGCATGTCCGAGACCAGCAGGTCCGAGACAATGACCAAGACCAGCAGGTCCGAGACCAAAACCAAAAAGGGTCATTGTCTCGGACCTGCTGGTTTTGGTTTTGGTCTCAACCTGCTGGTCTTGGTCTTGTTTCGGTCCTGCTTGTCTTGGTCTTGGTCTCTGACCTGCTGGTCTTGGTCTTGGTCTTGGACCTGCTGGTCTTGGTCATTGTCTCGGACCTGCTGGTCTTTGTCTTGGTCTCGGACCTACTGGTCTTGGTCATTGTCTCGGACCTGCTGGTCTTGGTCTTGGTCTCAACCTGCTGGTCTTGGTCTTGTTTCGGAACTGCTGGCTTTGGTCTTGGTCTCAACCTGCTGGTCTTGGTCTTGGTCTCGGACCTGCTGGTATTCGTCTTGGTGTCGGACCTGCTGGTCTTAGTCTTGGTCTGAGACCTGCTGGTCTTGGTCTTTGTCTCGGACATGCTGGTCTTGGTCTTGGTCTCAACCTGCTGGACCTGGTCTTGGTCTTGGACCTGCTGGTCTTGGTCTTTGTCTCGGACATGCTGGTCTTGGTCTTGGTCTCAACCTGCTGGTCTTGGTCATTGTCTTGGACCTGCTGGTCTTGCATTTGGTCTTGGACCTGCTGGTCTTGGTCATTGTCTCAGACCTGCTGGTCTTTGTCTTCGTCTCGGACCTGCTGGTCTTGGTCATTGTCTCCGACCTGCTGGTCTTGGTCTTGGTCTCAAACTGCTGGTCTTGGTCTTGTTTCGGACCTGCTTGTCTTGGTTTTGGTCTCGGACCTGCTGGTCTTGGTCTTGGTCTTGGACCTGCTGGTCTTGTTCTTGGTCTTGGACCTGCTGGTCTTGGTCTTGGTCTCAACCTGCTGGTCTTGGTCTTGTTTCGGAACTGCTGGTTTTGGTCTTGGTCTCAACCTGCTGGTCTTGGTCTTGGTCTCGGACCTGCTGGTCTTGGTCTTGGTCTTGGACCTGCTGGTCTTGGTCTTGGTTTCGGACCTGCTGGTCTTGGTCTTGGTCTCAATCTGCTGGTCTTGGTCAGTGTTTCGGACCTGCTGGTCTTGGTCTTGGTCTCAACCTGCTGGTCTTGGTCTTGTTTAGGACCTGCTTGTCTTGGTTTTGGTCTCGGACGTGCTGGTCTTGGTCTTGGTCTCGGACCTGCTGGTCTTCGTCTTGGTCTCGGACCTGCTGGTCTTGGTCTTGGTCTCAACCTGCTGGTCTTGGTCTTGGTCTCGGACCTGCTGGTCTTGGTCTTCGTCTCGGACCTGCTGGTCTTGGTCTCGGACTGGCTGGTCTTGGTCTTGGTCTCCAACCTGCTGGTCTTTGTCATTGTCTCGGACCTGCTGGTCTTGGTCTTGGTCTCAACCTGCTGGTCTTGGTCTTGTTTCGGACCTGCTTGTCTTGGTCTTGGTCTTGGACCTGCTGGGCTTGGTCTTGGTCTCGGACCTGCTGGTCTTCATCTTGGTCTCGGACCTGCTGGTCTTGGTCTTGGTCTCGGACCTGCTTGTCTTGGTCTTGGTCTCGGACCTGCTGGTCTTGGTCTCCCCCTCGGACCTGCTGGTCTTGGTGTCGGTCTCGAACCTGCTGGTCTTGATGTCGGTCTCGGACCCACTGGTATTGGTCTTGGTCTCGGACCTGCCGGTCTTAGTCTTGTCTCGCAGACACCAACATAGATTGTTAATCGTTTAAATAGTTCAGGAAATAGTTTGTTAAGACTGTATGTCACTGACACGTACTGAGATGTCGGTCTCCGACCCACTGGTCTTGGTCTTGGTCTCGGACCTGCCGGTCTTAGTCTTGTCTCGCAGACACCAACATAGATTGTTAATCGTTTAAATAGTTCAGGCAATAGTTTGTTAAGACTGTATGTCACTTGGTCTCGGACCTGCTGGTCTTGGTCTTTGTCTCGGACATGCTGGTCTTGGTCTTGGTCTCAACCTGCTGGTCTTGGTCATTGTCTCGGACCTGCTGGTCTTGGTTTTGGTCTTGGACCTGCTGGTCTTGGTCATTGTCTCGGACCTGCTGGTCTTTGTCTTGGTCTTGGACCTGCTGGTCTTGGTCATTGTCTCGGACATGCTGGTCTTGGTCTTGGTCTCGGACCTGCTGGTCTTGGTCTCCCCCTCGGACCTGCTGGTCTTGGTGTCGGTCTGGAACCTGCTGGTCTTGATGTCGGTCTCGGACCCACTGGTCTTGGTCTTGGTCTCGGACCTGCCGGTCTTAGTCTTGTCTCGCAGATACCAACATAGATTGTTAATCGTTTAAATAGTTCAGGCAATAGTTTGTTAAGACTGTATGTCACTGACACGTACTGAGATGTCGGTCTCGGACCCACTGGTCTTGGTCTTGGTTTCGGACCTGCCGGTCTTAGTCTTGTCTCGCAGACACCAACATAGATTGTTAATCGTTTAAATAGTTCAGGCAATAGTTTGTTAAGACTGTATGTCACTGACACGTACTGAGATCTAGAAGTTGTTTTCCATGTGTTTAGGGGACCATCTTGTAGTTTCTACGTTCAACAAAGATACCAACAGTCTTGTGGTTGGTGGGGATGGGATTCGTGCGCTCGATACAGGTTGGTATGATTCCGTCGTTGTTGTTGCTGTTGCTGCTGCTGTTGCCGTTGTTGTTGTTGCTGGTGCTGGTGCTGGTGCTGGTGCTGGTGCTGGTGCTGGTGCTGGTGCTGGTGCTGGTGCTGGTACTGGTGCTGGTGCTAGTGCTTCTGGTGCTGGTGCTGGTCCTGGTGTTGATGCTGGTGCTGGTACTGGTGCTGGTGAAGGTGCTGTTGCTGCTGCTGCTGTTGCTGTTTCATCGTGCCGGTAACTGTCCGAGTCAGGAAAGTTAATAGTTTGTTTTGTGTCATTTTTCTGACGTTTGAACCAGAAGCAATGTGGTCACCACAGTGTAAAATTTACTAGGATCTAGAAATACATACAATGTTAAATACATATCGTATCGTTTAAGTAACAATTCTGCCATTTGATAATTTTGTGACGTCATGGTGACCAAGTTGTTTCTCTGACGTCAACTAAATTGCAGTGAGTTTACACAGTATGATAGAATTGTACCAGGAATTGTGGTGGTTTGAGCACTTTGCACCATTCTGAAGGCACCCAAGAAACATCTATTGATGGTATATCAGATTGCCACAACAAGAGGGTAGATGCTGCTGGTGGCGGCGCTATATTGGCAACAGCGAGGATCCTGCGAAAGACCCTCGAGATCTAAGGCTACGAGATGTAGACTGACTCGAGGAGTTACTGGTCAAAAAAAAATGTAGTCTTTGTTTTGCATGCTGATGTGATATTGCAAAATACTACAACAACAGTTGAATGAGTTTTTGGATATGCAACCTTTATTCATATCAAAAGTTAGTTAAACCAATGAAAAGGAATTTCCGTAAATTTAACAGTTTTTATGTTTTCTTTCATTAAACTGCCTGATAAATTTAAGAATTTTTCGTTAATTATGTTGTCGCAGATCTGTTGTTAGTAAGCACAAGTGCTGTTCGGCAAATGCGGATGATGATTCTCCGCGGGCAGTGTGTGATAGTGACTGTCCTAGTGGGGAGGATTGCATCCAATGTGACTATTGCAGCCAGTGCAGTAGTGGTAGCAACTATCCCTCACGATGTCCACGTGAGTAGTCCACGGACAGTTTGGCTGACTCCTAACCAATCTATTCTATTTCTATTCGACAACTATCTATTCCTTTTAGTTAATTATTGTGCCATTAAATAATTTAAACAAAATCAGACACTTTACTAAAAACAACTTATTGAACATTCGACTGATCGTTGATCAAGATCTTCCAACGCTTTGAGGAGTTTGTCTCAAGAAAGGTTGATGTATAAAGCAAGGTTGTGGCGGAGAAAGATGTGCTTCTCACTGGCTCACGACATCAGCTTTCCGCCTTTGACTTGTCGCATTTCATCATTAGCAGTCACAACCTGCCTGTCTCAGACACTGTCTGAGATTTAGGTGTTCATCTTGACAGCAGGATGAGCATGAATGCTCACATTTCTGCCATATGTAAGAGTGCGCACTATCACCTGCGGAACATTGCCAGAATCCGCAAGTATCTGTCCAACTCGGATGCTGAAAAGGTCATTCATGCCCTAGTCACATCTCGACTAGACTGTTGTAATGCAGTACTGGCCGGCCTGCCATACACCCCATATCCAGACTTTGGCTCCCGGTACCACAAAGAATTGAATACATTCAATTGAAGATCTTCTCGAATTTAGACTCTGTCACTATCCTCTCTGTTCTGCTGCCTCAACCCGTCTCGTCGTCCCTAAATCTCGTACTACACATACTATGGCGATCACGCCTTCTCAAACATTGCACCAGTCTTGCGGAACAAGCTGCTCAGCGACATAAGAAACATTCACTCTCTCAACACATTTCAAACACAATTTAAGAAAGGTCTGTTTATTGCAAGTTATTAGCATTCAAGTTACATAGTGTATTTTCCTGTAGAGAGCTTGTTACCTTGTAGTTTCTTTTCTGTAGAGCCTTGAGTAATTTTCGTTAGAAAGTGCACTTTATAAGTTTGTATTATTATTAGTAGTAGTAGTAGTAGTAGTATTATTACTATTAATTGTGGTGTTTTTGAAAACAGCTTGAAGAGCAGAACCAGAAGAAAAACAGTAACAAAAACACTACAACACCAAACTAGCAAACAAACAAGAATGTTCAGTAGTTTTGCAGTTGTACCCGTAATTGACGACATAACATTATTTATTTTTCTCTTACAAACACCAAAATTATGTTTCACAACTGTGCGGCACCTGAACGTATCCCGAGAGCTATATGAATGCCAAAGTTCAAACAGTTGAAAAACAAAACATAAAAGCAAACGGTAAAATAAAAAGTGTTTTGGAAGCTTTTACAAAACATCGTGTTTCAAAAACTCTGCAGTGTTAAAAGGTTGATATGAGCAAAGAACTATAATCTGGTTTGAGGAGCAGATTGTTCCTGTATCTGTTGTGTTAGATTCCAAAAGGAAATAAAAATGATACTCATTCAAACTATGCACTTCGTTTACAAAACACAGAGACATACAGAAATCAAACAAAGTACCGTGACAGATACATATACATATTTTTTCAAACATAGCCATGTTTTTGGTTATGCTACAATCCCATATACAGTCCATTGCGAATTAAAATCTTTTCTGTCAATCTTGTTTCTTTAATTGATTCAGCAAAATGTTTTGGCGTGTTTGATTGCCCACATGGAGGGAACTGTAAAAGGACCAACTACTGCGGTGATTGTGATGAAGGTTATGGGCCCCCAAGATGTGGTCGTAAGTTCAGTAGCATGGTTCATAAATATATCGCTCTTGTATTTTTTTATATAAACAATATTTCTGGAATTTTAAGAACTAACCAATGTTGAATTGGACAGAACATTTGCAACCATAATAAATAATTGTTTGGAAATGATTCTCGTTATAACTGTATGGCAAAATCATAAAAAACAGCTTCGTCATAATGTTTCACTTGAACGTCTCAGTATACAATAAGCATTGTCAAATGAGGTCAACACTATTTATAAAAATATTGCAAACATTAATTCTAAACAAGGTCATAAAAATACATTTGTTCTTGCTGTTCTTTGTCTCATTTAGGCTAAGTTTTAAAATGACTGATTTTGTATTAAAATTATGTGACACCTAATAAAGTCATTGTGACGCCATTGCAAAACAATCTTCTAAGCATTAAAAAACAATTTGAACTTGCAATCTGTTTTAGTTTCAGTAACTTACCCGGTACTGACTTTTTGAAGCTTTCACTGGTGGGCGCTGTAAAATGTAGCGACAAAAACATTTTGAACAAAAGCACTACAGAATTTTCATAAAATAAGTTGGGCTTGTTGAAAATGTTTTAGTTCATGGGGTCATGACATTAAAATTGAGCTTTTCAAGATTTTCCCAAAGATGAAGAGATTTTAAAATCATCTGTGAAAATCAGAACTATATCACTTATATACTATATCATTTATATATGACGTCATCGTGGCGTACAAAAAAAATGTACAAATAATAGTTAGGGCCATTGTATGTTTGAGTTCTTAAGGTTATATGCACATTTTGTAACACATTGGTGATGATTACGGGGGGCCGTAACTTATGGTTTTCCTTCAATGATGCAGAAATTCTCTCCTTCATGTTACCATGGCTTCCGTTTCACAAGGTGGACTTCCCAAATAATGTATTTTGAATTAAAATAGTTCGACACCTGATGACTTCATTATGACGTCATTGTTCAGTTGCCGTCTTTATGTTGGTGTTCAAAGTTCTGCTGAGTTTCAATGTTCAATTCAGTTTTAATACAAAGTTATCGTACTATGAAGAGGTGTAAAGGAAGAAGAAAAAAAAAAGAAAATAAGGGTGTTCAGCTGATGTATAAACACTTTTAAAAAGCAAACAAAATTGCAATAATAATAATAAACAAAAACAACAGGTATGCCGTTGATGCCTAAAAAAGAAATACAAATATGAACATCTAAAGAGGATTGAGTTTGGGGACTGACTTATTTCTCTACATGATAACAAAACTACTTACTCCTTTATCTTTGAACAAAGCCCTGTGTTTCGGTAGAACGTATTGTCTTCACGGTGGTACATGTGCCCGTCCCAATTACTGCAACAACTGTAACGAAGGCTACGCATCACCCAGATGTGATCGTAAGTGTTAGTTTTGTCATTCAATAACTGAGTATCGAGGCTGCATTGTATGAATTGCTTCCTGAAATTGAGTTACACACTTATTTAAAGTCCTTGAAAGGGAACTAACCCCGTCCCCACCCACCTCCCACAAGCAGGGTAAGGATTGAATGATTTGATATAATCAATAACAGATGAGAAGATGCAAGGATATATAACTACCCGTAATAAAGACCATTCCAACGAGAAATGTTTAAAGGAAACGGTTCTCTTTTGAAACAAAGATGTAAACTCTTGCTTATCGATGATCTTTCTTTACTATTATGAGCAGCTGTGTGTAATCCATCATGTCTTAATGGAGGGACATGCACTGCACCTAACCAATGTAGCTGCCGGATAGGGTATACAACTCCAAGATGTACACGTAAGAAGTAGTTTATAAAGGAGAAAATGGTGTGTTTAGTAATAAAGAGAAAGTTTTACGGACACGCAAACGGATGTCCATGGGGTGCCCGCGGCAGACTTGTAAATACTTTTGTTCCCTGAAAATACTTTCCTCGTTTTGTTTGTTTGTTTTTGTTTTGAACTTCTTGAATGTTTTAAAAAGGTCAATTGTACAATGGCACAACTTGTTGCATTTGTAGATCCAATGCAGGTATGGTTCTGGATCGTTTTTGCGCATGTCAATTATAAAGAAAGGACCGTTCTAAGTACAACCCTGGTACAAAATGGTAGAACGTGTTTTTGTTTTTATAGTTGCACAGTGTCATGTATGAGTTTTTTTGTTTTGTTGTTGTTGATGTTGTTGTTGTTGTTGCTGTTCTTGTTGTTGCTGTTGCTGTTGTTGTTGTTGCTGCTGCTGTTGTTGTTGTTGCTGTTGTTGTTGTTCTTGCTGTTGTCGTCGTCGTCGTCGTTGTTGTTGTTGTTGTTGTTGATCATCCTTTTCCAATTACGTCACCGTTGTTATCTTGAGCCTCACGTTTTACTATTTTGTTTACGTTTTTGTGTACTTTTAAACTCTGTTTAATCGAAAAAGACAGCAACTATAAATTTAAAAAGCGTCTGAGCTTTGCTTTAAATCTCAATGTCAAATTCTCCCGTAGGAGTACCTTTACACAAATGTTTGTCTACAAAGTACTTTGTTCCAAATTTAACTAATTTACTATACGTATTTGTTAATGTTTAGATAAACGTTAGTGACACCTGATTTATTAGTGTTTTCTGTTATTTACAGCTGTGTGCAATCCATCATGTCTTAATGGAGGGACATGCACCGCACCTAATCGATGCAGCTGCCGGGCAGGGTATAGAACTCCAAGATGTACACGTAAGAGTAATTTGTCTTTCTTTCCTTTTTCGTTGTATACGAAAATATAAAACAGGCTAAATTATTGTTTACCAAAATGTGCAATATTAACCCTAAATATTTACTCAATTGAATTGTAAGACAGACGGCCGGAGTATTAAACTCACGTTGCTTTTAAATGTACGATTACCATTGTAAAGCGAACTATTTCCCATTTTGACTTTTAAAAGTTACCTGTTTTATTAATATATTGATAGCTGTATGCAGTCCTTCGTGTCCTAATGGAGGGACGTGTACTGCACCTAATCAATGCACCTGCCAGGCAGGATATGGAACTCCAAGATGTGAACGTAAAAATTAGTTTTCTTGAGAGGAAGAAACTGAGAGTGTACGAAGCCCGGGAAGAGACAGTGAAAAAGAAAACCATACCGGGGCATATCCGTTCACATGGTTTATCGTACGCATGCCTTTATCGTACGCATGCCTTTAACGTCTTGGCTAATCCATTCGAACGGATTACTAATTCCTTCAACGGATTACTAATTCCTTCAAACGAATTTCTAATTCGTTCAAACGGATTGCTAATGCCTTTATCGTACGCATGCCTTTAACGTCTTGGCTAATCCATTCGAACAGATTACTAATTCCTTCAAACAAATTTCTAATTCGTTCAAACGGATTGCTAATTCGTTCGAACGGATTACTAATTCGATTGCTAATTTGTTCAAACGGATCTCTAGTTCGTTCGAACGGATTATTAAACAGTGGAAACGGATTAGCCTATGCACGTTTTTTTTGTTGTTTTTTTTTCTTACTTCCTTCCCGGGCTTTGTATAGGCCTATGATTGCATTAATAAAAGTTTAATTAGTCTTAAGTAAAAAACCATTGACTTTGATGTGGAAGGTAAAGTTTGTTAATAACAGTTTAGTCTAATAAATATTTTGGTAGAACATTCCAGCATTATTGAAAGATGAAACTACACTACAACAGCTTTCATTTCCTTTTATAAATATTAATTTGGCTGAGCATTCTATATGGCAGAGAAAAGTACCTTCTTTCAATGTCAATTTGAACATAAAATTTGAGTGAATCTTTCATTATATTTGTAAAATAAAGTTGATGCTGCTGCTGCTGCTGCTGCTGCTGTTGTTTTCTTTTTACATCCCTTATTTCATTTTCTTGCTTATCTTTCTCTAATGAGCAGCTGTGTGTAATCCATCATGTCTCAATGGAGGGACATGCACTGCACCTAACCAATGCAGCTGCCGGACAGGGTATACAACTCCAAGATGTACACGTAAGAAATTTTGCATACACTAAGAAAGATGCATCACTGATGCAAATTTATCGATTGTCTGAGAGGCAGTGGTGGTCATGGCAACATACTGAGTTTGATGTGTAGAGTCTAATCAAGTTTATTAATAAATATTTGAAGTTTATTAGCAAATGTTTTAAACCATTATTTAAGATGATATCAACCTTTCTATGGCTTATAGTGCAACCTCTTGTATTGCAAAAATAACTGGAAATTAACATTCAGGACCACATGCAAAACAATATGACAAAGAAAAGACAAAATACAATAAAACAGGTAAAACTTTAAATTGGCATGTTAGGTAACTAATGAAATGTTTTAACATCTTTTTCTTTACAAAATATGAATAAAGCTGTCTGCAATCCTACATGTCCACATGGAGGAGCATGCATCGGACCAAACCAGTGCAGATGTCAGACTGGGTATAGCGGCTCACTATGTACACGTGAGTTTCATTTAAAAATGGAATAATTTAACCAGGAGGGATTAATGAAAGTTTGGACCCGTTGGAAAATGCCGAACTTGTACCGGTATATTATATCGGATCATTATATCAGATCATTATGTCTATATACTTATAGACACACACATCTTATCGCCGGCTAAACACTTGGTTCATGGGGCATGTGATTTCTAAAAACCCAAATGAGATATCCCCAGCAAGCAACTTTTCCTGTTTTCTGTTACATGTATAGCTGTTTGCAGCCCTCCGTGTCCCAATGGCGGGACTTGTACCCAGCCAAACTATTGCACTTGTCCGACAGGCTACGCGTCTCCAAGTTGTGATCGTAAGTAATTTATATTATAATACGGCAGGTAGGTGATGGAATTGGGACACCAATGATATAAGCATGGAATTTGGCACACAGAGTATGTCATAGAAAAATATTTGGCTATAGTGTCATCGCAGATATGTCCTTAGAACAAAAATAGAATAGCAAGCAATGGCAGCAATTTGGAAAATTTTGAAAACTTCTCTTTATTCTAAATGTAAACGGACAAATTTACATTGGCCCTATAACCAAAATGTCTTTCTCATTACATACTCTGACTGTATGCCAAATTCCATGCTTGTATCATCAAAGGCACAATTCCTCCAAATATTTCCCGTCTGCCCCTCTGTCAGAAAAAAACAATGGAAAATAAGTTTGGATGTATCAAAATGCATTTCTGATTGTAATATAGGTTTTCCCGGCCAATTTCGACAAAAATCCATTCAAGTTAATACCCGGGTCATTCCATTTCGCTTGAAAATAAATCCTCAGGTACATCACCATACAACAGTTAAAAAGAGTCATTCAATTTCCACACTTGAGCATTCATTCGACAAATAAAATGATTCAATTTAAAAAGGTCACTTAGTTCATTCAATTTCGTCAAAAAAAGCAAGAACGGGCTGGTCGACTATTTATGTTCGTCAACTGGCAAACATTTTAGAAATGTTTGCATTCAAAGTCGTTTCTTCGGTATGCGCTTTATGGTTCGTTTTTGCCTGTAAAAGGTTAGGATATTATGAGGGGAATTCATTTCTACACTGTTGCCGAGTTATACCTCTCACTAAATGTACGATTTTGAAGCAAAAAATAATGGCCGCCTGTGGTCATTATAGAAAAGTAAACACTGTACATAGAGGAAGGCTGATTGAAGTATCCGAGGGTTAATTTGCAAGGTCTTAACATTAACGAACAAAGAAGATGACAAAAAGTGAATTTAAGACCGAAGCAAAAATTTACATTGCAAGCAAAATATTGTTTATTGTTTTTTATACTTGTATGGCATAAAACTTTATTTAACTGTTCTTTGACACATTTTAAAGTTTAATCACGGGGTAACAAAGCAAAAGGAACACATTTGCATTTAAGACCAAATAAAAAATGAGAATTAATGAAAAACGCATAAGACAGATAATCCACACAACTACCAGAAAAGGAACATTATCGCAAGCATAAGCCGTGTCAAACTCATGTTGAATTTGAACGGTCAATATGTTGAAATCCGTTGCCCATAAACGAAAAAGAAAAGAACATTAGGTACAAAATCGCAGAGCGCTTCGATGACTCTGAATTTGATTGCACCTATTGGGAAAAGGTGGTGGATATTCAACATAAGAATGGCGATGTTGTAGTCTTCAATGTCTATAAACGAAATAGAATGAAAGGAAAGGGATCCTGAATTCACGAAAACGAAATTGAATGCAATAATACTGAAAGAGAAACCCTAGTTTGACTGATTAAGAGAAATCGCGTGAATTTGAAAGCGCAATAATGAAATTGAATGATATTTTGCTGAAATTGGCCGGGAAAACCTATATTAGGTTATGTATTCTTTGTTGAAAATAGCTGTGTGCGATCCTCCCTGCCTAAACGGTGGGACGTGTAGCCGACCTAATCAATGTAGCTGCTTGACGGGGTACAGTGTTCCACGGTGTGCACGTTAGATTGATTTAATGCCGTAAGACTAACCAAAAAAACATTGTATCCGTGTAAAACATAATACTTTTTGACAGGGCCCATCACCTTCGCTTCGATAAGTGGAACATTACTTCTTAACGACAACTCTCTAAATTTAGAGGTAATTGGAAACACAAAACCAATATTTTATAAACTAAATTCCAAAAGCAGAATTGGTCAATAGTGATAGATTTGGCAGGTTAATGCATAGCGATGAATATGTACAGAGAACTGGAATCTGCATATTTATAGTAAAAATATGAATGCAGAAATATTTAAAAGAGTATAGGCAGGTTACAGCATATAGCAATATATAAGTTTTTGCAGAACCGGAGTCTGCATATAGTGAAAATATGATATGAAAAAGAGCAGACTATAAAGGAGGTTACTGCATAATGGTCCATCAACCGTAAGCTATATATGACGAGTCACCTTTGGTCACTCAACCTGCCCGCAACCGCTTCAAAGAAAAAAGCAGTTGGGTACCCTAAGAACTGAAATGTAGCTCTAAACACCTACATTAACTGAGGTTTTTATGGTTACCAACATTAAGGTATCTAATAACCTCCCCAAGATGAACGCTGATGCCAATGTTGCTCATGTTGCTGGAAGATCAGTACCAACAATGCATTTTTTACCAGATTATTACTTGAGATTAGCCTACTCACATTGAATCTTAACTCGAAGATTCATGCTCCAATCAAGATGAAACCAAGATGGAAGGCTAATTGCAGGAACGCCTGAGACAACGTTAGACAATGGTAGCTCTGTTGAACTTGTAGAAGTGTAATGACTGTCATTTGTTTTGAGATGTCTCAACTGGATTTCTGACTACGCCAGTTTTGATGACTATTTTTTACGACTGCCGACTACGCCATTTTTTGTAACCAAGATGGAAGGCTAATTGCAGGAACGCCTGAGACAACGTTATAGTTCGTAGACAAAACAAATTCTTGATATTGAAACGATTAATTTATTGTATTCGCTGTCAATCACCATTACTAAAACAAACTGACAGTCATTACAACGCATGATGGAAATGACCTGTAATAATATCAAAATATAACTTAACATTAGAAATGTGTCTGTATACATAGATTAAATAAAAAGTTAATTTTTCTGACTTTAGACAATTATATACACATTCAATTCATTATTATACAATTCATTATTTACACATGAAATTACTACTGTATCTTTGTAAACGAGGCTTATTCTGTGACTCACGCATACCTAAACAAATGGCCTTGCTCTAAGTACGGACTGCTAGATGAGATTATACATGCTGGCTACTTGGAGCTACACAGAGTCTGTAAATAAAACGAGTTCATGTGTAAGTCTATAATGCGAATACTTATCTGAATAGCAATGGAAAAAGGCAAGAAATATGACTTAAGCCCAAGTTGTTGTAAAACTCCACTTATTAGAGGATTCTCACACTAAGTTGACTTAAAGAAGTATCTGGCTATGGTCAGCATGCAAGAAATGGTTGACTAAATTATCTGATGGCCGACCATAAAGCAATAAGAATAGTCATTCTAAAATCGTGAAAGACCTTTATAAAAGTCAAGCACATTTTCAGGAAGTTTGCACATTTATAAAATGCAGAAATTGTTATTAACTTACGACTATTCTCAAAACAAATTATACGTGAAAAGGGCGTCAACCTCCGCAGATTTCATTGTACAAAATGACGGTTGCCAATTTTGATAAAATAAATATACTGAAGAATACTCACCGAATACTGTAGCTTCAGCAACTCATGCCTCTCCTTACCAAATACTATATAACTTGACAGCAGTGGATAATAACGGCTAACGCTAGGTGCAACGTAAAATTTACAAGAAAATTTTGTCTCGAGCAAGATGCTCATAAGGTGTGTCACTTGTATTAGTTGTAACACCGACTCTGCAAGTGACTAGCTAAAGCATAGCACTTCAGCAACCGGAACAACTGGAATGCAAGGAATTTGGTTGGAATTTGCATACGACTATTGTGAAACAAAATTGCAAACTTTATGCCTCACACCATGTAAAATAGCTACAAACTAGAGAGGGCGCTATTCAAGTATTCGATTTGACTAAGCCTATTTTTATAAAACTTGCGCAACAAGTGCCTGGCAGCGCAGCTCGCAGTCTGGCAGGTCACAAAGAGTATGGACATTTTGCAGGACATGCTACTTTCTAACATTAACCACACACGGTCCACCCTAACTTTTCTTGTTGTGTGTAACTATAGGCTTCTATCTTCTACCCAAGATACGCATGTGCGTTACTTGTCACATCTTGACAACTACCATTATTTTTATCGTCTATCCCACATCCTCCCCAAAGGCCTCCTGATCAAATGTGTCCCTTCCTTCGGAGACCTTAACCCCTCCTTCCAGAAGAAATGGAATTAGACACTATATATATAACACATCTTTCCATTTACTTATGTTGCTGGAAGAACAATGCGATGATGACCAGTTACTCGAATTTGATCACATGGAATCCCAAAGATCTATTATAGGCCTATATTAAAAAATAGCTGAAACCTGTTAAGTTGTTAGGGTTTATCTAACATCTTTTTTCATTCAAGCTTCAAACAATTTTATTATTGTTAATATTTTTTTTGGTTTTGTTGGATTTGGGAAGGGGTTCGGTGCTTATCACACATTGATGTATGAGAAAATAAATTGATTCTTTATTCTCGATGTAATTATTAAATCTATTACATACGTTTATACTTGTTAAATTTAATACTGGAGTACACACAAATTTAATTGAGGGATGAAAATAAGATAAATAAGCAATAAATGTGCATTTAACAATACTTCGTTGTCTTCTTTTATTATAGCTGTCTGCAGTCCCCCATGTCCAAATGGAGGGACATGTAGTCTACCCAACCACTGCAGTTGCCCATCGGGCTACATGTCTCCTAATTGCGATCGTAAGTGAGCAGTAAATTGTGTTTTTGGACACTTTGTACAGAACAGAGCCCAATGTCATGGCGCTGGTTACCACTAGAGTTATGCATTTACGGCGCCCTGTAAAGCGTGTACTCCTATGGGCCGTGGCAGAGCAGAATTCCGCGGTAGGCAGAGCCATGAGATTGGGCCCAGCTTAAAATCTACAGGAAGATGCGATGGCTCTGAAAAAGAGCTGGTTCGGTCATTTTACACTTTTTACACTTAGTGCTGGCTTGCACTAGTGTGTTGTATTCAATTGAATACGTGACGAATAAAACAAGTGTGCAAAATGATTGCACCAAACGACCCAAAGGTTCAGAAATGGCTTGTTGGAAACAAACCCACAATTTCAGGTGCATTTTTATGTATTTTTAGGTGATCGGCCATCAGCCGAACAACTATTTGTTTTTGTTTTTGTTGCTTGTTTTTTTTTTTTTTTTTTTGTTTTTTTAGTGTTCGGCCACCAGCCGAACACTAAGTGCTATTTGTTAGGTGTTCGGGCAACTGCCGAACACCTATTGTTTTTGTTCGGTTTTTTTTTATGTTCGTGTTTTTGTTTACTTCTCCTTCCCGATAACTCTTTTCAAATGTTCAAATGTGTAATGGGGTCATCATTGGATAATTTCAACCTTTGATGACATCATTCAAGAACACCTTGTTTTTGTATTGTACAAAAACTTATCTCAATTTTTTTTTTTTCCTTTTTTTTAATTTCTCCTTCTTCGAAAAACTAACCATAAACTTGCAGGTCTCCGTGGTCTAGCATATATAGAATTTCCCGCCAAGAATAATGGATGGAACCAATCTTGATTATGGGTGTCTCTTTTGTACATTTATCATGGGCTTGTTAGTGGGTGCGTTTTAAATTTACATTCAGGAGACGTTTGATTTTTCTTAAATTATTCAAGAAGTAGCAATTATGTCTTAAAAATGTTTATGTTTTCTGCACTTGATGTTTTTCCCGTATGTTCTGCACTTTTTTCATTAAAAGACACCCTTTAAGATGGTATCGTCCAGTTTCTGTTGGGGAAAAGTTATTTTTTTTCGGTGATTCCTTTGTATTACGTTTCGGGCCAACCACGCCATTCTCATGAGTGTTATGTGCGCAGACTACCAACTTGCCCCGACACACGCTGTCTGCTTCAAGAGCAAGACACGCATGCATAGGCATCCTGCGCTGCAGATGAGGCCAATAACTAAAAATGCCACGTGAATTGTAAGTATACTGAATAAGAACACTTTTGAACAATTTATTTGAACATTTTAGGGTAATATGTTCAGTTGAAGTTCTCTGCAATTTCTTTCTAATCCAATTTTAGGATAAGTCTCAAACCAGACCATTTTTCACGTAATTACTGGTGAGAAACGAACCAACCAAATTTTTAGACATGGCGGGTCCTGCATATTCTGCTAACAGTGTGAAGATAAAAGTGATCCAAAACTACATTAGACGCTTCATTTTTACTCTAGTATTTTTAATTACTTGGAAAATTTCTTTGACAGTATTAGGAATCATATCGTAAAGGTTTTTGTGTACACTTAAGTACTAGTCACTCCAACCAAACTTTCTGGTTGTGTTGTGTCGGTTGCAAATGATAACAACTAAAAAAGGGTAGGCCTCATGAGCTTGTATTGGAAGAATGTGTACATGTATCTATGTTTACCAATTTGCTCAAAAGAGCTAACATTTTTAGTGATAAACCGTTCCAAGACCTTTGATGATTGATTAACGTAGACAAGCACTGAACTTTTATAACAATGCACTTAACTAAACAACTATGGCACTTAAAAGTCTTAATGCCTTTTACAAAAGGATAAATAAACGATGTTAACAAATTGAATAAAAAGGAACAAACTTAACTGTGTTACCTAAGTTTTTTATACCTGTACTACTAGCCACTACTTGTCTTGTTGTTGATGCTTTGTTACCAACGTGTAAAATATTAATTTGCTCTAAAGTTAGTTTTTTAATGAAAATTACATTAGGCCTATCCCAATCTATCACTTTTGTTCAGTCTTTAAAAAAAGAATTGTTTAAATGCTTTACATGCATTTTATTTGGTATTGATGAGGCACAATATGGGCCTATTATTTGTAATGAAGTTATTTTTATGTGTGTTACTGTAGTGTGAGCAAACATTTAAGGAAACGTTTTGTTTGTTTAGTGTTTTCTTTACAGATAATGAGTTGGATTTCCATGAAAGATTCAAACAGTTAAAATGGTAAGTTGTGCCCCATTCATGATGTGATTCACGGCCTCATTTGAAACTTATTGACTGGTAATACAATACTTTTCTCAATAAAGGCTTCATTGTGTAGGCCTACTTTTTTATTTAAAGGAAGTTTCAATCTGGTAATAGTCATTGTCCAACTCACTCGGCCATTATGACAAGACTATGATCTATTTATATTGTTTGGATACTCACTCAAGAGTGCAAAAAGCGCAAAAAAGTCACTTTGGCCAAACCCCCAAATTACAAAACAATTACTAATTGTTGTTTGAAAAATAAACATTGTTTGCAACTCAAGTAAAAATTTTACATTATTTCCCCGAAACCTGTTCTAACCACTAACCAGGATAAATCAACAACACAATTTCATTTTAGATGAGCTGTTTGAATTGATTACAAATGATATGTAAGGAACATTTATCGCTTGTTATCTTCTGGAGTAACAATGCATTTGCTTCTGATGTTAATAAATTGGGTGTGGGAGTCTTTGCTCTTTGCATTTCAGCAGGGAGACCTTTATACATCTAATGAGGAGAGCTGATCTCGAAGGATGAAGGGGAGAGTAAATAGTTGGGAAAAGAGAGTGTATTTCGCTACTTTTTCCAGTTTAAACTAAAAGATATTTGGTATGTATTAAAATAAAGGACGTTTATCTTGTGTTTGTACATTCCAGCACAGTTAAATGCTAATGATTTGTCGCTTAGGCAATGACCTTGAGCTGTACAAACACTGCTATATCTAAAATCAGAGCTGGCAAAATCTTTGCAATATTCCAGATTTTTTGATGTGTAATGTATTTGTTTAATAATGTTTTACATTGACAGATTTATTGAAGTATGGAACTATTGTTGAAAGAAAAGGTTTGATTGAAATTGTTAATATCTTATTCCTGATGAAATTAAAGTTTTGATGTAATAATTTTGTGTGTGTTTGGAATTTAAGTGATTTATATCAGGAAAGACTTCAATGAAAAAACACTGTGATTGAAGAACAGACCGTCAAAGCTTTTAGATTAATAATAAAACTCATTATAAAATGCACCTCTAGTCATGATAGAAAAAATCTTTTAATTTGAAAATGTTTCCACCCCTTTGAATATGCTTTCTTTTTAAGATTAAAGCAATCGCTTGCCCATGACATGGTCTTTCAGGAATATAATACCATCAGTTGAATTTTAAGTGCCTTGGGAAATGCTTGTACTCGGTGTTAAATATGACAGTAAACTGTTTTTCCTTTGTTACAGTTATGATGCAACAACACCATCATGTTTTCAACTGGGATGCC
Source organism: Marthasterias glacialis (assembly GCA_911728455.2). Lineage (NCBI taxonomy): Eukaryota > Metazoa > Echinodermata > Asteroidea > Forcipulatida > Asteriidae > Marthasterias > Marthasterias glacialis. The sequence continues at coordinate 9,394,042 of OU452232.1, read as the reverse complement.
TATTAAATCATGATGATCTTAGAAAAGACCGAAATGCATCATAATTATTGTTTCATTTTGTGTTGTTACTTTTCTTTATGTTTTGTAAAGCGCATGATATTTCCTTCGATTATGTTTTGCACTATATAAGATTCTCCTATTATTGTTATTATTAAGGATGAAAGTTCTTGATGTGAGTGGTTGTCCAGTGTTGTGTTTGTTTGCACTCAAGAATATTCTGACAAGAGAAGAAATCTTTTATGACTACTGGATAAAAGAGCTTCCATCGTGTCAACGGAAAGGTATGTGCATATTATTCAAGCATGTATCATGACCCTTGCGTTTTTTTATTTCCCTTTTTTCATGTGACTGCTTTTTTCCTGTTCGATGCCTCAATGTGTTTTAACAGTTCAGTTTGCCGCATGAAGTGTTATTCGGTCATGCTGACATTGCAAATGTTGCGCTTGTGTGCAACCGAGTGAAATGTACCACTAGCCCACATGGAGAACGAGCCAGAGCCTGCACAATTCTTATAAAAATGTCATGCCTTGCTGTAGCATAGGGGACTAGACTTGTCCGGAAGTGTGATGTCAAACATGTTGGCTAAAATTATGTGAATATGCACAAAAGCACAAGAACCCATGTAAAGTGTGGAAAACAGTGTGCTATGCAAGGTGTAACGCAGGCTTCCCCTTTTTGAGTTTAGTGTGTGTGTGTGTGTGTGTGTGTGCAATTCACCATGCAATACCAAGTAGTTACATTTTATTGTTTTAGTGCACTACTGTTAAGTACATTGGCAGTGGCCACATGTGATTGAGGCTGGGTGATCACATATGTACAGGGCTGGTTTGGGCACATGGATTGCATAGAGATCTACATACATGTATTGCTCTGGACTGCAAGATAAAAGGCTTTAGACTAAATATGCGAATTTACACCGCTTTTGGCAGTTTCTGACATCTTCTTCATTTGTTGCTGCAAGTTATAAATCATTAGCTCATCACAGTCGTAAGTTTACTTTATCTACATCATTATTTACATGATACATTGCCCATGTTTCCTATGAATATTTTGGTGACTAAACTTTCTCTAGTTTTCCATGGTAAATATTCTACTCTTTGGATTTATGGTAGTTTGATGCTATTTTGTGTAAGCGACATTTTCAACAGGAGAAAACTGACGCAAGGAAACTCAAGATGCAGTGGCTGAACTTTAATAGAAATGTAGGTTTCAATCGGAAAAATAAACCCTGTAATACAAATACAGAATTACAGATTAATACATCGTCAAATATTTGTAAAATAAACACACAAGTTAAAGTAACAAAAATTACGAAACAAGTTTTACTGATACAAGGTTTGCCCCAAATACCTTTGCAGTGCATATCTTTGCCCAGTGCAATAAACATGAAAATCCACCCTCAATAGTCTGATCAAACTCCAATTAAACTTGTTGTCTTTACCAGAAAACAGCTCAGCCCAAGTGAAACCACACATGGCTATTAATGCATAAACAAATCCCAACCCAATTTAATGGAAATTTAAGGGTTTAATAGAAATGGTTAACAGAGACATACACTGGTGTTCCATTATCTTAATTATATGGCTATAGGGTACACTGGAAATGACCCAACAAGGACACAGATGCACTTTAAACAAAAGTTAATTGACCAAGAGGCTTTACCGAAATAAGAAACATACCCCATCCAGCCTTGGGCAAACTCACAGAGAGAGCTGGACCATACCAGCCTCTAGGTTGGCTACACTAATGTGTGGACCAAGGGATGGACCACCGCCAAGGATTAGTTAAATGCCCAGCTGTTTGGAAAAGAAATAAGAAATTATGAAATAGTGCACCTATGGTATACTCAAGAGTCACACTATGAAGATGAAATAACAAAAAGGTAAACAACAAAACTAAGATACAGAGATAAATACAACTAGACATAAGTTTTTGTGACATCACAAAAACAAGGTGTTCGGAATATGGTAGTTTAAGCTATTATTTCATGTATCTAAAAAATGAACATAGAAACGTGAAATTGTGCTTTGAAATATATTTAATTTGCAGCAGAGAAGGACCTTCATGTTCCTAGCTCTTACCATTTTAAATGAGTAGCTACTTCCGGTTTGACCGGAAGTAAAGGTCAGAGAGGTCACGCAATGTGCAATAGAAAAGGACCTTCCCAAACCTTGGTATTTTTTGAAAGAATCATGTTCCTACCTCTAACAACTTTAAAAATGAGGAGCTACTTTCAGTTGGACCGGAAGTAGAGGTCACAAAGGTCACGCAATATCCAACAGAGAAGGACCTTCCCTAACCCTGGTACTTGGTAAAAGAATCATGTTCCTACCTCTGACAACTTTTGAATGAGGAGCTACTTCCGGTTTCACCGGAAGTAGAGGTCACACAGGTCACGCAATGTGCATGATAGAAGGACTTTCCCTAACCTACAATCTGATGTAAGAATTGTGATTATATAATAAAAACTTCTTAAATTATGAATTTTTGAGTATTTGAACTTCCGGTTTGAACCGGAAGACAAGGTTACATTGGGGTCATGTCTGTATGGCGATTACGCAGTTTTAAATGACCTTTCCGATGATGTATTGACTGTAAAAATCCATTGTGTACTTCAGGAGTTATGATTTTTTGAAATAATAAACTTTGATTTAATAAATATGAATATGAAAATAATTAAAAAGAGCTTTATCATATGTATTTCATGGGACTTCCGGTTTGGGCAGGAAGCGAGGTCAACTCAGGTCACTAAAAATTATAAAGAAATGGCATACATTTATTGTAACTCGACTCCTGGAGGAAAAACAAGTTACCTTTTTTATTTTAACTGCCAGGAAAAACAATGTTTTTGTGCTTTCCAAAGTGTTCCTTTTCCACGCAGTGCAATTGGCTGCCACCAGGTTGTCTGTTCAAAATAGTATTCATATTGCCTTTTATCAAAACATTAACCCTTGCTGCCCTCCGTTTTGTTCGTCATCTATGCGGTGTCAATAAAAAAAAGTGTGTATCGCTAGTGAACGTTGATTAACGGTCTCATTCTGTACAGTCAATCTGACATTTGACAGATTCAAATTCCGAGCTCATTATCTGTATTAAAAAGTTTTTTGATAAACATCACAAACACAAGTGTGCACGGCTAAAGAAATACACGGACATTTTGAAAAGCGATGACTTTACTTTTAAACTTTACTTTTAAACAGTTTTACTCAGCGTATCCCGACAACATTACTCTCGCGGGGGTAAAGTGCCTCTGGCCCCGCTGTTGCACACTTGTGACTCTCGTACGTAAGCACGTACGTGATCGGTATAATATAGAACGAAAGACGATCATTTTGTCAATTGCATTTTCTCCATCATTATACGTCAAACAACTCACGTGAGCATGTGATCGTCTCAGTAAAGTCTCCTCTTCCTCTCCCTGTCACAATTAAGCCACCAGAATGACATAAAGGGAAACATTTCCACACTGAACTTGGCATCACTTCACAGTTTTTCTTTGCGTCGCCATTATTACACACACACAGAACTTAACAACACACCGCAAAGTTTGATGAACTGTGACAAGACCTGACTTGTTGCGTGTATGTATATACACAGCACAGCATGCAGTAAAAGCCTAGAGTGCACACACGAGGTACAATACAGTAAGGTAACTGTACAGACTCTATCGGTGATCGCGCTAAAAATGGCACTTTTCACCTTAATATAACTTCGTTATGCAACGGCCAATTTTGTTAAAATTTCACAATTTGGCTTTTATAGTCGTTATCTATTACTAAAAAATTCAACATGGAGTTTGCTCAAAAAAAATTTGAAATAAAAAAAAATCTTATTTTTAAACTCATCATCATAACAAACTGTAACATTTGATGACGTCACCAATGTAATATTTTCAAAGGTCATAAACTACATTTTATTTCGTACACTGAAACCATGTCCAAATTCTGTTTCATATTGACTCCACAGCTTAAATTGTGACTTTTTAAGCATTTTTTGCTTCAACTTCCGGTTTCAACCGGAAGACAAGGTCAAATTGGGGTCATCTCTGTAAGACATTTAATTATTTTTTAAAGACCTTTCCGATGATGTATAGATTGTAAAAATCCATTGTGTACTTCAGGTGTTATGATTTTTTGAAATAATAAACTTTGATTTAATGTAGTTCGACACCTGATGATGTCATCATGACGTCACAACAACGGTTTTGTCTCCTTGCCATGTACTACCTGTGTATGAATTTTCAAGGTTATATGACCTTCGGAAGTGTGCATTTGAAAGTGGACAATCGCCAGGGAGAAGAAGAAGAAGAAGTATTAAAAACTAGAAATTTAGAGTTTGTGAACAAACTCACAGTGTTCGGCTTAATTACATAATTGAAAATTATAATTTCAATATTGTGTGCAAGTTTTTTGTATATTGGTGCTATGCTGACGGGCGAAACATTTATTTGTACTTTTTCATCTTTATGCATGAAGGTTTGTCATATGAAACTTCAACTTTCGGTTTGACAGGAACTAAAGGTCAAATAGGGTCAAACCTTGTGCATGTTATTTAGAATTGTCAGAAAGCTTGAAATTGATGTAGCGATTATTAATGTACCATGTGTCATTAATAAGATACATATTTTTGTATGTACAAACTTATATTTCCAGTTTCGACCGGAAGTGAAGGTCAAGTGAGGTCAAACTTTGTAAACATTTTTAGAATCGTCGAAGGGCTTTAAAATTAAGTTATTATATTCATACACAAATTTACGTTATTCAGAAACGATTTTTATATAAAAAACTACTACTTCATGTACACACTGTGTTCTAGGTATATAGTAAGTTTCAAGTCCGTACATGCTTTATTTTTTGAGATAGCAAAATAATTTTTTTTTTGACCTCGTGTATCAATTTCGTTGTGACGTAGCTATGACGTCATATATCACATTTCTAGAATGCTCGTGAGCTAATGAAAATATTATTTATTAAAAGTTTGTTCATATCTTCCTTCACTTAGGCTTTAGAGCCCAAAATAACATGATTTTTAACTTTAACTACCGGTTTTGACCGGAAGTAAAGGTCAAATGAGGTCACGGTGTGCATACAATTTGTCCAACATTACAAGACCTTTCATATGCACCAAAGATTTTTAATGTAGCATTTGCCGTTCTTGAGTTATGAATTTTTTGAATTATTTAACGTTTATTTAACGTCATGACGTCATCAATGACGTCATCATTCCAAAAAATTCACGGTTTAATCTACTCACTAATATCTGTGTACATGGTAAGTTTCAAGTTCATACAAGCTTAACTTTTTGAGAAAATTTGTGGACAAGTTTCGACGACTAAGAAAGCCCAGAAAAAGAAAAAAAAAACTAGAAATTTAGAGTTTGTGAACAAACTCACGGTGTTCGGCTTTATTACGTAATTGAACATTTTAAGGTCAATATTGTGTGCAAGTTTTTTGTTTATTTGTGCTATGCTGACGGGCGAAATATTTATTTGTACTTTTTTATCGTTATGCATGAAGGTTTGTCATATGAAACTTCAACTTCCGGTTTGACAGGAACTAAAGGTCAAATGGGGTCACACCTTGTGCATGGTATCTAGAATTGTCAGAGAGCTTTAAATTGATGTCACGATTATTAATGTACCATGTTTCATTACTAAATACATGTTTGTTGTACAAACTTATACTTCCGGTTTCGACTGGAAGTGAAGGTCAAATGAGGTCACACGTTGTAAATATTTGTAGAATCGTTGAGGGGCTTTAAAATGAAGTTATTATATTAATACACAAAATTACGTTATTCAGAGATCATTTTTATGTAAAAAATTACTACTTCCGGTTTCGACCGGAAGTGAAGGTCAAATGGGGTCACACTCTGTGTAAGATTTATTTAATACTTTATGACCTTTCATATGGTGTAAAGATCATGTATGTAGCATATCTGATTCTGGAGATTTAATGAAATTCAATTTAATGAAATGACGTCATCGGTGACGTCATCATTCCAAAAATTTTTTTTGTCATGTACACAATGAGGTCTAGGTAAGTAGTAAGTGAGGTCAACTCAGGTCACTAAAAATTATAAAGAAATGGCATACATTTATTGTAACTCGACTCCTGGAGGAAAAACAAGTTACCTTTTTTATTTTAACTGCCAGGAAAAACAATGTTTTTGTGCTTTCCAAAGTGTTCCTTTTCCACGCAGTGCAATTGGCTGCCACCAGGTTGTCTGTTCAAAATAGTATTCATATTGCCTTTTATCAAAACATTAACCCTTGCTGCCCTCCGTTTTGTTCGTCATCTATGCGGTGTCAATAAAAAAAAGTGTGTATCGCTAGTGAACGTTGATTAACGGTCTCATTCTGTACAGTCAATCTGACATTTGACAGATTCAAATTCCGAGCTCATTATCTGTATTAAAAAGTTTTTTGATAAACATCACAAACACAAGTGTGCACGGCTAAAGAAATACACGGACATTTTGAAAAGCGATGACTTTACTTTTAAACTTTACTTTTAAACAGTTTTACTCAGCGTATCCCGACAACATTACTCTCGCGGGGGTAAAGTGCCTCTGGCCCCGCTGTTGCACACTTGTGACTCTCGTACGTAAGCACGTACGTGATCGGTATAATATAGAACGAAAGACGATCATTTTGTCAATTGCATTTTCTCCATCATTATACGTCAAACAACTCACGTGAGCATGTGATCGTCTCAGTAAAGTCTCCTCTTCCTCTCCCTGTCACAATTAAGCCACCAGAATGACATAAAGGGAAACATTTCCACACTGAACTTGGCATCACTTCACAGTTTTTCTTTGCGTCGCCATTATTACACACACACAGAACTTAACAACACACCGCAAAGTTCGATGAACTGTGACAAGACCTGACTTGTTGCGTGTATGTATATACACAGCACAGCATGCAGTAAAAGCCTAGAGTGCACACACGAGGTACAATACAGTAAGGTAACTGTACAGACTCTATCGGTGATCGCGCTAAAAATGGCACTTTTCACCTTAATATAACTTCGTTATGCAACGGCCAATTTTGTTAAAATTTCACAATTAGGCTTTTATAGTCGTTATCTATTACTAAAAAATTCAACATGGAGTTTGCTCAAAAAAAATTTGAAATAAAAAAAAATCTTATTTTTAAACTCATCATCATAACAAACTGTAACATTTGATGACGTCACCAATGTAATATTTTCAAAGGTCATAAACTACATTTTATTTCGTACACTAAAACCATGTCCAAATTCTGTTTCATATTGACTCCACAGCTTAAATTGTGACTTTTTAAGCATTTTTTGCTTCAACTTCCGGTTTCAACCGGAAGACAAGGTCAAATTGGGGTCATCTCTGTAAGACATTTAATTATTTTTTAAAGACCTTTCCGATGATGTATAGATTGTAAAAATCCATTGTGTACTTCAGGTGTTATGATTTTTTGAAATAATAAACTTTGATTTAATGTAGTTCAACACCTGATGACGTCATCATGACGTCACAACAACGGTTTTGTCTCCTTGCCATGTACTACCTGTGTATGAATTTTCAAGGTTATATGACCTTCGGAAGTGTGCATTTGAAAGTGGACAATCGCCAGGGAGAAGAAGAAGAAGAAGTATTAAAAACTAGAAATTTAGAGTTTGTGAACAAACTCACAGTGTTCGGCTTAATTACATAATTGAAAATTATAATTTCAATATTGTGTGCAAGTTTTTTGTATATTGGTGCTATGCTGACGGGCGAAACATTTATTTGTACTTTTTCATCTTTATGCATGAAGGTTTGTCATATGAAACTTCAACTTTCGGTTTGACAGGAACTAAAGGTCAAATAGGGTCAAACCTTGTGCATGTTATTTAGAATTGTCAGAAAGCTTGAAATTGATGTAGCGATTATTAATGTACCATGTGTCATTAATAAGATACATATTTTTGTATGTACAAACTTATATTTCCAGTTTCGACCGGAAGTGAAGGTCAAGTGAGGTCAAACTTTGTAAACATTTTTAGAATCGTCGAAGGGCTTTAAAATTAAGTTATTATATTCATACACAAATTTACGTTATTCAGAAACGATTTTTATATAAAAAACTACTACTTCATGTACACACTGTGTTCTAGGTATATAGTAAGTTTCAAGTCCGTACATGCTTTATTTTTTGAGATAGCAAAATAATTTTTTTTTTGACCTCGTGTATCAATTTCGTTGTGACGTAGCTATGACGTCATATATCACATTTCTAGAATGCTCGTGAGCTAATGAAAATATTATTTATTAAAAGTTTGTTCATATCTTCCTTCACTTAGGCTTTAGAGCCCAAAATAACATGATTTTTAACTTTAACTACCGGTTTTGACCGGAAGTAAAGGTCAAATGAGGTCACGGTGTGCATACAATTTGTCCAACATTACAAGACCTTTCATATGCACCAAAGATTTTTAATGTAGCATTTGCCGTTCTTGAGTTATGAATTTTTTGAATTATTTAACGTTTATTTAACGTCATGACGTCATCAATGACGTCATCATTCCAAAAAATTCACGGTTTAATCTACTCACTAATATCTGTGTACATGGTAAGTTTCAAGTTCATACAAGCTTAACTTTTTGAGAAAATTTGTGGACAAGTTTCGACGACTAAGAAAGCCCAGAAAAAGAAAAAAAAAACTAGAAATTTAGAGTTTGTGAACAAACTCACGGTGTTCGGCTTTATTACGTAATTGAACATTTTAAGGTCAATATTGTGTGCAAGTTTTTTGTTTATTTGTGCTATGCTGACGGGCGAAATATTTATTTGTACTTTTTTATCGTTATGCATGAAGTTTTGTCATATGAAACTTCAACTTCCGGTTTGACAGGAACTAAAGGTCAAATGGGGTCACACCTTGTGCATGGTATCTAGAATTGTCAGAGAGCTTTAAATTGATGTCACGATTATTAATGTACCATGTTTCATTACTAAATACATGTTTGTTGTACAAACTTATACTTCCGGTTTCGACTGGAAGTGAAGGTCAAATGAGGTCACACGTTGTAAATATTTGTAGAATCGTTGAGGGGCTTTAAAATGAAGTTATTATATTAATACACAAAATTACGTTATTCAGAGATCATTTTTATGTAAAAAATTACTACTTCCGGTTTCGACCGGAAGTGAAGGTCAAATGGGGTCACACTCTGTGTAAGATTTATTTAATACTTTATGACCTTTCATATGGTGTAAAGATCATGTATGTAGCATATCTGATTCTGGAGATTTAATGAAATTCAATTTAATGAAATGACGTCATCGGTGACGTCATCATTCCAAAAAATTTTTTTGTCATGTACACAATGAGGTCTAGGTAAGTAGTAAGTTTCAAGTCCGTACATGCTTTATTTTTTGAGATAGCAAAATAATTTTTTTTTCTCCCTTGTGTACCAATTTCGTTGTGACGTAGCTATGACGTCATATATCACATTGCTAGAATGCCCTTGGGCTAAATAAAATATTATTCATTAAAAGTTTGTTGATATTTTTACTCACTTAGGCTCTAGAGCCCCAAATAACATGATTTGTTACTTGAACTTCCGGTTTCTACCGGAAGTAAAGGTCAACTGAGGTCACGGTGTGCATACAATTTATCCAACATTACAAGACCTTTCATATGCACTAAAGATTTTAAATGTAGCATTTGCCGTTCTTGAGTTATGAATTTTTTAAATTATTTAACGTTTATTTAGCATAATGACGTCATCAATGACGTCATCATTCCAAAAAAGTTGCGGGTTCATCTACTCACTAAGATCATTGTACATGGTAAGTTTCAAGTTTATAGGAGCTTTACTTTTTGAGAAACTTTGCAGACAAGGTTCAGGGGGAAGAATACCCAGAAAAAAAAGGAAAAAACATAACAATAACAATAGTTGTTCGGCTGATGTCCGAACACCTAAAAAAAAAAAAAAAACAGAACAATAACAATAGGTTTTCGGCTGCTGGCCGAACACCTAAAAAAAAAAAAAAAAAACAGAACAATAACAATAGGTTTTCGGCTGCTGGCCGAACACCTAAAAAACCGAACAAAAACAAGAGGTCTTCGGACCAGAGTCCGAACACCTAAAAATGCAGTATAAAGGTGAAATTATCAAGGTGAATTGCCTCACTATCAAAATACTCAACTGAAATATAAACTCGATCATGGAACACTCCCTGCTTGATAATAGGAGCGCATTTACACACTTTTTGGAAATATCCCTACCCATTGTACATCAATCATCTATCCATAAGTCCAGAGAAATATCGCGGAGTTATGTTCATGTTCCAGCCGAACTTGTCTCACAAAACAATATTGTCTCACTTGAGTGAAATTACAACATGTAGTGAAATCCGACACATTTAAATCCGAGATCAATCATCTCCCATAACTCAAAATCTCTGGCAATTGGGCAAACTTGACGCTTGCTCCCAAACTTCAGTGAAAACAAACCATTCCTCTTTATCATTTAGAACCATGATGCAAGAACGAGTATCCCTTTAAATACTCCCGCAATGAGCATTAAAGCAAACGGCAAATAACTTTAACAACTACAACTAAAAGTTAGATAAATATCAAAAACTAATTCAAGTGAGATAAAATATAAACCTAGACTGCAACCCGATAGGAAACAATTTGAAAAGATGGAACAATTGTTACTGAAACTTGAATTCCAATTGATAGTAATATGCTGGCTAACTTAACGCTTGCCTGACGTAAATATTTAACTAATTGTCTGAGGCTACTTTCTTCCCTGGGGAAAACAACAAATGCAAAACTCTATTCGGCAGACGAATTTACTTTGGTTTCTGTCCGACGAGCAACATATCCATACCCCATTCTACCTAAACTCCATACTTCAACAAAGTAAGCCTTTTGTAAATTAACAAATATTATACCATTACAATCAATTGAAACAGAGGCAAGTAATAAATGAAAGATTACCTTATTTTTGGAACGAAGAAGCTCAGGGATGAAAAAAACTCACACAAGGTGGCAGGAGAGCGTTAAGGTCTGACCCTCCCCAATGCTGGCAAAATGCAAGTGTCTCACATCGCCCTCCTGCAGCATGCACCCCCACTTAGATGGAGGTGCTGCACCTACTTAGCATAAATTGCAAGGCCAAATTGTGGTCCAGCCAACTGGACCTTGAAACAATAAAGACAGTCCTGGCAGGCTGCCTGGGCTAGAGGGGTTTACAGACTAGTTAAAGGTACAAAAGTAAACAACATAAATTGGATGTTAGTAGTCATGGATAATATTAGTAATAACTATATAATATAATATAATTTTTTACTTCCATTCTTGAGCATAATATTGGGTTCGTATTATCTCTATTACTAGACTCTATGAGTTTATTACTGTTCCATGGCATGATATTGATTGTAATTCCATGTGTGGTTGTTGTTTCAGATTAAACCTAGTTACACCCTATTCATTCAAAACACAGTCTACCAAGTGCCAGTCATTGAAGTTCTTGTGTGTTTATGAATTCAAATGGGGCAGTGTCCAGTGACCGTTAAAGAGGAGAAATTGATGATTTTCAGCACATGACTTATGGAGAAAAGCATTACAGTTTAATGACTCAGAGCCCTTCTCATGACGTATAGGGCTTAGCAGTGCTTTGATCGTTGATGTTGGAACTTCTAGGAGAGCCCCCCCCCCCCCGACCACTGTCTGTGTTCGGCAGCGTTTGTTCTGGAGTGGACCATCTGATGTTTTCCTTGCCTGTGGAAGTTCATCTTGGTGTTATAATCAGCAAAGCACCCCCTCATGGTACAAGGCATGTTCAACCAGTGTACTATATGACACATGTGTATCTTGGACGAGCTCATGAATTGGAGGTGATCCTGGACTATTGCGGTCATGTACATCAAGCTTTGAACTTTGAACCTCAACATTGAAACTGTGAACTTCAACTTCAAAATTTGAACTTTGAACTTTGAACCTCAGTATTGAAACTCTGAACTTCAACTTCAAAATTTGAACTTTGAACTTTGAACTCTGGACTGACTCAAAGGATAGTTGCTTCAGTATATCCTCTTGCTAACTAATTGTATGCATTTTACAAATTGCATAATTATTGTGTTGTTTGGTTTATATATTGATTTTACTTTTAATAGTTCTTTCAGTGTATTTGCTTATGACATTGATCTCTGATATTTACCATTATATTTTTGACATTCATGATTGTTTTCTATTGATGCTTGTAATATGTCTGTATCAAATGCCTGTAAATCCAGCGAAGCTGGTACTTCCAGGAAATCTGTATCAAACCAAAGTTCAATTAGCAGTGCTAGATTGAAGGCTGCTGCTGCATTGGCAAGACTCCAGGCAGAAGCTGCTAACATGGCATCAATGAAGGCCATTGAAGAAGCGGAGTTTCGGTTACAACAGCAGATGCGGGACTGCAAGCTTCAACTTAAAATTGCCATGGCAACGGCAGAGAAAAAGGTTTATAAAGAATTTGAGGAACAATCCTGAGTTAAACTGGAAGGGATCAACGGCTGAAGACAAAGTGGGTCAATGGTTGATTGACACATCACAGCCACCCCAACAAGTGCCTCCACCTACGCCAAACCCTATTACGGATGCAGGCCTACAACGTGAGATGATCGACACCATGCTGTTACCGAAGTGTGAACTCATCAAGTTCAATGGTGACCCACTCGACTATTGGGTTTTTATCTCTAGCTTCGATGGAGCTGTTGGGAACTCCAGTGTTGGTGCCACTGCCAAGCTCAACAGGCTTTTCCAGTACTGCAAAGGTGAGGCAATGACAGTTATCCGATGCTGTGCAGTAATGCAACCAGAAGAGGGCTATGCTAAGGCCAGAGAGTTGCTACGTAAATGCTTTGGAAATGACTACAGAGTTTCCGAAACCTGGGTAAATAAGCTCACTGAGGGTCCCCGTGTTATGCCTGGTGAACGTAAAGGTATTCAAAGACTAGCTGATGACTTAATGAGTTGCACATTGGCACTTACAGCTATGAATAAGCTTGACGAGATAGACACCAAAAGAAGTCTTGGACTAATTGTAAAAAGGCTACCGCAGTACCTTCGGTCAAAATGGCGCTCCGAAGCAGTGGGTATTCTTGACAAAACTGGTCGTTACCCTAATTATTGACAGGCTGGTGGATTTCCTAAATAAGGCAGCTGGAGAGGCAAATGATCCTGTGTACGGTTTGGAGGATAGAAACAACAAAGTGAAGACTACAGTGAAGACCGGATCAACCTATAACATCCAAGCAGCTAATACCTGTGATAAAGGACATGGAGGCGGGAAGAATGCATCCAGGCAACAAGGAAGCATGAAAGGGAAGACCCAACCTACAAAACCGACAGCCTGTCCCTTATGCGCTGGGGAACATCTTCTTGTAGCATGCACCAAATTCCATAAGATGTCACCTTCCGAACGGCTCACTGTGGCTAAAGATAACAAGCTGTGTTTTAACTGGCTCTCTGGGAATCAACATTTCTCAAGGTTGTGTGAACAGGCTCCCTGCGGAATTGAAGGTTGCAGAGGAAGACACTCAAAGATGCTGCATGATGCATTCCAGACAGGAAGTTTTAGGAATGACAAAGCTCCATGCCAAAAGGAGTCTACTAAAGAGCAGGAAGTGGGGGCAACCAGTTTGCTTGTGGGTCCACACAGAAACACGCCAAAATAGCCCTGCCAGTTGTTACAGTGATGGTTAAGGGCACAGGTGGTGAAGACTGGCTGGAAACTAATGCCCTACTTGACCCCGGAAGTAACAGGTCGTTCTGCTCGATGGAACTGGTGAAAATGCTAAGTACAGGGCACTCCACAAGCCATGTGCCTTGACACCTTGAACAAAGCTTCTCAAGTGCAGACCCTTGTGGTTTCATTGGACATATCTGGAACCATTGGTGGGACCCGTAACCAGAAAGTCTTTCTACTTAATAATAATAATAATGTAACGACCCGGGAAGGAGGCCGGTCCTCTGATTAAAAAGGACGAGCACTTGGACTTAGATAGGCAATTAATACACAGGATGGCGATACTCTGTAGGGTGAACTCAATTAATTTAATCTTCATCAGCTCTGGGCCCATCAAGAAAACACTAGGTGTGACTAGCAGTCAACTAAAAACCAATGTCCAATATGGATTCTGGCACTCTCGATCTACTGGTGACTTTTTGTCTATGGTCATTGAGCACCTGAACAGGATATTAGATCTCCGTGGTGAGGCGAGGCTTGTTGCTCTTGATATTTCTATGGCCTTTGATTGAGTCTGGCACAAGGGTCTCATCCATAAGCTCAAGTTCTACGGCATCTGTGGTCAACTTCTCAATCCAATCTCAGATTTTCTTAGCGATCGAAAATTCACTGTTGTTCACGAGGGACAGTCCTCGCAAGGCTCTGTATTGGGACCAACTTTGTTCTTGCTTTATATCAATGACCTGCCTGATTCTATTTCATCTCAGATTGCCATCTATGCTGACGACACAACCCTGTTTACAACTTACCCTGGTCCCCGGTAGTCATGATCTCAACCATGATCTTACGAATGTCACTAATTCGGGGAACGAATGGCTCGTCACCTTCAACGAGAAGAAAACTCACCTGTTATCTGTGTCAAAATCTACATCTAAATCATCTATTCGCCCTACCTTGTCTATAAATTCTACATCTCTTCAGGAAGTTAGTGACATCCGGTTACTTGGTCTCGACATCACCAATAAACTCTCCTGAGACAAGTACATCAGTGGTATTGCCAAAAGGGCCTCTCAACGCATAGGTTGTCTATACCGTGCACGGCAATGCCTTCCCCCTCTGCCATTCTTTACTACGACAATCCGCCCTGTTATGGAGTACTGTTGTCACATCTGGTCCGGTGCTCCAGCTTGTCACCTTTCTCTGTTGGACAGAATACAGCGTTGAGTTGTTAACCTGGTGGGCCAAGAATTGTCATCTTCCTTGGAACCCCTCTCACATCGTCGCAATGTATCTTCACTGAGCCTGTTTTACAGATACTAAACGGCATGTGTTCAAATGGTATTTCGTTGGATGTCCCTGTTGACTGTCCCGCACAACGAACTACTCGCCTCTCAGTCAAATCTCATCCTCATACAGTCGTGACTCCCAAATGCAGGTTCAAAGTGTACACAACGAGTTCAAGCGCAATGTGAATAGGCTTTTGTTATCAAAATTCTCTACGCTTTTGTAGCGGCAAGTTGGTTATTGTGCATTGTTTTAATTATTGATTGATTGTTCAAAGTGTTTTGCGCCTAAAGTAATTTCCAATCACTTGTATATCTTTGTCTAAAATAAGTTTGTTGCAGTTAAGCTGTATTTCTATGCTTTTGGTATAGCGCCCTCTATTGACAAGAAAGTAATGAGGTCAAAGGTAAAATTCTTCATGATTCCGATGATTCGTAAACGATTGACATGTTCTAAATTATATTCCCAATTAACGTAAAATTAAGAATGATATAAAGTCCCATTTCTTGTAGTTTCGGATTCCAACACAATCGGTAAGTTCGTTGATTCATATAAAGTTAGCAATTATCCTTTTCATAGAGGTTTGATAAGTTTGTTTTGGGATCAAAAGTTGGCCTTTCTCAGTAAAGTTTTCATGTGTTTGTTCAAGTATTGTTTACATATATTCCAAGGCAGGGTCAGGAATCTCGGTTTATTATTTAGTGTATGATTTATTCTTGTTAATGATTGTTATTTAATTTAAGTACTGTATTTGTTGTAATTACAGTGAACCACACACAGCCACAGAGTGCGTTCAGAGAGGGACCGAATAAACAAAATATGTAGAAAGGTTTCAAAGCTACACTTTCTTTTCCTTTCTCTTTCTTTTTTAGCCCTTACCTCAAGTGGCCTTTGTGCCTTGTGTTGGGCGGCTTCCATACAAAAAAAAAAAGTTATTGCAGGAAGATTTGTACAAGAAAAAACAAAGTTTTACGGACACGCAAACGGATGTCCAAGGGATGCCCACGGCAGACTTGTAAACACTTTTTTTCCCTGGAAATATTTTATTCCCTCGAAATATTATTTCGATGGAACAAAATTCTTTCCCCGTTTTGTTTGTTTGTTTTTGTTTTTAACTTCTTGAATATTTTAAAAAGGTCAATTGTACAATGGCACAACTTGTTGCATTTGTAGATCCAATGCAGGTATGGTTCTGGATCGTTTTTGCGCATGTCAATTACAGAGAAAGGACCGTTCTAATAAGTACAACCCTGGTACAAATGGTAGAACGTGTTTTTGTTTTTATAGTTTCACAATGTCATGTATTGTTTGTTTTGTTGTTGTTAAGGTTCATGTATGCATTGCATACATACACACCGACCATCCTCGTCCAATTACGTCACCGTTGTTATCTTGAGCTCACAATTTACTATTTTGTTTACGTTTTCGTGTACCTTAAACTCTGTTTAATAGGAAATGACAGTAACTATAAATTGAAAAAAAGCTGAGCTTTTGTTTGAATCTCTCAATGTCAAAATCTGCCGTAGGAGTTCCATATACACAAAAGTTTGTCTACAAAGTACTTTGTTCCAAATTAACTAAGTTAGTTTTTGTTAATGTTTAGACGTTAATGAGACCTGATTTATTAGTGTTTTCTGTTATTTACAGCTGTGTGCAATCCCTCATGTCTTAATGGAGGGACATGCACCGCACCTAATCAATGCAGCTGCCGGGCAGGGTATAGAACTCCAAGATGTACACGTAAGAGTAATTCATCTTTCCTTTTTCGTTGTATACGAAAATATGTTTAAAATTTGGGCAACAAAAACTTTCTGGGGCAAGTAAAATGCACAGTTTACTAGCCCCTTGGGCTTCTTTACAAAAAGCTTAAGCGCAAGGCCTGAAGGACAAATTTGCAATAGCCCTATAACCAAATATTTTTCGCATGCAAACTCTGACTGCGTGCCAAATCCATGTTTGTGTCATCTAAGGCACACATCATCCAAAATAATTCCCGTATCTACCCCTCTGTCAGAAAAAACAATGGAAATTTAGTTAAGATGTTTTGAAATACATTTCTGATTGAAATATCAGGTTATGTATTCTTTGTTGAAAATAGCTGTGTGCGATCCTCCCTGTCTAAACGGTGGGACGTGTAGCCGACCTAATCAATGTAGCTGCTTGACGGGGTACAGTGTTCCACAGTGTGCAGGTAAGATTGATTTAATGCCGTAAGTCTAACCAAAAAAAAAATTGTATCCGTGTAAAACATAATACTTTTTGACAGCGCCCCATCACCTTCGATAAGTAGAACATTACTTCTTAACGACAACTCTCTAAATTTAGAGGTAATTGGAAACACAAAACCAATATTTTATAAACTAAATTCCAAAAGCAGAATTGGTCAATAGTGACAGATTTGGCAGGTTAATGCATAGCGATGAATATGTACAGGGAACTGGAATCTGCATATTTATAGTAAAAATATGAATGCAGAAATATATAAAAGAGTATAGGCAGGTTACTGCATATAGCAATATATAAGTTTTGCAGAACCGTAGTCTGCATATAGTGAAAATATGATATGAAAAAGAGCAGACTATAAAGCAGGTTACTGCATAATGGCCCATAAACCGTAAGCTATATATGACGAGTCACCTTTGGTCACTCAACCTGCCCGCAACCGCTTCAAAGAAAAAAGCAGTTGGGTACCCTAAGAACCGAAATGTAGCTCTAAACTACTACATTAACTTAGTCAACTCTGAGGTTTTTATGGTTACCAACATTAAGGTATCTAATAACCTCCCAAAGACGAACGCTGATGCCAATGTTGCTCATGTTGCTGGAAGATCAGTACCAACAATGCATTTTTTACCAGATTATTACTTGAGATTAGCCTACTCACAGGTTCATGCTCCAATCAAGAGTATGGACATTTTGCAGGACATGCTACTTTCTAACATTAACCACACACGGTCCACCCTAACTTTTCTTGTTGAGTGTAACTATAGGCTTCTATCTTCTACCCAAGATGCACATGTGCGTTACTTGTCACATCTTGACAACTACCATTTTATCGTCTATCCCTCATCCTCCCCAAAGGCCTCCAGATCAAATGTGTCCCTTCCTTCGGAGACCTTAACCCCTCCTTCCAGAAGAAATGGAATTAGACACTAAATAACACGTCATTTCATTTGCGCATGTTGCTGGAAGAACAATGCATTGATGACAAGTTACTCGAATTTGATCACATGGAATCCCAACTCAAAGATCAAAATTAAAATCCCACAGCTTTAATTTACCTACTTTGATGAACACAAATGCCAGATCTTTGATTCCAAAAATTGATGAATTGAGTGTGGTGTGTCATTAATAATGGAATACAATGTTGATATATGCTGTATAACTGAATCATGGTGTCCAACAAGTATTCCAGATAAAGCTTTATCGTTGGACTACTATCACCCTCCTATAAGATATAACAGAGACCATACATCCGGTGGAGGGATTGTTTGCTATGTACACGCGTCCATTCCATTTTCTGTATTCAAGAACCTAACCGAAGAGAATGTGGAATCTATTTGGCTGAAGTTGCAGCCTCAACGTCTCCCTCGGCAGTTCAATCCCATCGTGTTTGGAGCGATTTATCAACCCCACGTACGCAACGAGTTCAAGCGCAATGTGAATAGGCTTTTGTTATCAAAATTCTCTACGCTTTCTTTTCCTTTCTCTTTCTTTTTTAGCCCTTACCTCGAGTGGCCTTTGTGCCTTGTGTTGGGCGGCTTCCATACAAAAAAAAAAGTTATTGCAGGAAGATTTGTACAAGAAAAAACAAAGTTTTACGGACACGCAAACGGTTGCCAAGGGATGCCCACGGCAGACTTGTAAACACTTTTGTTCCCTGGAAATATTTTATTCCCTCGAAATATTATTTCGATGGAACAAAATTCTTTCCCCGTTTTGTTTGTTTGTTTTTGTTTTTAACTTCTTGAATATTTTAAAAAGGTCAATTGTACAATGGCACAACTTGTTGCATTTGTAGATCCAATGCAGGTATGGTTCTGGATCGTTTTTGCGCATGTCAATTATAAAGAAAGGACCGTTCTAAGTACAACCCTGGTACAAATGGTAGAACGTGTTTTTGTTTTTATAGTTTCACAATGTCATGTATTGTTTGTTTTGTTGTTGTTAAGGTTCATGTATGCATTGCATACATACACACCGACCATCTTCGTCCAATTACGTCACCGTTGTTATCTTGAGCTCACAATTTACTATTTTGTTTACGTTTTCGTGTACCTTAAACTCTGTTTAATAGGAAATGACAGTAACTATAAATTGAAAAAAAGCTGAGCTTTTGTTTGAATCTCTCAATGTCAAAATCTGCCGTAGGAGTTCCATATACACAAAAGTTTGTCTACAAAGTACTTTGTTCCAAATTAACTAAGTTAGTTTTTGTTAATGTTTAGTTAGACGTTAATGAGACCTGATTTATTAGTGTTTTCTGTTATTTACAGCTGTGTGCAATCCCTCATGTCTTAATGGAGGGACATGCACCGCACCTAATCGATGCAGCTGCCGGGCAGGGTATAGAACTCCAAGATGTACACGTAAGAGTAATTCATCTTTCCTTTTTCGTTGTATACGAAAATATGTTTAAAATTTGGGCAACAAAAACTTTCTGGGGCAAGTAAAATGCACAGTTTACTAGCCCCTTGGGCTTCTTTACAAAAAGCTTAAGCGCAAGGCCTGAAGGACAAATTTGCAATAGCCCTATAACCAAATATTTTTCGCATGCAAACTCTGACTGCGTGCCAAATCCATGTTTGTGTCATCTAAGGCACACATCATCCAAAATAATTCCCGTATCTGCCCCTCTGTCAGAAAAAACAATGGAAATTTAGTTAAGATGTTTTTAAATACATTTCTGATTGAAATATCAGAATTTTGATTGAAATATCAGAACTCTTTGTTGAAAATAGCTGTGTGCGATCCTCCCTGTCTAAACGGTGGGACGTGTAGCCGACCTAATCAATGTAGCTGCTTGACGGGGTACAGTGTTCCACAGTGTGCAGGTAAGATTGATTTAATGCCGTAAGTCTAACCAAAAAAAAAATGTATCCGTGTAAAACATAATACTTTTTGACAGCGCCCCATCACCTTCGATAAGTAGAACATTACTTCTTAACGACAACTCTCTAAATTTAGAGGTAATTGGAAACACAAAACCAATATTTTATAAACTAAATTCCAAAAGCAGAATTGGTCAATAGTGACAGATTTGGCAGGTTAATGCATAGCGATGAATATGTACAGGGAACTGGAATCTGCATATTTATAGTAAAAATATGAATGCAGAAATATATAAAAGAGTATAGGCAGGTTACTGCATATAGCAATACAGTCGACTCTCATTAATACGAGGTCCGCCGGATTGTCCTGTTTTTCTCGTATTAACCGAATTTCGTATTATCCGAGCGCGGTATTAACAATGCACAATGCATGACATAATGGACGCCCGTGTATAAATGCACCCGTACTGCAATGGACACTGCATAACTGTGATGATTTACAGGTACATGTACCATACAAACATACAACATTTTGGGCAAATAAAACTGTTTTGATTTAATTAATTTATTTCGAAAGTCAATTTATGAAACAATTTACATTTTTCATGACTGAAAAAGGAACGCATATGACTTTAACTTGCCGTTCTTGGCAGCCAGTTTCGGTCGCAACGGCCAACATGACAAGTTGAATGTTGATTTTCATTGGTTGTCACACCGTACCTTAGTAAGTAATGCGAGATAGCTCATAGCCAAGGCGGGATACCAGCGAACAATAAACGGTCTGGTGTCCACCTCTCATCTGCGTTGTACAATTACTACCATTTAATAGACTGGTACCATTGCCAACGCTCAAATAGCACCTCTATTGATCATGATCAACGGAGCGGTAGCACATGTTTTGAAAGGCTGGGACGTCAATTTTTCACCTCCATGAAGGTAAACTATCGATTCCCAACAATTGATTCCCCAAACTCGCTATAAAAGTAAGACAAACAATACATTTGCTCGTTACGGGGCCGCAAGAATACCTCGTATTATCCGTGTTCTCGTTATGACCGTGCTCGTATCATCCGTATTTAAATGCATTAAAACACGCGCGGGGCAGTTCGGGACCGGCAAAATACCTCGTATTAACCGGAACCTCGTAACATCCGAGCTCGTATTAACGAGAGTCGACTGTATATAAGTTTTGCAGAACCGTAGTCTGCATATAGTGAAAATATGATATGAAAAAGAGCAGACTATAAAGCAGGTTACTGCATAATGGCCCATAAACCGTAAGCTATATATGACGAGTCACCTTTGGTCACTCAACCTGCCCGCAACCGCTTCAAAGAAAAAAGCAGTTGGGTACCCTAAGAACCGAAATGTAGCTCTAAACTACTACATTAACTTAGTCAACTCTGAGGTTTTTATGGTTACCAACATTAAGGTATCTAATAACCTCCCAAAGACGAACGCTGATGCCAATGTTGCTCATGTTGCTGGAAGATCAGTACCAACAATGCATTTTTTACCAGATTATTACTTGAGATTAGCCTACTCACAGGTTCATGCTCCAATCAAGAGTATGGACATTTTGCAGGACATGCTACTTTCTAACATTAACCACACACGGTCCACCCTAACTTTTCTTGTTGAGTGTAACTATAGGCTTCTATCTTCTACCCAAGATGCACATGTGCGTTACTTGTCACATCTTGACAACTACCATTTTATCGTCTATCCCTCATCCTCCCCAAAGGCCTCCAGATCAAATGTGTCCCTTCCTTCGGAGACCTTAACCCCTCCTTCCAGAAGAAATGGAATTAGACACTAAATAACACGTCTTTTCATTTACGCATGTTGCTGGAAGAACAATGCATTGATGACCAGTTACTCGAATTTGATCACATGGAATCCCAACTCAAAGATCAAAATTAAAATCCCACAGCTTTAATTTACCTACTTTGATGAACACATGCCAGATCTTTGATTCCAAAAATTGATGAATTGAGTGTGGTGTGTCATTAATAATGGAATACAATGTTGATATATGCTGTATAACTGAATCATGGTGTCCAACAAGTATTCCAGATAAAACTTTATCGTTGGACTACTATCACCCTCCCATAAGATATAACAGAGACCATACATCCGGTGGAGGGATTGTTTGCTATGTACACGCGTCCATTCCATTTTCTGTATTCAAGAACCTAACCGAAGAGAATGTGGAATCTATTTGGCTGAAGTTGCAGCCTCAACGTCTCCCTCGGCAGTTCAATCCCATCGTGTTTGGAGCGATTTATCAACCCCACAATGTCAGAGAAAGACATGATCTGATGTTGGCACACATATTCAGCTCCCTAGACAGTATCATGAGCTTGCACCCATCTGCAGGGATTATTCTAGCTGGCGACTTTAACCGGATGCCAGATGCTGCACTCAAACGCAACTAAAAATTGAAACAAATTGGTAAAGGTGCAACACCCAACAACGCGAGCTTGGACCTGATATTTACCAACATGAGCGAGTTATACTCTGAGCCAACAATTGAACCTGCACTTGGACTGTCTGATCACCAAGTGATTGCCTGCCATCCAAAACCATCTTTTGCACTACAGTCTGCCAAAACGTACACACGCGTTATCAGACACTATCCCCTGCATGCGAAAGCAGCTTTCAGCAACAGGTTGCAGCAGGTAGACTGGACCCCATTGTATCAGACCAGCTCTTGCTCAGACAAATATGACTACTTTGAGGCAACCATCAAATCACTCGTGAATCAACATGTCCAGTGGCAGCAAGTCACCAGAGTGGAATCTGAAAAACCCTGGATCGCAGATGGTTTCCGGGATTTGATAAAAAAGAGTCAACGTGCATGGCATGAAGGGCACCTTCCTCTGTATAGGTACTACAGAAACAAAGTAAACAGGTGGCGGAAAGTAATCCGAAAACAATACTTCAAGGCAAAATTTGATCAGTTGGACTTTAAACAATGTAGAAATTGGTGGAGCGAAGTAAGGTTACTCACAGGTGAGAAACATGTCTACGACCCCCTGAAAAACCTCGTCGACGACTTTGCTCATGGCGACCAAGAAAGAGTTTGCTGAACTGGTGAATAGTTTCTTTGTTTCCATATCATCTGATCTTCCTCCCCTGGAAGCTCAAGAAACGCACAGGGCTGCAACAGTCTCAAGCAAGCACAACATATCAAATGCAGCTGTTGAGAAAGCATTGAAGTCTGTGAGTACCCACAAAGCACCTGGCCCAGATCAAATTCCGAATTGGATCTTGAGAGACCATGCTCCCATGTTGGTAAGGCCAGTTTGTTCCATCTTCAATGCATCTGTGGCCCATGTGTCCCTGCCTAGCATTTGGAAGGCTGCTGATGTTATTGCCATCCCAAAATCTACTCCTCCAACTTCAGTTGAGAACGATTTACGTCCAATCTCCCTTACCGCTGTGTTGGTGAAAATTTTCAAAGGATTTGTGTTTAAATGGTTATGGGAGCAGTATCAGCTCCCGTATCAGCTCCCAACCGCTGTGTTGGTGAAAATTTTCAAAGGATTTGTGTTTAAATGGTTATGGGAGCAGTATCAGCCACAGTTGGACCCGATCCAGTTTGATAATGTACCAGGGTCATCAACTACGTATGCACTCATTGAACTTTTGCACAACTTGTACTCTGCCACAGATCAACCAAAAAGTATTGTGTCTACCCTCTTTCTGGACTATAGCAAAGCCTTTGACAGAATCAATCATGTGACTCTCATCAGCAAACTTAACTCGCTGCATATTGACCCAGTATTGTTAACTGGGTAACCGAGTTTCTACGGCATAGAGTGCAACGTGTTAAGATAGGTTCCTGCAATTCAAAGTGGGAGGTCATCAATGGTGGAGTTCCACAGGGAACTAAACTTGGGCCTTTACTCTTTATCATTATGATTGGTGATCTCCAACCCACTTTGCCCACTATCAAATATGTTGATGATACCCACACTGCACGAAGTTGTAACTTCAGCTGATGAATAAAAAATGCAGCAGTCGGTGCAGGAGTTGATCGACTGGTCTTCACACAATGACATGCGGATCAACCCAAAGAAAACCAAATGAAAGGATTATCAACTTCCAAAAAAGCACGCCGCTATTGCCCGGTTTAAATAATGATGGTCAGGACATTGACTGTTTGAAACAAATGAAACTGTTAGGGCTGATCATCAGTGATGATTTACATTGGGAATCTCAGGTTAATTCTGTGTATACTAAAGCCACTCAAAGACTTTACTTATTAGTGCAACTTCGCAGAGCAGCTCTTTGTCAACTGGACCTTTGTAAAATACTTTTTTTGCCTGTATTAGATCCATACTTGATTATGCTTGTCAGGTTTATCATAGCAGCCTAACTAAGGAACAATCTGTGCTTTTTACTTATGTGCTTTCCACAATGATGAGTGTCCCCTCGTTCAGCTTGCTTTTGATAAAAGTTCTAAGTTTGTGTCTTGTTTAATGCTGTATAAAGTCTAGTGTTGTGGCTGTTTTTACTACTTTTCTGGTTTGTTTTTAATCCAACCCTTTTAGATTGTGGTTGCCAACAACAATAATAACTAGACATAAGTTTTTGTGACATCACAAAAACAAGGTGTTCGGAATATGGTAGTTAAAGCTGTTATTTAATGTATCTAAAAATATGAACATAGAAACATGAAATTGTGCTTTGAAATATATTTAATTTGCAGCAGAGAAGGACCTTCATGTTCCTAGCTCTTACCATTTTTAAATGAGTAGCTACTTCCGGTTTGACCAGAAGTAAAGGTCAGAGAGGTCATGCAATGTGCAATAGAGAAGGACCTTCCCAAACCTTGGTATTTTGTGAAAGAATCATGTTCCTACCTCTAACAACTTTAAAAATGAGGAGCTACTTTCGGCTTGACCGGAAGTAGAGGTCACAGAGGTCACGCCTTGTGCAACAGAGAAGGGTCTTCCCTTACCTTGGTATTAGGTGAAAGAATCATGTTCCTAGCTCTTACCATTTTTAAATAAAGAGCTACTTCCGGTTTGACCGGAAGTAGAGGTCACACAGGTCACGCAATGTGCAACATAGAAGGACGTTCCCTAACCTACAATTCCTACAATCTGATGTAAGAATTGTGATTATATAATTAAAAACTTCTCAAATTATGAATGTTTTAATATTTGAACTTCCGGTTTGAACCGGAAGACAAGGTCAAATTGGGGTCATGTCTGTGAGGCGTTTACGCAGTTGTGGATGACCTTTCCGATGATATATGGATTGTAAAAATCCATAGTGTACTTCAGGAGTTATGAATTTAATATAATTCAACACCTGATGACATCATCATGACATCACAACATTGGTTTTGTCTCCTTGCCATATGCAACCTATGTATGAAGTTTCAAGGTTATATGACCTTCGGAAGTGTGCATTTGAAAGTGGACAATCGCCAAGGAGAAGAAGAAGAAGTATTAAACTAGACATAGGTTTTTGTGACATCACAAAAACAAGGTGTTCGGATTTTGGTACATTAAGTTGTTATTTGATGTAGCAACTAAAGTATCTAAATATATGAACATGAAAACATGAAATTGTTCTTTAAAAGATAATATTTAATTTGTAGTAGAGAAGGACCTTCCCTCACCTTGGTATTTGGTATAAGAATCATGTACCAAGCTCTTACCATTTTTAATTGACGAGCTACCTAACTCTAACCACTCTTACATGAGGAGCTACTTCCAGTATAACCGGAAGTAGAGATCACCCAATGTGCAACAGAGAATGACCTTTCCTAACCTTGGTATTTGGTGAAAGAATCATGTTCCTAGCTCTTAGCATTTTTAAATAAAGAGCTACTTCCGATTTGACCGGAAGTAGATGTCACAAAGGTCACTTAATGTTTCACAAATGAAGTCTTTCTAACCTTGATACTTCTCGAAACAATCATGTTCCTAACTCTAACCACTTTTACATGAGGAGCTACTTCCGGTTTGACTGGAAGTAGAGGTCATAGAGGTCACATGATGTGCAACAGAGAATGACCTTTCCTAACCTTGCTATTTGGTGAAGGAATCATGTTCCTAGTTCATAGCAATTTTATATAAAGAGCTACTTCAGGTTTGACCAGAAGTAGATTTCACAGAGGTCACTTATTGTGTCATAAAGAAAGACCCTCCCTTACTTTGACTTTTTGTTAATTTTTGTTAAAGTTTTAAATAAGCCCTGCATTAAAGCCTAACAAAGCGTGGAGCGCGCACCTTGAAAAGAGACTAAAAACGTTGCGTGGTTAATGTACATGTCAATGGGGCATCGATCTCACACACAGCCTCGCACACACAAGCATGTGTACATGTATAATGGCATTGGATTTTGTACAGCAATGTCGGACACACTTGAACGCCCACGGACAATCGATAAGATTTGTGATCATGTGATAAAATATGAATTTTTGAAATTTTCAAAAATTTTCAACTTCCGATTTGAACCAGAAGACAAGGTCAAATTGGTGTCATGTCTGTGAGGCGTTTACGAAGTTTTGAATGACCTTTCCGATGATGTATAGATTGTAAAAATCCATTGTGTACTTCAGGAGTTATGATTTTTTGAAATAATAAATTTTGATTTAATGTAATTTGACACCCGATGACGTCATCATGACGTCACTCAAACGCTTCCTGTCCTAGTGACGTTCTAACTGTGTGTGAAGTTTCAAGTTCATACAAGCTTAGGAAGTATGCTTTTGTTTACGGACAACCTTCGGGGAGAAGAAGAACAAGTAAAAAACTAGAAGTTTAGAGTTTGTGAACAAACTCATGGTGTTCGGCTTAATGATGTCATTGAAAATTTTAAGGTCAATATTGTGTGCAAGTTTTTCGTCTATTGGTGCTATGTTAAAGGGGCACACCGGCTTCGTTGGGCTATTTGGGCTACAAAATAGGCTAACATATGACTTAAAAGGTCTTCTAGGAATGGAGAAGAATGGTTCCTAAAAGAAACCATCAAATTTTGCCGTTTTCGAGCATTTTTCAAAAAACGATTTATCCGAACCAAAAAAGTGGTTCGGATAAATCACGTGATCTTCGGAGTTAGTTTTACTTCCAGCCGTATAAAAAGTAAATTACTGAACCAAATTTAAATCTTTATTTTTACAATTATTTATGAGTATTTGACAAAAAAGACTGTGTAATCAGATTATTGATACAATTTGTAAATAATGATGAAAAATCGAACGTAATATTCGTATTCAGAGAGTCCGTGCAACCGAAGCGTGTTTTACGGCGCACCAGCGTGGGAGCCCGCGGAACGTAAACCTTGGGGCATACCCCGTACAGCCGGTGCCGTGTCTCGTGGGGCCAGAGAGACAAACCCCGGGGCATGAACTCCCAGCTTGCCGGTCGGTCTAGCCGTAAGCTTAGGAGCTTGTCGGAGGGGTAGGGACCCAAACCAACAATTACGTTTTTTACGA
The DNA here is from genome assembly GCA_911728455.2 of Marthasterias glacialis. Taxonomy (NCBI): domain Eukaryota; kingdom Metazoa; phylum Echinodermata; class Asteroidea; order Forcipulatida; family Asteriidae; genus Marthasterias; species Marthasterias glacialis. The sequence continues at coordinate 9,366,539 of OU452232.1, read as the reverse complement.
CTGTTTTAGTCTGTACCCCTAGCTATTATCCCCTAACTACTGGAACGTGTTGCCTGCGTTACACACACGCGGGACGACGACGGGGAATGTTTATCCATGGAGATAGAAGTTAGACTAATTTCTACCTCCATGGTTTATCCCATACAGCTGATCTATCTACTTCTATGATAACTGCATAATGTCCAACCCCCAATCGCCCCAACAACAAACCGGTGGTAGTGGCTGCGGCTGGCTAGTGAAGTCATCGCCCGAAAAACAGGAGAATGCCATCGCTAAAGCTGCCAGGAGAAAGGCAATCCGTTTGCAGCGAAGGTGGAAGGCTCGCGGCTTGGCACATGCTGGCTTTCCCTTTGGATTTATCGTGTTTTTTTTTACTTTTTACTTTTCGTTGGACCGCCTTCTGGTTTTTCCTTGCGATGTTTTTTTGTACCGATCCTTGGATGTCGAAGAAACATTCTCCATTGCAAGTAAGTTCGTCAAGTTCGTCGTACCGTACACAGAATACAAACTGTCCGTTTATGTCTGTTTTTTTTTACACGTGAATTTGAAAATTGTACAGAATCAGAAGAGGCAGAATCACTGACATTTGACGGTGGGGGGGGGGGGCTGCAAGAGCATAATAGAGCGTGATATGTCTGAATAATCAGACGTATACAGCACCACGACGACGATTATATTTTTTATTTACACGTGAATTTGTGCTGGATGGATATGAAGTCTGGATCCCTATGCCTCGCTATTGTAATAATTCATACTTAAACAGAGCACCAGTCTACTTGCAACATTGCGCAACATTGTAACGTAAACTTGACAGTTGCAACGGCTGGAAAAGCGTATAAGCTGACCCTTGACCGTGTTTTGTTTTTTACACATTTTTCATTATTACGTGGTATTTTGATGATTTTTTTTTATAACAACCATTTAAATATTATTGTCTGTTATTCCACATCACTAAATTAGGTAAACAGTAAGCCGGTGTGTACCTTTAACGGGCGAAATATTTATTTGTACTTTTTTTATCTCCATGCATGAAGGTTTGTCATATGAAACCTCAACTTCCGGTTTGACAGGAACTAAAGGTCAAATGTGGTCACACCTTCTGCATGTTATGTAGAATTGTCAGAGAGCTTTAAATTGATGTAACGATTATTAATGTACCATGTGTCATTAATAAGATACATATTTTTGTTGTACAAACTTATACTTCTGGTTTCAACCGGAAGTGAAAGTCAAATGAGGTCAAACTTTGTAAACATTTGTAGAATCGTCGAAGGGCTTTAGAATTAAATTACTATATTAATACACAAATTTACGTTATTCAGATATGGATTTTGATATAAAAAACTACTACTTCCGGTTTCGACCGGAAGTAAAGGTCAAATGGGGTCACACCCTGTGTAAGATTTATTTAATACTTTATGACCTTTCATATGGTGTACAGATCATGTATGTAGCATATCTGATTCTGGAAAATATGAGTACTTTAATATAAAACTTCAATTTAATGTAATGACGTCATCGATGACGTCATCTTTCCAAATCTTTGTCTTTGTCATGTACACACTGTGGTCTAGGTATATAGTAAGTTTCAAGTCCATACATTTTTTATTTTTTGAGATAGCAAAATAAAAAAAATTTCGACCTCATGTACCAATTTCAGTGTGACGTAGCTATGACGTCATATATCACATTTCTAGAATGCTCATGAGCTAAAGAAAATATTATTCATTAAAAGTTTGTTGATATTATTACTCACTTAGGCTCTTGAGCCCCAAATAACAAGATTTGTTAATTTAACTTCCGGTTTCTACCGGAAGTAAAGGTCAATTGAGGTCATGTTGTGCATTCAACTTAACCAACATTACAAGACCTTTCATATGCACAAAAGATTTTTAATGTAGCATTTGTCGTTCTTGAGTTATGAATTTTTTGAATTATTTAACGTTTATTTAAAGTCATGACGTCATCATTTCAAAAAAGTTTCGGTATCATCTACTCACTAATATCTTTGTACATGGTAAGTTTCAAGTTCATACAAGCTTTACTTTTTGAGAAATTTTGCGGACAAGGTTCATGTGGAAGAATGCGCAGAAAAAAAAACTTAACAGTAACAATAGTTGTTCGGCTGTTGGCCAAACACCTAAAAAAACTAGAAATTTAGAGTTTGTGAACAAACTCACGGTGTTCGGCTTCATTACGTACTGAAACATTTTAGGTCAATATTGTGTGCAAGTTTTTTGTCTATTGTGCTATGCTGACGGGCGAAATATTTATTTGTACTTTTTTTATCTTTATGCATGAAAGTTTTTCATATGAAACTTCCGGTTTGACAGGAACTAAAGGTCAAATGGAGTCACACCTTGTGCATGGAATCTAGAATTGTTAGAGAGCTTTAAATTGATGTAACGATTATTAATGTACCATGTTTCATTACTAAATACATATTTTTGTTGTACAAACTTATACTTCCGGTTTCGACCGGAAATGAAGGTCAAATGAGTTCACACTTTGTAAACATTGGTAGAATCGTCGAAGGGCTTTAAAAATAAGTTATTATATTAATACACAAATTTACGTAATTCAGAAACGATTTTTCATAACAAAACTACTACTTCCGGTTTTGACCGGAAGTGAAGGTCAAATGGGGTCTCACCCTGTGTAGATTTGTTTAGTACTTAAAGACCTTTCATATGGTGTAAAGATCATGTATGTAGCAATGTATTATTCTGAAGATATGATTATTTTAGTATAAAACTTCAATTTAATGTAATGACGTCATTGATGACGTCATCATTCCAAAAATGTTGCTTTGTCATGTACACAATGTGGTATAGGTATATAGTAAGTTTCAAGTCCGTACACGCTTTATTTTTTGAGATAGCAAAATAATTAGGTGTTCGGCCAGCAGCCGAAAACCTGTTGTTATTGTTCTGTTTTTAGGTGTTCGGCCAGCAGCCGAAAACCTATTGTTATTGTTCTGTTTTTTTTTAGGTGTTCGGCCAACAGCCGAAAACCTCTTGTTATTGTTCGAGTTTTTTGGGTTTTTTTTACTTTTACTTCTTCTTCATCTTCCCGGGAACTTATATCCAAAAGATTACTCAAGATTGAAAATGAATTGAACCTTGAAACTTGGCACATACTTGAACCTTAACTTGAAGACGGCACTTGAACAATGACGTCATCATGACGTCATCTTGTGTCGAATTACGTTAAATCAAAGTTTAATAATTAAAAAAATCATAACTCCTGAAGTACAAAATGGATTTTTACAATCTATACCTCATCGGAAAGGTCTTTGAAAAATAATTAAATGTCTCACAGAGATGACCCCAACTTGACCTTGTCTTCCGGTTCAAACTGGAAGTTGAAGCCAAAAATACCTAAAAAGTCAGAATTTAAGCTGTGGAGTCAATATGAAACAGAATTTGGACATGGTTTTAGTGTACGAAGTAAAATGTAGTTTATGACCTTTGAAAATATTACATTGATGACGTCATCAAATGTTACAGTTTGTTACGACGACGAGTTTAAAAAAAAAAATTTTTTTAATTTCAAATTTTTTTGGAGCCAACTGTGTGTTGAATTTTTTGGTAATAGATAACGACTATAAAAGCCTAATTGTGAAATTTGAACAAAATTGGCCGTTGCATAACGAAGTTATATTAAGGTGAAAAGTGCCGTTTTTAGCGCGATCGGCGATAAAGTCTGTACAGTTCCCTCAATGTATTGCACCCCGTGCGTGTGCACTCTAGGCTTTTACTGCATGCTGTGTATATACCTACACGCGACAAGTCAGGTCTTGTCACAGTTCATCGAACTTTGTGGTGTGTTGGTAAGTTCTATGTGTGTGTAATAATGGCGACGCAAAGAAACACTGTTGCCTTAAGTCACGCCAAGTTCAGTGTGGAAATGTTTCCCTTTATGTCATTCTGGTGGCTTAATTGTGACAGGGAGAGGAATAGGAGACTTTACTGAGACGATCACATGCTCACGTGAGTTGTTTGATGTATAATGGCGGAGAAAATGCAATTGACAAAATGATCGTCTTTCGTTCTATATATACCGCTCACGTACATGCTTACGTACGAGAGTCACGAGTGTGCAACAGCGGGGCCTGAGGCACTTTACCCCCGCGAGAGTTGTTGTTGGGATACGCTGAGTAAAACTGTTTAAAAGTAAAGTTTAAAAGTAAAGTCATCGCCTTTCAAAATGTCCGTGTATTTCTTTAGCCGTGCACACTTGTGTTTATGATGTTTATCAAAGTGGGGTAGTTTTTATAAAACTTTGGAACTTTTTAATACAGATAATGAGCTCGGAATTCGAATCTGTCAATTGTCAGATTGACTGTACAGTACACCAGTGTTCGTGATGTTACAAAATAAGACCGTTAATTTGATATAGCGCCACCAACGTTCACTAGCGATACACACTTTATTTTATTGACACCCCATAGATGCCGAACAAAACGGAGGGCAGCAAGGGTTAATGTTTTGATAAAAGGCAAAATGAATACTATTTTGAACACACAACCTGGCGGCAGCCGATTGCACTGCGTGGAAAAGGAACTTTTTGGAAAGCACGAAAACATTGTTTTTCCTGGCAGTTAAAACCAAAAAGGTAACTTGTTTTTCCTCCAGGAGTCGAGTTACAATAAATGTATGCGGTTCTTTATAATTCTTAGTGACCTGAGTTGACCTCGCCTCCTGCCCAAACCGGAAGTCCCCATGAAATACATATGATAAAACTCTTTTTAATTATTTTCATATTCATATTTAAAGGTTTTATTTGATTTCACTTTCAATATATCAAACAAAATCAAAACCATGTGTTATACGGTGTCTCATAGAGACCATCATGTTGCTTTAAATGTTAATTGCTCCTAAATTTTCCTCAAATAAAAAACTCAAAATTGAAATTAAACTGAACCTTGAAACTGTGCATATACTTGAACCTCAATATGAAGACGCGAAATAAAACGATGACGTCATCATGACGTCATCAGATGTTGAGTTACAATAAATCAAAGTTTATTAATTAAATCAGAACTCTTGAAGTGCACAATGGATTTTTACAATCTACACATCATCGCAAAAGTCTTCTGGAAACAATTTAAATGTCTCAAAGAAATGACCCCAATTTGACCTTGTATTGCGGTTCAAACCGGAAGTTGAATGAAAGAATTGTTATAAAGCCATTATTTTTTATTTCTTTGGTCAGTATAAAACGAGCTTTGGACAGTGGTTTCAGTGTGTGCGTAGGTAAAGGACTCTGCGTTTTCAAGTTTAAAACTGATGACGTCATTACATTAAACAGCGTCCTCTGGTAACAAGTTTGAATTCAATGGTGCTACAACACTAATTAGGTGATCGGCTTTAAGCCGAAAACCTATTGTTATTGTTAAGTTTTTTTGTTTTTTTTTTGTTTTTTTTTAGGTGTTCGGCTTTGAGCCGAAAACCTATTGTAATTGTTCTGGTTTTTTTTTTTTGGTTTTTTTTGCGTCTTCTTCTTTCTCAATGAACCTTCTCCGCAAATTTTGAGCAAAAGTGAAGCTTGTATGAACTTGAAACTTGTCATGAGCATCGACCTTGATGAGCAGACGAAACCGCAACTTTTTTGGAATGATGACGTCATTGATGACGTCATTACGGTAAATAAACGTTAAATAATTTGAAAATTCATATCTTCAGAACCAGAAGCGCTACCTTCAAGATTCTTCCACTACATGAAACCTCTTGTAAAGTTCTACAAATGTCATGCACAACTTGACCTCATTTGACCTTTACTTCCGGTCGAAACCGGAAGTTCAAAATTTCAAAAATTTATAATTCAAGAATTGCTTATCATATTGTCAAAATTTAAATATCAGTTTGAAGATCGTTTAGCCTGCTCAAACTTTTGTACAGACATAATACCAGTTTGACAATGTCTTCCGGCCGTAAAAGATGACGTCATTGATTGCGTCATTATATTGAATCAACGTTTATTATTTCAAAAATTCATATCTGAAGAACCGTAAATGATACATACAAGATCTTTGCACCATATAAAAGCTCTTCAATTACTCTGCACATCTTACACAGTTTGTGACCCCATTTGACCTTGACTTCCGGTCAAAACAGGAAGTTGAAATTTTATTTTCAAAAAGATTATTTTTCAATAACAAAACAGAATTCAGTAATAATCATTACTTCATCTGAAAGCTCGTTAACAATTCTAAAATTGTGTTGAAGATGTGACCCCATTTGACCCTTACTTCCGGTTGAAACGGATGTTGAAATTTCACAGATAGTAAATTCATAATTCATCAACTGAACGTGATACAGACTTGAAACTTACTGTTGCCTTAGACATTACTGTGTAGATGAAACTGGATTATTTTCGGATTATGACATTGATGAAGTCATATTAAATCAACGTTTAATGTTTAAAAAAATCATTTGGGGGATCATAAAAGTTACACACGAGATATTTGCTCCATATGCAAGCCCTTGAAATACTGTACAACTATCGCAGAGTGTGACCCCATTTGAACCATAGTTCATGTCAAAACCGGAAGTTGGAGTTTCATATGACTGACCTTCATGCCTAAAGATCAACACAAGGTACAAATAAAAATTTTGCCCATCAGCACAGCATACAATATTGACCTTGTTTTCAATGACGCAATCACTTTATTATGTTCCAGCCGAACACCGTGAGTTTGTTCACAAACTCTCAATGTCTAGTTGGTTTTTTTTAGGTGTTCGGCCAACAGCCGAACAACTATTGTTATTGTTCTGTTTTTTTTTTTGTTTTTAGGTGTTCGGCCAACAGCCGAACAACTATTGTTATTGTTCTGGTTTTTTTTTGGTTTTTTTTTTTTTTTTTTTTTTTCCTTGTGTTCTTCTTTCCCTGCGAACCTTCTCCGCCAATTTAGAGAAAAACTGAAACTTGTATGAACTTGAAACTTCTCATGAACATCAACCTCGGTGAGTAGACGGCACCGCCACTTTTTGGGAATGGTGACGTCATTGATGACGTCATTACGTTAAATAAACGTTAAAAAAACCTTAAATAATTTGAAAAATCATATCTTCAAAACCAAAAGAGCTACGTTCAAGATTCTTTTTTTACATGAAACCTCTTATAAAGATCTACAAATGCGGTGCACAACGTGACCCCATTTGACCTTTACTTCCGGTCGAAACCGGAAGTTAAAGTAACAAATCATGTTATTTTGGGCTCTAGAGCCTAAGTGCATGAAAATATGAAAAAATGTTCAATGCATAATATTTTCTTAACTCAAGAGCATTCTAAAAATATAATGTGTGACGTCATAGCTACGTCACAACGAAAATGGTACACGAGGTCGAAAAAAAAATTATTTTGCTATCTCAAAAAATAGAGCATGTACGGACTTGAAACTTACCACGTACTTAGACCAAAGCGTGTACATGACAAAGAACAAAATTTGGAATGATGACGTCATCGATGACGTCATTATATTAAATTGAAGTTTTTTAATAAAATACTCATATCTCCAGAATCAGATATGCTACATACATGATCTTTACACCATATGAAAGGTCATGAAGTATTAAACAAATCTTACACAGGGTGTGACCCCATTTGACCTTTACTTCCGGTCGAAACTGGAAGTAGTAGTTTGTTTTATAAAAAATCGTATCTGAATAATATTATTTTGTGTATTAATATAATAACTTAATTTTAAGGCCCTTCGACGATTCTACAAATGTTTACAATGTGTGACCTCATTTGAATGTTGTTTATGACCTTTGAAAATATTACATTGATGACGTCATCAAATGTTACAGTTTGTTACGACGACGAGTTTAAAAAATTTTTTTTTTTTTTTTTTTTTTTTTTTGAGCAAACTACGTGTTGAATTTTTTGGTAATAGATAACGACTATAAAAGCCTAAATGTGAAATTTGAACAAAATTTGCCGTTGCATAACGAAGTTATATTAAGGTGAAAAGTGCCGTTTTTAGCGCGATCGGCGATAAAGTCTGTACAGTTCCCTCAATGTATTGCACCTCGTGCGTGTGCACTCTAGGCTTTTACTGCATGCTGTGTATATACCTACACGCGACAAGTCAGGTCTTGTCACAGTTCATCGAACTTTGCTGTGTGTTGTTAAGTTCTCCGTGGGTGTGTGTGTGTGTGTGTGTGTGTAATAATGGCGACGCAAAGAAAAACATGTAAGTCATGCCAAGTTCAGTGTGGAAATGTTTCCCTTTATGTCATTCTGGTGGCTTAATTGTGACAGGGAGAGGAAGAGGAGACTTTACTGAGACGATCACATGCTCACGTGAGTTGTTTGATGTATAATGGTTGAGAAAATGCAATTGACAAAATGATCGTCTTTCGTTCTATTTATACCGATCACGTGCGTGCTTACATACGAGAGTCACAATGTGCAACAGCGGGGCCAGAGGCACTTTACCCCCGCGAGAGTTGTTGTCGGGATACGCTGAGTAAAACTGTTTAAAAGTAAAGTTTAAAAGTAAAGTCATCGCCTTTCAAAATGTCCGTGTATTTCTTTAGCCGTGCACACTTGTGTTTATGATGTTTATCAAAGTGGGGTAATTTTTATAAAACTTTGGAACCTTTTAATACAGATAATGAGCTCGGAATTTGAATCTGTCAAAAGTCAGATTGACTGTACAGTACACCAGTGTTTGTGATGTTACAAAATAAGACCGTTAATTTGATATAGCGCCACCAACGTCACTAGCGATACACACTTTGTTTTATTGACACCGCATAGATGCTGAACAAAACGGAGGGCAGCAAGGGTTAATGTTTTGATAAAAGGCAATATGAATACTATTTTGAACACACAACCTGGCGGCAGCCAATTGCACGGCGTGGAAAAGGAACACTTTGGAAAGCACGAAAACATTGTTTTTCCTGGCAGTTAAAACCAAAAAGGTAACTTGTTTTTCCTCCAGGAGTCGAGTTACAATAAATGTATGCGGTTCTTTATAATTCTTAGTGACCTGAGTTGACCTCGCTTCCTGCCCAAACCTGAAGTCCCCATGAAATACATATGATAAAGCTCTTTTTAATTATTTTCATATTCATATTTAAAGGTTTTATTAGATTTCACTTTCAATATATCAAACAAAATCAAAACCATGTGTTATACGGTGTCTCATAGAGACCATTATGTTGCTTTAAATGTTAATTCCTCCAAAATTTTCTTCAAATAAATAACTCAAAATTAAAATTAAACTGAACCTTGAAAATCTGCATATACTTGAACCTCAATATGAAGACGCGAAATAAAACAATGACGTCATGATGATGTCATCAGATGTTGAGTTACAATAAATCAAAGTTTAGTCATTAAATCAGAACTCCTGAAGTGCACAATGGATTTTTACAATCTACACATCATCGCAAAGGTCTTTTGGAAACAATTTAAATGTCTCAAAGAAATGACCCCAATTTGACCTTGTATTGCGGTTCCAACCGGAAGTTGAAGGAAAGAATTGTTATAAAGCCATTCTTTTTTAGTTCTTTGGTCAGTATAAAACGAGCTTTGGACAGTGGTTTCAGTGTGTGCGTAGGTAAAGGACTCTGCGTTTTCAAGTTTAAAACTGATGACGTCATTACATTTAACAGCGTCCTCTGGTAACAAGTTTCAAAACAATGGTGCTACGACACTAATTGTAACTGCTTTTTTTTCCCTCGTGTTCTTTCCCTGCGAACCTTCTCCAGCAATTTTAAACAAAAGTAAAGCTTGTACAAACTTAAAACTTACTGTATACATAGGCAATAGTGAGTAGATGAAACCGCCACTTTTTTGGAATGATGACATTTGTCAAGAAACGGGAGTTGTTACAAAGTGTGGTACAAGTTTAACTATGAAAACCAAACATTGTATACAAATTCATCTTTTTATGTTCAATGTTTTTGAACTACGTCATCATGTAACGTTCAACCGAACACCGTATTTTTGTAATAAACAAAAATTCTATGTCTAGTTTTTTTAGGTGTTCGGCATTGAGCCGAAAACCTATTGTTATTGTTAAGTTTTTTTTGTTTTGTTTTTTTCCTCGTATTCTTATCAGCGAACCTTCTCCGTCGATTTTCAACAAAAGTAAAGCTTATATGAACTTGAAACTTATCAGGAACATGAACCATAGTTAGTAGATGAAACCGCAACTTTTTTAGAATGATGACGTCATTGATGACGTCATTATGCTAAATAAACCATTAATAATTAGAAAATTCATATCTTGAGAACCAGAAAAGCTATGTACGAGATTCTTTCAAAACATAAAAGTTCTTGTAATGACCTTTAATTGTCGTGCACAACTTGACCTCATTTGACCTTTACTTCCGGTCGAAACCGGAAGTTCAAAATTTCAAAAATTCATATCCCAAGAACTGCTTATCATATTGACAAAATTTGAATGACAGTTTGAAGATCGGTTAGCCTGCTTAAACTTTTGTACAGACATAATACTGGTTTGACAATGTCTTTCGGCCGTAAAAGATGACGTCATTGATTGCGTCATTATATTAAATCAACGTTTAATATTTAAAAAATCCATATCTGAAGAACCGTTTATGTTACATACAAAATCTTTGCACCATATGAAAGCTTTTTGATTACTCTACAAATCTTACAGTGTGTGACCCCATTTGACCTTGACTTCCGGTCAAAACCGGAAGTTAATATGTCATTTTTCCAAAAAAATCATATTTCAATAAAAAACAGGCTATAGTAATAACCATTACTTCATCTGAAAACACTTTAACCAGTCTACATGTTTTACAGAAAAAAATTCATAGGTCATTAACCAAACGAGGTACAGTCTTGAAACTTACTTTTACCTTCAACTTTACCGTGCAGTAAACTGCATTGTCTTTTCTGGATGATGACGTCATTGATGACGTCATTACAATAAATCAACGTTTAATATTTCAAAAATTCATATCTGAAGAACCGTAAATGACACATACAAGATATTTGCGCCATATAAAAGCTCTTCAATTACTCTGCACATCTTACACAGTTTGTGACCCCATTTGACCTTGACTTCCGGTCGAAACAGGAAGTTGAAATTGTTTTTTCAAAAAGATTATTTTTCAAAAACAAAACAGAATTCATTAATAATCATTACTTCATCTGAAAGCTCGTTAACAATTCTAAAATTGTGTTGAAGATGTGACCCCATTTGACCCTTACTTCCGGTTGAAACGGATGTTGAAATGTCACAGATAGTAAATTCATAATTCATCAACTGAACGTGATACAGACTTGAAACTTACTGTTGCCTTAGACATTACTGTGTAGATGAAACTGGATTATTTTCGGATTATGACATCATTGATGAAGTCATATTAAATCAACGTTTAATGTTTAAAAAAATCATTTGGGGGATCATAAAAGTTACACACGAGATATTTGCTCCATATGCAAGCCCTTGAAATACTGTACAACTATCGCAGAGTGTGACCCCATTTGAACCATAGTTCATGTCAAAGCCGGAAGTTGGAGTTTCATATGACTGACCTTCATGCCTAAAGATCAACACAAGGTACAAATAAACATTTTGCCCATCAGCACAGCATACAATATTGACCTTGTTTTCAATGACGCAATCACTTTATTACGTTCCAGCCGAACACCGTGAGTTTGTTCACAAACTCTCAATCTCTAGTGTCTAATTGAGATTTTAACAACTTAATAAAATCATGAGAATATATTAAAAAGCAGGCGCAAAAGTAATGTTGCTTGTTTATTTGTAGTTTCTTTTGTTTTGTCTTTTTCTTCGTACTGTTCATTCGTGACAACTGGGATTTGCCGAGGCTATAGCACGATCTCGGGAAAAAACAACATGTTGGTTTGTTTGGTTCCTTTAGGCCATGCATTGGAGTTCCTTTTGACCGTCCTAGTATCTCCTGGGAAATCAATGTGGCTGTCTAAAATAGCGGAAATATTGGATTTGTTATCCCATTTTTATTTTTTTAATTCAAAGACAAATCAATGCCAGCAGTGGTGGACTTCAAAATCTGAAATGTGTCAAAACAAACGGCTGCTAATTTATTAATAAAAAATAGTAATAAAACAAAATGAAAAAAAAATTACCAGCAACAAAGTCCCTGTAGTGGCAGTACTGGCAATGGTTATTAGGTGTTCGGCCAACAGCCGAACAACTATTGTTATTGTTCTGTTTTTTTTTTTGTTTTTTTTTATTTTTTTTATTTTTAGGTGTTCGGCCAACAGCCGAACAACTATTGTTATTGTTCTGTTTTTTTTTTGTTTTTTTTTATTTTTTTTTTTTGTTTTTTAGGTGTTCGGCATTGAGCCGAAAACCTTATGTTATTGTTAAGTTTTTTTTTTTTTTTTTTTTTTTTTTTTTTTTTTCCTCGTATTCTTATCAGCGAACCTTCTCCGTCGATTTTTAACAAAAGTAAAGCTTATATGAACTTGAAACTTATCAGGAACATGAACCATAGTTAGTAGATGAAACCGCAACTTTTTTAGAATGATGACGTCATTGATGACGTCATTATGCTAAATACACCATTAATAATTAGAAAATTAATATCTTGAGAACCAGAAAAGCTACGTACAAGATTCTTTCAAAATATAAAAGTTCTTGTAATGACCTTTAATTGTCGTGCACAACTTGACCTCATTTGACCTTTACTTCCGGTCGAAACCGGAAGTTCAAAATTTCAAAAAATCATATCTCAAGAACTGCTAATGATATTGTCAAAATTTGAATGACAGTTTGAAGATCGGTTAGCCTGCTCAAACTTTTGCACAGACATAATACCAGTTTGACATTGTCTTCTGGCCGTAAAAGATGACGTCATTGATTGCGTCGATATATTAAATCAAAGTTTAATATTTAAAAAATCCATATCTGAAGAACCGTATATGTTACATACAAGATCTTTGCACCATATGAAAGCTTTTCGATTACTCTACAAATCTTACACAGTGTGTGACCCCATTTGACCTTGACGTCCGGTCGAAACCGGAAGTTAAAATGTCATTTTTCCAAAAAATCATATTTCAATAAAAAACAGGCTAGAGTAATAACCATTACTTCATCTGAAAACACTTTAACCAGTCTACATGTTTTACAGAAAGTGTGACCCCATTTGACCTTGACTTCCGGTCGAAACCGGCAGTTGAAGTTTGTACAACAAAAATAAGTATCTCATTAATGAAACATGGTACATTAATAATCCTTACATCAATTTAAAGCTTTCTGACAATTCTAGATACCATGCACAAGGTGTGACCCCATTTGACCTTTAGTTCCTGTCAAACCGGAAGTTGGAGTTTCATATGACAAACCTTCATGCATAAAGATAAAAAAGTATTTAAAAAATATTTCGCCCGTCAGCATAGCACAAATAGACAAAAAACCTGCACACAATATTGACCTTAAAATTACGTAATTAAGCCGAACACCGTGAGTTTGTCCACAAACTCTAAATTTCTAGTTTTTTTTTTTTTTTCCTCGTGTTCTTCTTTCCCTGCGAACCTTCTCCGCCAATTTAGAGAAAAACTGAAACTTGTATGAACTTGAAACTTCTCATGAACATCAACCTCGGTGAGTAGACGGCACCGCCACTTTTTGGGAATGGTGACGTCATTGATGACGTCATTACGTTAAATAAACGTTAAATAAACCTTAAATAATTTGAAAAATCATATCTTCAAAACCAAAACAGCTACGTTCAAGATTCTTTTTTTACATGAAACCTCTTATAGAGATCTAAAAATGCGGTGCACAACGTGACCCCATTTGACCTTTACTTCCGGTCGAAACCGGAAGTTAAAGTAACAAATCATGTTATTTGGGGCTCTAGAGCCTAAGTGCATGAAAATATGAAAAAATGTTCAATGCATAATATTTTCTTTAACTCAAGATCATTCTAAAAATATGATGTGTGAAGTCATAGCTACGTCACAACGAAAATGGTACACGAGGTCGAAAAAAAAATTATTTTGCTATCTCAAAAAATAGAGCATGTACGGACTTGAAACTTACCACGTACTTAGACCAAAGCATGTACATGACAAAGAACAAAATTTGGAATGATGACGTCATCGATGACGTCATTATATTAAATTGAAGTTTTTTATTAAAATACTCATATCTCCAGAATCAGATATGCTACATACATGATCTTTACACCATATGAAAGGTCATGAAGTATTAAACAAATCTTACACAAGGTGTGACCCCATTTGACCTTTACTTCCGGTCGAAACCGGAAGTAGTAGTTTGTTTTATAAAAAATCGTATCTGAATAATATTATTTTGTGTATTAATATAATAACTTAATTTTAAGGCCCTTCGACGATTCTACAAATGTTTACAATGTGTGACCTCATTTGAATGTAGTTTATGACCTTTGAAAATATTACATTGATGACGTCATCAAATGTTACAGTTTGTTACGACGACGAGTTTAAAAATATTTTTTTTTTTTTTTTTTTTTTTTTTTGAGCAAACTCTGTGTTGAATTTTTTGGTAATAGATAACGACTATAAAAGCCTAATTGTGAAATTTGAACAAAATTGGCGGTTGCATAACGAAGTTATATTAAGGTGAAAAGTGCCGTTTTTAGCGCGATCGGCGATAAAGTCTGTACAGTTCCCTCAATGTATTGCACCCCGTGCGTGTGCACTCTAGGCTTTTACTGCATGCTGTGTATATACGTGTACCTACTAGCAACAAGTCAGGTCTTGTCACAGTTCATCGAACTTTGCGGTGTGTTGTTAAGTTCTGCGTGTGTGTGTGTGTGTGTGTGTGTGTAATAATGGCGACACAAAGAAACACATGTAAGTCATGACAAGTTCAGTGTGGAAATGTTTCCCTTTATGTCATTCTGGTGGCTTAATTGTGACAGGGAGAGGAAGAGGAGACTTGACTGAGACGATCACATGCTCACGTGAGTTGTTTGATGTATAATGGTGGAGAAAATGCAATTGACAAAATGATAATCTTTCGTTCTATATTTACCGATAACGTACGTGCTTACATACGAGAGTCACAATGTGCAACAGCGGGGCCAGAGGCACTTTACCCCCGCGAGAGTTGTTGTCTGGATACGCTGAGTAAAACTGTTTAAAAGTAAAGTTTAAAAGTAAAGTCATCGCCTTTCAAAATGTCCGTGTATTTCTTTAGCCGTGCACACTTGTGTTTATGATGTTTATCAAAGTGGGGTAGTTTTTATAAAACTTTGGAACTTTTTAATACAGATAATGAGCTCGGAATTTGAATCTGTCAAATGTCAGATTGACTGTACAGTACACCAGTGTTCGTGATGTTACAAAATAAGACCGTTAATTTGATATAGCGCCACCAACGTCACTAGCGATACACACTTTGTTTTATTGACACCGCATAGATGCCGAACAAAACGGAGGGCAGCAAGGGTTAATGTTTTGATAAAAGGCAATATGAATACTATTTTGAACACACAACCTGGCGGCAGCCAATTGCACGGCGTGGAAAAGGAACACTTTGAAAAGCACGAAAACATTGTTTTTCCTGGCAGTTAAAACCAAAAAGGTAACTTGTTTTTCCTCCAGGAGTCGAGTTACAATAAATGTATGCGGTTCTTTACAATTCTTAGTGACCTGAGTTGACCTCGCTTCCTGCCCAAACCTGAAGTCCCCATGAAATACATATGATAAAGCTCTTTTTAATTATTTTCATATTCATATTTAAAGGTTTTATGTGATTTCACTTTCAATATATCAAACAAAATCAAAACCATGTGTTATACGGTGTCTCATAGAGACCATTATGTTGCTTTAAATGTTAATTCCTCCAAAATTTTCTTCAAATAAATAACTCAAAATTGAAATTAAACTGAACCTTGAAACTGTGCATATACTTGAACCTCAATATGAAGACGCGAAATAAAACAATGACGTCATGATGATGTCATCATATGTTGAGTTACAATAAATCAAAGTTTAGTCATTAAATCAGAACTCCTGAAGTGCACAATGGATTTTTACAGTCTACACATCATCGCAAAGGTCTTTTGGAAATAATTTAAATGTCTCAAAGAAATGACCCCGATTTGACCTTGTATTGCGGTTCCAACCGGAAGTTGAAGGAAAGAATTGTTATAAAGCCATTCTTTTTTAGTTCTTTGGTCAGTATAAAACAAGCTTTGGACAGTGGTTTCAGTGTGTGAGTAGGTAAAGGACTCTGCGTTTTCAAGTTTAAAACTGATGACGTCATTACATTAAACAGCGTCCTCTGGTAACAAGTTTCAAATCAATGGTGCTACGACACTAATTGTAACGGCTTTTTTTTTTCCTCGTGTTCTTCTTTCCCTGCGAACCTTCTCCAGCAATTTTAAACAAAAGTAAAGCTTGTACAAACTTAAAACTTACTGTGTACATAGGCAATAGTGAGTAGATGAAACCGCCACGTTTTTGGAATGATGACATTTGTCAAGAAACGGGAGTTGTTACAAAGTGTGGTACAAGTTTAACTATAAAAACCAAACATTGTATACAAATTCATCTTTTTATGTTCAATGTTTTTGAACTACGTCATTATGTAACGTTCAACCGAACACCGTATTTTCGTAATAAACAAAAATTCTATGTCTAGTTTTCTCCATCTTCTTCTTCTGCCTGAACGTTCTCCGCCAATTTTGAGAAAAACTGAAACTTGTATGAACTTGAAACTTCTCATGAACATCAACCTCGGTGAGTAAACGGCACCGCCACTTTTTGGGAATGGTGACGTCATTGATGACGTCATTACGTTAAAAAAACGTTAAATAAACCTTAAATAATTTGAAAAATCATATCTTCAAAACCAAAAGAGCTACGTTTAAGATTCTTTTTTTACATGAAACCTCTTATAAAGATCTACAAATGCGGTGCACAACGTGACCCCATTTGACCTTTACTTCCGGTCGAAATCGGAAGTTAAAATAACAAATCATGTTATTTTGGGCTCTAGAGCCTAAGCGAATGAAAATATGAAAAAATGTTCAATGCATAATATTTTCTTTAACTCAAGAGCATTCTAAAAATATGATGTGTGACGTCATAGCTACGTCACAACGAAATTGGTACACGAGGTAGAAAAAAAAATTATTTTGCTATCTCAAAAAATAGAGCATGTCAGACTTGAAACTTACCACAGACTTAGACCAAAGCGTGTACATGACAAAGAACAAAATTTGGAATGATGACGTCATTATATTAAATTGAAGTTTTTTATTAAAATACTCATATCTCCAGAATCAGATATGCTACATACATGATCTTTACACCATATGAAAGGTCATGAAGTATTAAACAAATCTTACACAGGGTGTGACCCCATTTGACCTTTACTTCCGGTCGAAACCGGAGGTAGTAGTTTGTTTTATAAAAAATCGTATCTGAATAATATTATTTTGTGTATTAATATAGTAACTTAATTTTAAGGCCCTTCGACGATTCTACAAATGTTTACAATGTGTGACCTCATTTGACCTTCATTTCTGGTCGAAACCGGAAGTATAAGTTTGTACATACAAAATTGTGTATCTTATTAATGAAACGTGGTACATTAATAATCACTACATCAATTTTGAGCTCTCTGGCAATTCTAGATGTTATGCACAAAGTGTGACCCCATTTGACCTTTAAATCCTGTCAAACCGGAAGTTGAAGTTTAATATGACAAAGCTTCATGCCTAAAGATCAATAATTGGTACAAATAAATATTTTGCCCGTTAGCACGCACAGCACAAAGAGACATAAACTTGCACATAATATTGAGCTTAAAATTTTGAATTATGTGATCGCTATATTATTACGTTCAATCGAACACCGTGAGATGTGTGGCTTGCTGCGGCGCACCAAGGCTTGCTGCGGCGCACCAAGGCTTGCTGCGGCGTGACCCCATTTGACCTTTAGTTAATGTCAAACCGGAAGTTGAAGTTTAATATGACAAACCTTCATGCCTAAAGATCAACAATACCGGGTACAAATAAAATATTTTGCCCGCTAAAAGCCGAACACCTAAAAAAAATAAAATAAAAAAAACAAGAGTCTTCTGACTTGAGTCCGAACACCTAAAAAACCGTACAAAAACAAGAGGTCTTCGGACTTGAGTCCGAACACCTAAAAAAAAATGTACAAAAACAAGAGGTCTTCGGACTCGAGTCCGGACACCTAAAAAAAAAAAAAAAAAATCAAGAGGTGTTCCGGGCTGAGTGCCCGAATACCTAAAAAAAAACGTACAAAAAAACGAGGTCTTCGGACTTGAGTCCGGACACCTAAAAAAAAAAAAAAAATCAAGAGGTGTTCCGGGCTGAGTGCCCGAATACCTAAAAAAACAAACAAAAAAAAACGTGCAAAAACAAGAGGTCTTTGGACTCGCGTCCGAACACCTAAAAAACGTACAAAAACAAGAGGCCTTCGGACTCGAGTCCGAAAACCTAAAAAAACGTACAAAAACAAGAGGTCTTCTGACTTGAGTCCGAACACCTAAAAAACCGTACAAAAACAAGAGGTCTTCGGACTTGAGTCCGAACACCTAAAAAAAAAAAAAAAAAAACAAGAGGTGTTCCGGGCTAAGTGCCCGAATACCTAAAAAAAAACGTACAAAAACAAGAGGTCTTCGGACTCGAGTCCGGACACCTAAAAAAAAAAAAAAAATCAAGAGGTGTTCCGGGCTGAGTGCCCGAATACCTAAAAAAACAAAAAAACAAAAACGTGCAAAAACAAGAGGTCTTTGGACTCGAGTCCGAACACCTAAAAAAAAAAACGTACAAAAACAAGAGGTCTTCGGACTTGAGTCCGAACACCTAAAAAACGTACTAAAACAAGAGGTCTTCGGACTTGAGTCCGAACACCTAAAAAAAAACGTGCAAAAACAAGAGGTCTTTGGACTCGAGTCCGAACACCTAAAAAAAAAAAAAAAAACGAACAAAATCAAGAGGTGTTCCGGGCTGAGTGCCCGAACACCTAAAAAAAAAAAAAAAAAAACGTGCAAAAACAAGAGGTGTTCCGGGCTGAGTGCCCGAACACCTGACAATAACAATAGGGTTTCGGCAGCTAGCCAAACACCTAACAATAGGTTTTCGGCTGATGGCCGAACACCTAAAAAAAAACGTACAACTAGAAATTTAGAGTTTGTGAACAAACTCACGGTGTTCGGCTTAATTACGTAATTGAACATTTTAAGGTCAATATTGTGTGCAAGTTTTTTGTCCATTTGTGCTATGCTGACGGGTGAAATATTTATTTGTACTTTTTTATCGTTATGCATGAAGGTTTGTCATATGAAACTTCAACTTCCGGTTTGACAGGAACTAAAGGTCAAATGGGGTCACACCTTGTGCATGGTATCTAGAATTGTCAGAGAGCTTTAAATTGATGTCACGATTATTAATGTACCATGTTTCGTTACTAAATACATATGTTTGTTGTACAAACTTATACTTCCGGTTTCAACCGGAAGTGAAGGTCAAATGAGGTCACACGTTGTAAATATTTGTAAAATCGTTGAGGGGCTTTAAAATGAAGTTATTATATTAATACACAAAATTACGTTATTCAGAGATCATTTTTATGTAAAAAACTACTACTTCCGGTTTCGACCGGAAGTGAAGGTCAAATGGGGTCACACCCTGTGTAAGATTTATTTAATACTTTATGACCTTTCATATGGTGTAAAGATCATGTATGTAGCATATCTGATTCTGGAGATATGAGTATTTTAATATAAAACTTCAATTTAATGTAATGATGTCATCGATGACGTCATCATTCCAAAAAAATTTTTTTTGTCATGTACACACTGTGGTCTAGGTAAGTAGTAAGTTTCAAGTCCGTACATGCTTTATTTTTTGAGATAGCAAAATAATTTTTTTTTCTCCCTTGTGTACCAATTTCGTTGTGACGTAGCTATGACGTCATGTATCACATTTCTAGAATGCCCTTGGGCTAAATAAAATATTATTCATTAAAAGTTTGTTGATATTTTTACTCACTTAGGCTCTAGAGCCCCAAATAACATGATTTGTTACTTGAACTTCCAGTTTCTACCGGAAGTAAAGGTCAACTGAGGTCACGGTGTGCATACAATTTATCCAACATTACAAGACCTTTCATATGCACTAAAGATTTTAAATGTAGCATTTGCCGTTCTTGAGTTATGAATTTTTAAATTATTTAACGTTTATTTAGCATAATGACGTCATCAATGACGTCATCATTCCAAAAAATTCACGGTTTCATCTACTCACTAAGATCATTGTACATGGTAAGTTTCAAGTTCATAGGAGCTTTACTTTTTGAGAAACTTTGCAGACAAGGTTCAGGGGGAAGAATACCCAGAAAAAACTAGAGATTTAGAGTTTGTGGACAAACTCACGGTGTTCGGCTTAATTGAAAATTTTAAGGTCAATATTATGTGCACGTTTCTTGTCTATTTGTGCTATGCTGACGGGCGAAATATTTAGTTGTACTTTTTTATCTTTATTCATGAAGGTTTGTCATATGAAACTTCAACTTCCGGTTTGACAGGAACTAAAGGTCAAATGGGGTCACACCTTGTGCATGGTATCTAGAATTGTCAGAGAGCTTTAAATTGATGTAACGATTATTAATGTACCACGTTTCATTAATAAGGTACATATTTTTGTAGTACAAACTTATACTTCCGGTTTCGACCGGAAGTGAAGGTCAAATGAGGTCACACTTTGTAAATATTTGTAGAATCGTCGAGGGACTTTAAAGTTAAGTTATACAATTAATATACAAATTTACGTAATTCAGAATCGATTTTTCATAACAAAACTACTACTTCCGGTTTCGACCGGAAGTAAAGGTCAAATGGGGTCCCACCCTGTGTAAGATTTGTTTAGTACTTCAAGACCTTTCATATGGTGTAAAGATCATGTATGTAGCATGTATTATTCTTAAGATATGATTATTTCAGTATAAAACTTCAATTTAATGTAATGACGTCATCGATGACGTCATCATTCCCAAAATTTTGCTTTGTCATATACACACTGTGGTCTAAGTATGTAGTAAGTATCAAGTCCGTACATGCTTTAGTTTTTGAGATAGCAAAATAATTTTTTTTTTCGACCTCGTGTATCAATTCCGTTGTGACGTAGCTATGACGTCATATATCACATTTCTAGATTGCTCTTGAGCTAAAGAAAATATTATTCATTGAAAGTTAGTTGATATTTTTAATCACTTAGGCTTTAGAGCCCCAAATAACATGAACTTTAACTTTAACTTCCGGTTTCTACCGGAAGTAAAGGTCAAATGGGGTCACGGTGTGCATACAATTTGTCCCACATCACAAGACCTTTCATATGCATTAAAGATTTTGAATGTAGCATTTGCCGTTCTTGAGTTATTAAATTTTTGAATTATTTAACGTTTATTTGACGTCATGACGTCATCAATGACGTCATCATTCCAAAAAAAGTTTCTGTATCATCCACTCACTAATATGTTTGTACATGGTAAGTTTCAAGTTCATACAACCTTAACTTTTTGAGAAAATTTGTGGACAAGTTTCGACGACTAAGAAAGCCCAGAAAAAAGAAAAAAAAACTAGAAATGAGTTTTTGTGGCATCACAAAAACTAGGTGTTCGGAGTGTGATGTATAAAAAAATGTTTTATGTGTTAAAAGTTAAATGAAATTAAAAGTTAATCCAACTTATATTTAAGAAAATATGAAGAAAAACATACGTTAAATTGAGGTTTATAACACAATATTTAATTTGAACATCCGGTTTGGACAGGAATTTCTAACCACTTTTAAATGAGGAGGTACTTCCGGTTTGACCGGAAGTAGAGTTCAGAGAGGTCACGCAATGTGTGACAAAGAAGGACCTTCCCTAACCTTGGACTTTGGTGAAAGAATCATGTTCCTAGCTCTTACCATGCATAAATGAGGAGCTACTTCCGGTTTGATCTTAAGTAGAGGTCACAGAGGTCACCCAATGTGCAACAGAGAAGGACCCTCCCTAACCTTGGTATGTGGTGAAAGAATCATGTTCCTAGCTCTCACCATTTTTAAATAAAGAGCTACTTCCGGTTTGACCGGAAGTAGATGTCACAAAGGTCACTTAACGTTTCACAAATGAAGACCTTCCCTAACCTTGATATTTATCGAAATAATCTTGTTCCTAACTCTAACCACTTTTACATGAGGAGCTACTTCCGGTTTGAACGGAAATAGAGGTCATAGAGGTCACCCAATGTGCAACAGAGAATGACCTTTCCTAACCTTGGTATTTGGTGAAAGAATCATGTTCCTAGCTCTTAGCAATTTTATATAACAAGCTACTTCCGGTTTGACTGGAAGTAGATGTGACAGAGGTCACTTTTTGGGTCTTAAAGAAAGACCCTCCCTTACCTTGACATTTGTCGAAAGAATTATGTTCATACCTCAAACGGTTGATTTTTTGTTGATTTTTAAATGTTTAAATAAGCCCTGTATTAAAGACTAACAAAGCGTGGAGTATGCACCTTGAGAAGAGACTAAGAACAACGTGTGGTTAATGTGCATAGCAAATGGGCATCGATGTCACACAGCCAGGCACACACACACGTGTTGGTATAATGGCATAATGGCATTGGATTTTGTACAGCAATGTTGGACACGCTTGAACGCACACGGACAATCGATTTGCGTTAAACGTCCGGTTTGAACCGGAAGTAAAAGTCAAAATGGTGTCACTCCAATGCAAAAGTTTGAGAAGACTCAATTCTCTACAATCTGATGCAAGATTTGTGATCATGTGATAAGTACTTCTTAAAATATGATTTTTTGAAATTTTCAAAAATTTTCAACTTCCGGTTTGAACCGGAAGACAAGGTCAAATTGGGGTCATGTCTGTGGAGCGTTTACGCAGTTTTGAATGACCTTTCCGATGATGTATAGATTGTAAAAATCCATTGTGTACTTCAGGAGTTATGATTTTTTGAAATAATAAACTTTGATTTAATGTAATTCGACACCCGATGACGTCATCATGACGTCACTCAAACGGTTTCCTGTCCTAGTGAAGTTCTAACTGTGTGTGAAGTTTGAAGTTTGTGTGACTATAAGAAGTGTGCATTTGTTAGCGGACAACGTTCGGTTAGAAGAAGAAGAAGAAGTATTAAAAAAAAACTAGAGATTTAGAGTTTGTGGACAAACTCACGGTGTTCGGCTTAATTACGTAATTGAAAATTTTAAGGTCAATATTGTGTGCACGTTTCTTGTCTATTTGTGCTATGCTGACGGGCGAAATATTTAGTTGTACTTTTTTATCTTTATTCATGAAGGTTTGTCATATGAAACTTCAACTTCCGGTTTGACAGGAACTAAAGGTCAAATGGGGTCACACCTTGTACATGGTATCTAGAATTGTCAGAGAGCTTGAAATTGATGTAACGATTATTAATGTACCACGTTTCATTAATAAGGTACATATTTTTGTAGTACAAACTTATACTTCCGGTTTCGACCGGAAGTGAAGGTCAAATGAGGTCACACTTTGTAAATATTTGTAGAATCGTCGAGGGGCTTTAAAATTAAGTTATACAATTAATATACAAATTTACGTAATTCAGAATCGATTTTTCATAACAAAACTACTACTTCCGGTTTCGACCGGAAGTGAAGGTCAAATGGGGTCACGCCCTGTGTAAGATTTGTTTAGTACTTCAAGACCTTTCATATGGTGTAAAGATAATGTATGTAGCATGTATTATTCTTAAGATATGATTATTTTAGTATAAAACTTCAATTTAATGTATTGACGTCATCGATGACGTCATCATTCCCAAAATTTTGCTTTGTCATATACACACTGTGGTCTAAGTATGTAGTAAGTATCAAGTCTGTACATGCTTTAGTTTTTGAGATAGCAAAATAATTTTTTTTTCGACCTCGTGTATCAATTTCGTTGTGACGTAGCTATGACGTCATATATCACATTTCTAGATTGCTCTTGAGCTAAAGAAAATATTATTCATTGAAAGTTAGTTGATATTTTTAAGCACTTAGGCTTTAGAGCCCCAAATAACATGAATTTTAACTTTAACTTCCGGTTTCTACCGGAAGTAAAGGTCAAATGGGGTCACGGTGTGCATACAATTTGTCCCACATCACAAGACCTTTCATATGCATTAAAGATTTTGAATGTAGCATTTGCCGTTCTTGAGTTATTAAATTTTTGAATTATTTAACGTTTATTTAACGTCATGACGTCATCAATGACGTCATCATTCCAAAAAAGTTTCTGTATCATCCACTCACTAATATGTTTGTACATGGTAAGTTTCAAGTTCATACAAGCTTAAATTTTTGAGAAAATTTGCGGACAAGTTTCGACGACTAAGAAAGCCCAGAAAAAAAAAACAGAACAATAACAATAGGTTTTCGGCTGCTGGCCGAACACCTAAAAAAAAAAACCGAACAAAATCAATAGGTGTTCCGGGCTGAGTGCCCGAACACCTAAAAAAAAAAAAACAGAACAATAACAATAGGTTTTCGGCTGCTGGCCGAACACCTAAAAAAAAAAAAACATAACAATAACAATAGTTGTTCGGCTGATGGCCGAACACCTAAAAACAAGAGGTCTTCGGACTTGAGTCCGAACACCTAATAAGCAATAAATGTGCATTTAACAATACTTCATTGTCTTTTTGTATTGTAGCTGGCTGCAGGGTGTTAAATTGATTCTCTTGGTATCTATATGTGACAACACCGACATGGTGTTAATTTTACCAACAATAAAGCAATGGGGATAACTGACACCATGCCAGTGCTGTCACATAAAATATAGACACCGATAAAATCAATTTAACACCCCAGTTTATGCAGTGTACAATTTAAAATGTCAAAATGTTACTTATATCTGCACGTAAGTTTTGCAATGCTACCAAGTGAAAATGACATCTAAAAAATCATTCTGTTAACCCCCCCCCCCCCAGAAGTACCTACGGTTATGGTTTCAGTAGAACCAACGACTGCATCTCAACCACTTGGTTTATCCAGCACTGTTCTTGTTGTTGTAATAAGTGCAAGTGGTGTCGCAGTGACTGTCATTGTCATTGTCCTGATGGTCATACTAGTCAGAAGAATAAAGCGTCAGAAAGACAACGAGGGGAACAATACGAGAAAGCAGCGAAACAAGAAGAGGGGGAAGCAGCAGCGAAACAAACTTGAAATGGTAAAGTGCTTCTTGGCAGATCGGGTGTTATGGTGTTATGGTGTTAATTTTACTAAAACGAGGAATCAATGGGGATAACTAATGCCATGTCGGTGTTGTCACATACAGATACCAAGAGAATCAATTTAACACCCCAGTTTTTGCAGTGCACATAGAATCCTTGGTTTTGATGGGTAAATATGGCTACTAGAAAAGAAACTGGCTTGATTTTTTCTCCATGCAAGGCAGCAGAAGTGGTTGGAAATAAACAAGGACAATATTGATTTCAATTCTTTGGCATACTTTAACAGAGGAAGTATGAGACTAGCATTCTTGGTCAACCAAGCTCAACACTAGATGGCTATGAAAACACTGGCCAAACAAATGAGTACGAAGAAACTGAACATGTAGCACATAGTTCAGCGATGGCCTACGAGGTTATTGGTCCTGCACCCTGGGTTGGCCGATGGTTAATTCCATGGAGCAATTTGGTTTTAAAGAAAAAGATCTTGGGCAATGGACACTTTGGGGAAATACACAAAGGTGAAGTGAAGCTGCAAGATGAGGTTACTAAGTTAGCTGTCATTGCTAAACTTGAAGGTATGGATGACGCCATTTATTTTCTTATTTTATGTGTGTGGGTGGTGGTGGTGGTGGTTGTTGTTGTTGTTGTTGTTGCTGTTGCTGTTGCTGTTGCTGTTGCTGTTGCTGTTGCTGTTGCTGTTGCTGTTGCTGTTGCTGTTGCTGTTGCTGTTGTTGTTACTGTTTCTGTTGCTGCTGCTGCTGCTGCTGCCGCTGTTGTTGTTTGTTGTTTTTGTTGTTATTTGGTTGGTTGGTTTCTTTTTCTTTCTTACTCGGTGTCTTCTTGATGTTATATTGATTGCTTGTTTTCTCGTTTTTCAATCAAGAAAATGCATCATCATCTGACACTGAGAAGTTCATGGAGGAATTTCGAACAATGTCTACCATTGGCAAACACCAAAATGTTGCAAGCATTCTTGGAGCCTGTCAGAAAGATGGTGAGTTTAACAATTTCAGCAATGGAAACGAGAACAAAAGATGTCCACATAATTGCAAGCGTCTAGAGACATTCCGTCTACACAATGTTTCACAAATCATTTCCATATTGCGGTTTCAATATTTTGTCTGATAAACATCAGCTCTCATTGGAAATTGGAACGGTTTTGAAATTTTATTTTTTGTTTTAACCAAACAATACCAGTGGAATGTCCACAGGGTGAATGTTGGAATATATGGGTATATATGCTGAGTTGTTTGGGGTGTTTGGGTGTTGGGCAGTTGTGGTAGTTCTATTTTACATTTGTTCATTTAATTGATTAGTTTGTTTTATGTATCGTGTGTACAATGGCACCTTAGAATCTCCTTCAGGAAGAAAACACCACTGTGGAACATTCTACAAAAAGGATAGTTAAAATGAATACACTATGTGCCTCTAACAACACAACATAATGGTTTGTCGGATAAATTACAGTTTTAAATATTTATCTATGATTTATCCAGTCGAACTAAACGTTCGAAAACAACACCTGATAGCACGTTTGTTGCACACCATAATGTCCGACATGGACTATTATGTCTGATGACAATTTTGAACCATTATGTCCGACCCATTGTGTCGGACATAATGGTTTGTCGGACATAATGTGTCGTGTGCCCGGAAGAAGGACATAACGAAATTGTGAGCAGCAAAAGGTCTTGCACAATTACTGGCCGAAATTGTGTTTCAAGAAAACTGAGTGTAAGAGTTTGGTCGTTTTTCTGCTATTTGTAATCAGGAAAGTTAAATTCTGCATATGAATGGACAAACATGCATTGTTGGGGTGAAGCCTAATCCTAGCAACAAAAATATACAACAGTTATGCACTACTTTTTTGAAAGAGCCATGTTATTTCTTGTGACCTTCTACTGGGGCAAAAAGTTGTTAT
Source organism: Marthasterias glacialis (assembly GCA_911728455.2). Taxonomy (NCBI): domain Eukaryota; kingdom Metazoa; phylum Echinodermata; class Asteroidea; order Forcipulatida; family Asteriidae; genus Marthasterias; species Marthasterias glacialis. The sequence goes on along the minus strand of OU452232.1, from coordinate 9,339,408 downwards.
CTGTGTGCCCGGAAAAAAGGTTGAACAGCCTTGTATACCACCTTCTTCCGGGCACACCACAAATGGTTTGTCGGACACAATGGGTCGGACATAATTGTTCAAAAGTCGGACACAGTGGTCCATTTTGGACATAATAGTGCGTAACATAGGCCTGTCTTTTATATCACAGCTGTATGGTATGTTGCTTGGGAGTATCTACCAAAAGGTAACATCCACTCATTCTTAAGAGAAAACCGGGATAAAGAAATGACTGCAGTATCTCCAGCCAATCTGATTCGGTTTGTTTTGGATATTGCTAAAGGAATGCAACACATTGCTGCATCTGGGGTATGTATGCCACCGTGTCACAAGTGATATCTATTTCATAGATACTTCATGACTATCACATGATTTGAAGTATGTCTCGCTAGTGTTTCAACCTCTTTTCAAACATCTTTTCTCGGATCATAGCTTTAAATTGAGCTTTACAGTTGGGAAATAAAAAAAATGAAGAACTCAGTGTGATCTATAAACCGGTTCGCTTTCGCTTTTCTTACTAATACGCTGAAGGAAGAGTACATGGTGCGTATGAAAAAACAGTGTTTGAATTCAAAATTAAACTGAGTGGTGTGATCCAATACATAAGTCGAGTGTTTGATGGCACTCCTTTTTATATCTCAGGAACCAGCCACGTAGTGATTTATTCCCACAGTCTCGTTGTCTTTCTTCTGTCTTGTCATACACTACAATAATCTTAAACAAGTTTTCCTCGATGCACCTGACATGGCGTTGTAAGACCTTCACCCATGAATGTAACATAACATGCATGGTCATCAGTTTTCTTGTCTTTTTGTCAGTGAGACCTAGGCCTACCTTCTTTACTTCCCTTCAACAATACCTGCACTGTGTGTGCAGTAGAATAGTCAGTCCTGCAGTAAAGTCAGTCTGTACGCGCAGTAAAATCAGTCTGTACGTGCAGTAAAATCAGTCAAAAAGTACAGCAGTAAAACCAGTCTGTGCGGTAGTAAAATCAGTCTATAAGTCAGAAAAAATCAGTCAGTACAGCAGTAAAATCAGTCAGGGCAGCAGTAAAATCAGTCAGTGCGGCAGTAAAATCAGTCAATACGGCAGTAAAATCAGTTACTATGGCAGTAAATCAGTCATTGCGACAGTAAAATCAGTTACGGCACTAAAATCAGTCAGTACAGCAATAAAATCAGTCAGTACGGCAGTAAAATCAGTCAGTACGTCAGTAAAATCAGTCTGTACGGCAGATAATTCAGTTAGTACGACAGAAAAATCAGTCAGTGCGGCAGTAAAATCAGTCAGTTCGGCAGTAAATCAGTCAGTACGGCAGTAAAATCAGTCACTACGGCAGTAAAATAAGTCAGTACAGCAGTAAAATCAGTCAGGGCAGCAATAAAATCAGTCAGTACGTCAGTAAAACCAGTCAGTTCGGCAGTAAAATCCGTCAGTACGTGCAGTAAAATCAGTCAGTATGTCAGCAAAATCACTCAGTACGGCAGTAAAATCAGTCAGAACATCGTAAAATCAGTCAGTTCGGCAGTAAAATCACAGTCAGTCCAGCAGTAAAATCAGTCAGTGCGGCAGTAAAATCAGTCAGTGCGGCAGTAAAATCAGTCAATACGGCAGTAAAATCAGTTACTATGGCAGTAAATCAGTCATTGCGACAGTAAAATCAGTTAGTACGGCACTAAAATCAGTCAGTACGGCAATAAAATCAGTGAGTACGGCAGTAAAATCAGTCAGTACGTCAGTAAAATAAGTCTGTACGGCAGATAATTCAGTTAGTACGACAGTAAAATCAGTCAGTTCGGCAGTAAAATCAGTCAGTATGTGCAGTAAATTCAGTCTGTACGTCAGTAAAATCAGTCACTACGGCAGTAAAATCTGTCAGTACGTGCAGTAAAATCAGTCTGTACGTCAGTAAAATCAGTCAGTACGGCAGTAAAATCAGTCAGTACGTGCAGTAAAATCAGTCTTAACGGCAGTAAGATCAGTCAGTACTGCAGTAAAATCAGTCTTTACGGCAGTAAGATCAGTCAGTACTGCAGTAAAATCAGTCAGTACGGCAGTAAAATCAGTCAGTACGTTGGTAAAATCAGTCTGTGCGGTAGTAAAATCAGTCTATAAGCCAGAAAAAATCAGTCAGTAAAATCAGTCAGTACGGCAGTAGAATCAGTCACTACGGCAGTAAAATAAGTCAGTACAGCAGTAAAATCAGTCAGGGCGGCAGTAAAATCGGTCAGTACGTCAGTAAAACCAGTCAGTTCGGCAGTAAAATCCGTCAGTACGTGCAGTAAAATCAGTCAGTACGTCAGCAAAATCAGTCAGTACGTCAGTAAAATAACTCTGTACGGCAGAAAATTCAGTTAGTACGACAGTAAAATCAGTCAGTCCAGCAGTAAAATCAGTCAGGGCGGCAGTAAAATCAGTCAGTGCGGCAGTAAAATCAGTTACTATGGCAGTAAATCAGTCATTGTGACAGTAAAATCAGTTAGTACGGCACTAAATTCAGTCAGTACGGCAATAAAATCAGTGAGTACGGCAGTAAAATCAGTCAGTACATCAGTAAAATCAGTCTGTACGGCAGATAATTCAGTTAGTACGACAGTAAATCAGTCAGTATGTGCAGTAAAATCAGTCAGTGCGGCAGTAAAATCAGTCAATACGGCAATAAAATCAGTAACTATAGCAGTAGAGCAGTAATTGCGACAGTAAAATCAGTTAGAACGGCACTAAAATTAGTCAGTACGGCAATAAAGTCAGTCAGTACGTCAGTAAAATAAGTCAGTACGTCAGTAAAATCAGTCTGTACGGCAGATAATTCAGTTGGCACGGCAGTAAAATCAGTCAGTGCGGCAGTAAAAATCAGTCAGTACGTGCAGTAAAATCAGTCATTATGGCAGTAAATCAGTCATTGCGACAGTAAAATCAGTTAGTACGGCACTAAAATCAGTCAGTACGGCAGTAAAACCAGTCAGTACGGCAGTAAAATAAGTCTGTACGGCAGAAAATTCAGTTAGTACGGCAGTAAAATCAGTTAGTACGGCACTTAAATCAGTCAGTACGGCAGTAAAACCAGTCAGTACGGCAGTAAAATCAGTCAGTACGGCAGTAAAATCAGTCAGTACGTCAGTAAAATAACTCTGTACGGCAGAAAATTCAGTTAGTACGACAGTAAAATCAGTCAGTTCGGCAGTAAAATCAGTCAGTACGTCAGTAAAATCAGTCTGTACGGCAGAAAATTCAGTTAGTACGACAGTAAAATCAGTCAGTTCGGCAGTAAAATCAGTCAGTATGTGCAGTAAATTCAGTCTGTACGTCAGTAAAATCAGTCACTACGGCAGTAAAATCAGTCAATACGGCAGTAAAATCAGTCAGGGCAGCAGTAAAATCAGTCAGTACGTCAGTAAAACCAGTCAGTTCGGCAGTAAAATCCTTTAGTACGTGCAGTAAAATCAGTCAGTACGTCAGTAAGATCAGTCAGTACGGCAGTAAAATCAGTCAGAACATTGTAAAATCAGTCACTACGGCAGTAAAAATCAGTTACTATGGCAGTAAATCAGTCATTGCGACAGTAAAATCAGTTAGTACGGCACTAAAATCAGTCAGTACGGCAATAAAATCAGTTAGTACGGCAGTAAAATCAGTCAGTACGTCAGTAAAATCAGTCTGTATGGCAGATAATTCAGTTAGTACGACAGAAAAATCAGTCAGTGCGGCAGTAAAATCAGTCAGTTCGGCAGTAAATCAGTCAGTATGTGCAGTAAAATCAGTCAATACGGCAGTAAAATCACTCAGTACGGCAGTAAATCAGTCAGTACGTGGAGTAAAATCAGTTAGAACGGCACTAAAATCAGTCAGTACGGCAATAAAATCAGTCAGTACGGCAGTAAAATCAGTCAGTACGTCAGTAAAATCAGTCTGTATGGCAGTAAATCAGTCATTGCGACAGTAAAATCAGTTAGTACGGCACTAAAATCAGTCAGTACGGCAGTAAAACCAGTCAGTACGGCAGTAAAATCAGTCAGTACGGCAGTAAAATAAGTCTGTACGGCAGAAAATTCAGTTAGTACGGCAGTAAAATCAGTTAGTACGGCACTTAAATCAGTCAGTACGGCAGTAAAACCAGTCAGTACGGCAGTAAAATCAGTCAGTACGGCAGTAAAATCAGTCAGTACGTCAGTAAAATAAGTCTGTACGGCAGAAAATTCAGTTAGTACGACAGTAAAATCAGTCAGTTCGGCAGTAAAATCAGTCAGAACGTCAGTAAAATCAGTCTGTACGGCAGAAAATTCAGTTAGTACGACAGTAAAATCAGTCAGTTCGGCAGTAAAATCAGTCAGTATGTGCAGTAAATTCAGTCTGTACGTCAGTAAAATCAGTCACTACGGCAGTAAAATCAGTCAATACGGCAGTAAAATCAGTCAGGGCAGCAGTAAAATCAGTCAGTACGTCAGTAAAACCAGTCAGTTCGGCAGTAAAATCCTTTAGTACGTGCAGTAAAATCAGTCAGTACGTCAGTAAGATCAGTCAGTACGGCAGTAAAATCAGTCAGAACATTGTAAAATCAGTCAGTTCGGCAGTAAAATCAGTTACTATGGCAGTAAATCAGTCATTGCGACAGTAAAATCAGTTAGTACGGCACTAAAATCAGTCAGTACGGCAATAAAATCAGTTAGTACGGCAGTAAAATCAGTCAGTACGTCAGTAAAATCAGTCTGTATGGCAGATAATTCAGTTAGTACGACAGAAAAATCAGTCAGTGCTGCAGTAAAATCAGTCAGTTCGGCAGTAAATCAGTCAGTATGTGCAGTAAAATCAGTCAATACGGCAGTAAAATCACTCAGTACGGCAGTAAATCAGTCAGTACGTGGAGTAAAATCAGTTAGAACGGCACTAAAATCAGTCAGTACGGCAATAAAATCAGTCAGTACGGCAGTAAAATCAGTCAGTACGTCAGTAAAATCAGTCTGTATGGCAGATAATTCAGTTATCACGGCAGTAAAATCAGTCAGTGCGGCAGTAAAATCAGTCAGTACGTGTAGTAAAATCAGTCAATACGGCAGTAAAATCAGTCATTATGGCAGTAAATCAGTCATTGCGACAGTAAAATCAGTTAGTACGGCACATAAATCAGTCAGTACGGCAGTAAAATCAGTCAGTACGGCAGTAAAATCAGTCAGTACGTCAGTAAAATAAGTCTGTACGGCAGAAAATTCAGTTAGTACGACAGTAAAATCAGTCAGTTCGGCAGTAAAATCAGTCAGTATGTGCAGTAAATTCAGTCTGTACGTCAGTAAAATCAGTCACTACGGCAGTAAAATGTGTCAGTACGTGCAGTAAAATCAGTCTGTACGTCAGTAAAATCAGTCAGTCCGGCAGTAAAATCAGTCAGTACGTGCGGTAAAATCAGTCTTAACGGCAGTAAGATCAGTCAGTACTGCAGTAAAATCAGTCTTTACGGCAGTAAGATCAGTCAGTACTGCAGTAAAATCAGTCAGTACGGCAGTAAAATCAGTTACTATGGCAGTAAATCAGTCATTGCGACAGTAAAATCAGTCTATAAACCAGAAAAAATCAGTCAGTAAAATAAGTCAGTACAGCACTAAAATCAGTCAGGGCGGCAGTAAAATCAGTCAGTACGTCAGTAAAACCAGTCAGTTCGGCAGTAAAATCCGTCAGTACGTGCAGTAAAATCAGTCAGTACGTCAGCAAAATCAGTCAGTACTGCAGTAAAATCAGTCAGTACGGCAGTAAAATCAGTCAGTACGTTGGTAAAATCAGTCTGTGCGGTAGTAAAATAAGTCTATAAACCAGAAAAAATCAGTCAGTAAAGTCAGTACAGCAGTAAAATCAGTCAGTACGTCAGTAAAACCAGTCAGTTCGGCAGTAAAATCCGTCAGTACGTGCAGTAAAATCAGTCAGTACGTCAGCAAAATCAGTCAGTACGGCAGTAAAATCAGTCAGAACATCATAAAATCAGTCAGTTCGGCAGTAAAATCAGTCAGTCCAGCAGTAAAATCAGTCAGGGCGGCAGTAAAATCAGTCAGTGCGGCAGTAAAATCAGTTACTATGGCAGTAAATCAGTCATTGTGACAGTAAAATCAGTTAGTACGGCACTAAAATCAGTCAGTACGGCAATAAAATCAGTGAGTACGGCAGTAAAATCAGTCAGTACATCAGTAAAATCAGTCTGTATGGCAGATAATTCAGTTAGTACGACAGTAAAATCAGTCAGTGCGGCAGTAAAATCAGTCAGTTCGGCAGTAAATCAGTCAGTATGTGCAGTAAAATCAGTCAGTGCGGCAGTAAAATCAGTCAATACGGCAGTAAAATCAGTAACTATAGCAGTAAAGCAGTCATTGCGACAGTAAAATCAGTTAGAACGGCACTAAAATTAGTCAGTACGGCAATAAAATCAGTCAGTACGGCAGTAAAATCAGTCAGTACGTCAGTAAAATCAGTCATTTTATGGCAGTAAATCAGTCATTGCGACAGTAAAATCAGTTAGTACGGCACTTAAATCAGTCAGTACGGCAGTAAAACCAGTCAGTACGGCAGTAAAATCAGTCGGTACGGCAGTAAAATCAGTCAGTACGTCAGTAAAATCAGTCTGTACGGCAGAAAATTCAGTTAGTACGACAGTAAAATCAGTCAGTTCGGCAGTAAAATCAGTCAGTATGTGCAGTAAATTCAGTCTGTACGTCAGTAAAATCAGTCACTACGGCAGTAAAATCTGTCAGTACGTGCAGTACAATCAGTCTGTGCGTCAGAAAAATCAGTCAGTACGGCAGTAAAATCAGTCAGTACGTGCAGTAAAATCAGTCTTTACGGCAGTAAGATCAGTCGGTACTACAATAAAATCAGTCTGTACGGCAGTAAGATCAGTCAGTACTGCAGTAAAATCAGTCAGTACGGCAGTAAAATCAGTCAGTACGTTGGTAAAATCAGTCTGTCTGGCAGTAAATTCAGTTAGTACGGCAGTAAAATCAGTCAATACAGGCAGTAAAATCAGTCTGTACGTCTGTGAAATCGGTCAGTACGGCAGTAAAACAGTCAGTACGTGCAGTAAAATCAGTCAGTACGGCAGTAAAATTAGTCAGTACGGCAGTAAATTCAGTCTGTACTGCAGTAAGATCAGTCTGTACGTCAGTAAAATCAGTTCTGTGGCGGCATTACCAGTTGGTACAGCAGTAAAATCAGTCAGGGCGGCAGTAAAATCAGTCAGTACGTCAGTAAAACCAGTCAGTTCGGCAGTAAAATCCGTCAGTACGTGCAGTAAAATCAGTCAGTACGTCAGTAAAATCAGTCAGTACGGCAGTAAAATCAGTCAGTACGTGCAGTAAAATCAGTCAGTACGTGCAGTAAAACCAGTCAGTACGGCAGTAAAATCAGTCAGTACGGCAGTAAAATCAGTCAGTACGTGCTGTAAAATCAGTCAGTACGGCAGTAAGATCAGTCAGTACGGAAGTAAAATCAGTTAGTACGTCAGTAAAATCAGCCTGAACGGCAGTAAAATCAGTCTTTACGGCAGTAAAATCAGTCCGTACGGTAGTAAATCAGTTCTGTACGGCAGTAAAACCAGTCAGTTCGGCAGTAAATTCAGTCTGTGCGGCAGTAAAATCAGTCTGTATGGTAGTAAAATCAGTTCTGTACGGCAGTAAAACCAGTCAGTACGGCGGTAAATTAGTCTGTATGTGCAATAGAATCAGTCTGTACGTCAGTAAAATCAGTCAATACGGCAGTAAAATCAGTCAATTCGGCAGTAAATCAGTCATTACGTGCAGTAAAATCAGTCAGTACGTGCAGTAAAATCAGTCAATACAGCAGTAAAATCAGTCAGTACTTTTCAGTAAATCAGTCTGTACGGCAGTAAATTCGGTTAGTACGGCAGTAAAATTAGTCAGTGCGGCAGTATAAAAAATCAGTCATTACGTGCAGTAAAATCAGTCTGTACGGCAGTAAGATCAGTCAGTACGGTAGTAAATTAAGTCAGTACGTCAGTAAAATCAGTCTGTACGGCAGTAACATCAGTCAGTGCGGCAGTAAAATCAGTCAGTACGGCAGTAAAATCAGTGAGTACGGCAGTAAAATCAGTCTGTACGGTAGTAAAATCAGTTCTGTACGGCAGTAAAACCAGTCAGTACGGCAGTAAATCAGTCTGTATGTGCAATAAAATCAGTCAGTACGTCAGTAAATTCAGTCAGTACGTCCTTAAAATTATTCAGTACGGCAGTAACATCAGTCAATGGCAGTAAAATCAGTCTGTACGGCAGTAAAACCAGCCAGTACGGCAGTAAATCAGTCTGTATGTGCAATAAAATCAGTCTGTACGTCAGTAAAATCAGTCAATACGGTAGTTAAATCAGTCAGTACAGCAGTAAATCAGTCATTACGTGCAGTTAGTAAAATCAGTTAGTACGGCAGTAAAATCAGTCAATACGGCATTTAAATCAGTCAGTACGGCAGTAAAATCAGTCTGTACGGCATTAAAATCAGTCTGTATGTCAGTAAAATCAGTCAATACGGCAGTAAAATCAGTCAGTAAGGCAGTAAATCAGTCAGGGCAGCAGTAAAATCAGTCAATACGGCAGTAAAATCAGTCAATACGGCAGTAAAATCAGTCAATACGGCAGTAAAATCAGTCAGTACGGCAGTAAAATCAGTCTGTGCGGCAGTACAATCAGTCTGTACGGTAGTAAAAACAGTCAGTACATCAGTAAAATCAGTCTGAACTGCAGTAAAATCAGTCTGTACGGCAGTAAAATCAGTTCTGTACGGCAGTAGAACCAGTCAGTACGGCAGTAAAATCAGTCTGTATGTGCAGTAAAATCAGTCAGTACGGCAGTGAAAACAGTCTGTACGTCAGTAAAATCAGTCAATACGGCAGTAAAATCAGTCAGTATGGCAGTATATCAGTCAGTACGTGCAGTAAAATCAGTCAGTACGGCAGTAAAATCAGTCAATACGGCAGTAAAATCACTCAGTACGGCAGTAAATCAGTCAGTACGTGCAGTAAAATCAGTCAGTACACTCTAAAACTAAAGTTAGTAAAAACAGCCTTAATCAGTAATTTTAGAACATTTTGGACTAATTTGAGCCAAAATGTGGTCTAAAATGACTAATTAAGGCTGTTTTGACTAAGTTAGTTTTTAGAGTGTTTGGCAGTAAAATCAGTCAGTATGGCAGTAAAATCACTCAATACGGCAGTAAAATCAGTCAGTATGGCAGTAAATCAGTCAGTACGTGCAGTAAAATCTATCAGTACGGCAGTAAAATCAGTCAGTACGGCAGTAAAATTAGTCAGTACGGCAGTAAAATTAGTCAGTACGGCAGTAAATCAGTCAGGGCAGCAGTAAAATCAGTCAATACGGCAGTAAAATCAGTCAATACGGCAGTAAAATCAGTCAATACGGCAGTAAAATCAGTCAGTACGGCAGTAAAATCAGTCTGTGCGGCAGTACAATCAGTCTGTACGGTAGTAAAAACAGTCAGTACATCAGTAAAATCAGTCTGAACTGCAGTAAAATCAGTCTGTACGGCAGTAAAATCAGTTCTGTACGGCAGTAGAACCAGTCAGTACGGCAGTAAAATCAGTCTGTATGTGCAGTAAAATCAGTCAGTACGGCAGTGAAAACAGTCTGTACGTCAGTAAAATCAGTCAATACGGCAGTAAAATCAGTCAGTATGGCAGTATATCAGTCAGTACGTGCAGTAAAATCAGTCAGTACGGCAGTAAAATCAGTCAATACGGCAGTAAAATCACTCAGTACGGCAGTAAATCAGTCAGTACGTGCAGTAAAATCAGTCAGTACACTCTAAAACTAAAGTTAGTAAAAACAGCCTTAATCAGTAATTTTAGAACATTTTGGACTAATTTGAGCCAAAATGTGGTCTAAAATGACTAATTAAGGCTGTTTTGACTAAGTTAGTTTTTAGAGTGTTTGGCAGTAAAATCAGTCAGTATGGCAGTAAAATCACTCAATACGGCAGTAAAATCAGTCAGTATGGCAGTAAATCAGTCAGTACGTGCAGTAAAATCTATCAGTACGGCAGTAAAATCAGTCAGTACGGCAGTAAAATTAGTCAGTACGGCAGTAAAATTAGTCAGTACGGCAGTAAATCAGTCAGTACGTGCAGTAAAATCAGTCAGTACGGCAGTAAAATCAGTCAAAACGTCAGTGAAATCAGTCAGTACGTCAGTAAAATCAGTCTGTATGTCAGTAAAATCAGTATGATGCCCAGACTGAGTACAAAGGCAAACATGACAATTACAAGTTGGCCAGTGATACACATCGACCTCTGTGTATGGTGGTCAGTTGTAGTATTCGGAACATGCACTGTATAACGTTATAGACAGACCTTGTCAAGATCTTCTTGTACTTCAACATTTAGAATGATCTTGTTATAGGATAAAGATTTGTTATCTCATTGACATAGCTGTGTCGAGTAATGAAGATTATCCATGTGTTGGTTAGAGCACTCGACACTGTTCTAAAGGTACTGGAGAAAAAAATGGGTGAGATTGACACGCAGGGTAGATTTCTACCAGAGAAGGTGGCACTATAATTATGATAATAACAAATAGACAAATAAAAGCAGGTTTAGATTACAGTGCAGTCGTCTTATTAATAGTTCCTTAAGGCTATAAATCATTACATTATTAACATATTTACCCGCTTACGAGCCGGGGACACGGGGGCTGCTGCTCCCCCCCAAAAAAAAAAATAAATCAATCAATCAATCAATCAATTAATTAATTAATTAATTAATTAAGTTTAATATCATGCTGTTGTTGATATAGATCGACCAAACTGAATCGAGAATTCAAGTTTGCTATTATACAAATATTGACTACTTCGAGTGGTGCAATAAAACTCGAGGTGATCCCCGGAGTAGCCTATTTTCCCGAGGCAGAGCCGAGGGAAGATAGGCGGCTCCGGGGATCAGCCTTAATAATACGTAAACTAATAAATAAATAAAACAAACAAATAAATAAATAACCGGGCAAAACAGAGGGATAATTCGGGCAAAGTTCTTACAAGAAAAATAAAAAGCCATTTTTGTAGAAATTGGTACTATCTGTGTTTTTATCTGTGTAAAAGTGCGGGTAAATAACACCCTCTGTCCCTTAACCAAAGAGTCCTCATACACCTATGAACATATTAACAAAGGGGACCAGACTATTGTAATTTCAGACCCTGTTTGGATTTCACATCTAATAGGATGAAAATTATTTGACATCAGTTTCTGCAGTATACAAACAGTAATGGCAAATGTTTCCAAATACAGGTAGTTCATAGCAAATTATCAGCCAGGAATATCGTCCTCAGTAATGACATGGTTGCCATGGTGTCTGGATTTGGACTGTCAAAATCAGCCGATATTTACGTCGAAACGTCTGAGGTAAATCAACCAGCCTTAATTAATACGGACCATTTTCGACAAAACAATTAAGAATATCATCATTTATTATTTAGAAGTAAGACAAACTAGAGTTAATTTGCATTAATCTTTAATGAAAAACAAACGACAATTTTTGTTATCAGGTATGGAGCCCTTCTTGCTGCCGGGCCCTGGAATCTTTGACTAACGATACATTCACCACAATGAGCGACGTGTAAGTATCCATGGCCTAATACACTAGCTCATTTTAGCACTCAGAAACTCAAATAGTGTAGCTGTGGAGGCGGGGGTGGGTTGGTGGCGACGCAGGGACAACTAGATTGCAACCCAAGTTGAATCATGTCTTTATCAAGAACTTTGCATCAATCCTTCATCTTTGCAAGTTTAAACTCCTGACGCAAAGAGCCAATTCCATAGAGAGGCGAAGGGCCGGAAGGTGGGCATACCTTTTCCCGGGCTTAAGGTTCAATTCAATTTCATAAGATTTATTCTCATACTGAACAGTACAAAAAGAAGTATTTAAAAAAACAATAATAAAATAAAAGCAATATTGGGGAGGAACGATTCCAATATAATACGGTTAGCAGCACTATGAAATAAAACTTCACAGTCAGCACAAAATGTTAAGCAGATCTATGTTGGGACCAGCTGGTATTGTGTGCTTCAGTTCGCCACCCTGATCGCTTTTTATTCCATGCTGTATTCCAGACTGCCCATGCTGTATTTCGATACTACTAAATTATACCCAAATCTTAAACAGTATTTGGTACACTACCTTATATCAAATTCACAATCTAAGGATATAAAAAAGGGAAATTAAAAATTATCAGTGGTATATTTGTTTGATTTTTCACTTGCACCCTGTTAGCTGATACTGTTTTCGACATCTTCACCAGAAGCACACAATGCATTGTTTGTACTGTAGCTGTTAGTGTCGATGTTAATGCTAAACATAACAGTGAATAGATTGTAGATAAAAAAAATTGATAAAGTAATGCCTAATTTTATCAATTAATGATATGCTAATCTCCCACCCTTTATAGCACAAATTTGAAGTCCAACCGTGCACGATAGATAGACCCCCTCACACCCCCGCTGGCCATGCAGCTTTGTAGCCTATTTTGAAACACGCCCTCCCCCGCCCATCAACCCCCATCAGGACAAGCAAAACTAAATGTTATGTCAAATGAGATTTAAGCAGCACCGTAGCGACCGGGGTGCTGGGGGATGTGAAACCCATAATATTTTACTAAGTAGAGCCACAGTCGGCAAATTGAGCACGAACCTTACCCGAGTAAGGGCTCGGGCTGAACACAAATCCATTCGGCAAGCCTAGAGATTTGCTGACTGAATGTTTTAGTTTAATCCTTGTAGTGTGAGAAGTCCAACTTTGAATTACAAATTCAATATTCTCGGCAACGTGCTGACCTCCCACTAAAAGACACGTAGAGCGTCCAGGGGCTTCGCCCCCAGACCGCCCTTGCAGAATTTCTGCCCCTAGACTTCATTAGGGGGGCGTTAGTTTATATATGTCCAAAGTCAAAAACGTTTATTGTCGGCAATTTGACAACCTTAAACTAAAAATCTGAGAGCGTCCGGGGAATTCGCCCCTGGACCCGCGTAAGAATTGTTGCCCAAACTCCAACAGTAGGGGATTTGTCCCGAGGCAAAAAGTATTCAAAGTTTGAATATCAAAATCAATTTTCGGCAACTTGGCGATCCTCCTTGGCCCTGAAAACACTAAAAACCGTAGAGCGTCCGGGGGCTTTGCCCCCTTGACCCATACTAGAAATTGTGTCCATATACTCCAACAGGGGATTTCCTTTAAAAAAAATCGGTTTTCAAAGCTTGCATTTCTTATATGAGCCGTCCAATGCTTGGCATCTGAGGGTCATTTGGAACCTTGGAATTACTGAAAAACCTCATGAGCGTTCGGGGGCTTTAACCCAGAACCCCCTCATGTAGTGAGTGAGTCCCATGTCATTGCGCTTTTACTTGGATTTGGTAATGTCAGTCGGCAAATTTCACTTCCACGCCCCCCTTCTCTACGCTGCTAGATTAAAGCTTGTAGACAAGTCTCTCATATAACTGGGTTATGGAATTATGAAGACTCCGGCTGCCGTAGTCTTTATCAAGACAAATCATTTTGCTCAAAATCTTATTATACTCAATTCTGTCTCAAATACTTGGCTTTTCATGTGTTTTGATGTTTTAACAGGGAAAGCAGTTTAAAGCTGTCCAAAATTAAATTAAGTTTCATAAGATTATTCATTTGTCAACATTTTCGTTTACCAGGTGGTCGTTTGGAGTTGTCGTCTGGGAAATTATATCTCTGGGTATGTTTTTCCATCTTAAAGGCTCAATATAGACTAATATATGTGAATAATTGTGTTCAGTTGAAGCAATAAAATCAACTTGTAATGTTTCAATACCAACTTTAAAACAAAAAAAACTGTGATAAAAGAAAGTAATAAGAAATTAAATATGTAAACAACCAAAATAAATCAAAAACTCAATAAAAATACTTCACAAATAAGTAAGCAAAAAAAAAATCTAGTTCACATAATATAAAACTTGTGACTGGATCGATCTTTCATAACTTGTTGATAGTTCCTTACAGGCTGGTCTTGAGCGTAAGATTGTCTTAAAAAAAAGAATACTTGTGAAAAAATGAAGATACATGTTATAAATGTTTTGTACAAAACATGCAAATAACTCACATTTCATTAAAACTAACTGTATCAATTTGGCAGCAATTTTTGTCTTCTAACAATGTGAATCTTCTTTTTGTGTTTTATATACATAACAATAAATCCAATGAACATCCTCGGGAATGGGTTTTAATTAGTTAACTTTATTTCAAAATATATAGGGACTAATTCTGATGCTGTATCCTACTATTCATAGCGCAATGCTGGTATTCTTCCAATGCAGGTCAGACCCCATATGCAACCATTGAATCTTGGAACCTAGCATCGAGGTTGACCAGTGGTTACCGTTTGCTTAAACCAAGGAGGTGTTCTGATGAAGTGTAAGATATAAATGACTCTTTTTACTGTTGAATTTAAATTAGTTAAAAACTGATTATACAAATTTGGTGTTTAAACACGAAAGGTACTTGTGCAAGAATTATTTTCATTATGGTTTGTTTTCCAAGTCAGTATATTTTCCAAATAGCCTATACATGATACGCTTAGGACAATAAAGATAATGCAATCATGCATACATAAGAGTAAATGTGCATTTTGTTTACAAACAATAGGTTTTGCTCTATTTTGTAACACAATATTGTGCTGCAACCATTCGGTTTTTTTACATTTTCTTTTTTATTTATGATAACCATTCGAGCGCTTCACTCAATTGGGATGACTATTTATATTTCACAGCTATAATCTGATGCTGAAGTGCTGGCAGAAAGATCCGAACAAACGACCACATTTTGAGCAAATCCTTGAAGATCTTACAGTGATGATGATCTAATGGACGAGTAATGAATACCATGCAAGAACCTCTGGTATAGGTTTTCCCGGCCAATTTCAACAAAAATCCATTCAAATTAATACCTGGCCGGGTCATTCAATTTTGCTTGAAAGTAAATCCTTGGGTTCATCAGAATTCAACAGTTAAACAGAATCATTCAATTTCGACACGTGAGCATTCATTCGACAAATAAAATCATTCAATTTAAAATGGTCACTTAGTTCATTCAATTTCTGATAAAAAATTAAGATAAGGGGGCTATAAAAAGTGAGAATAACTAAAATTAATGTTTAAAAAAACTGAACTACTATACAAGCACGTAAAGTGGTACATTGTAGGCCTAGGCATATAAACCTCGAATGAAATTTTGAAGAAAGTCACGATGCCCGGGTTTAGAGGACACAATCATCGACAAAAAACAGACTTCTATTCTTCTGCCATTGAGCGGAAACTTTGGAACTGGGTGTAAGATCGACATCGTGAGGAAAGATTTCTGGATACATAGATTGCTTATATTATTAACTGCGACATTGAAGTACAAAGTGGTTTAGACCTCTATAGGCCTATACATATATTAGACTATTACTATTTGTATTTCCATTTCAATAATTATTCAAACAATATTATAACAATATATATTTCCCAAAGAGAGAACTGGGTATCGCACTAGTATTGTGATAGAATTAGTAATATTACTATAACTATAGTATAATATTTTCATCTGATCCCGTTTGAAGTGTTTACGTAAATTATTTCACGTTTCTGAATCAGTTTAATTAATAAACTTGTTTTTTGTTCACATAAAAACTGGAAGGTGAAGAAAAAAAAACATGACGTTGTTCTTTTTAGCCATGCAAAATCGGCTTTCAATTTAGCCGAGAAAACTTGCGATTGGTATAATATTCGAATGGATTGTTAAATTAGATGGTTATTTTGTGAAGTTCTAGTAATTTTGCTTACACATGGAATGAAATCGAATGATTATCATGAGCAGTCATTCAATTTCTCGCATGAATTTCGTGCTTTTTTCATACCGAAATTGACCGAGAAAACATATGGTGTGAGGTAGCAAAATGTAAAATAATGACCATGAATTGTGTTGATTCTAGACGAGTGCATCATTTACTTTTTAAGAGTGTGTTGGGTACTCAGTTTTCACCCACTTTTTAAGCGAGTTGTCACTTTCACGTTTGACTCGTTGAATAGTAAACAAAAACAAATTATAACCTACAGTAAAAAAAATCGTTTTATAGCTATTACTGTTTGGATAAGAGAACTCAGATTTCACTCTAAAAAGTGAGTTAACACTTTCACTTTTGACTCATTTGATATGTGGATGTGTTTAAAAACACTTTAAGTGTGTACTGGAATTAAGTATTCACCCACTAAGTCATTTCGCATTTTCATATTTGACTCATTAGATAATGTAAAAGTGTTTAAAAAAAACAAGCGACAAGGTGGGTACTTTTGTATTTTAATAACTATATTCACTCACTAAGTGAGTCATCGTCTTTACATTTGACTCATTTGATAATTAAGTGATGCGTTTAATAACTAGTTAAAGTGTGTAAAGGTACTCAGTATTCACTCACTAAGTGGGTCATCGTCTTTACATTTGACTCATTTGGTAATTAAGTGATGCGTTTAATAACTAGTTAAAGTGTTTAAAGGTACTCAGTATTCACTCACTAAGTGGGTCATCGTCTTTACATTTGACTCATTTGGTAATTAAGTGATGCGTTTAATAACTAGTTAAAGTGTGTAAAGGTACTCAGTATTCACTCACTAAGTGGGTCATCGTCTTTACATTTGACTCATTTGGTAATTAAGTGATGCGTTTAATAACTAGTTAAAGTGTTTAAAGGTACTCAGTATTCACTCACTAAGTGGGTCATCGTCTTTACATTTGACTCATTTGATAATTAAGTGATGCGTTTAATAACTAGTTAAAGTGTGTAAAGGTACTCAGTATTCACTCACTAAGTGGGTCATCGTCTTTACATTTGACTCATTTGGTAATTAAGTGATGCGTTTAATAACTAGTTAAAGTGTTTAAAGGTACTCAGTATTCACTCACTAAGTGGGTCATCGTCTTTACATTTGACTCATTTGGTAATTAAGTGATGCGTTTAATAACTAGTTAAAGTGTGTAAAGGTACTCAGTATTCACTCACTAAGTGGGTCATCGTCTTTACATTTGACTCATTTGATAATTAAGTGATGCGTTTAATAACTAGTTAAAGTGTGTAAAGGTACTCAGTATTCACTCACTAAGTGGGTCATCGTCTTTACATTTGACTCATTTGGTAATTAAGTGATGCGTTCAATAACTAGTTAAAGTGTGTAAAGGTACTCAGTATTCACTCACTAAGTGGGTCATCGTCTTTACATTTGACTCATTTGATAGTAGACCGATTGCGCGATCTACGTCACGTAACCCCTGTTGGGTTAAAAATGTAAACACACACGTAATCCTCCATAGGAAAGGGTGGTACAGTACACGATGATTAATGCATTTAGTTAATTCGATCGAGGCTTTTTTTGATCGAAATCTGTGAAACATATTCCAAAGTTTGTAGCAAAGATCTTCAAAAGGCTGAATAAAGCCAGTAAGGACAATTCCAACAAGTCTTGAAAATTGTAAAAGTACCGTATAAATGTGCACGATGTGTACAGTGCGCGACGGAACGTTAGGCCAGACGACCGCGATCACCACACACTTTTCAACACAAAAATTTCAGACGGGTGGCTACACAATAGTCGTCCGACGCCAGTAGTGCATGGCTTAAAAAACCTCTTTTCTGAAGCATTGTCATGTTAAATTATGAAACAGAGATGCGATTTAAATTAATGCCACACCGTACTACTTTAAATAAAGGGGCTGATTAGCTAATTCATCGCCTAACGAAAGTATAATTGACTGTTTTTTGATGTGTTAAAATGACTAGCTAGTGTGTAAAAGTACTCAGTTTTCACGCACTAAGTGGTAGGCCTATGTAAAATGTGAACCATTTTATGAGTAAAATTGCAGATTGCTGAATAAATACACACTTTGTGTGTTGAGTTTCCAACTACATCTTACCTGTTTGTGTCATTCTTGTGTCAAGCATTCTTTATTATTATCTTGTGTAACTTATGAGTGTGTTTCAGTCGTCGCATTTTTGCTGTCTGACAGATCGATTAAAACTTTTCAGCAAATAAAAATTGATGTTTTGACATAACGTGATGTGGGCATAGGGGCCGATAGGTGGGGGACAGCCCTTCCCCCTCCCCTTTTTTATTGTTAGATTCTTTCAATTCTGCAGACATCATAGACTTGACTCTGGAGTGACTTTTTTAGATGTTACCCCAGCCCCACTGCTCTCTGTTATACTGGTAGTTGTCAGTATACTAGAGATCAGTGCCCCACCCGCAATGGTTTTTTCTGCAGTTCGGAATTTCCATCCTCGAAAATGTTTATTTTTTTTTAAGGATTCCCTTTTTGGAATCGATTCAAAGAAAAAAATTCCCCATTGAAAATCATTATGACAGTGGCAATTTAGAACTACAGAAAAAAATAAAACACCCCGCCCTAGCCAGAACAAGAAACGGCCAAGAGCGCCCTCGGTTGACATTGAATTTACACTCCGTTCTTGATTGGTTGGTGAAAACCAAAGATTATAGGGCGCCGAAGGCGCAAGGTGGGGAACTGGGCCTTTATGTATACATCTTATGCACATGACGTCATTTGAGTAGGGCGCCCTCGTCTAGAGGTCAAAATGAGGTTGTTCATTGGCCAATCCTGTGCGCCGCGCGTACAAATCTCTGCGTTTCCATTGTTACATCGTCGATTTACCTCTAAGATGGCGGCGTGATGACGTCAATGCATAAGGTCTATTGTTGGAAAGTGTAATACGCATGGGCGCCATTTCGGCAAGTGAATGCATGTGTTTCCCATTGATATAATAGACCGATTGCGCTACCCGCGTCACGTGACCACTTTTGGGTATAATGTAAACACACACGACATCCTCCATAGGAAAGGGTGGTACGGTACACGATGATTAATGCATTTAGTTTATTTGATCGAGGCTTTTCTTGCTCGAAATCTGCAAAAAGACATTTCAGAGTTTGTACCAGAGACCTTCAAGTGGCTGAATAAAGCCAGTAAGGACAGTTCCAGCAAGTC
Organism: Marthasterias glacialis; assembly: GCA_911728455.2. NCBI lineage: Eukaryota > Metazoa > Echinodermata > Asteroidea > Forcipulatida > Asteriidae > Marthasterias > Marthasterias glacialis. Next base: position 9,320,348 of record OU452232.1, on the reverse strand, counting down.
TTGAAAATTGTAAAAGTACCGTTTAATTTAATGTGCACGCACGACGGAACGTTATGCCAGACGACCGCGATCACCGCACACTTTTCAACACAAAAATTTCAAAGTTTTGAAGCTGAAATCCTCCAAAGAAATTGCTTTCCAAAACTGTGTGATTCCTTTGCCTATTTGAAATTCTGCAAGGCTAAGTATTAATGATCACTTTTCCAACGTTGTTTATCCTTTTTTACAGTGATTTAGGCCTACATTACAAACAAAATAACAGACGGGTGGCTACATAATAGTCGTCCGACGCCGGTAGTGCATGGCTTAAAAAAAATCTTTTTAGTAGAATTCTGTTAAATTATGAAACAGAGATGTGATTTAAATTAATGCCAAAACATACTACTTTAAATAAAGGGGCTGATTAACTAATTGTTCACTTAACAAAAGTAAAATTGACTCTGTCACGGCCTATCTCTTTACACGTATTTTGCCTTCACGTATTTTGCCTTTACACGTATTTTGCCTGTATGGGTTATACCGCATGTCAACATTGTCGCGCAATCGGTCTATTGTCAGTGCCTACACTGGTCCGCACGTATCAGTGTTGTACCAATAGAGTCACTTGCCGAAATGGCGTCCAGTGAGATTTCACATTTCAGCCAGAGTTCCCCATCTTGCGCCTACGGTGCTCTATAATCTTTGGTGAAAACTAATAATTTCAAACAAAAATGATTTTTATACTACGACCATCCATGGAGTAAAGAAAAGAAGAGAATTTTCCATTTGGTGGCTTTATAGGGACATCGCTCATTATTCACGTTTTGTACCAAAGTCGCAAATATTGACGCCAATATTCACGACTTGGCCCCAAGTCGTCAATATTCACGACTTGAGCTAAATCGCAAACACACTCATGCGTGATGTTTTTCACAGCAACTTGGGGTGTTGGTTACCAAGACAAGCTGATCTCTAAATGTTAAAGCAAGTTGAGTATAGTCGTCTGCACCTGGGCCCAATTTCATGGCTCTGCTTACCGCCGAATTATGCGCTTGTGATCTCCAATCAGTAAGCACAGACAATACAATGCTAAAAGTGTGTACGTAGGGTGCTCCTGCCAGACTATTACTTGCCTACCTAGGTTGCTAAAAAACATAAACATTCACGCCTGACTGGGTTTGCGACTTGGGGTAAGGTCATGAAGATTGACGTCAATATTTGCGTCTTGGGGTACAAATTGTGAATATCGGCGACAATATTTGCGTCAAAGTTTGCCTCATTATTCGCAACTTTGGGTACAAATCGTGAATATTTGCGGCATATATTACACTGGCGTCAATATTTGCGACTTGGGGTACAAATCGTGGATATTGGCGTCAATATTTGCAACAAGGGGCCATTTGAATATTGGCGTCAATATTGGCGTCAATATTTGTGACTTGGGGCAAAGTCATGAATATTGGCGTCAATATTTGTTACTTGGGGTACAATACGTGAATATTGGCGCCAATGTTGGCGTCAATATAATTATATGTGCGATGTCCCTTCAAAGCCAACATACATTGTCAAAGACAGATAAAGAGAAAGCACGACTGGCGACGTCACGACGCGGCGCATGGTAGCATGACGCAACGGGCGCCGGCAGGACACCACGGCACGACGCGACGGAAAAAGTCAGGCACAAAGCGACGGCACTACCGCTTATCACCGACGGCACTATAACCATTGAATCAATGTAAAGACAGGCAACGGCACAACGCAAGAGCACGATGCAACGGGCATTGGGCGTCTTTAGAACACCATGTTTGTAAAAAGTCTCGAGAAACTAGTTTATACGGCTGACTCTGTACAACAGGACCTGTGATGTTGCGTGTGACTCGTCTGTGGAGCATTTGGAAAATCTTGCATATGAGAAAGTTCAGGCGTTTTAAGTAATTTACGTTCACGGACAGTTTTGGATAGTAAAAGTAGAGCAATTTTGTGTATCTGACAATAACGGGACACTAGTGGTCATTTCTGTCGTATATAATTAGCAATAATAGTTTGTGATAAAAAACAAAAAACAAACACGCAAAAAATCCAACTGTATCCTACTCAAATACTTTCCCTATACTAGGGTAAAATTTCGTCAACTAGCCTAAGTAATAACACTCATCATATCATTGAAATGTTTGCCTTAAAAATGTTGACGTGTCCTCTGAAATACCCATGTCTGGATCCTGTTCCACTAATGCGGAAGCCGGGTGGTGCCAGTGGAAAAAGGGGAATAATGTTTTTCACGAACGCGTGAATGTTTTTTATGTACCATTTATCTGGCAGCCGCCACTTAATTATGTTGTGACCGCCACTTAATTATCTGGCGGCCGCCACTTACGCCACATAATTATCTGGCGGCCGACACAAAACAATCTGCTAACAGAAACCATCAATAAACACTACATGCACTCAAAAGTAGTATGAAACTGATTTCAGATATTAATTAATGTCATGGTGGCCGAGCTTAACGTGGACACCCGATCGTCATAGACAAAGGACACACAGAGCTCCCGAACTCAAGCGATCCAACCAACCCCGGCTTCCAATGTAACGTGGCGTGTCGTGGCGTTGGACTCGAAATCCAATGGGGTCTCCCCGCACAGGTTCGAATCCTGTCTATGACGTACATTTTTTAATGCGAAAAGGACAAAGGTTTGGACTGTATTTCAATTTAGTGTTCAACGCCTTCAGTATACTCGCCCACCGTGACTAGACGAGGTGAAATGTGCAGTAATTTTCCTTTTTGGCTTAAGCAATGTTGTGTTTCTCCACGTTGTTCTTAGAAAAGTAGAACAAAAATTACAGCCTGTGAATTTTAACTTTAGACCGATAAAACAGCATGTTTCTTTTTCACAATTTTGTTATATAGTGTATAAAGATACACTTTTGTGCTGAGGCTACTACATAATTATTTCAAAATATTTTTTTAGTTGCAGATTTGATTTTCATTTATCTCGCTGTTTATTAAAATGTTTATACTTGTTGGTTTTTCAAAAGTAGGTTGAGTGTGTACTGTCGTGGTGCCCGAGGTTAAGACGTTGGATTTAAAATCCGATTGGGTTACCCGCACAGGTTCGAATCCTGTCCACGACGGTTTTCTTTCTTTTTTCTTCGTGTCTGAAGACAATAAGCTGATTAAGTTAAACACTGAATACAGCTTCTCTCGGCTGGGCGTTGTGGCGTGCGCCTGTAATCCAGTTACATTGGAAGCCGGGGTTGGTTGGATCGCTTGAGTTCGGGAGCTCTGTGTGTCCTTTGTCTATGACGATCGGGTGTCCACGTTAAGCTCGGCACCGGCATGGTTAGCTCGGCGGAGGTTGAGCTGACCAGGTTGACTAGGGAGGGACGTACCGGCTCAGGGCGGAGACGCAGCAGGCAAAAGTCCCCGTGTGGAACAGCAATGGGATTGCACTCGAGAAAAGATGACGTCACACAGCCCGGCCAATATGGCGAGACCCAATTCTTTTACTGATTTTTAAATTTCCAATGTGAGATGAATATAGAGGGAAATTATGCCCTATCAATTTCGTTTATTGTTAAGGGTTTTCAAGTCAAATTTGAATGGAGCCGAAAGGCCTTGGCCTTACTTATATTTTAGGCTTAGGGCCTAGGGCCTACTCTCATAAAAATGAGCGAGCAGCACGAAGCCGTAAAGGCGCAAGGGCCTTAAGAATCACAACTTGTATAAACTGGTTTGGTAGATATTTGCTTTTTTTTAGTAAAAAATGTATTGAAAAAATTATGAAATAGGCCCTATAAGTTACTTTTTGTTTTAGACAGTGAATTTTTTTTATCATTAACATTGGTATGAGTGTGATAGCGTTATTGGTCGAAAAATAAACTGTTGTATATTTTGCAGTGAAGACAGCAAAATAGTCCTACACACAGTTTTTCAATTCGGTCGTTAATGGTACGCAAGTAGGTTTCAGTCGGCGCACTTTTGCTGTCTGACCGATCGATTTTTTCAGCAAATAACAATTTATATTAAAACGCACCGCCCCAGCCAGCCAGCCGGCCAGAAACGGAAACTGCAAAGAGCGCCCTCAGTTGACAGTGAATTTACACTCGTCCGTTCTGGATTGGTTGGTGTGTGGGATCGTGTTGTGCTTCAATTCACCATGGAAAGAGGTACTAGAATTTTGCCAGATTTATGACAATTTCAGCTCAAACTAACTTTATGTAATTATATCCAGGCTTAGCCAGGTTATATTTAATATACAGCTTAAAATGCAAAGTTTCTGATGTGATAATTTTGAAGTTATTGATCGGCGATTTTTACAATTCATTGACACGGATGGATTGGAAGTCTGCCACGTGTAACGTGTTTAGTGCACTTAACAAGTATCACTATAGTATAGTGATGCCCTTAGCCCCACGCACTAGCATGGCTATGATGCCCTATGCTATAGTCAGTAGCCTAAATCATTATTGACCGTGAATGAGGCCTAGGTTGGACTCCTCCGTTACATCATGCAACGCAACGGAGTCCAAGGTTACTATTACTAAGACCCAGTAACTGGGGCGCTGTACTCCTTTTTTTAAAATTTGACATTGTCGGTCGTACTAGCTAGCCTACTTACTAGAGTAGTAGTAGTACAACCGACAATGTCAAAATTAAAAAAAAAAAAAAAAAGGAGTACAGCGCCCCGGTTACTGGGTCTAGGTTACTAGTACTAGTATAATAAAGGTCCCCTGCCATTAGGAAAAATAGTTGTAATTTTTTTTTAATTTATACCTGATATTAAGTGATAGTGACTGATACTTAGAACCAGTAACTGGGGTGCTGTACTCCTTTTTTGAGATTTTGACTTTATCGGTTGTAACTTGTAGTGTACTAGCTAGCGCCCAAGTCTGTACAGCTGTAATGTATGTGGGAACTCACATTTATGAATCTGTTTAAAAAAATTCAAAATGACGACAAAGACTCAACAGAATTGCTGGAAAATCTACTGCCACTGGATTCTCAAGATATCAAAGATGAAATAAAATGCATAATTGTACTCGCGATTGTATTCTGTCCTCCAAATCGATGATTTTTTAGGCCACCTAAAATTCAAAATGCAGTCGTTATGATCTGCGCTTTACTACTACGTGACATCAACTACTGTTAACAAAATGGATTGCATGTTCGCTGATGCCCTGACTTGCATGTTGTTTTGCGCAGTCAACACAGGATACCAGCAACATAGATCGCGCGCTCGACCAATCATGACCAATGGTAAATTCTATATACAGTCGACTCTCGTTAATACGAGGTCCGCCGGACTGGCCCGTTTTTCTCGTATTAACCGAACCTCGTATTATCCGAGCGCGGTATTAACAATGCACAATGCATGACATAATGGACGCCCGTGTATAAATGCACCCGTACTGCAATGGACACTGCATAACTGTGATGATTTACAGGTACATGTACCATACAAACATACAACATTTTGGGCAAATAAAACTGTTTGATTTAATTAATTTATTTCGAAAGTCAATTTATGAAACAATTTACATTTTTCATGACTGAAAAAGGAACGCATATGACTTTAACTTGCCGTTCTTGGCAGCCAGTTTCGGTCGCAACGGCCAACATGACAAGTTGAATGTTGATTTTCATTGGTTGTCACACCGTACCTTAGTAAGTAATGCGAGATAGCTCATAGCCAAGGCGGGATACCAGCGAACAATAAACGGTCTGGTGTCCACCTCTCATATGCGTTGTACAATTACTACCATTTAATAGACTGGTACCATTGCCAACGCTCAAATAGCACCTCTATTGATCATGATCAACGGAGCGGTAGCACATGTTTTGAAAGGCTGGGACGTCAATATTTCACCTCCATGAAGGTAAACTATCGATGCCCAACAATTGATTCCCCAAACTCGCTATACAAGTAAGACAAACAATACATTTGCTCGTTACGGGGCCGCAAGAATACCTCGTATTATCCGTGTTCTCGTTATGACCGTGCTCGTATCATCCGTATTTAAATGCATTAAAACACGCACGGGGCAGTTCGGGACCGGCAAAATACCTCGTATTAACCGGAACCTCGTAACATCCGAGCTCGTTTTAACGAGAGTCGACTGTAGTGTGGATTGCGTGTTGGCTTATGGAGACTGGTATCCTGTATTGACTGCGCAAAACAATATTCAAGCCAGGGCATCAGCAAACACGCAATCCTTTTTGTTAGGAAGCAGTAGTTGATGTCAGATTCATAAAAAATCTGCTTCGTCAGAGTTCCCACATACATTACGGACTGGGGCACTAGTACGACTGATAATGTCAAAATCTCAAAAAAGGAGTACAGCGCCCCAGTTACTGAGTCTAGGTGATACTTTGATAGAGGAAGCTTTTTTAACATATTCCTTATGTTGGGAATTCCAAGACTGCTATTTTTGTCCTTGGGTGACTAGACCCAGTCCAAGTAACTGGGGTGCTGTGCCTGTATGCCCCCCTACTCCTCTTTTGAGATTTTGATTTGATTGGATCGCACTACTTCTATTAGCGCCCCAGCCCGGTATATGTGTTATAGCTGTGACGAAGTGGATTTAAAACGAATGTGTGATACCCTGTTCAAAAATTGCAAAAAATACAACAAAGACTACAAAATTGCTGGAAAATCGCCTAACTGGCTTCTCAAGTCAGGTATCAAAGATGAAATAAAAGGCATTTAATTGTACTCACGATCATTTTCTGTCCTCCAAATTGTGTTGGAAATTGACGTTATTAACTTTGATATCTCTGGTGTAACTTTCTGTGATGACTCTGTGTGTAAAAAACTTGTGCGCATGCGCACAATATTCGAGTGAACATTCTCTAGTTTACATACATACACTTACCTGCTGTGCTCATTTACAACTTCTGTGCAATTGAAACATGCGTGCACAATATTGCACGCTATTTGGGCCTGCACAAGTTTCAGATTTGTGCTGCGAGCGACGCATAATTAACTCTATCACTACAGATTAAAAATATAGCTGTGACGGAATTGTTTATTATTTTGTTTATTTTGAGCCGCTGGCAGCGGCTCTCCGGCGTGTGAAGTAATTCACCGAGCTGCTGTGAGTTAATTCGGCGCATGTGCATGTAGAAACTTCACACAAAAAGTACATTTTGGGCAGTCATAGCAACTAAGATGTTACCAGCGTAATTATACAGTGGCTAAATTGAGATGATTGGGCACAACTAGTTTACATGGTGTTATTGGTCAATGTTTTTGTACAGTAAAAGTCTATTCAAAGAAAACATTTTAGTTTCACAAGACCATGGAGTGATTAGTGGTGAACTTAAACTGGACACAAAATGTACAATAAACCATTATTTTTGTTTTCAAATTTTAACATTTTTATCCACAGAGGCTCGCAAGTGCTCGCCAATCTTTGAGGAGAAATTTTTAAACTTTAAAAAGCCAGCCCTTCATACAACTAACTACCTGGTTCAATCAATTATGAGCAAAAAGTGAGAGGAAAAACTCTAAAACTCTAGTGTGAATTATGGCCCTATTATAACCCATCATTCATTGCTTCAATTCCTGGTAGTGTTCAGGCATGCATCTTCTTACAGGATCATCTGATACATCCTAATTACCAAATTGCAATGGCTGATTGCTGTTGTGCCTACCCTTTTACAAAACTGTAGGAGACATCTACAGTTAGATGTAGTTTGACAAGGTTTGGTCAGACAATGCTGTCTAACCATACAGCAAGGGTCTATAAACTAACAGCCTCGATCTCTAATCCCTACAGGTGCGACTCTGTTAGTGTTGATGCTGTGTACAGTGTTAGGACAAGCATTGAGTCCCATTACTGTCTTATCACTTGATGATCAGGCCAAGCTGAAGGCTGTCCTGGCCCAGACACACCCCTTCACTGACCTTGCCAGTGCCCACTATTCTATCCTAGGCTTGAAGCTGTTCAATGCACCTGTTCCAAATGCAAAGGTTCGTTTCCAAAACATTTCATTGCTCCATTTAATGTGACTCACTGTGAAAATAAGTTGAATGTTGCTTAGTGATTTAATTTTATTGAAATTTGTGTGTGTTATTTCTTCATTAATGTAAATTTACAGTTTTTTCCTTATACAAAGAAAAATTCACGACAACACTTTGAGAACAAGGTTGCAAATGTTGTCGTTATCAATGTGTTAAAGCTGACAATAACACCAGTGATCGTGATAATTAATATACAATACACCAAACACTGGTTTCTGCTTTTTTAAAATGAACTTGTGAAATTTTGTTGTTAATTCCCTACTGTTCATTAAAGTTCCTGTGGAGAACTTCACATGGGCATGCAACTTTTCAACTGATCAGCAGAGTTACGCCCATTTTTAAATGTACCGTAGTTTATAAACTGAGCGCTGTATAAAGATGTTGGTGCTTGCCAATTGCAAAATTGCATGTCTGTGTTTATAGGGTATGCTGCATCAAATGCAATGCAACTTACATGCACTTGAAACAAAAACATTCTGGTTGATTGACCAACAACGTCTTTTTTCTAAATTCCATATTTTTCCTTGCGTATTTATGAAGGAGACATGTAGTTTCTTGAACAGCAAGGTAGACACAGGTAGTGTAGAGTCCATCTACTATGCAACAACAGCAGCAAAGGCACTTGGAAATTGTAAGGTAAGCAAACATTTGTGTCAAATTAAAACCTCGGAATATCTGACGTCTTTTCTGTGAGTTAATTCGAATTTCCTGTAATCAGGGATGAAATTCTTCCAACTTTTGTCGGAAATCCAACCTTGCAATTTTGAAAATCAAACTTAAAAGTTTAGTTTCGTTTTTCTGCCCTGGATGTTTAATTTTTAGAATCCAACTTCAGTCATTATTTGTTTTAAAAACTGAACATCAAATTTTAGTGTGTTAAATAGTTGAATAAAGGTCCAAGAGTCTGAACTATACTGGGATCACAGTGTACGCAATCCACACACACACACACACACAAGTGTGTATTTACCTCCAATTGGGGACCTCCTATTGTCCCTCTTTTGTTTGTAACTTTTTAGCGACAGCTCCCATTGGTTTTGAACACGATTTCCAACTGGGGACCTTTTCCAACCAGGGACTTTATTGTCCTCTTTTGTTATAAGTCCCTGGTTTGAATGCCTAAACAAACTCACACACACTGAGCAACACACAAATGTGGTCTCATTACTATGCAGCCAAGCAGAGGCAAGAACCATTGTATACAATGCAATAGAAAGCATTAACCCTAACTTTACTACATGTAGGACCATTTGCCCACACATAACCCAAGTCCTACAATATCCTTCAGTCTGAGATGGTAAAAAGACCATAAAGCTCAAATCCTTCTAAATCCTTGTGAAGTTTATCCACATAGCATATGACCATATAAATGGCATACAAATTCTTTTTTCTTAAATATTTTCGGTGAGTGAGCTCATTTTTATTAGGATGTCTGATGCAGCCCATGATAATCTGTTCGTTATATTTTCATATCATAGTTATGTTTCCACTTTAGCCAAATTGCATATGACCCAATTTCCTACTATATCACATTTTAGCAAAATCACATATGATCCTAATCCTTCCAAATCCATCTTCATCAAATACAGCCTAATAGCCTAATTCCTACTTAATCCTTCCACAGCAGAAATACACCATGACCCAAATTCTATGGATCCTTCTCTGCTGCAGTGGCCTCATACCCCATATCCATCGAAATCCTTCTATTATGAAAAAAGGAAATTGAAGGATAATGGTTGGCAAGGGTTAAGCCCTCTGTTGGCGAATTCTAAAAAAAAAAAACACTTGTAAATGACTTGGTAATTAAGAATACCTATCTGCACATGCTCCGTAAAACGAAAAAATACCCAATTTGTCAGGTTCCCAATCTAAAGCCTTGAACAGAATGGTCAGCAGCGCACAGTTCCTCAGAAACTTAACCCTCTTGAAATCAAATTGTTTTGACATAAACAACCGTTGATGACTTGTTTGAACACTCAAGCATTAAGCATACTCTCCCACAACAGAAGGCTTGTGTTGAAAGGCAAATTTTACAAACTCTACTATCACCTTGAACATGTTAAAGATGTTTTACAGCAAAATAAGTAACCAAAAATGTCTTACTTACTGTACTCCCTTTCACATAATAAAAAGTTGTTGGTCTTTGTTTCCTTAGTTTTATCTGTAAACCTCAAATACTATTTTAGATACAACCTTTTTTATGACAGTGTGTGGATATTTGGCATTTCAGATCTTGTTACTCCAATTTGAAGGGATTGCATAATGGCAAACTTGTTTTATTTTACCATCATTGGGAAGATCCGATCTTTCTTGTTCAAACCATAGTAAGCTTGTGTATGGAGAATGAACATGGACAAAATGTTGCACAGTGAATGCATGTGCTATAATTAATATAACATTTATACAATGTTTTTCTTTTCCATTAGGTAACGGTGAATGACCAGTCTATATTGACAGCCATCAATGACAGTGTTGATATGACAACTCTGTTTTATGCTGTGTCTGCCCTTACTACTCTAGGCATTCAGTGTAAGTGTCATCTTTCCTGGTCTAATAATAATACAAAGTTATAAAAGTGCACCTCAAGGTGCTACAGAAAAAGACTCTACAAAGTACCAAATCTCTCTACAGAAAATTACACCCAGCACATGAATGCTAATAACTTGCAATAAACAGTAGTTTCTTAGGTTGAGTTTGAAATGTGTTGAGAGAGTGAATGTTTCTTATGTTGCTGGGCAGCTTGTTCCACAAGACTGGTGCAATATGTGAGAAGGCACAATGGCTGTAGTATGTAGTTTGAGATTGAGGGACAATGTAGATGGTAATGACAGTGTTATGTTTCAAGAAGATCTTTGATGTAGCCAGGTGCAGACAAGTTAGAGTACCTTGTACTCAATTCTCTTTGGTACTGGGAGCCAGTGGAGTTCTTTAAAGATTGGGGTGATATGTTCATGCTTCTTTACGTTTGCAAGAACTCGAGCGGCATTGTGCAGGATTCTCTGAAGTCTGGATATGGAAGCATTTTTCAGGCCGGCCAGTACTGCATTGCAGCACTCTAGTCTTGATGTAACGAGGGCATGGATGACTTTTTCAGCATCCGAGTTGGAGAGATACTTGCGGCTTCTAGCAGTGTTCCACAGATGGATAGTGCGCACTCTTACATGGCTGAACTGCTCAGCATTCATGCTCAGCACGCTGTCAAGAAGAATACCTAAATCTCAGACAGTGTCTGAGACAGGCAGGTTGTGACCGCTAATGGTGAAATGCAGCAAATCAAAAGCAGAAAGCTGATGTCGTGAGGCAGTGAGAAGCAAATCTGTTTTGTGATTGTTCAGTTTCAGGAAATTGCTTTCCATCCACAGCTGCATCTCAGTTATGCAGTTCTGGATCTGCGGAAAAGTGACTTGATCGGTAGTTCCTGGCTTGAAGGCGATGTAAAGTTGAGTGTCATGTGCATAAAGATGGAAGTTCAAACCATGATGTGGTGTAGTGTACTTAAAAATAGTGCAAAACTACTATACAATAAGAATTTTACCACAAGTGTATATCTATATTTATTTATTTTGCCGCAGTGCTCCAAAAAAATTTATTGGACTGTTCTTCCAAACGAGACAAGGTCGTGTCATGGTTGGTTTCTACATGGAGTTGTCCACAATGTTTAGAAGGGTTTTGTAGAATTTAGAGTGTTGGGTGGACGAGTTTCTGTGTCTAGTTAATGTTTATTCTGAAAAAATTGAAATGTCAAGGATCTATGCGTGAATTATATATTAACAAATATTGAATGCATATGAGTGCGTTGTCGCAGTATATAATCATCCAATAAAATCTGGCTTTTCCATTTCACTCAGCTTTGCTTTGTAAAATGGAATAGTCCAGTTTTCACCATGTGATTATATTCTGCGACAATACACTCATATACATCCATCATTTGTAAAATATTGCACTCAAAATGCCTTTGGCCTTATAGCAGGCTTCCCAGCAAAAATGATAGATTCTTAAATATACAATCATATTTAACCATGTCACAGGAATTCTTAGTGTGTACCACAAAGCAACTAAACTTCCTAATGTCTTTGAACCACAATGCGAGCCTGGAACATATTCTTACTGCAGACTGTCTGGACTTGCGTCCAGACAGTCACAACACTTTGTTAAGAGGCTTTAAAAAGGCCAATCACATACCTTTGAAAGTGTTGTACGTGCTGAGTGAAACGGCTTTATACTGCCAGAAAGGTCAATGGCCAATGATAAAAACCATGGTGGTTACTAACCATTGGTACATGCAATGGACAGAACCATAAGACTGGTTTTCAGTATTGATGTCATCATCAGATCGAAATGGAAATGTTAGTTCGAAAAAGGAAACATCATGATCTCTTATCTGATAGAAAAACATGGAAGTCTCATGTAATCATTGGTGAGATAACTTGAGCATATTCGACTCTCTAGGCAGTATGCATAGTCAACATGTAGAAAAACTCAGCTTGGGTCTTCAATTTTTTCTTTTTCAAGAACATAAATAAAAACAATCTCTTGTTACACTTGTCTTAAATAATTGGGTAAGATATTGTGTAGATAGTAGTATAATTCCCTGATATTTATATAGAAGTTTGAATCAGGAAATGTTTTTACGTTTTTTGTTGTAGTCAATTCAGCTGATGTTATAAAATCATTGGATGCAGCCCTGAAGAAGGATGACAGTGTAATCAGGTAAGTAGCAAAAAATGCACCTAGGCTTATATTATAACATAGTTACACAACACAGGATGATGAGTGAAGACAACCACAGGTGACTCAGACACCAATCAAACTGTCTGCTTCATTACTAGAAACCAACTCATAACTGCTCAGCTTGCTAGTCTTGTAGTCATTACATACTGCCGTTGAATAATGGAAGGAACCTGTTTAGTACATATTCAATCTCTGCCCAATCTCCAACAGGACTATGAAAAATGCATTGTATCATGGGGAACGTGAACAGTTCTGAGGTCATGTGCTCATCTTCTGGTTGTAGCTAATTTATATTAACATTGGATTACGATGTGTTTCTTCAATACACAGCTCAAGCTATGCCCTTCATGTAGCAGCACAGCTCTCTGCAGAAACCATTGTGGACAAATATTTTGAATTGATTGAAGATATTGTGGCACAAGCTGATGAAGTGGATGATAAATATTTGCAGGTAAAACTTAGATGCAGGTCTCAAGATTCTTCTATTAGAAAAAAAACAGGATGAATTGTATCAACCGGCATTTTCCAATCTTCACCATAATACCCACATTAATATTTCCAATGAAAAATTCAAAACTATTTTGAGGTGGAATATTATTGTTGAAATGAAACCATAACTAAAGAAAGTAGAGACATCAATGGTGGTCTTTGGCAGTAGTTGACAGGTTTACTTGAGAAAAATTGCATAGAAGCCCTTTTTGTTCAGCTAACTCAGTTCAGCCATCTTAGGACATAGGAAGCTGGAATCTTGCACTAACCTGGGTGCTAAGACCAATGCAAACAATCTTGGCAGCCATTGGGTCTATCGAAATCCTGGTGTGTCAGACAAAGAAACACAATTCTGCAATATTGGAGTACACAAATATCCCTGGTAAAGAAGTTTCATTCATTTATCTCTGATCCCATAATTCTTACCAAAGTTATGTCTTATATAGGAGATGACTTTGATGAATTTGGGACAACTTTAAGTCACAACTCTTAGAAAATTAATGCAAATTGTCTACTGATTTTGTTTTTTCCTATTCTTTTTCAGTTTGAAAATCTATTCCAAAGTGGACTGTTTTTAGATGGAGCTTACAAACTAGCTGCAAAAGTCAACAAGAAACCACTGATTACAGAGGTATGACAGGTTCCATGTTTGACTCTAACTGTATTGAGGCAAAGACCTTGCTTTTAACTCTGATGACTCACTTAAATGTGGAAATCATTGTGTGTTTGACAGGATCAAGCAGTGATGATTGGCAACTTTGTCTTGAGTCGAAAATCAACACAAAATATAATGAATGCCTACAGTGTTGCCTTAGGAGTCAAAGCACTAACCGCAAATAAGGTGAGTCTATGCTTGCTTCTCTATTTCTTTTACAGTGCATCTTGACTGCACCCAATGTGAAAATAATTATTACATAAACAATGTGGAAACATACTGTTTTAAAAACTCAGTGACCACAGAGTGGCACATCTGAAACTCAGCCCTAGAATTTCATTTGCAGTTGACCAATGTGCTTTGGTGATAAAATTGTACAAACACATACCCATTTTGCAATTTAAACAGAATGCGTCAGGCTTACTACCTTTTCAATTTAAAAGTACACATAAACTTTGTTATGCTATTTTGGGCTACAAAATAGACCCAACCATGACTCTAAAGGTCTTAAAGGAGTAGAGTAGAACAGTCCCTAAATGTAACCATCAAATTTGGCTGTTTTCAAGCATTTAAAAAAATCAAGGCCACATGATTTATCCGAACCAGATTTTTGGTTCGGATAAATCACGTGATCTTCGGAGTTAGTTTTACCTTCAGCAGTATAACAGTTAAATGGGCACACCGGCTTCGTTGGGCTACAAAATAGGCTAACATATGACTTAAAAGGTCTTCCAGGAATGGAGAAGAATGGTTCCTAAAAGAAACCATCAAATTTTGCCGTTTTCGAGCATTTTTCAAAAAAAACGATTTATCCGAACCAAAAAAGTGGTTCGGATAAATGACGTGATCTTCGGAGTTAGTTTTACTTCCAGCCGTATAAAAGTAAAATTACTGAACCAAATTTAAATCTTTATTTTTACAATTATTTATGAGTATTTGACAAAAAAGACTGTGTATTCAGATTATTGATACAATTTATAAATAATGATGAAAAATCGAACGTATTATTCGCATTCAGAGAGTCCGTGCAACCGAAGCGTGTTTTACGGCGCACCAGCGTGGGAGCCAGCGGAACGTAAACCTTGGGGCATATCCCGTAAAGCCGGTGCCGTGTCTCGTAGGGCCAGAGAGACAAACCCCAGGGCATGAACTCCCCAGCTTGCCGGTCTAGCCGTAAGCTTAGGAGCTTGTCGGAGGGGTAGGAAGCCAGACCAACTATTACGTTTTTTACGATTGTTTTAGTCTGTACCCCTAGCTATTATCCCCTAACTATTGTAACGTGTTGCCTGCGTTACACACACGCGGGACGACGACAGGGAATGTTTATCCATGGAGGTAGAAATTTGACTAATTTCTACCTTCATGGTTCATCCCATACAGCTGATCTATCTACTTCTATGATAGCTGCATAATGTCCTCACCCACCCCCCCCCCCCCAATCGCCACAACAACGAAAAACCGGTGGCGGTGGCTGCGGCCGGCCAGTAAAGTCATCGCCCGAAAAACGGGAGAATGCCATCGCTAAAGCTGCCAGGAGAAAGGCAATCCGTTTGCAGCGAAGGCGGGGTGCTCGCTTGGCACATGCTGGCTTTTCCTTTGGATTTATCGTGTTT
Source organism: Marthasterias glacialis (assembly GCA_911728455.2). Lineage (NCBI taxonomy): Eukaryota > Metazoa > Echinodermata > Asteroidea > Forcipulatida > Asteriidae > Marthasterias > Marthasterias glacialis. The sequence continues at coordinate 9,304,860 of OU452232.1, read as the reverse complement.
TTGTTTTTTGTTTGTTTTTTTTTTTTTACTTTTTACTTTTCGTTGGACCGCCTTCTGTTTTTTCCTTGCGATGTTTTTTGTACCGATCCTTTGATGTCGAAGAAACGTTCTCCATTGCAAGTAAGTTCGTCCAGTTCGTCGTACACAGAATACAAACTGTCGGTTTATGTCTGTTTTTTATTTACACGTGAATTTAAAAATTGTACAAGAGGCAGAATCACTGACATTTGACCGGGGGGGGGGGGGGGGGCTGGAAGAGCATAATAGGGCGTGCTGTGTCTGAATAATCAGACGTATACAGCACCACCACGACGATTATGTATTTTTTATTTACATGTGAATTTGTGCTGGATGGATATGAAGTCTGGGACCCCCATGCCTCGCTATTGTAATAATTCATACTTAAACAGAGCACCAGTCTACTTACAACATTGCGCAACATTGTCACGTAAACTTGACAGCTGCAACGGCTGGAAAAGCGTATAAGCTGACCTTTGACCGTGTTTTGTTTTTTACACATTTTTCGTTAATTTTGATGATTTTTTTTTACAACATTTAAATATTATTGTCTGTTATTCCACATCACTAAATTAGGTAAACAGTAAGCCGGTGTGTCCCTTTAATTACTGCTCCAAATTCAGTTGAGTTTTTTTTTTTTTTGAATTATTATTGAGTATTTGTATTCAGATAATGGATAAAAGTTAGAACTAATTATGAAAAGTCGAACGCAAAATTTTAATTGAGGGAGTTCAGGCAACAGAAGGGTGTTCCATGGTGCACAGTTAGGTGCTAGGGAGACATAGACAGAGTACCAGTCTAATTGCAACATTGCGCAACAATGTCATGTAAATTGTACGGTTGCAACAGCTGGTAAAGCGTATACCTTGATCTTTAACCTCTTGTTTTTGAACATTTCTCGTCAATTACATGATATTTTGATGATTTAAACAGAATATATTCAGCTTACTACCTTTTCAGTTTAAACATAATGTGTCGAGCCTACTACTTTTACAATGTTAACAGAATGTATTCAGCTTACTACCTTTTTAATTTAAACATAATGCATTGAGCTTATTCGAGTCCAAAGAACAATGTACTACATTGTAAGACAGGAACACTGTTAAACTACTTTTACATGACTGTACAAGGACCACTGCTGTGGGATTTGCACCACCCAAAATATGAAAAATTATAACAAAACAAAAGTTAGTACAGTTGTACAATGGCGGCGGTTTCTTTACTTTTCTAATGAGACTGTGATTAGGCAATATGTTAGTAATAATAATAATAATAAAATGAACATGGTGATGCTCATGGTGCAAAAAGGAGGGCTTAATAGATGGTCTATTTAAGTAGAATATGCTGAGCTTACTACCTGTTCTTTTCTCTTTATAGTTCCAAGTACCTGTTGCCTTTACAAGGATGGGTTCTATGGCTGTGTCTACTGCTGACCCAAATGTCAAGGTAATAGTTTGTTTTATCAACCCTTTGTACCCTTGTGGTCCATTCATTAAAAGGTTTAAAGTCGTCATATCAAACAATCTATCACAAAGTCACTTGAAAATGGTGGAAGAAATGCTTGATCAAATTCTAAGCCTGCTCGTACAATTTGAATAAGATATAAATAGACCAGTGTAATACTTAAATCTGTACAGGTGCAAGTGTCTAACCTGATGGCAGGAAGTGTAGGTAAGATGACAGTGAAAGCCACATCTGTAAGCCCTAAAGATGGTGGGAAGACGATCATCAAAGATGCCATATTCCTTGGTACTACCAACCCGTAAGTTTCAGTCCATGTCAATGGTGTAATTGAGTTAACGAATAATTGTGTGTTGACCTGGCTATCAATGCCTGGTAGAGATCTGGGCCTAGTTGTTTTAAGCTGTTAAGTACACAAACTTGCTAAGCATAAAATAATCTTGCTTAGCAAAAACATTTTGCCAGCAAAAATGTAGTGAAGTGTAGTGTTCAGTACTTGAGACTGGTAAACAAAAAATGTAAGCAAGTTTTTCTGTTTGACAGCTTTGTAAAATTAGACCCAGCATTTGTGGGTATTAAACTTCATTGCAAGTCAAGGCCTTGGCCAAATTTTATAGAGCTGCTTAAGCACTAAAAGTAGCTAAGCATAACATATATTTGCTAACCAGAATAAGAACCAGCCAAAATACCCTGTAACCCATACCATCTGTGACTGGTTTCCTGACATTTTCTGCCTAAGCAGGTCTTTTTCATGCCCAATTTCACAGATGTTCATTTGACAGCACAGTCAACTCTTGTTAACCAGTTGCTGCCGGGATTCTTCCATTTTTTCGCATCCAGCCTGATAGGATTATTTTCTTGGAATTGCTGGAAATTTTTTTTAGAGCACTGCTGGCACAAAGAAACCTTGACTTGACAAAGCGAAGAGGACAAAGATTCTCTTTATTGCACCATGATTTTTGTTTTCTTTATCAAGAAAATGTGAAATACATGTACATGCAGCGTGAATTGCAAAACATTGGCATTGTGGAACAGAAGGACAAAGGTCTGGAATCTTGTGGACCTGTTATGTTTAAGATACTGTTTGTGATCCTTTTTTTAAATGAAAATAATACAGTCCCCACAAACAAAATACCTGCAATAGCTTGAGAATCAATTATGGCTTGAAAGATGATCACTTATCAAGCTCCGCGACTTATATTCCAGCTGGCTTATAGTACACTGACATGTTAAGAGAGCTTCAGCAATTTGGACTAAATTATAAAATGGCAAATTTGTTCAACTTCAATATATTTATAAATAATCAAGGAAAAACACAAAACACTGTATGTTCTCATGTCAGTTCTGTACTTGCCTATACAACACATCAGTATGTGCAGCGCTACTGCTACAACTTACGACACGATCCAGCACTAACGTGAGTGCGTGCCCATCAACTCTGTAACCTGTTTATCTGTGCTTAGCTGATTTGTCTGCTTATACAGCTCTACATGTATTTAATATATACCCCTATGGTCATCACACTGTAGTTGCCTATAACTAATACAGCAACTTAAATAAATCCATAAATATTAAGGAAGAGTATGGTATTATGCAATAATGAGTTCTTAGTCATTTGCTTGATGTTGCTTCAACAATGTCGAAATTCAGTTCTGCAACAAGGTTGGTTTAACCCAACAAATCAGTTCTGACATTTGTGTACATCTGGAGACTTTTATGAAATACACAACCTTCTGACAGCTACAAACAACTGCAGATGCAAAATGTTGTTGTATCTAGTCTGCTGCATTGTTGATAAACTATTACATTGTTATTCACTTTGCTTATTACTGTATCACAATGTATTTGTAGAACGGAGTATGTGTTGAACCTAATAGAGTCCAAGCCTGCACCAGCCTTCTACAAGGTGTCACTGTCAGCCAAACCAACAACTGAAAACCCTGCTCTGATTGGACTGAATGATGGCGCTGTTCTAGTCAAGGTCACTACAGAGGTCACTGTAGACAACATGGAGATCTCTGTTATTGATAAGGATCAGTCTATTACAGCCAAAACTGTCAAGTATGTAACTAATGATTGAAGATACTTTAATTGGAAATAACACTGTGATTGTCTAGTCTTTAACCCCTCTTGGGGGGGGGGGGGGTAAGGTTTGCGGACATACCAGCATACCGCTGTTAAAACTGTACTAATATTATGATTTAATACAATTTCTTTTAAACAAGGACCTTTTATCTACCAAATGTGCTAAAAATAGTTCAACATTTCAAAACAATTGGGAGATGTTTGAGCGCTAGGTAGCAGAATAACCAGGTAAATTTCCAATGTTTACCGAATCTGAGCAGAATCTAGTAAGGTTTGTGGTAACACCATGTACATGAGTAGGATTTGAACTTTGCATGGTGGGATTACAATCTAGTAAAGTTTGCAGTAACACCATGTACATGGGTAGGATTGAAACTTTGCGTCGTGGAGATACAATCTAGTAAGGATTGCAGTAACACCATGTACATGAGTAGGATTTGAAACTTCGCATGGTGGGAATACAATCTAGTAAAGTTTGCAGTAACACCATGTACACGAGTAGGATTTGAAACTTTGCATGGTGGAGATACAATCTAGTAAGGTTTGCAGTAACACCATGTACATGAGTAGGATTTCAAACTTTGCATGGTGGGAATACAATCTAGTAAAGTTTGCAGTAACACGGTTACATGTACCATGTACATGAGTAGGATTTGAAACTGCATGGTGTAGAATGTAATCTAGTAAGGTTTGCAGTAATACCATGTACATGAGTAGGATTTGAAACTTTGCATGGTGGGAATACAATCTAGTAAAGTTTGCAGTAACACGGTTACATGTACCATGTACATGAGTAGGATTTGAAACTGCATGGTGTAGAATGTAATCTAGTAAGGTTTGCAGTAATACCATGTACATGAGTAGGATTTGAAACTTTGCATGGTGGGAATACAATCTAGTAAGGATTGCAGTAACACCATGTACATGAGTAGGATTTGAAACTTTGCATGGTGGGAATACAATCTAGTAAGGTTTGCAGTAACACCATGTACATGAGTAGGATTTGAAACTTTGCATGGTGGGAATACAATCTAGTAAGGTTTGCAGTAACACCATGTACATGAGTAGGATTTGAAACTTTGCATGGTGGAGATACAATCTTGTAAAGTTTGCAGTAACACCATGTACATGAGTAGGATTTGAAACTTTGCATGGTGGGAATACAATCTAGTAAGGTTTGCAGTAACACCATGTACATGAGTAGGATTTGAAACTTTGCATGGTGGGAATACAATCTTGTAAAGTTTGCAGTAACACCATGTACATGAGTAGGATTTGAAACTTTGCATGGTGGGAATACAATCTAGTAAGGTTTGCAGTAACACCATGTACATGAGTAGGATTTGAAACTTTGCATGGTGGGAATACAATCTAGTAAGGTTTGCAGTAACACCATGTACATGAGTAGGATTTGAAACTTTGCATGGTGGGAATACAATCTTGTAAAGTTTGCAGTAACACCATGTACATGAGTAGGATTTGAAACTTTGCTTGGTGGGAATACAATCTTGTAAAGTTTGCAGTAACACCATGTACATGAGTAGGATTTGAAACTTTGCATGGTGGGAATACAATCTAGTAAAGTTTGCAGTAACACCATGTAGTAATCTCTCTATGACTCTTAAGTTGTGATGGTTTTGGAAATAACGTGGAGTCAACCACCATTTCTTAAACTTCATCTTATATTGGTGGTATATGTCTGAAGTTTGATTTGACTTTGATGGTTTATTGTTGTTTCATCTCATGGCAGAGTTGTTCATCCTAGGAAAGTAGACAAGGGTCTGGAGGCTGACCATCACCAGAGTGTGGTGCTTAAATTTAACCTCAAGGACAAGTCTGGTCAACCACTCACTGTGCATCAGGTATTTGTGTTGATAGCTCTTTGTTTGTATTGAAAGGTGTAATAATTGCTTGGGGGATTGTTTTAGGTTTACCCATACACCTATGTGTCATTAGCACTGGTACTCAGTGCTTTCTGAGACTTGTGGGAATCAAATCTACAGCTAAGCTACTCTGATGGGATTTGAATCTTTGACCCCGCATTCACCACTAGACCACTGAAAGGCCAGCTTGTAGCCAATATGTGTCTGTGTGTTGCTGCAATCATGGGTAGATCATTATTAAGCACTTGATGTCAGATGATGTCTTTTTGAGGAAAACTTTTCCAAACTGAAAGTTTGTTTTTTTGGTTACGGTTGTTTGACCGGTTGATGTATAATTACACCCCCAGAAAATCCATTGTGTAGCGTGCACAGTGATGCACTCAGTGTGCTCTGCTTCGTTTACCCCATACAGGGGGGGGACAAAGGGTACTGGAATTTATGCTCCAAATTTCTATTTTTCTAGGGGTTATTGTGTAATCCCCGATTCCAGACTTTCGTCCTTTTGTTGTACGAACGAGGATTACGAGAGATCGATAGGCTGCTATCATTGGTCATCATTGTATTTGGCAAATGGCAGACAAGTCCAAGATAGCAGCATATCATGGCTGATTATCAGCCGTGGCTTATGGATCAGGGTTAGCCGATTCACAGTGAAGGTGTTCCATAATTCTTTGAAAGACCACACAAAATCCCAGTGCATTTTATGAGAATATTTGTAGCTTTTATTTGTTTAGTTATGGTTTCATTGAAACAACAATAATCTCAACAACAAATTATTATAATGGCAGTTCTGAAAAGTTACGAAAAAACATAATATCGCGCAGAAGAAACGTGGAATAATTTTGACACCATTGTTTTTTACAATGTATATTATTTATAGGATAGTGCAGCCATGATTACAGGCATACACAAAAGAGTAAGCAAACTCGATATCATTTGGGCAGACACATTTCTTGTAGAGAACAACTTGAACAAATCATCAGCAGATCCTGACATGATAGACATCTTCCCTGAGAAAAGTTCTTCATCCTCATTATTCAATGGGCTTAAATCCTAACTATATTTTGAAAATAGTAACTGACCTTTGATATAATGTTACAGTATGCTTTGGGAACAGTCATTTCAGTCAAACCATTTTTAACATTATTTTTGAAGTAACCTTTGAAAATGTGAATGGATTTAATGGTTATGTTTTTGCAGATGAATATAATTATATTTCTACACAGTTTTCTTGAAGTGGACGTTATTTCAGATTGAAACACTTCTCCTGTTCATTGATTTTCTGCTTAGTACTAGCCAAATTTGACCATGCATTTAACATTCATGTATTAATGTTGGTTTCTATATAGGCATTTGTTCGTTTATCCAACCTAAAGACCAAGCAGGAAGTGATCTTCACTGCTGAGGATGATGCATCTATGATGTATAAGTTTAATTTGGATGTAGCTGAGAGTGGGCGTGAATACTTCAATCAGCAATCTGGCAAATACACCCTTGATCTGATTATTGGTGATGCTATAGTTATGAATCCCTTCTCATGGAACCTGGTAAGGAAAACACATGCTTTGCACAAAAAATGTATGAAGGTGTACAAAGGGGATTTTTATATACACAAGTAAAGTTGATAATTTTGGGAAATATGTTTTATTGTTTTTTTTGTGCAAACTCTTTTCAGTATTAATAGTGACAGACTTTGCTGAAAGTGAGTATCCCCAACATGCAGTATGAATACACAAAGCAACATTATTAGGTCCCAAGTCCATCCTGTGTTGGCTATGCTTTGGAATTTTGTGTGTGCTTTTTAAAAGGCAAACATAAAATTGCTTTTCATTAGTTGGGGTGTTTGTTTATTTTGTTGTTGGTGGAGGAGAGGCTGAGGATGGACTGTAGGCTCAACCAAAGTTGATTATGGTAGACAGTTCACAGTCGTGACAGTGGTGTAATAAACTCAAAATCCACTTTGATATTTGAATAAGTAAATTTTGGTAATCTTGGTTGGTTGTCTATAAATTCTCACATCTATTTCTATTCATGTGTTTTCAGGTCTGAATTTAGTAGTAAATGTTGTATTAATGCTTGGTATTTTCTGGAACAGGCTGATGTGACCCTTAAGTTTCCTGAGCAGGAAGACACAAAGCCAGCTCCTCAAGCTCGTTATTCTGAGTTACCTGAGATCAAACACATGTTCAGGGTGCCAGAGAAGCGTCCTCCCACAGTGGTGTCTACTACATTCACTGTACTCTGCGTTGTACCACTCATTGTACTCATTATCCTGGTAAGATCTCTGGTAATATTCACATACTAAAGTGTGTAAACAAACTACATCATTGAGGTTGACGCAACTTTGATATTTTCCTATCCAGTAGCATTTCAAAGTAATACAGACAGTACTATATTGTTTTATTTTTGTTTTCTCCAGGCATTCTCTTTGTGAATGATGACCACGATAAATGTGGAAATTCAACATTAATTTTAAAAAAAACATGTTCCCTAAAACTCATAAGTAGGATTTGAAACTTTGCATGGTGTGAATACAATCTAGTAAGGTTTACAATAATACCATGTACATGAGTAGGATTTGAAACTTTGCATGGTGTGAATACAATCTAGTAAGGTTTACAATAATACCATGTACATGAGTAGGATTTCAAACTTAGCATGGTGGAGAACACAATCTGGTAAGGTTTGTGGAGACACCATGTACATGAGTAGGATTTGAAACTTTGCATAGTTTTGGTAAGGTTTGCAGAGACATAAATATCTCTTTGAGTTGTGGCGGTTTTGAAAAGAACCAGTGGTTTAACAACTTGATAATTTGATTATTTTGTTTTTTCTGTAGTGGATCAAGCTTGGTGCAAATGTCAAAGGATTTACTTTCTCCATTGGTGCCATTGGCTTTCATCTTGGCCTAGCAGGTAACGTTCTTTATCCTAGTAATAGAATTACATAGTTATTACAAATGCTCCATGTACTGTAGAAATGATATCTGTAAAGGAAAAAGGGTGGTGACGAGGTTTAAGACTGGCTGGGTTGTGGCCGTGCGTTTTAGGGAAGACATCTTCTCCCAACCTAATTATATCCAGTGGCAACTACTGGTTTCCCCAGGTTTCCACACTAGGACCATTCACACAAGACTTGGCTGGTCCATGAATATTGCAGCATAAAAGAGGTCATGGCAGCATCTGAGGGCTCATTTACTCCCCCTTGCAAAGTAAAAAATAACTGCAGTGTGTATTAAATCATTGTTTTTTCTGCACAAAAATTGGAAAACTGCAAGAACATCCATCAGCAATTTTTCATAAATGATTTACTTGTTTGTTCTCATGTTTTTCAAACCCGCCCCGCATTCCGAGACGAGAAATTGGCAGGTCAAATTGCATGTTTTTTGATCCACCTTGCGGGATCTGATCCTGCATTGATCCCGCATTGAAGGGTATCAAAAAGGAGGATCAGATCCTTATCGCTCTTGCGTTTACACTAGCTGTTGATCCTTCTTTGATCGCCCATGCAGGATCTGATCCTTCTTGGATCACCCTTGCCAGGTCAAGTGTAAACATGGTCTTAAGTCTTGGCAGTTTATAAAGGGGATTAGCTTGCAGCTGGCTAGCATCCTGCATATTCTAGTAGCTGTATGTACTGACTTGTAGATCTGAGCTGATTGGCTAATCTGAAAGACAAAGTAACTATGGTCAAGGGTCTTGCTTAAAGCCACACAAGTGTCCATCCACTAGATGGCTACATGATGGTTTTTAGATTCATATACATTCATGTGGAATATTAAGTTAAATAGTGTTAAGTCACGGTTGACAGCAGTATCTAATTATAGTATTGATTGTACTGTTGTTATTTGATAATTACAGGCATCTTAGGGTTGTTCTACTGTTACTGGGTCTATCTGAACATGTTCCAGACTCTACAGTATCTTGGGATCCTTGGAATCTTCACTTTCTTGACTGGTAACAGGTTGCTCAGCAGCATTGCACAGAAGAAGTAAGTAGTAATGCACTGAGAGGCCATTCTTAAGCAGAGGATTCAATTCATTCCCATTCTACAGATTTCAATAATCATCCTACAACAATCCTAAAGATTTAACCAAATTTTGTGGTTGTGTTTTATTACCCAAAAGGATTTGCCTTTAAACACATATTATTTGTGTAAGAACGTGTTCTTCACACATGACTGATCAAATGAGAGGATAAAATAATTATTAATATGAAATTTATGTCTTTATTTCAGACGGTAGAATCAACAGCCATGATGAAAGCAGCCATTTTATAAAACCAACAGTCAGCTCTCTTTCCTTTTGGTGAAAAGATTGTCAATCATCATATTTTTTGGTTTTGTTTTGAATATTTGTTTTAGTTAAATCAAAGACGTGTGAATTATGAGAATTATTTGCAACATTTTTTGTATTACTTCAGACTCTTGAGTGAAGATCAGGCTTCTTGTATTATTATGGAGTTTGGTTTCAAGTTGGTACTGGTACCAATATTTCTAGGAAATGTTTCCAATGAAGGTGCTTTCATCTCTGATAAAATTTGATTGTTTCAAAACTTAAAACATTTGCACGGAAGTTGTTTCAGAGATATGTACTTTATTATCCTAAGGTGTAGTATTAGTACTGAGATGAAATGGATAAGTTGTCAAGATTTTCGTAGTAATTTGTATTGTGATATCACACTTTGCTTTATGATACACCATTTACGTGATCAAACTCACTGATTGGGAATGAGTTATCACTAAGGTCAGTGTTTAGTTTGCTACCAAAGTTTACCACACCATGACCATGTTCAGCTGTAGCAGATAGTTGAAGTCAAAGACTGTATGACACATATACAATTATCATCAAATCCACCATTAGTAATTTCATGTAAACACAGGATGTGTGCAACATTTTGTGGTACACAAGCCAACAAATTTGAAAGTGTAGTTCCACAGATTATGGATTGCAGAGATGAGACCCTGTCATTATTACACAAGTTGTTCAGTCAGTCAGTGTAGCTTGAAATCTGGGTTCAACCAGTTTGAACAAAATTGCAATTTTGTTCTACCAATGCAGGTAAACTTTTGCAACATGGATATAATAATGCAAATTAGGTCTCTGCTATTTACCGAGCACTGTGTGAAATGATCTATTCAGGTCTTAGAGTTTCATTCTTGAGGCAGCTTCCCATGAGATTAAATATGCATTCATTAATTTAGAAATGAATTTCTGTGGGAATGGCAAAGACTAGATCCGAGCAATGGAGGCAAGGGACTCTGTGACTTGAATTCTTTGATAGTAAGTTGATTGGGCTGAAGAAATGCTTCTAAAAACCAATGTAGTACTTCTCCTTCAGAAATATAGTCCAGTATTGTTGGGACAAAGTTCCACTAATTTATTTGAGTGTCTTTTGATCGGAGTGTCATGTTCACATATTTTCACAAGAGAGTAACAATTTGTCCATCTGCAAACGTTTGATAAAATTATTAATGGGTTTTGATGTGAATAAACATACCTTGTTGAAAGGCCAACTTTTCTTTCAAGTCTTTTATGATGTATTTTTAGGTGACGGGTATTTATAAAATCATGATATCCATCACATCAGTGTAGTTTGTTGGGAGATTTCTCTTATGTAGACACATGTTGAAGGCTATGCATTTAAATATCGAGTAACTAGTCATTCTTTGGTAGTAAAAGCATTCAGGTTCATTTTCAAACAAAAGGGATACATATATGCACACAAACCTGTCAAGATTTAAGTGTTTGCAATGAGTAGGCCTGTGTTGTTTGTGAGGCAATGTTTACTTACCTGTATATGTAGGTAGATGAAATGAGAAGCTTGAATATTCTATATGAATCTCTTTACTTATTTTGTTTCCTGCTTCTTTTTATAATATCAGGATATAAAATTTTTACAATTTCATTATCAATTATTTTTCTTTTGGGAAAACTTTGAAACAGGCTCAATAAGATGCCATAAATATAGGACACTAGGCCATTTTTTGAAAACCCAATCAAATCCTGTACAGATTTTTTTGTTGGAGGGGGGATTCTTGTTTAAGGTATTTTTTAAGGTCAGCGTTTTAAACAAATGCAACAGTTTCCCACAACAATTACAAGGAACCAGACTATAAATCTCCTAGCATCATTTTCATTTCACATCTGTGAATTTGTTTTGGGAAATGAAAATATCCTGTGAAGGTTGAGTACTTGCCCATTGAGAGCCAATTTCATGGCACGACTTACCGCAGAATTTTTTTGGCTCACTGAATTTTTAGATGTGGGTGCCATTGGTGTGGAGTTGAGGTGTGTAGCAACCAGTGCCATTAGGCCCTGCTATGTAGGAAAGTTTATGTTCCTCTTGATACATCAGATGAGAGTAAAGAGCTTGGATGTATAAATTTGTATAAAATAATTTTGTGTTGCCTTTGGTTTGACTTTTCAGCTATTTATCCCTCCTACTGTCCATAGCATGTACTGGTGAGATGACCAAACCATTCAACTGAATAGGCCCTACATGTATATAGTGACACAACTGTACAGAACTCCTCAGAAGTGTCTGTGAAATGTGTACCATTGCAGGCTATATATAAGTGTATATCATTCAAAACCATGTTGATGACATTGAAAGGTCAGACAGTAGGAGGTTTAGTAGTCTTGTTCCAAGACATTGTTTTGTGTTATCTTCCAAAAACCTGACTTGCCGACAAACTTCTATCAAACAGATTTACTGCAGTGATTGAACGCCCTCTACCTTTATAGTTGTCACGCCAGGCTGTGTATTACATTATGGACGGTAATTACAAAAGAATGTCATGCACCAAGGCTTCAGGGCTATCAGATTAAACCTAATATATTTTGGTGCAAATTGACATTGAAAACCTTACTTGAGGATACAGAAACAAACAGAGGATTATGTACCTGCAAATAGTTTACATGTATGTAAGGTTTTTGCCGGCAATTTCAACATAATTTGAGTCCAAAGACTTAAACCGAGCTCCAAGTAGATATTATGACATTTTTTTTTTAAAGAAAACAACACTTTTTGGGTAAAATTTCAAAGGCCTTGCTTAATCAGGTAGTACTTGTTTGTACACCACTTGCTAGCAATGTTAAGGACCATCTGTTTGTTTTTAAAGATACAATTAAATTGTTGAAAAATATTAAAAAATGAAAATACCAATAACATCTTTCTACATTGTAATATTTAAATTGTCTTTTCTTCATGTTCTTTAGCTTGAAAGGATATTTGTTAGTGACAAGTACTACTACACCATCAGAAAAATACTGCACGCTTTTGGAGAAAGTTCTATTATGCTAATATGTCTGATAACAACATGTACAATGGAATAAGTAAGAAGTTTTATAAGTTTCTTAAAAACTACCTCTGTATGTTCATGTAAGAAACTGCAAGTGTCATAAACGGATCCACCGGATGTTCTTGCAGGTTGATGGTTGTAATGAAGCCTTTGTCTGTTGCAGCTTGTCTATGTAGATTGACTGTGCTCATGGTGTTCAAGCTTGCCAGTAACAGCGAGTTCAGGGTTTGCAATGATAGCGTCCAACATACTTGTGTCTTCAGGCAGGGGTCATTGTACTTTACTACATGAAAGTGAATGCAATGATCTCATATAATGTCTTCAGTTATAGTTTCTATGGAATCATCAGCAGTCAGTGTAGAGCTTGAATTATGGGAACTAACCACTTTCTTTGTGCATTTACATTTCAAGGGAATCATTTCATTGAATTTCTCCATGAAAGTTTTGTTCATGAAGCAGTAAATGAAGACGTTCCACCAGCTGTTACTTATGACCAGCGACCCAGTCACAAATTGGATCCACCCTGCCGCAGGCGTTGAGGAAAATGCACGGTAGAGTTGAGTGATCAAAAATGGTGTCCAAGCCATAAAATAAATCCCAGTGATTGTCAATGTTGTTTTGACTGCTTTAAGTTTTAATAATGATATACCTTGGTGTCCACCACGCTCCTGATGATGCCCTGGCAGAGCGTGGATACGCTTTGCATGACCAATAGATATCATCAATAGTTTTGCATTGGTAACGCTGATAACAATGCTTGGAACGAGTACACAAACGGCAGCTGCACATAATGCTTGCAGTAGAACCTTCCCATCAAAAAACGACACGATGCAGGTACACAAGACAGCATCATAAGTGATGATCTGAAAAGGTGGCCATGTTGCTGACACAACTAACACTATAAAGATGATGCAAATTATCCATACAGTTATCACAACAAAACAAGCACGAGACAAAGTTACAATAACAATGTAACGTAATGGTTTGGTGACAGCCAAGTAACGATCCAGACTAATACACATTAATGTAAGCGAGGATGCTGTGGACAAAAATGTCCCCAAACTTCCAATGAGTTTACAGAATATGTCTTCATAAGGCCAATAATCCATGATGGCTGGTGAGACGGCAAACCCTACAACTATTCCAATCATTAGATCAGTCACTGCCAAGGACCTCAGCAGAAACTTAGTGACTTCCCCAAAACAGTTAATACGCGGCAAGATGATCAAATTGATAACATTACTGCCCACTACTAAAGAGAATTCTAGAAGAATGATCAGTGTACGCAATATGATAATCGGTGTTGGTGTGTCCAAGGTGGTGTCATCTTGTACATCCAAACTGCTTGTGATATTTACATCCATCGAGTACAATGATGCTTAAAGTTCAAGCTTTGTGTATCTCATACTCCAGTCATCAAACCTAACTTACAGGTTCAAGGTTTTAGATGTATGACTGAATCTACTGCTAGTGTCATACATGTACCAAGTAACTGAACTTGGCAATCCACTGATGATGACTTCAAATTACCTCCCTGTGCTGTATATTTCTTTAACATACAATATTGGCACTTCCATCAGCATGAATATTAATGCTGATATCACTGACGACCAAAGTATCTACTACATGTATGGCAGACCACTTTAGGAGGCATTTAGTGGCAGCAATTTGATTAGGGTCATTTCACTTGATAGCTGATCCCACTTAACACTTAAGTGTCCCTGTTCGATTACTCCTAGGTTCCACCAGTAAAGCTTCCCTCTCTCTCCGATGTCAAAATCAACTTGTAAGGTCATCAGATTAAAACAGGAAACTACCAAACTAGGTCCATTGGCCCAAGAGTTAACTTTTGTTTTATATATGTTACCATGGTGATGTATTCCTCATTGAACCACTGTTAGGCAGTTCCACTTGCATCAATATTTAATTTCCTGCAAGTCTTTACCTGATGGAGCTGAGCTGACCATTAGAGCAACAATTGCCCATTTTACCGCTCTTTATTGGGAGCAAATTACGTTGTCTTTATGATTACCTGACTTTAATGTTGATGCAAACTGTTCCTAGTCATTTCACCTGGCATTTACTAAAGGTCCATTAGTTATGGGGACTTTAGTATATGGTTTGATATTAACAAAACAAAACTTGTTTGTCATGAGTTTTTACACTTTAATTTACCCCAAACTTATGTTATCCAATTTGGTATCTTCACGGCATAGACCAAGGAACCGAATAACAATATGTATTCTTGATCATTTTGCTCTGGTATGCTTCACTACAGCCTACACCATGTTTAATAGTATTGCTGCAACCAGCAACAATAGACTTTGATAGCATTTTCCATAACAAAAGCCAAATATCAAGAGAATTGTTGACCTTTGTCCACATGGAGTCCACTTTGCATACTGCATCACATCTGTAGAATCAATCACATTTTAAATTTAAAACTAGACAAAGTGTTCAGTTTCAGGTACAAATGTTTTTAGATTACAATAACTAATAATACAGAAATCTGTGCATACTTTATCAAATTAGTTGGTCATGATTTCAAGCAATCAATGAATGTTTTGTTTGTTTTGTCCTATGAATTGTGCCCACCAATCATATTAATGTATAATGTACATGTATGTGCTTTATACAATTTGGCATACAAAACAAGAAACTGACTGTCGGGCAAAATTTCTTCAGATGCAAATATTTCTCAGGACAAATGGTACAGATATCAAGTTTGTCAAAAAAACCTTTGAGAATAAGAGTTGTTCATAAATTTGTTCGTAACAACCCATGCCATGTTTCATACCCTAATTCAGAATTATCAATGTTTTTAAATTTCACTTAATTGAAAATGTAAATTGAATTTTCAATTAAAACTTAAAAGGAAAAAAAATGACAAGTTTGGCAATTTGCTCTTCTGTTTCAACTACAAGGTTGCATGCTGCAAGCAGCAGCGTAGTGAAGGCACTTTCTTTGGAGGGGTGTGGAAGCCTAAATTTGCTGACTGTCATTATCGAAAGTAAAAGGACAATGACATGGGACTCGCCAACATGTGGGGGTTTGGGGGCTCGGAAAATCCTCTACTGTTGGAGGTTATATGGGCAACAATTGTTATGGGGGTCTGGGGGCTAGCCCCCTGATGCTGTACGGCTTTTAGTGTTTTCAGAGCGTAGATTTCCGCACGTTGCCAAAAATATTAATTTGGTAATTCAAAGTTGGACTTCTCACACTACAAGGATTAAACTAAACTATTCAGTCGGCAAATCCAGTTGGGAAAACTCTAGACTTTGTGTTCAGTCCGAGCCCTTACTCGAGTAAGTTTGGTGCTCAATTTGCCGGCTGTGGCTCTAAATGCCGACTTAAAAAAATAATGGGGGGGTGTCACACACCCCCGGTCGCTACACCACTGGCTGGAAGCCATGAAAAACCATTGAAAACATCTGAGCTTCATTTGAGGCATCACTTGAACTTCAGTGTATAAAGTTTATTGAATCGTCCATCAATATCAAACCTAAAAAGTGTACAACCTTAGGTTAGTACAACCATCAGGACAGGTAGTTGTTTTTACTTTTGAGAACATTGTTTAAATCTACTCCTATGTAAAGCCCGGGTCATACTTCACATGAAAGCGAATGCAAAGCAAACTTTGGCGCCATTTTTCAATTGTGACACAAGAAAATTTGCGTAAAGTATGAACCCGGCTACGTTGGCAAAATCAAACAAGAAACAGTAAACACGCTTTAGCTTTCTCCACAAACTGGTTACTTTTTTGAAATACAGTTTTCACCAGTTGTTTTTATGCCATATTTTCTTAAAAAACAGGAAACTAGTACCGATATTCCCAAGTACATGTAAAATCCATTAATTTCTACCCCACCACCCCACACTGATATGTTTTATAAAAATTCTGAGGATCGGAATAAATGCACACTGGTTTTGGGAAAAGACTATCTGCACTGTAATACTTTTCAAAATACATAATATAAAAATATGTAAATATATTAAAAGAGTTTGATGGGACACCTGAATCAAACTAGGATCGTATTCAAAGTGACAATATTTCAGACTTTTGGTAGAGCACCAGCACATTAATCTGGAGGTGCATCAAACCCCATCCTCGTAAAATGTTCTTTGTTCACCCAAAAATTGAATGAAACCTACCAGTCAGTTTCCCTTGAGGTTTATTAATTGATAGTTGAAAGAAAAAGTCAAATCTCCTTAACATGCTGAAGGTGATCCCTGTCCTGCTGCTTCCCAGGTTGTGATCCCTGGTTAAAGGGCAGTTTTAGGTTGAATGACTTCTGACTGGCATCCCCAAAAGAAGGTATTGACAAAACAGGGAGACTGCCAACATTAGGACCAGATAGCATGATCGGTAGAGTGCTGGCATGTTAATCTAGAGTCCAACTCCAGTCAATTTTTCTTTATTCACTTAAAATTGAATTAAATTTACCCAGTCAGTTTCCCTTGAGGTTTACTACTTGATGCTTACAAAACAAATGACAATTTCCACTCTCATGACTCTTTTCAACTTATGAGTACAAACAAGACCATTCTTATTTTATTTTTCAAACTGCTCACTTACACACTAGTATTTGTTGATTAATGAAGGCATTATGCCTACATGATGGCTTTAGGACAACATTGCAGACTTTTCCTGAGACATACATTAGACACTTTAACCACCTTCACTCCAGCAAAGACCAATATTGATCCATGGAAGATCTTTTCCTTTCACAGGATAAAGTTATTTATGTAAGCTTAATTGTGGAGCCATTGTCAATCAAAATGTAATAGTCCTGTCTGTGAAGGTCTATATTTAATCTCAAGTGACATCCCAAAGAGTAAAGTGAAGCTGTGCACATCACTGGTACCTGTAGTCCATCACTGGTGTTCTGATAGTCACCTTGCATCAAACACAACCACTGTGTAAACTTGATTAAGGACAACAATTGGAACTGATTTCACAATACAGGTATGATATTTGGCCCTTAGAAAGAAAGTAGGACTATTTGATGAGTGTAACGGCTGACCAACATGTACATCTGGTATACATGTACAATAGGCTTTTTTTAGACTTTTCATTACTAATCATTTTACTGATTTTTCTGACATGACTGAGGCTTAAAAAATCAGAAATCAGGTTGAAGTAGGAAGAATATCATGCCTGACAATGGGAGGCATTTCAAAGGCTCAGGTAAAACCAAAATGTTTGAATGTCTTTAGTTACATAAACAATGGAAATTTACCTGAAATGTCTGCTGCCATCTAGTGTCCCAAAGTATCCAAGTCCATGTGTTGACATTATCTTGTACACAATTTGTACATGATGGTACATGTGCATGCACATCATAAGATACAGCCCTTTTATTTCCAACACAACATTATTTCACAACATATTACTTTTCTAAATCACTTCCCAGCTTTATACTCAACGCTCAAGACTAACGGCGAAAAGATATATGACATTTTTTTTATCAAAAAGGCCGCTGAATTTCAGAGTTACATGTATCAAGATGCATGAATACCTGACATGCCTGAACATATCAGATAAAACTAAATTAAAAGAGGTTCAAAGAAGAGTACTTTAAAAGGAAAACAAAATATTTGCATTTTCATTCTAGACACTCTGATGATGAGACTGGTATGCCCGATCAAGCATGATTTTCATTAGCCATTTGGAGATGACACTACTTGGATTGGGTAAATCTGTTTGTGTACACCCAAACCAAATAGTGCACTCATGTAGTGTCCACCATACTTCAAAAAGGCTAATGGCTGTGTAGGTAAATACTTTCTTGCTGCTTTTAATATTAAGGATACTTCTTTTGGTTCTCTTCTTATACATGATGCGGTAGCCACATTCCCTGCAGCGGATTGGGTCTTTGGCTCGTATCTCATTCTCATGATGACATTCTACAAGTACAAACAAACCTACAGATTAGCATCATACTCTAAAAGACATACAACATATACACCAGTATATTATACTTTATTCTGTTGGTAATTCTATACATTACATGCATGCGCATCTGCTGTCTGTTTTAACTATTTCCGGCATATGTTTGAGTGTAATTTTGCCCCAAATCACTCTCATTTCATCCTGAAAAGGCAATTCTTGCTACAGAAACCAATAATTCTGACAAGACCTCAGTAGCAGGCAAGTCCAAAAACTATTTTTTTGCAGACATAAATTCTCAAAGAAACCCTTGCTCCATGTTTCCTATGGGCTTCTAGTAATCGTTGCAGCCAGTTTGTGTGAAGTGGGCGTAGCTTACAGTGGAACTATGTCACACTTACAAACAGGATAGATCTGAGTTCAAGCAGAGGAAACCAGTATTCATTTTGAATATTCATTACCTCCAGTTAAACAGTTTTTCTGGTTTGAATTTTTAATGAAGTACTAACTTACAAAATACATGTAACAACATGGATTCCTGAAGACAGTTTGCTCAAAGTTCAATGTTTGATGTACAAACTGTACTGTACATGTAATTTTGACATCCCAAACCCCCTTCCCCTCCCCCTCCAAAAAAGGGGCATGTTTAGTAAATTAGAGCAGTATCAGAGATGTGTGTAACTGATTATTTTAAAAACTTACAATATAGCACACATAGGCCTATCAAACTTAATCAACACTGTTCAAGGCACTAAACAATGTTATCAATCATCAGTGTTCATCAGGCATACTTACATATACAACTGAGGCATTTTTTGACAATGTTTATAAAATTTTATTTTGCGACCCAAGCCAAGAGGGGTCAAAGATCAAAGTTTATATTGCCTGATTTCTTCTTGGAATTTCAAATACTTCTTTTTTAAACCCTAAGGAGACTTTTTGTTTAGTTTTTTAGAGCTTTTATTTAAGGTACATACAAATCAACTTTATCTGATATTCCAAACCAGAGGTACAGATTTCCAAATTTAAAGTTAAAAAATGCTAGGTAAAAAGTTCAATGACCTGTAACTCCCAAACCAAATGACCCAGAACACTCAAATTTGGGGTTTTGGATTTGACACAGAATGACCCATCAGTGTATGGTCAAACCCAAAAATACACAGGTGTGCAAAAATGTTTAGCATCCCCTCTGCAATTACAATCATTTAAAAACATACACTGTGTCTAGATCGGTGGAGTCACAGGGCAAAACTTCAAAGGCCTTCAACTTTTAATTCTTTTTATTCAGCCTTACCTCCACAGATGTACACCATGGTTTGTTTGGGTGCCGGTGCATTGCCTTCCTTTGGTGTTTCCATGGCAATATAAAGTTGCTACCTGTATCTCCGAATTCATGAAGATTGAGAAAGCCTTATTAATCTGAAGGATGTGCTCCATTTATAATCAAAAGTTATGGTTTTAAACTACACTGTACACATGTAATACTTTTAAACACTACATGTAAGAAAGACATTGTCAGTTTTAAATCTTCCTGTAGACTTATGTATAGTATTTGTTTTCAGTTGTTTTACAAAAAATGAAATTTCCACAAATATTTGCCACTTTTAGCACTTGATACATGTACCTGCAGCAGATCAAATACAGCATACACCTTTTTGTGTCAACTTGTATACATTTACATGTGCAAAGCAGTCATAATCACAAGATTGCACAGCACAATCTTAAGAAATCTTATGGAAGGTTTACGTCAGCTAACCCCTTACAAGATGCAAATGGACCAGAGGAAACTTGTTAGACTTTCATCATACATTAACTTCACATAAGAGAGGTTTTGATGAACAGGGTAAGAAACTGCAATTTTAGCTGTTTTGTTTGATGGAGATATCTGAAATAATGATGCTGAAGTACAGGGATGGATAAGCACTAGTACATGTATTGTCAAGTATGCCAACTCAACTTGCCAACTCACTTTGGACAGATGAACATATGGAGGCTGTGAGCTTTGCACATGGTCTCATTACAAGTTGAAGTGGTCACCATGAGAGTACATGCTATGTCCTGCAATGTACATGTGTATACAATGGAGATGCCACTCACACATGTCATACATGTACATCATCACTTTTCTCAATTGCTTTCAGGGTGATTATTATAACTTGTTTCCCAAAATACTAAATACACAAGTGAACAAAGACCAAGCTGACTGGCCCCTGTATGGTCTCATGAAGAAGGTATGAGATTCCTTTAGGCCAAAGTATTGTGAATTCCTTATGCTGAATGTGTCAAAACTACACCCTTGTATTGAGCTCTGTTGACTGGACTATATATCCAGGAGAGGAATTCAGGCTCATTTAGTGTAGTCAATCTGTGCAAAATAATGGTTGGACCTGCAGGCCTACTGGAAAAAATCTCAACAGTAATGATTTTTGTTCCAAAGGTCATTTCCTTGCAAAATGAACAATCCTGTATAACTCCCAGATGACTTGGTTACCATGTCAACCATTGATGTTACTGAAATGCCTTTTTTGTGGCCATCTCACGGCTAATTTTCATTATTGGAGTTTGAGCCAACTCTGATAAATACAAGGTTGTTCTATGATTTTTGCCGAAGAAATCCAACTAGGCTTAACACTGAGAGTATCAAGGTAATGGCTGTAGTGACAGTTAAAACACAAATCTTGAAAGTTAATACCTCTACTGGTTTTAAATAGGGGTAGGCAGATTATTTATTCATCAATTTGTTCTTTCCAGGTTGACTGGTAAAACAAATTCACTCAAATTTATCCATTAAAAGAATTATGAATTTAACTGTACATAATATAATACGCTTGAGTATAGCACCCTCTACAGTTGATATTCATGAGAAGTTAGTATGGTTGTGGCATGTTACATTAAAATTGGTTTAAGGATGGAGGAGTTATAGAGAAATGTTTGATCACACAGCACCCCAAATGCTAAGGTTACCAAGTATAGTAATACTTGTGCACATTGAAATGGAATTTCTAGAGAATTCAAGTTACCTTGGCTAGCCGGCTATTCTCGTTTTCGGACTCACCACCTATGTGTACTTGTTTGCGCGCTGAATGAACATGTACATAAATGTACGTCAGCAATGCAGTGTGTGGATGGTGTGATACATGTATACCTACGCGCAAACAAGCACACAGGTGTTCATGGTGTTGAGTCCGAAAGCGAGAATAGCCATCTAGCCGAGGCTCTGCGTGCTGGGTCTTCACTGATTCGTCGAGATCTTGTTAGTGCAGGGTTCAAAATGACAACCTGACAGATGAAAAACTTGGACAGTCTTTACTACTAAACTAGTCTTTGGTAAGTTTTTGCTCATTTTTTTCTTGCAAATATTTTCTTGATAGTGTTCTAAATGTTCTAAATTTATTCATGTTCTAAATTTATTCATACATGTAACACACTGAAGATCTGGTCACTAGTCAGACAGAAATGGCCGAATTGGCAACTTTGGGTAATTCGTATGTGTCTTATAAAACCTTCCGGTTTCCAACCATCGGGAGGATTGAGGGTTACGATCATCGCAACTAGGGACACGAGGATACTGGTCCCCGTGAATCTCGCCCATTCCCATGGTTAATAATAATAATAATAATAATAATAATAATAATAATAATAATAATAATAATAATAATAATAATAAAAGCTTTATTTATTGATGGTAACCATGTCACCTAAAAAGATGATTTGCAATGGGCAATCCCTTAAAAGTACAATCATTACACTATCAAGATAAGTCCAAAAAGGGTTAAAAAAATTTAAGAAATTTAACCATTACAGGAGCACAAAAAGAAGTTTGATAAAATTGCATGAAAAAACCAACACTACCACGATTAAAAGGCATGGCAAGTGAAGAACTAGGAATAAAAGCTAGTGATCGGAAATACTTATAAAGTCACAATTTATTTTTATGCAAAATTTCATAATTAAAGCCCCAGCTCAACATCGATAAGAAAGAAACATATAAATGCTCACAGATTTACACAAACCTTACAATAAACACAATTCGATATAAAGATATGGTGGTAGAAAACTTTCCTTGACATGCTTGAAATATTTCCGCCTGAAGTGTTATAGTTTTTAAATAATAAATGAAATAAGATTTCAATAAGATAAGTTTTTCTCTCAGTCACAGTGAGACCAAAACTCTGCTTATTATACGAATGCCTACAAAAATGCTCAATTAATTTTTACCGTTTTCTTGGAAAAAGAAATAGCCCCACTAGTGTGGCAAGGATTTTTTACATCGGTTGAATCCTTAGCCACACGTCCAAGCCTATCTTTTGTGCAGCTCGTCCCCCAATCCGCTGCACTGAAACCTAACGGGTGCGGCGCTGGATTTTAACCAACTAAATGTGTCCACGTACCTCTTAGCTTCCCTCCGGTACTTTGGCTGTTGAAGTTGCTAACCTTATTAAAGGTGCACACCAGCTTCGTTGGGCTATTTGGGCTACAAAATAGGCTAACATATGACTTCAAAGGTCTTTTAGGAATGGAGAAGAACGGTTCCTAAGAGAAACCATCAAATTTTGCCGTTTTCGAGCATTTTTCAAAAAACGATTTATCCGAACCAAAAAAGTGGTTCGGATAAATCACGTGATCTTCGGAGTTAGTTTTACCGTGTAAAAGTAAATTCCTGTACCAAATTTAAATCTTTTTTTACAATTATTCATGAGTATTTGACAAAAAAGACTTATGTATTCAGATTATTGATACAATTTGTAAATAATGATGAAAAATCGAACGTAATATTTGCATGCAGAGTCCGTGCAACCGAAGCGTGTCTTACGGCGCACCAGCGTGGGAGCTAGCGAAACGTAAACCTTGGGGCATATCCCGTACAGCCGGTGCCGTGTCTCGTGGGGCCAGAGAGTCAAACCCCGGGGCATGAACTCCCCAGCTTGCTGGTCGGTTTAGCCGTAAGCGTGGGAGCTTGTCGGAGGGGTAGGGAGCCAGACCAACAATTACGTTTTTTTACGAGGGTTTTAGTCTGTACCCCTAGCTATTATCCCCTAACTATTGTAACATAACAAAAACACCTCCCTAGATGAGAAAGGGTATAACATTGATGGCGAAATGTTGACAGATCTACGCTTTGCAGATGATGTGTCTCTGGTCACCTCTTCTGTTAACGATTTGGAAGTGCAAATAAATGAAGTAAACAGCAAAAGTAAAGACATAGGTTTAAAGATGCACAAGGGAAAGACAAAATACATGACAAACTTCAACACAGATGACACAATAATGGTGGAAGACCAACAGATCAGCAGGGTCACCGAGTACAAATACTTGGGCCAAACAGTCAAAATGCAAGATAACACTCAAGATGAAGTCTCAACCAGGATTAAGTCAGGATGGAGTTCCTTTGGAAGGTACCGAGGTATACTTTGTGATAAGAACATTCCTATGGCACTTAGGAGAAAAGTATACGATCAGTGTGTACTACCGACCATAACATATGGAGCAGAAACATGGACAACAACAAAACTAATAGAACACAAACTCCGTACAGCACAAAGAGCAATGGAAAGAAAAATGCTACACATCTCAATCAGAGACAGGACCAAATGCACAGAAATACGAAAGAAAACTGGAGTAAGAGACATCATAAGGACAATAAAACAAGCTAAATGGAGATGGGCTAGACACACTGCCAGAAGAGAAGACAACAGGTGGACAACAAGACTAATGGACTGGCAACCAAGGACAGGGAAAAGGAAAAGAGGTAGACAGAGAAGAAGATGGAGGGATGACATCAAGAAATATGCAGGAACAACATGGACAAGAACAGCAAGAAAGAGAAATGAATGGCATTTCCATGAGGAGGGCTACATCCTACATTGGATGACCACAGCCTAAATGAATTGTAACGTGTTGCCTGCACTACGCACACGCGGGACGACGGCGCTGGGCCAATGCCATCACCAAGTCACGGGTGGCGCGAGAGTGCAAAAACAATTCAGCGGTTGTTTCACGTGACAGCTACAGCTAATGAAACAGCTTATAATACAAAATGCATGGAGTCAGAAAAAGTGCATGCACCAAATCTATGCATGGCATCGGTTGCATGCACGCATAGTTTGGTACTTGCACTTTTTCTGACTCCATTCTGAAATTGTTTTTGCACTCTCGCGCCACCCGTGACTTCGTGATGGCATTGCATTCTGGGTAATCAAAATGGCTCTGATCGCTAGCCGATATCTATTTGTGTGGAGTAATTTTGAGCAAAATTCAACTGATTATTTGCCCTTAATAAGGTTAGTAACTTCAACAGCCAAAGTACCGGAGGGAAGCTAAAAGGTACGTGGACACATTTAGTTGGTTAAAATCCAGCGCCGCATCCATTAGGTTTCGGTGCGGCGGATTGGGGGACGAGCTGCACAAAAGATAGGCTTGGATGTGTGGCTAAGGATTCAACCGATGTCAAAAATCCTTGCCACACTAGTGGGGCTAGGAAAAGAAACAGCGAAATGAGCTGACATTTTCAGAGGTTGGTTTATTATATCTTGATTTGTACAAAGACTGGAAGCATTTACACCAACACTAACAGACACCACTTTACCAATTTTGATCTAACTGGGGCTTAAAACAAAACAAGGATAGTTATAAAGTATTGCAAGTTTATTGAATAAGAATAATCCGAGTTACTGACAACTGAACCCATGGAGCTATTTCTACCTCCATGCTGCCCCAAAGACAAGGACTTATTCCTTTAAACATTCAATACATTTGACTGAGTTTTGACATTATTTTTCGCCTAATCCAAATGTTAAAATGGGTGCATGCCGAGAGGAATATTTTTAAAAAGGGAAATAAAGCCCAACATCCATTATTTTTGTTTTTTAATTCCTTGCTTAGAAAGTGGCAGTCGGATATGGAAACTTTCCCAATGGGGAATTTGGTCCTGCTGGGTAACTCGGAGTTGGACATAGCAATAACATTAACAAGAAATAAGATGAATATAGATGAAATCGAAAATACAAATACCTTTTTTGTTACTGTTATTGTTAAGTGTTTGTGTACGGACATTCACTCACTTCCACTTCGCAAACCATGTGGATGTCAACTAATAACTCAGCTCAAACCTTGTTACCAGATTAAACTCGTTAACATTTAATACTAAAATACATTGGAGTCGATCTTTTTGGGATCGATGTTTGCAGTCTCTCCAGCCAGCAGCCAGCAGCCAGCCAGCCAATGAACTTCCTGCCGCAAAGGATGATGGTCGCCTATTTGATGTATGTTGCAACGTCGCGCGAAATTCAGATGTCTTATTGCGCTGATCAAGTTCGCGGTTTTCTTGTTTTCAAATTTCCCACTACAATCATCTATAAATTACGGATATTAGAGAGCCGATTTTTTGCAGAGTTACGCATTTTGTGTCTGGAATCAGCTTCTGATATCTACAAACTGATTGAGAGTTTAAAGGCGTGTTATTTATTGAATATTCTACTCGATCATGATAATGTCTTGAATGGAACGCGATGTGTTGTAATTTTTAATCGGGTGTTTATTTGAGCTGTGTTACGTTGCTCGTCAGACATTACAACTGAAATGATGACCATCATTGTTGACTTCTCCACGTTAGCGATGGTTAAACAGTAGACTTCAAACAAAAAAGCAACGAGTTCTGAGCAAATGCCGACCTGGACACACACGGTGACGATGATCAAGATTTTAACACATGTGGTCGTAATTTTCACAGCGCAGGAGAGAAAATGAGGTGCACATTTCTGTTCTGGACTGGAGAATCATAAAATCAGAGAACAGTCAACTCAACTGAAAACTGAACTGTCCGACTGATTCAATACTCAAAATATGATGAATGAGACAGTACACACAGCATGGATCAGTGTGAGACTGAGAGATTAAGAACCCTGGAAGCAGAAACTTCAAAAGATGATACACATCAAAATGATGACGTTGGAAAGCATGGTCAAAGGAATTTAAATAATTTTACATTGCACCGTGCCACCGTCATGACCCTAGCCACAAATCAAATTGAAACCAAACACCCCCAAAGTGTAACACCTTTCAATTTCAACTCTAGTGATAAGAAGAATCCAGATAAAATGTTAATGAAAGGAATGAGAAGTCTTAATGAATCCTACCATGACGCCATGTCTGGAGAGTCTGGCTATGGCTCACTTACAACGTCATTGGATCTGCAATCGCCCCCCATCAAACAAAATTCAGAATCACTCGGTATGACAAGATGTAAACATTATACATGTTCATGTCATACGGGATGCCAAGACTTTGTGGACCGTGATCATGGTGATTGCAGTACCAGCACAAGTGAACACCAATGCCCAGCAGTAGGGCAAGCACATCTGGATATTGTATCTGGTTTGAAAAACCATGAACCTGCTCTCATTGACAAGATCTTTTCTAATTTAACTGCCCGAGATCTTGTCAGGTATTGACAGCTTTCAAGTTTCTATCTTTTATTTCTGTGCATTAAATTCTCACTTTTGACCTGGGCCCCATTTCATGGAACTGTTTACCATAGAATTCATCACATTTATGGTTCATAGAATCACACGCTTTAGAGGGAACAACAAGCGCAGAATTCTTTGGTATAAAGCTGTACCATGAAATTTGGCTCTGGTTGTGACAAGGGTTTTGAGGCCTGAAAGAAGGCATTTGTGCCTCTTTCTGCACTGGACTGCAGACTACATGTAGCTTAAATCAGTTTTATGTATAGATGGTTCAAACAGCTTGACTACTTCTGTCTCAACAGACTGCAGATCGTAACAGGCGGCATAATGTCGTCTTTAGATACTTGGACCCGAGTCATTAATTAAAGACTATGGAGGATAACCAGTGCAGTAGCAACGACCTTGCTTGACCTCAGATCAGTTAATCCCATTTGAGTTAATTCTCACTGATGAGGTCAAGCAAGGTCACTGGTATTAGGTGGGGAGGCTGTACAGGTTGTATTTTGAGTGTCATTCTTGCACATTTCACAGTTTGCGATTCAAACTTTCAACACACAAGCAGATCGATCTGTCTTAAAAAGTGTAATGAACATACCTCAATAAATATAAATAATATAACCAGGGTGATGTGTGAAAGCAGTTTTTTCTGTAAGAATTGCGCCCAGAAAGAAGACTGCACAATGTGTTAATACCATTAATAACGACATTAAAGCATTGTACAGTCTTCTTGCGTTAATTTGTCTTATCTTGCAATTAAATGAGCAATAGTGATTTTTAAGTTCTTCAAATGCTACTTTCTCCATTTTAGACAAAAGTGCATCTGGAAATTTACACTGGATAATGAGCTTCCAGTTTGAAACTAATCAATTTGAGTTTGTTTTTTTTATTAAAGACAAAGTACAGGATTGGTAAACAAATATATTCATCTGTGTCTATTTGAAAAAGAATTTGAAGATCCCACAAACCACTTAATGTTTCAATTTGCCATAATCAAAATATGCCCTAAACTCAACTACCCATACGTACCATTAACTAAAGTAAACTTCAAATGAACCAACAGAGAAACTGTTTGAATTCTTTATCATTACTTTCAGATTTAGTGGTGTGAATCAAGAATGGAGAGCAATTTGTGAAGAAAACAAAGAAACTGCGTCTAAGAAGAGGGAACTCCTTCAGCAAGAACACGAAGCAAGAGAAAACTACAAGGTACTCCGGGAAAACCCCAACTTGAAAAATTGAACAAATCCTAGTTGGGTCAGTAAACTCAAGTTGGGCCAGACTCAAGTATGGACCCCTTGTACGCATGTCACATGTGGCATCTGTACCCGCTCACCATTTTAGAAGTCAGTAGGTATAACTTAAATGCTGTGTCGCCTAAAAGGTGCATTGTATAACACACAGAGACACTGACTTCCAAAATGGTGTAACCAAGATTATTGTGAACACTTCAGCATTGAAAAAGGAAGGGGAAAGAGAAAATCAGTTTAGAATACAATATTATTTTTAAAATTGTAAATGTTGCAGTAAATTTACAGCTTGATACAGACTTGTATGCTATTGTCAGTCTCGATACCAATAACCATTCAATCAATGTTTTGGATTTTGAGAGTGAGCATGTATGTCGATCAAAATTGTGCAGTTCAGGAGGGAACAAAAATACTGGAATTATAATGAAGAGTTTTAAATTTTGTATTTTAGGAAAATTACCCAAAGCAAAACTGCCCCAGACAGACAGTTTGTGCATCAACTCCACTTGGTGAAGTCCAGACACTTGGAGAACCACAAGCATCAAGTACACCAGCCCCTAGAAGCAGCAGTAGCAAGTATGACATGTTTGTTAAGGTTAGTCTATTACCATTACTCTGGGCTCATATCTGGATAGTGTCAAGTCATTCATACATACATTAAAATTTGTGTTAAACTTAAGCTTTTACCAATTTTACCATGATGAAAGATTGAAGGTAACGACTGTGAGGGGTACATGTACCTCTATGTAAAGGGTAATGTTCCTTTCTTGGAAGATAATTATTGTGTGACTTTTTCATTCCATTTCAATCAACAATAATTATGGTCTTAATTAATTAAGGAGAATTTTGCAGTTAATAACAGAGCAAGCTCTTTAGAGTTGTGTACACTACAGTACATTGTGCTACTGCTACTGCAAGTTTTCCTTATAAAGTAGTTTTGGGGATATTTTATTTCATTTTCCAGAAGGCAAAATCTCTCTTAGCCGATGAGTCTTTCACCAAATGTGCAAAAGGTTCATGCACATCACCAGCCAAACTCACACTAAATAACCAATCAGCAGAGTGCACCCAATGTGGCTACATCTTCTGTACAAACTGCCGAGGGAAATACCACAGAGGGTCACCGTGTGAGGCACTCAGATATAAGAACACTGCCAAGAAACCACATGGTGTAAGCACCGGAAAGAGTAAGAAAAGCCTTCGTAGATTATCTCAATTAGATAGCTGTTCAGAATGACTATAACAATACTTCCTACTGCTGTGATTATACTGAGAAACAGCGTGTTCTATCTCTATTCATGATTCAGACCCTCTTGTCTTGAATAACCGACACATTAATTATGCATAAATACAAAATAAAATTCTAATTTAATCATCATATTTTCCCAGTGAAAATTGCTGAAACAAATTTAGATGGTTCCCACTTGACAATACACAGTGTAAAGTCGGCCATCTTTACGGGCAAATAACTCTTTTTTTTAAGGCACAACTATGCGTTACGCGTAAATACCACATGCGGCACGCAGCAGTTATAGCAAATATGCATTGGTGAACCAACTGGCTGCACAGAAAAATTAGAGTGCTTGACGCAGCTCAGCTAAAACCCTAGTAGCCCATAAAGATGGCATCTATACATCAACACGGGCTGGAATCAGGATATTACCTATTTTATCACCCATTTTTAACTAATGGGTTCTGTTTGCAGCCACTACATGTACAAGCTTCTTTCAAGCTGTATAATGTGTAATGGTTAAGGTTCTTATAGAGTGAATAATCACCTAGTATGGGTTTAGATTCAATTCTCAGGCCTGATACTTCTTGGAGGCCTCCTTCCCCCTGGTCATCGCCTCAGTGCTCTCAACATTATTGCGCTTATGGAGGTGCCCTTTAGGGCAAATTGCCTTGCCCTTTATGTGCAAAGTATCAGGCCTTGTTTCTTTTACTTGTGTAAGTACTTGTTACTACATTCCATTAGTATTTTATCTAGTCTGATGAACTTGGCAAATAAACAAGTTTCATATGTACATAAGAGTAATGAGTTCTTGATAGGTATCTATAGGTCAAGGAAACTTTATTCATGAGACATGTAATACAAATCTGTTCAATGTTATTTACTTTTGGGTAAATCTTTACTGTGGGGTAGTCATGTCAGTAAAAGTGAGCTGGTTGATATCAGCAAAACTAGACAGTAAAACAAACAGCTGCGGTATAGGTTATAAAATGGATTTGTTGTGGGCCTTAAGAGAATGTTTTGAAATCTTTTTAACTACTGGTTTTACAAGTGTGCTATCTTTCTGTACATGTACACATTTATCAGGGCATTGTCACACGGAGCACTTTTTACAGGCAACCTGGAGGCAAAAACTCCACAGAATCACAGTGTCAATCCTATCTCACAGAAAATTAAGTGAAACTTATTTACTTCATGGCGATTGCCTGAAACTGGTTGCTTGTATATTGCTTTGTGTTACATTGCCATGGGACAACTATTTATTGCCTGTGACATATGTAGATCTAAGGTCATGATACACTACATTAACCTACATCATGTACAATCCATCAAAAGGGAACAGTTGATTCACATTGTTACCTCACCTCACTTGCAAACAAATTGACACTCATTCGACCTGGTGGCTTGTATACTGTATAGCATTGCATTGTGTTAAATTTAGCATTGGCTAGATACATGTATGTGAAAATGTATTTAGAGGGCTGTGGAATCCTTAAGTTTAGCTGTTATTTTTTTTTAAGGTATTTTTTTAATACATGTATCTATACCATCTTGAACTTTCAATTACTGTGACTCTCCTGGTTCTGATACATGTGAAAACTTGTTAAATTTTAGTGTTTTTAAAAATGTGTATATAAATTGCTTCACCATTAACAATGGCAGCTCATCTTTTTACAGTAAGTAAATAGAAGACCAATCCCTATATGTAGCTCTGCATCTTTATGCATTGACAAACAACACCCACAACTTGCCACAAGTCAACTTGTTTAAATCACAAGTAATAAACCACAAGGGAAACTGTCTGGGTTATTTATTCACGTACTTGATATTTGAAATAAATAGTCGCATCCCATTAAGGTGATCCCTGTACTGCCACTGCCCAGGTTGTATCGTAAATGTGGATGCACTCCCGGCAGTTTCAGGTTAAATGGCTTTTGACTGGCACCCAGAACAAAGATATTGACAAAAGTGAAGTATATGTAGTTACAACTTTACAAGGTATTGTGGGATGTTTAGCATCTGTTAGAAACAGTACTGTGTTTGACATAAACATCAGTATTTTAACATCCCAACTCAATGGTAATCTGACTGTATTCATGTCAGGACTGGCCAAACTATTGTTGGCAAAGTTTGCCCTGTTTTTGTCTAAATAATCATGGTGTGCAGAATACAATGTATGTACAGTACATGTCAGTTGTTTTTAGCTGATATTCTGGTTGTAGCTGAAACAACACTTTTACAGATACACTTTACATACTTTCACTATAATTGTTGAAAACAACAGCCTCCTACATGTACAGTATGTCATGGAAACATATGCTAAAATCAGTTACAATTTTGCCGATTGCTGATTCATGTATACTCAACTTCCTTCCTTAAATAGTTCAAAACAATGGGTTTCCAATACACTGGAGTGCCTAGTTTATTACACAACTTCTTGGGTAACATACAGAACTCTTGTCTGAGGTGAATAAAAACTATTTATACATTACAAAAACACTTAGTATTTTATATTGTATAATGTTTTCCTGGTTCATGCATTTTGTTTGTAAAGAAGAAAAGGATTGTACAGTGTATGTAATCTAGAAAACCTACATTTATTTTTGTAATTAATTGTACATATATATGTCGTGATGAATCCCATTCCATAAAATCTGACAATTTTATACACAGTTTTTTAAGCACTGTGACTGTCACTTTTAGGACTTTCTTAAAGTTGCCTCTAAAATAACTAACTGTTCAACATGTTTATTTATGATAGGTTGAATAAACTAATACACAGCTGCTTTTGTACAACATGGAAGTCGATTTTTGACAAATAAAATAGACAATCTAGTTGTCAACATTGGAATAATTTCAGCCAAGCCCAGTCCATTGTAGTGATGTATATACAACCTCATTGTTGCCATTAACTGAACATATTATGACTGTTTTCTTGACATTGGTAGCGAGGCGTCCATAGGTGATTAGGTCCAGCAGGGATAGACTCTTCTGATAAGGGATGCAGATAGCTATAAAGTAGGAATGATACAGAAATGGATCACCTGTAACACAAAAAATACAAGATTCTGATAATTACATATTAATACTAAGTAAAGCAAAACAAAACAAGTATTAAACGTTTTGATTGTTGAAATACACTTGACCACAATTAAATAGTAGATTTATCCCAAGTGCACTCATCAGACTTGAATTTTCACTGGACTGCTCAACATAAAGTCAATGACAATTAAATAGCTACATGTAACTTGTAAGAAGACTGTTACACAAGTCTAGTGTCACTGCACAACAACAGAGGGGCATATACATTGAAAGCATTGTTTGAAATATTTTGAGATAATATGCAGTATTAATACTTTGTCTTCAAGAATGGAAGAGAGTTGCAGGAAAATTGATGTTATTTCCCCACATGTGCAGTCAAAATGCACATGCCTGCAAAATGGTCATCTATTCCCACTCTCAAATTTGTTGGCCCTAAATGAAACTTCACTGGCCTGCCTAGTATCACATCAAATATTAAATGTGGCTTTAAAGATTAAAAAAGGTAAAGGTCCCTCGGACATTCAAAGGAAGCCTTTGCAAAACAAACAAATTTAATTTAGTTTTTAATCTTCAAATTGTTAGGTGTGTGAATGAATGAAGTGTTATCAGTATGAAAAGTTGAGCAAAAGCAATCTTTCAGGTCTCTGTCTTGAAACCAGTTAAACATTTGAGACCTCGACAATCAGACCAAGTCTGCAGGGTAAGAAACACATTTACAGACAGGTGCGTAGCGATGGTGTGTTTGGAGGTTGGAGGATAGGGGACATAAATAAGGAATCCACTTCAGTGACTAATGTTCTATGCATTTAGAACTCTAGCGCTTGTAGCACCAACCTCGGTGTAATTAGGACCTAAAAACCAACAACGGTTTCAGCTATTCTCAAAGTGCTTGAAAAACGAAGGGATTTTTAATTGATATTCTTCTGCTCACACTCATATTGATTTGGTGAAACAGAAAAAAATAATTGAAGGGGAGTGAACCCAGGACTGACACAATAAAAACCAGTTCTTTAGATCAGTTTGAGACCTATGCTGGTTTTCAGACCTACTGTACATACATGTACCTTTACTGCTGCAAGCATCCCATTCCCATACACAGTGGGTATCAAATCTGCAAGTTAACTTAGCACTCAAAGAAATATATTTACCTGGATAAACAAGAAAGTCACCACCAAATTTACAGCCTGAAGTGAGGTAATAGCCTGTCTCCCAAAGATCTTTGAATATCATGTATCTTAACATTTCTTGTGGTGTGTTGATGAGAGATGTCAAATCTGTTACATCCTGCCGCGGTGTGGTAGATGAGGCTATAACAAATGTATACATGTAGATATCAAACTATGAAAGTAAAATCAAAATAATGTGTACAAACAATTCACTGAAAAAGACATGTACATGTTTTTGAGAAAAAAGTGTCAGGATTGCACAGGTGATAAATGATTGGTAATGATAAAAACAATACAAGAAATTCAGTTTTTGTTACATTACAAAAACAAGGTGTTCGTGAATGATGTCATCAAAGGTTGAAATTATCCTATGATGCCCCCATTGAACTTTTGAACCTGAAATTATGGCTTAACCAGAAGTCAAGATCAAATTGAGGTCATCTTTGAGCGACTCTTTTTCAGTTTTCCGAGATCTATTTGATGTGTAGATTGGAAGAAAAAAAATGTGTGGTTCAGGAGTTAAGATTTTTTTCATAATTATTCACGATTTAATGTAATTCAGTACCTGATGATGTCACGCTGACGTTCAGCACCCGATGACGTCACTGTTCAAGTGCCGTCTTCAGGTTTAAGTATATGCTAAGTTTCAGGGTTCAAATCACTTTCAATCTTGAGTTATGCTGCAGGGAAATTTACTAAGGCCGAACACCTAGTGTTTATAATTATTTGGTGTTTGTGCAATATAACAACAAACACCTTTTAAGTCAAATGCAGTATAATGAACTGCCTCATTGCAAGTGCATACAACTTGGAGGCTACAAGAAGTATGATACACTTGAATGCACACAAAACTTGACCATCTATAAATTTGATGAAATCGTAACGAGTTAATTGTATGGTACATTTATCCGAGAGTACAGGAATTAAGGTAACATCATGTATCATACCTCTACAAAATGGGAGTTGAAGCTCTGTGTGACACATTTGACAACCACAAACACACAACCCAATGGCATAGGATACATCCATTTTGTTTGGAACCTCTCTAGTACAAGATACAAAGTTATGAAAAGTCACTTGAGGGTTTTAGTTTTGTCCAGTCTCATCATACTGTACCTGTTACAAGATGAACCAAGTACCCTGAGGAGGGCTCTGGATCAGGCGGCTTCTTGAAGATGTCTGCTCCAGTGTCATCTTTACCTGAAGACACAGTAGATACATTGTGGTCTTCAGTGTCTTCAGTGGGCAGTATTTCTTGGTTGGTTGTTGATTCACTGCTCATTAAACCATCTGTTTGGCCACTAGTGACATTTTGTGCATTATGTGTCACACTGTGTTCATTTTGCTCAGACATCATTGAATCTACTGTTGTTGGCATCATTTCTTGATTGCTGCACCCTGCACGATTTATCTGACTTTGTTTAACACTCATGAGAGATTCACTCTCACCTAATGAAATGTCTTGCTGGTGGCACTTTGCAGCATCAGGAATAATTTCTGTTTTAATGTTCTTTTTACCATCGTTATCAGTAGAAATATCTTGTGAGGTCAAACTGGTATTAGATTTGGAAACTTGCAATTTTAATTTGATCTCATAATTTGACTCAGTGCAAGGTTTAATCAATTCTTTTGAAGTTCTAAAACTAAGGCTTGATTTAGTTTCCCTTGAAGAGAAGGTTACTAGTTTGGCATCTTGTTTTGATCTCAATTTTATGCACGTCCCATCTGCCATACTACTAGTGTGAAGGTGAGAATCCCCAGTTATTCTAGTGTCTGTGCTACAAGTGTTTGTGGCAGTGTTATGATTCTGCAAAGTTAGGTTACTTTGTTCTTCATCATCAGACACAACACTGCATTTAACAGGATCAGATTCTTGCTGCAAATTTGAAGAACTTCTCTCATTTGGATATGAAGAGTATCCACCTACTTTTGATGAAGTCTCAAAGTTGCTGTTAAACACATCTTCATTGTGGTAGATCTTTTTTACTTCGGAATCAATTTCACTTGAGGTAATTTTATTCTTAAGAACTTGCTTATTGACAGCAGCATCCTTTGAGTTGACTAAAGGTAAAGAGTCTGTAGAAACCTTTTTGCTTTTCTGTTTCTTGGCTCGCTCAGCTCGGCGGTGTTTCTTTGTTGTACGTCCTGATGAGATGATGGCAGCAAACTGTTGTTTCTTTTGCAGAGTTTGGCTTTCCCATAATGCTTGCTGTTGATAAGTGCAAAGACACAACATTGAACAAACAAATTATTAGTTGAGACAATAAGTGATTTAGTGGGACAACAACAAATTGGCTTTGTGATTTTTTCAGCTCGCTTAAGTTCGCATTTAAAAACTCACAATAATCAAAATGAAATTAAAATTAGTAGTTCAAAAAGATTCTCAATACTGCAAATAAATGCTTTCAATAAAATGCAATCAATGTTTGTTTTCTTCCCGAAATACTTTGGCAAGTAAACAAAACCAGGATAGACTACATGTATCTTTTCTGACACCCAATATCAGCTAGCCTTGGAGCATAGTTCAGATATCTGGATACCCATGGCAGACTAGGAATTTTACTCTTGATGTGACAAGTCTACTTCCTCTCTTCCTACATGTATCCCCACCCCTTAAAAAGACAAGATTCTGACAGCCTGATAGAAGAACAATAACTAATAGAAAAAACAATCATTTGTTTTCTGATGTTTAAAGGGGTGGGGTACATTAACATGCATGAACTTGAATAGGGCCTACTTATTTTGAAATGGGATTGGCAGTGGATCTCAGTATGAGTAAGGGCTGGCTAGGAAGACGAGAAAGTACACAGTCTTACCTTCAATACATTACACATGTACATGTATCAAAAACAGAGGGAGAAATGGATTTTGTAATCATGACATCTTCATGAAGTTAATTCTTGTTTTCAATATCTGCATGTCTGTTGTAATCTTTGTTGAACGTTACAAGTTAGTGATACAATTCACCATATAGTCTGAGGTTGGCTTTTACCAGTTAGGCATAACGCTCTGTACACACACAAAACTTTTGTGGCCACACAAATGGAAGTTGAAAAACCTGCTATCTGTTATAAACACCTGAAGTACTCATTTTTTGTATGGGGTTAGAGTGACATGTTAACATGCCAGGACATTCCATTGTGTAGTGTGCACAGGCATGCACTCAACTTCCTACGCTTCATTTCCCCACTACGAAGAGGGTCAGAGGGTACGGGAAGTTATGCTCAAAATCTCCCTTTTTCCAGGGTGTAATATTGGGTTATTATGTGAACCCTGATTCCAGACTTTTGTCCTTTTGTTGTACAAACAAGGGTTACGAAAGATCGATAGGCTGCCACCATTGTTTATCATTGTATTTGGCAAATGGGAGGTACATGTAGGCCTAAGTGGAAGATTCCAGCATACAATGGCCGATTATCAGCCATGGCTTAGGGCCAAGGGTTGGTTGATTCACAGTGAACACAGTTTCTTGAAAGAGATCAAAATATCCTGGTGCGTTTTATGAGAATGTTTGTTGTCTTTAAATGGTTAATTATTCCCAAAGTTAAGAAAAATTAATTAAATCCCGGCGCTATGGGTTAATGTGTAAAAAAAACTTTAACATTTTTCATTTTAAAACATTCCCTTTTCTTCTTTTTTTTAAATGGTTGAGAACCCCAAAACATGGTTGTCACTGTACAATGGACTCAATTTACACTGAATATGAATGGACTAATGGACCGATCAGTGTACGGTTGGACCTCTGTAGTCGGAATAGATCCATTTCAGCTAAAAGCAAAATGTGAAGGTCTTGGAACTAAGGCTCACTCTGCTACACAGCTCGCCAAAACTCAGACAGTCTCTGGAAATAATTAAATTTAAAACAGACTAGTACAGAAGCCATTGTCTACCTGCAAGGCAATCAACTTCAATTTGTCCCATAATGTTAAGTACAATTAAATGAAGTCGCACCGCATGATTTTCTTACAATCACCATTATCTTTGTCTTTCTCCCTGTTCTCTGTTTACCTGTTCCTGAAAGCTTTGCTTTCTTGCTTCTTTGAATTCTGAAATATCACGGCATGATGGTTTTGGAATGCTCACATTCACCAACTTTGCTGCATCTGTATAGCATTATTAAAAACAACATAAGTTTGCCATTAGTATACAACAATCTACACATGCTAAAACAGCTTTTTAAAAGCTCTTGCCCCTTTTCAAGTCATCCTTAGAAAGTTGTCCCTTTACACAGTGGCACTGTTCACAATAAATGACTCAATTGTGCTAGTAACTTGTAAACTTGCCAAATCATCTGATTATTTTTGACATGAACTTACTGTGCTACATGTACCTAGTGTTGTTATTCAAAACTTTTTCCTAACCGTAAACATTGTTATGAATCCGGCCAGGATTGTGGTTACTCACTTTTGTGTCTTCAAATACACTTGTTATACCATGGTATCAGATTGTGAATTTTGATTGGTCGAGAACCAATCACATGACATAATACAAAATTTCATGGCTTCTCAGAAAAGTGATGTTGTCGGGGTCCATTACCTAGATCGTCCTCAGAAAATTCATTTCATCGTCCCCATTGATATGTATATTGAAGTTAGCAATACACCCGAAAAAGAGGTAGGTCATGTCGCCCGCGTCCATTACCTAGATCGTTCTCAGAACATTATTTCTCTGTCCCCATTGATCTGTACAACCACATTAGCGGTACTACCTGAGAAAGAGGTTACTATGCAACCACTGGTACTATGCAAGCTACTGTACTTTCGATATGATGCTCACGATATAGGGACCAGTTGATACATTTTGGTTGATAAAAAATTTGTAACCGATGCACTTTTGTTGAATTGAATATTGCCGTCTGCAAACTATGTCGGTAAGGGCCTTTTTAACAATCCTGCAATCTAATACCATGGTGTAACAAAACAATTGGTGTCTGCTGTGATATGTGGTCCATGCTGTTTTGGACACCCTCGGGGGGCCGATGGCACCCTCGGCTTCGCCTCGGGTGCCATCTGCCCCCTCGGGTGTCCAAAACAGCATGGACCACATCACAGCAGAAAACAATTGTATAATGGTATTGACCCCTTGCATGTACATCGCACTCAGCAACTGTACCACTCTCACCATTTTGGGGTCAATAGGTATATCTGTAAATGCTGCATCACCTAAAATGCGCACTACACTCTCTATAACACAAGGGGACATTGACTTCCAAAATGGCGCAACCAAGATTATTGTGATGATGACTTCAGGTATGTCAGGTGAATTATACTGTTCTTTTTTTTTTTAAGGCAATAAACGAGTCCCAAGTTTGAACCCAGTTCATATGTACATGTACCTACCATACTCAATAAGCACTGCAGCCTCCTCTGGCAAGAGTTGTAATGGCAAACCAAGCTGAGCATTTTGTCTTGGTGATCTTGGCAGGGAGCCAGTCAATGATCCAATGATATGATGTTTCTCTCTGAGGATCTTTACATCTATAAACATTTGAAATATCAGTTTTTTGAAGCAGTTAATGTAGTTAAAATTCCCTTAAAAAATACAAATGGGACACTTGGAGGCGTGTTTATCTAAAGATTTTTCTTTGACCATCCAAACCAGAGGTACAGAAGTTAAAAGTTGAAGTGAAAAAATACAAAGCCAAAAGATCAAACAGTATGGGGGAAAAACTCTACAAACTCTACACAGTGTTGAAGTATGGGGGGAAAACTCAATACATTGATAAAGTATGGGGAAAACTCAACAATTATAGTGCCTGTTATTTCATCTTTGATATCTTGAAAAAAACAGTAGCCGCTTTTCCAGCTATTTTGTTAAGTCTTTGTCGTAATTTGGGAATTTTTTTGGGAATACGCCTTTATCACAGTGGATACCTCCATGCTGCTTCCCTGGGGCACTAGCAGTAGTAGTAGCTAGTACGACAATCAAAGTCAAAATTTCAAAAAGGTACAGCGCCCCAGTTACCGAGTCTATAAAGTGTCTTGTGATTTTTTCTTTTTACACACAATATTACTTGTTTCTTTGTACTGCATAACCCGACTGACCCAAATTATAAATTCTAAAAGCCATTTTTCAAAATGCCATTAAAACTAGACGCTACACTAGATTCGGTCGTACTATCGATAAACTTATAAATATAAAGTCAAAATGTCAAAAAAAGGAGTACAGCGCCCCAGTTGTTGGGTCTAAAGTAATATTAATAAGTAAATATGGCATGGGGCTAGAAAAATGTATGCCTATCTTATTCTTATCCCCCCCCCCCCCCCCCCCCCCCCCCCTCTAAAGTAACTAGGGCGCTGCCAGTACTCCTTTTTTGAGATTTTGACATTTTATCGGTCATACTAGCGCCCTAGCCCCACTAGTGTGGCAAGGATTTTTGACATCGGTTGAATCCTTAGCCACAAGTCCAAGCCTATCTTTTGTGCAGCTCGTCCCCTAATCTGCCGCAATGCCATTGCGAATTACATCATGTGTGGCGCGAGAGTGCAAAAACAATTCAGCGGCTGTTTCAAGTGACAGTTACAGCTAATGAAACTGCTTAGAATACAGAATGCATGGAGTCAGAAAAAGTGCATGCACCAAATCTATGCGTGGCAACGGTTGCATGCACGCATAGTTTGGTCAGTGCACTTTTTCTGACTCCATTCTGAAATTGTTTTTGCACTCTCGCGCCACCCGTGACTTCGTGATGGCATTGCATTCTGGGTAATCAAAATGGCCCCGATAGCTAGCCGATATCTATTTGTGTGGAGTAATTTTGAGCAAAATACAAATGATTATTTGCCCTTAATAAGGTTAGTAACTTCAACAGCCAAAGTACTGGAGGGAAGCTAAGAGGTACGTGGACACATTTAGTTGGTTAAAATCCAGCGCCGCACCCGTTAGGTTTCGATGCGGCGGATTGGGGGACGAGCTGCACAAAAGATAGGCTTGGACGTGTGGCTAAGGATTCAACCGATGTCAAAAATCCTTGCCACACTAGTGGGGCTAACTAGCGCCCCAGTCCGGTATATGTGTCTAACCCCCCCCCCTAGCCCCACTGGTGTGGCGAAGGATTTTGACATCAGGTGTATCCTTAGCCACACGTCCAACCCTATCTTTCATGCAGCATTACCAGCAAATCACCGCCGCGAAACCTAATGGGTGTGGTGCTGGATTTTAGCTAACTAAAAAAAAATGTGTCCCCTTACCTTATCGATATGGCGCACTGCCCATGGTGGCGAGGTTGAGTCATCATACTCACTTTGTGTTACTTGCAATGATAATTGTAGTACTACTAGTACTAGTACTGTAGTTGAATTCGCACCCTCTCTCGGTGACGTATTGTGGGTATTTAAAATGGTCGCGATGCAACCATCGAGAAGAAGTCTCTCAGCAAATTGTAAATTATTTGCAAAAACCTTTAAAAAGGTGCATAACTTCAACAGCCAAAGCACCGGAGGAAAGCTACGAGATAAGCATAGTAAGAGGACACAACATACAATGATTCATGTATATTAGTTGGTTTTATTCCAGCGCCGCACCCGTTAGGTTTCGGGATAGATGGATAGGGATGGACGTGTGGCTAAGGATTCAATTTCAACCGATGTCAAAAAACCTTGCCACACTAAATGGGGCTAACCCCTCATTATGGTATAGAGGTAGAACTCTACCTCCATGCCCACACCAACCCACCATGCCCACACCAACCCACCATGCCCACACCAACCCACCATGCCCACACCAACCCACCATGCCCACACCAACCCACCATGCCCACACCAACCCACCATGCCCACACCAACCCACCATGCCCACACCAACCCACCATGCCCACACCAACCCACCATGCCCACACCAACCCACCATGCCCACACCAACCCACCATGCCCACACCAACCCACCATGCCCACACCAACCCACCATGCCCACACACCAACCCACCATGCCCACACACCAACCCACCATGCCCACACCAACCCACCATGCCCACACCAACCCACCATGCCCACACCAACCCACCATGCCCACACCAACCCACCATGCCCACACCAACCCACCATGCCCACCATGCCCACACCAACCCACCATGCCCACACCAACCCACCATGCCCACACCAACCCACCATGCCCACACCAACCCACCATGCCCACACCAACCCACCATGCCCACACACCAACCCACCATGCCCACACCAACCCACCATGCCCACACCAACCCACCATGCCCACACCAACCCACCATGCCCACACCAACCCACCATGCCCACACCAACCCACCATGCCCACACCAACCCACCCCCCCCCCCCCCCGCCGCTCCTCCAGCTCCATGCATGCATTCCATACCTACCGCTAGCACTCCATACAAGAATATTTCCTTTACATAGATGAAGCTCTATCGTCTTTGTCAGTGAAGTGGTTTCGTCAACTGATGGTAGCCCCGAGGGTTCTATCATTTTGAAGATTTTTATGAACTCATGCATGGCATGTACTCCTAGAACTATGAGGTTCGTTCCGCTATCGTCTCCACGAGCCTCATAGAGTGATATGTACAAAATCCTATTCGAAACTTTCTGCCCTTCACGTTTACATGGCTACAGTTCTTTTTTGAAATCAGATCTCGCCAAACTAGGCTCTATGTGTTCTTTCAACTCTGATCGAGCGTTGCACGGGTCCAGAAAATCCACTCCGCAAACTAAAAGTTGTTAAAAGGTGATAAATTCTCACCGCAATTCAGATCCCATTCAAACAGTATTGCAACAAATATGGCGACCGGAGTTGCAAAATTAACTGGTATGCTGCTATGCGGTGCGCTGGTCCTATGGGCTGGTTCCGCGTACCAGTTAATTTAAAAAAATTTAAAATTAACTGGTACGCGGAACCAGCCCATAGGACCAGCGCACCGCATAGCAGCATACCAGTTAATTTTGCAACTCCGGTCGCCATATTTGTTGCAATACTGTTTGAATGGGATCTGAATTGCGGTGAGAATTTATCACTTTTTAACAACTTTTAGTTTGCGGAGTGGATTTTCTGGACCCGTGCAACGCTCGATCAGAGTTGAAAGAACACATAGAGCCTAGTTTTGGCGAGATCTGATTTCAAAAAAGAACTGTAGCCATGTAAACGTGAAGGGCAGAAAGTTTCGAATAGGATTTTGTACATATCACTCTATGAGGCTCGTGGAGACGATAGCGGAACGAACCTCATAGTTCTAGGAGTACATGGCATGGTCATGTGGACATGGACAGCATGGGCGGCGCCATATTTGATCTGCAGCCGCATTCCAACAACAAACAAGATCGAAGTGCCACTGAGAGTGCTGCACATAGAGCTGTATAGTGTATAATAAAGAAGCTGCATCAAAGATGAGCGAGAGAGGGCGCTGCGTTGTAAAAATAAGTTGATAAAAATAATGATGATCATGCATGTGAGCACTAAATTTGGTGCTGGGGTGTGAATGGAGTACTGTGCATTGGACTCGAAAATACGACAAAGATTTGTTTTATCCCTTTTCCCCAAATGTATATGAGTAATATCATTAACAGGAATATAGTTGGAAATGTTAATTGAGGACAATTCTGCAAGACAGTAGCCTATTCATTTTTCTACTCGGTGTTATGAGTGCTCGTATCCATTGTTAGCATGCATGAATAACATTGCCACCACGGTTACACATAACTTGAACACAAAGTGTTGACATAATGTCACTATATATTTATCCGTAGACTTGCAAAACCTCTCGAATGTATAAGCTATGTTGTCTGTAGATGTTTCTTCTTTGTATTTATTGACAATGATTTATTTAATAAGTTTTGTGAATTGTGTTTTTGGAAGT
This sequence comes from Marthasterias glacialis, assembly GCA_911728455.2. NCBI lineage: Eukaryota > Metazoa > Echinodermata > Asteroidea > Forcipulatida > Asteriidae > Marthasterias > Marthasterias glacialis. Next base: position 9,261,252 of record OU452232.1, on the reverse strand, counting down.
TGTTTTCTCTTGTTTTGTTGGCAGATACTTTCTTCACATAAGGATTCATTCCTTTTACTTTTTTTTACATTGATAAATAAGTCTATATCATTTTTGTGGATATCTCTGTCCTCTGTACAAAAATGTTGGGGTAAAATGGTCCACATAAAACAAGTATTCATCTTTGCAAAGTCGAAAATGCAGTATGTTAAAATGTTTATAAACACTAGCGGATTCCCCGCTTCGCGATGCACCCGCTGTGGGCGCGATGCTTGCGTATGAAATGGTGCACTCAACAATGTGGGGAAAGGGTATAATTTCCAGGGGGCACTCGGGGGTCATCATTTTTTTTTGTAAAATGGGTACGCAATGTTCTGTCTTATGTTGTTATGCGAAAGGTTTGGGTTTGGGTCGCAGCAGCTCACCTGCGCCCCCGCTCCAATTTCCAGTGTCCCCCGGGTGCCCCCCTAAAAAATAAATAAAAGACATATATACATAGGCCTTACAAGAAACAACGAAACAGAGGGCAGCAAACACAAGTAAATAACTTTAATAAATTTGCAACTTCCATCAGTATCCTCATTTCCATGGAAAGAAACCAGTGTATTGCTTATTCAGATAAAAGGTAATTTTGGTCCACACAATTATATCAAAATAGCTGCATATCCATTTGGCACACGTATACAAAGTACATTATGTATCCGGCCATTCACACTCCAAAATCATGCTTTGTAGCATGACATGGCGTTGGAGGGGATAAGGCGGGAGCACCGGCGTAGCCAGGATTTATTTCAATGCGGGGCATGCTTTTCGATGGGGGCCGAGCGGCCATGGTTTTTAACGAATTTTATTTCTTAAATATTTGTGTATTCTGCATTTCCTCATGTGCTTTTTTATTTGTGGATTTTTTTATCTCTGTTTATTTTTGTATTGTGCGGGATTGTTGATGTTTTGATTTAATTTCTTTCCCCCCCCCCTTTTTTCGTTGCTTCTTGAATTCTTTGTGTGCCTTTTTCGAGCTCTTGTTTTCTGTTTGTCTTTGTTTCTGTATTTGTGCATTTTCTTCTTCGTTTATTTCTTGATTTCTATATGTTTCTTTGCTTTGTATTTATTTGTTTCTTGATTTCTTGTTTTCTGTGTTACTTAGATGTTATTTGTGTAACCCTTTTCGGTTATTTTGTCTTGAATAATATGTTTCTTTGCTTCTTTATTCTTAATGTCTTAATTCTTTATTTCTGTATTTCTTTCTTTTTGTTTCGTTATTTGTCTGTTTCTTTATGTCTCGTATTTCTTTGTTTCTTTTGGGGGCTTAGAAAAAATATATCATATTGAAGCTTATGCTGCTCATGACTACTACAAATGAGGTTTACATCGCGTGTATTTATTTCATACCGTTATTCAGTCAACCAGTAGAAAAAAAACAATGACAAATTTTCTTACAGAAATAACAAAAGGAGAAACATTTTAAAAGTGGATATTAGGATGCCATGTGAATATGAAAATGACCTGAATGAAGAAAGTATACCATTGTGCATTTCATATGTTTCTCCTTTTATAGTTTGTAGGAAATAAAGTTCATGTACTATCCGTAAAAATGGATGAGGTTGTCCCTCTTTTGGGCATGATTTAATAGCAATCATCTTAGTATAACCATCTTTTTGAAGGAGTGATATCTCTCCCCAACTGAAGACGCTGTAGTAACTGTTTTCAATCATTTTTGTGGGCGCACTTTGGTTCATTCCTACTCTCTTAATGTAGAGGAGTGAAAAACCACTCTTTTTGTCCGCCATCTTGCAAAGAGCCATATGGCGGACAATTCTTTTTAGAGTGAAAACATGTATTCACTATATAGATTCAGAGTGAAATTCACTCCATTTTCACTCTCATAGATTTCAGCCAAACTGACACCACTCTGGCAAGCGAGTGAAATGTTCACTCTTTTGCATTTGAGAGTACCACATGAGTCGTCTCGCCAAAGGGTCGTTCTTCAGTCCTATAAAAAAGCTTTTTATATAATATCTGCAGGTCATAGGTGCTAAGAGGTCAAAAGCACATCAAAGAAATCAACAATTATAAGACGTGGGGTTGGGCGCAAGGGAAATGGACATTTATATTGTTGATAAACAAACAGCGCGGCTGGCATGATGGCCAAATGTAGCAAAACATTCATCATTGACAGACGTGTGACTAAATTCAATTTTTTTTTAACTTTAAAGAAAGTACATCCCATTATTGGTTGGTTTGTTTCGGACAAATTTCAATGATTTTTTGAATATTTGCGTAACATTTTTTGGAAACTGTGATTTGTTTTTACTTTGCATTGGCAGCTCCCCGTAGTTTCTCCATCTTGGATGGCAAAAACTCCGGGCTGTGAGGTTGCAAAAGAAAGGTCTAGTGCTCAATCCTTTTTGCAATCTCGATCCTATTTTTGCAGAGGTGCATGGTGACTTCTTTTCAGAAATAGTAAACCATTATACCGTTGAAATGCTCTCTTTGTATCAGCATTGAAAACATAACAATATAGGTTTTATGAGTAATTTCAATGGTTAGTTTTATATAAAAAAAATACGTTAAATGTTAGTGGATTATTTCAACGTTGATGGCGTTAACTTTCAACCCCCAATCAACTTGAATCGGCATTTTGAGCTTTTTTTATTGACAACGCGGCAGATAGCTTTGTTACCGGTCAGAGGTCAGCCTTTTGTAATTACCTTAGTTTATCGGTTTATCTTAGTTTATCTGTGTCCTACCAGTTACCCGAAAATGCAAATAAGGTAACCATATCACTGGTACACTACTCAGCCATTCTGGCATCGTAAATTTTCCAGAGCACCAGTTACCCAAACATGCAAATAAAGTCACCTCATACATCATACCTTACCTCCCGTGATACACAGGAAAGCTTAAACTCAATAGGCATGAAATGTACCAACAGTTATAAGTAATATTGATAACATCTTGTTGAATCTAAATTCCAATTCATTTGTATATTACGACTGAATCCCGCCGCAAAAAAAAAAAAAAAAAAAAAACGAACCACCTCTGATGGGACCGGAACACACCCCAACCAGGATAAAGGGCCGACCAATCGGCACACGCGCATCCCCCCCCCCCCAAAAAAAGACACATTCTGGGTCCGCCCACCCGGGTGTCCGGCCGTCGACGCACGCAATCGCGTGGAGATGTCGGAACACCAGCGCAAACCACCTGGTACCAAGAAATTTACCCCAAGACGCATCAAACCGGCAGGGTGCGGGCGCCAATGACCAGCGCCGTAACTAGGGTAAAATTTTAGGGGGAACAAAGGAGTGCGCCATTTTTCCTAGGGGGACATTTTTGGCCAATAAAAAATGTAGTTTTCTTTTCAGTGTTTTCTGACATGTTGACGTAAAACAAAATACATTATAATAATAAGAAGAAGAACATTTATATAGCGCCGAAATCCGCCTAAAAAGACGTTCAATGCGCTTTACAAACAATTAAAGGGTAAAAACAATAACAATACAGAAACCAGATAACCTACAGGCAATTCAAAAAAAAAAAAACAACAACACAACAAAACACAACATACATGTAGCTCACAACCCCGGTAAAAAAACCTACATCCCACTCAAGATTACATACATACATACAGGATAAAAATCTTGGTCACCTGTGTGTGTGAATAAATAAAAAATAGTTTAAAAAACATCGAAATTACTACGTAAATGCTCATAAAAATTTTTAATCTCAAAAGTCAAGATTTCAAATGGGGGGGGGGGTGGGGCATCAGAAAGGGGGTGCAGACTTCCCCCCCCCCCCCCTTAGTTACTCCACTGCTAATGACGGAAAACATGGCGGCGCCCTTTACTGGAAGCCCCCATTTAACGATCATGATCGGCATAATGCAAATTGACCGTGTTCATGCATTCAAAACATAAATGGTTAGCTTTTAAGTGTACATACATGTACATGTACCATACATGTGCACATCATACCTTGTGTGTCTTTTGACAACTAACAGTGAACAGAGAAGTTTTCATAAAGGTTAAGCAACGATTACAGAAACTTTGTATTGTCAGCCATCACTAAGGTCAAACAATGGAAAATGTGTATGCACTACTAGTGACTAGGCTAAGCTTTTAGCAGACGAAAATGTAAGTTAGACTTGCACAGTCTGTTATGATTACATGTATTTGTTATTACAGTTACAAACTGGGGAGTAGACAGTAATAAATCAAAATGCAATCACATTTTATTTGATTATATATTTATTGAGCATAACTAAACAAGTATTAATATATTGTATTACATTATCACAAATATATTTACCATTTAAACCATAGGGAAGGTCGATTTGAAAAAGTCCATGGTACTAAATAAAGGATCAAAACAACAAGATATCTTTGTGCTCCTAGATTGGTTTTACTTTCAATAACTTTACGTACAGACGCTGATAACATTGTGGAAATTTTTGTTAGGTTCTTTGCAGGCTCAAAACTTACTAACATGTTGAAAATGCCAAAAGACATACGCAAATGGTCATATTTTGTTTTCCACTTGTAGCTTCATTTCACTGGTGGTGTTTTTAATGTTACATGCAACAGAACAAGTTGACTACACCAAGATATGGGTTTGTGATTCAATACTGCATCATGTCAATATTAGTGTATTCACAATACATTACACGCCAGTCCAGCTTAAAACACCCTCAGATATAGATCCAACCAGAAAGTGTTTCCATCAAACATGTACTGTCAGCAAATGACAAATTGTGACGAAAAACAACAACAGTTGCTCCATTCTTGCCAAAGTATTACTGGTTCAGTCAAACTTCTTATATAATCAAGACTCGTGGTCAAGTGGTGAAAGGAACTCAGAAACCATTAACTACCTTTCTCTTAAAAGGTATGATGTTTCACTTCAATAACCCGACAGACATACCATAACAGACATGTGAAAACTTTATCAAACCAGATGTTTGTGTCTGATCATACAGCATCCTGTAATAAGCAGAGATAGTGATTGATGCACAAAATGCTATTGATGAAATTAGCATGGCACATTAGTGTCAAGTTGCCACTCTAGATAGCAGCAAACATTACCAGGTAATTGTCCACTGTTTAAGTAGTTCTGAACATGCACACATTTCTGAGAACTATGAATTTACAGTACCTACTATTAAGCCTGCTGTCCCATTGCAAGTTGTATGCAGTGTTATGGAGAAAAAAATGCTTATGTACATGTATGGTAAACACTTTGTGGTAAGACATTACATTGAATCTTTATAAGCTCATTCCTTCTCGTTACATTTAGAAATGGTCTGTTTGTGAGAGCAGCTCCTACCAGATTAATAGTAGTGGACTTGACCCATGAAATTGGTATACAGTGTAACTAAATGACAAGGGTTGACACACTGTCCATTCAATGAGTCCACAAACAAATATCACATAAAAGTAATTCAATCAACTTATCCAATATGTTCCTTTCAATCCTTTTGCAGCAGTTTCTCCTGAGCAAATTGTTAAGGTTACCTTACCGGTCACAAACAATAAACATTGCATTTATTGGCCGTTAACCTTTTGATCCTTTGCCAAACCATTTTTGAACTTGGAGACTTTTTATAGTATTCCTCAGCAGTGTTAGGAAACCAATGCTGCTACTGTCATTCGTACCTTATACAGTGATAAGCTAATGAATTAAAACCATCAGCTGTACAACATTGTATCTCTTTTTAAAATACTTGAAACAGCATTTGTTTTCATCCCAAAATCATTTTCTAATCACATTAAACTACATACAAAACATACTGTGCTAATTGTACACAAATATTTGTCATAATGGTGGGTGTTGGGAATAACAACTGAAGACAATATATAGTTTCAATACATTGCTTTACTAATTTATCATAGCACAGGGAATTATTTTAGATACTGCATGTTTCTCTCGTGTCCACTGGAGATTTCAATGAGGGGCAGTGCTAATTTCAGTGAGTGTTTAAATCATTTTCACAAGTATTAACTTTACAGCAAAGAGTTGCAAAAATAGTTTCAGAGCCTACAAATGACTGGTTGTTTCAGGGAATACAAAGTTTTACTTAAAGCATTGGTCATTTCGGCAAAATATGCTTCTTTCCACTTCTGTCAACCAAGCATTGATCAAAGCAGTGAAACATTTACATTTTAACTTATTTCCACTAACATAATATTTTTATGGTTGAAAAAACATTTCTTTATAACAACTTTCTTGCGCAAAGCAACTGGAATGTTAACATTAGGACATTGTTTTGGGCTAATTTATCATCTAATTTTCTATGCACAGTTGAGTATTTGATTTGCAGTTGATGTGAACTTAGGTGCACTACAAACATATTTCCAATATTTCACCTGAAAGACATGACTGGATTTGTAACAACTTGGTTTGCAGTCTTTTTGTCCTTTCAAGGAATTTTAAGAAAGGTACATCAATGCAGTCATAAAACAAAATTTGTACCTTGTGACATAACCTTGCTGCACTGAGGGATGTAACAATAGCTCACACCATTGCTGTGTACTAATGCGAACACTGGACCTGCAATCTTTGCAGGAAGTAAAAACAGAATGTCCTTAGCAGTGGTTACAACTAATCATGTGTAGATTGACATGTTGGTATTATTCTAGATATTATATAAAATAAACGAGGCTAACAGAGTGACCTGATTATGGGGTTCATCTAGTGAATCTTGATGATTTTAAGAATGCTAGATTTTCTACTTGTCTATCCCTGACTGCTTGAGATGAAGCAATATTGACCGCAACCGTGTGACATCTTTTGTGTTCTTACTGTTCTTTGGATTGAAGTCACAGAGACGAGCGATACGTTCCCACTCCTGGCCTGGGGTTTCCTCATCACGTTCATCAATGAAAGCTTTCTCTGCAGCCCTGAGGAGGAACAAAGCATTGATTATCTATACATTCTATTATTGCCAACTTCATATTCATCACCTGTCCTGTACCAAGGGACTCTCTTCCACATTAACCAGGTGGCATATCCATGAAAATATTTGAGCCAGCACAGGGGTTACGTTTAAAAACGCCATTGGGTAAAACCAGAATACTGGAACAAAGGTAACCACTACACCCACTGCTGAGCGTGCACAGAGCATGAACATGCAGTTTAACGCTTCGTTTCACCCACACTAAGAGGAAACACGCTCCTAAATATTTTGCCAATCTTTTACCATTATGCAGGAGTTATTGTGTAATCCCCAAACCCAGACCTTTGTTCTTTATTGTTCCAAGAAGAGGATTAAGATACATCCAGAGGCTTCCATCATTGTTTATTTATTGTATTTTGGCTCAATGGAGGTAAGTCAAGAGTGAACCAGGGATCCAGCCTTGGTTCCAGGTGTAGTACCAATCTTACGCCATAGCTCATGGCCAAGGTTTTTTTGCAATTCACGCTACACATATTTGACATTTTCTCGAAAGAGAAAACAAAAATCTTTGTGCTATTAAGAGAATCTTTTTTTCTTGACTTTGTCAAGTCAGCGGTACTCTCAAGGAAAAATGGTTCCAGCAATTCTGAGAAAATAGTCCCTACAGGCTAGACAAGAAAAAATGGAAGATTCCAGGCGGCTACTGGTTAAAACCAATAAGTCTGATAAGGAGTTCAAATCTCTTTCCGAAGCTGGTTTTAACCCTGCGCTGCCATTGATGCTTGAATTATATTGCGATGGAATGACGTACTATTTTGTATAGTACCCTACATACACGCGTGTCATGTTACCAATATTTATTCAAATGCTTTTCTTGACATATAACCATCTTCTAGAGGTGTCTCCCTCACTATATATTCATTTTCAGGCCATTCCAAAAGGTGGCTGACAGCTCCTAATCAGAAAACAACCCTGACGCTAAGCCCCGCCTTTGACCCCCCCCCCCCCCCCCCCCCCCCGTCGCCCCCAACTTCACCCCAAATACACACACCACAACCATGCCACAACTAACAGTCGACTGGTGTTTGATCACAACTTATTCCTAGAAGATATTATCTACAACCTCCAGGCCTCAAGCATTGAGGAAGGAAAAGACCGTAAGTCTACCCACCCAGACATCAAAGGCTGATGAACTTTCAGTATCAAACAACAACACTAAAGCCCCGCCTTCCCCCACCATCCCCAGCCCCAATACAGACTCTGGATTGGTTCAAAAGGGATACACTAGATGTCAGGCCAGGCTTCAACCAAGTGTATGATTCATTGATGCTGCAGCAGACCATTATCAGACCACACATCTGGCCTCGTGACACAGCGCAATAAACAGCAAGGCCGTATTGCTTAGCGCAGGGGTTGAAATGGACTCCCCTGGGGCATGACTAGCTGATGGCATGTTTTGGCAGAGTGCCTGGGCCGATTTTAACGGGGGATACCTTGTTTTGAAGGGAATTGACTGCTTGAGGAACACATGGAGTTTCAAAATTGTTCAAATTTAATTAAACAAGTTATTCAAAAAACACTAAAAACCGACTGTCAAAAATAGTACCCTGTTCCATCGGAGGGTTTTAATCAAATACATGAAGTTCCTTTCTTTATCCGACTTGTTAAAAACAAACTTTTACTTTTTCTTACTATAAATGTTCCAGCTTGTATAAAATATGTACATCTTAGCCCCATCAACCCTGAATCCTGCACTATCTATTATCTTGACATTACTGGAATTTAATGGATTTGGTAATGCATGGCCATTTATAAAACCTTCCATTTTTTGCAGCCATGCATAGCAAATCTTTTCCGAGGCGAAACATTTGACTACTTAGGTTTACCCTAGACTGCCCCTATAAAAGGTTTGGAAGATTTCCCCAGACACACCTGTCTGTTCCAACCTCAGAGAGATTTATCTTCTATTTTTTTCTCCACATAAACAACCTCTAAGAACTTTGTACTGTATATCATTTTAAGTCAAGACACTCTTCAGACTAACCAACAGAAGTTGTTTACTAGATTCCCCTACAATACCAACATCCTTCAGGGAACTCATGAGCTCATATCTACTTACTTATTAGACGTTTTAGTTTTAGCGAGCTGTTCTGCTTGCCGTGAGTTCCACTCGGACATTTCTTTCTTGGCAATCTCCTTCCATTCATTCTGTAATTTTTCTGCCTCGGCATCTAAAAAAGGGTGACAGTTCAAATTTCTCACATTTAAGTGCAACCCTCTTACAGCACCTACAATGTACAAGCTCTATAACTGAGCAAAAATGATAACCATAGTCAACTATTGCTGAACTTTCAGTCAATGCAAAACTGCAACCAATCCTTGTTGCTCATGTGTTTCACTCATGCATGATGTATTACTGTTTCTGATACTACATGTCAAAAAACTGCAGGAATCATTCCATTGTCACTCAATATAATGGTATGAACACACATGCACACAGAGGAGATTGCTACACTGAACAATGCATAAACGTCAAAGTACATGTACACCAAAAATTATGTTTACTAATGAAAATCATCCTCACTGGTTTTGATTGAACTAAATAAGTTGGGAAAAAGTACTTTTCTTCCCTTCCACTCCCCGCATTTTCCTCTGTGGGTGTGATTAAGACAATTACATTTATATTGAAAGGGTTCTAAATCCTTTTCTCAGTATCATTATTTGTTGTTACTGCATGTTGACTGCCCTCTTTTAATAACTCTACCCTTTGTTGCACACTATAATTATTGTAAATGCACCAAATTTAGTTTTGCTCAAAGCTGTGCATGTTTCTGTAATGTGTTAGGGTTAACCATACAAGCCCCAGCAATCCTGCCCCTTCACCACTAATGTTCATCCAATCAGAGTCCAACATAGTCATTGAAATACTTTAAACTAGAATACTTAAGTGGGGTTATCAAGCATAGTGTTGACAAAGGACACTACACCTACCTTTATTGGTGAGCATCTCTTTTTGTTCTTCTCTCCATTTCTTGATTTTCTCTGGCTCGTTAGCAAGCCTATCAACCTGTGAGATTGAGGAGTAGTTGTCTGATGGTCCATTCATCTGAGCTTCAGTCTCATCCTGGAAATAAAGGAGAACCCAATTACAAGTATATTGGTGCAGTAAAAGCTTTCCAATGGGGTATCAACATTAAAACCTTGGCTTTTGACTTTTCATCACAACGTTTACCTGTGACTTGATCAACCATTCAAAACCATTCAACTGTAGGAACATTCATTCTTTTTACCTATTTTAGTATGACCAGGTTGTGACCCCTGCGACCGATGCTCTCGCCCCTGCCCCACACGGCTTGCTGTGCGCGTACATACAATGTACGTGGTGTATGTACATGTTCAGAGTGCGCGATCCGAGCAATTAACTACCACCGGCTCTCTGCTGCAAATACACCGTGCAGGTTGGTAGGATGGGGAGCAGGACCAGATGTTCGGACGGTTTTGACCACTTCCTGCAAGATGGAGACTCGCGGCAGCAGAAAACGAACCAGAGGACGACCAATATTTTTCAGGTACAGTGAACATACATGTACGTGTACAGTGTGTTGGGTTTAATTCTCATTACACTGTGTACAATGTGCACCACACACAACCGGTCAATCGTCTTCCGAATTACGTTGCTTGAATACAAGCATGAATATTCATTTCCAGTGCTTCTGCAACATGCAAATGACATACGTCATAGCTCTGAGGATTAAAAGGCTGGCCCAGCCTTTTATTCATTTACGTTTTTATTTAACTGCCACTAATCCTTCACGGATTTTTTCATTCAAAGTATCAAATGAAAGCCCATAACTTTTCATACCCCGTAATATTAGCAATTAGAAAGATAAATATAGTTTTGACCCCCAAATCGGCCTGAAATCGGGCAATGCATCTTTAAACTATGGGGTTATTATAGAATGGCCAGTCAGTGGGAGATTTATAAATTCACATGTACTATTATTGACAATTTAACACCAATACATATTTTTTTAATTACCAAAATGTACAAGTTTTATATCTACAGTAATGGTCCATAAGTTTTCCCATGTTCCAGAAAACATTAAAGTTAAAAACATAAAAGTTAAACTGTTATTTGTTAACAAAAATCTCTACGCAATCTTTACTTCAAGTCTTATTTTTAGCTTTTATACTTACTGGAACTGGATCTGCCACAAAACCACCAAAGTCATCATTAAGTAATCCATCTGTAAATGAAAAATGAAAATATTTATAGACAGCTTTTTCTTCATTGAAGAAATGTATGATGGCTGAATTTTCACAAGAACATGGATATCGGAGATTTTTCTCAAGTCCTTAACTTGGCTCTGTAACATTTTGGGGTGTGAAACTTGGACCTTCATGCACCATGCATGACATAAAATCTATGGCCAAGTCTCTTAATTGCTGCTAAACATGGATGCTCTGGATGGCCTTCAACATCAGCTGGAAGCAGAAAGAACAACTCTATGGCGACTTCCCCAAGTCCATCAACAAGATAGCACCAAGACAGCTGCAACTTGCCGAACACTGTCTGTGACACCCAGAGTTCCCTGCCAACCAAGTCATCATCTGGGAACCAACCTGTGCATGGGAAGACAAACTATGGGCATCCTTCTAAAACCATTGTCAAGACCCTGATGAAGGACATTGGCACTACAACTAACTGTTGAACTCAAGACACTGATGATGGAACGGGTAGCCTGACACAAGCACAAATTGCAGTCGACTGATGATGATGATAATTTCTTACTCTGTCGCCAAATTCTTACTCCTTAGGCCCACTTGCCTACATGCAACCTCAATCCTCCACTATCCGCCACTCTGTAGTCAGTCAACCTCAACATTGTTGGACACACATAAGACTGGTATGCCTGGTTCAGCGATAAGCAATAATGTTATTTGGGACTGAAGTTCTCAATCCTCCACAATCAATCAGACAACGTCCTGATGAAGATTTTGGAGGATTTGGAAGGGTTAGGGTTGAAGCCATCTTATTTTCGAGTGCATCTCTTACCCAAAAATGTTCCGAGTCTGCATGAGTATTAAAAATGTTAGAATTACTACTTGTAAATGGGCAAAATTTTGACCAGTGTATACATTTCTTGAGTCAATATAGTGCAAAGCTATTTGACATCAGGAAAATGCCTTGGTGGGGAAATGAAGCCTCAAGAGACTCTTAAGTATTATTTGTGTTTTACACTACATCGACTGATGTGTGCTTAAAAGCACTCTATGCTCAGTACTTTCATGAGTTCAGTTAAAATAAAAACACAGGCCCCGGGAAAGTACTAAATATACAGTGCTTATTCATTGTATGGGTAAAAACACAAATAATGTTTTTTACAAATACAAATACTATTCATTTCTTGAGTGTCACGTGATTAGTAGCAAAATGCAGATTGTATGGCAAAACTTTTAGTGGGCTAAAAAATCATCGATTTGGAGGACAGAAAATGATCGTGAGTACAATTAAATGCCTTTTATTTCATCTTTGACATCTTAAGAAGCCAGTAGGCGATTTTTAAGCAATTTTGTTGAGTCTCTGTCAAAATTACAGCTTTGTTTTAAATCCGCTTTGTCCTCTGTTAAAAAAAAATGCCTTAGACTCAACAGAATTGCTCAAAATTTGCCTCCTGACTTCTCCAAGTTATTAAGGTGAAATAAAATGCATTTAATTGTACTCACGATCGTTTTCTGTCCTCCAAATTGATGATTTTTAGGGCCTCTGTCAATCCTCTGTCAATTAGTAATAAAAATGGCGATTGTAACGGCAGGGTTGTCAGAGGCCCTAACAATCATCGATTTGGAGGACAGAAAATGATCGTGAGTACAATTAAATGCATTTTAGGCCTATTTCATCTTAAATACTTGAAGAAGCCAGTTAATTTAAAAATTTGTAAAATTAACTGTTACACGGAACCAGCCCATAGGACCAGCGCACCGCATAGCAGCATACCAGTTAATTTTGCAACTCCGGTCGCCATATTTGTTGCAATACTGTTTGAATGGGATCTGAATTGCGGTGAGAATTTATCACTTTTTAACAACTTTTAGTTTGCGGAGTGGATTTTCTGGACCAGTGCAACGCTCGATCAGAGTTGAAAGAACACATAGAGCCTAGTTTTGGCGGGATCTGATTTCAAAAAAGAACTGTAGCCATGTAAACGTGAAGGGCAGAAAGTTTCGAATAGGATTTTGTACATGTCACTCTATGAGGGTCGTGGAGACGATAGCGGAACAAACCTCATAGTTCTAGGAGTAACTGCCCATCATCTACCTCTATATAAAAAATAAAGTCCATATGTGTTTCACTTATAGAAATATGAAGCCTTGAATTTGTTTACTGCTTTTGTTTACTTGTTTACCCCTTGTCTTAGCTCTCCTTTGTAGCCTAAATTTTACCATTGTTTCAATTGACTTTTTGAACAAAAAAACCTCACGACTTCCAATTTTCTATTCTCCATAACTTTTGAACCGGTTCTCCGATTTGACTCATTCTTGCACTGTTAAACTCACGTTTAAACTAACTTTTGATTTAAGGAAACAACAGAAGCCTGCCATCAAGATGAAAATTTCCATTTCTGACCCTACAATAAATAAGTAGCATTTTACTATATTATTATTAGTTTAGCTGGAGAGGAATATTTAAAAAAGGGAAATAAAGCCCAACATCCATTAAAAAAATCAAAAAAATCCCTTAGAAAGTGGCAGTCGGATATGGAAACTTTTCTCTTTAGAACTAAATGCAGTTTTTGCTCAAACATGTCAAATCTAGCATTTTTTTTTTTTGTTTTTTTGCAGCACTTCTTAGCATAGCAGAGTTTTGAGACATCCACAGTCGAGTTGACCATTCAATGTAAATCACTATTCATCCTTACTTTTATGATTGTTCATTTGTAATGTCAGTTCACTTACCCGACGGTGCCGGTGCATCTGGCGCAGAGTCCCCACCAGCAAAACTGTCGTCTTCTAGTCCTGCAAGCTCATCTTGCTCTCGGGCAAGAAATTCAGCAGCTGGGTCCACATCCGGCGCTGGAGAACCAGAATTTTCCACATTTTCCGAATCAGCCATTGCACTGAAAAACTGTTTTAAGTCTCTGTATACTCGTGGATAACGCTGGTACACATCGATCGAATTTCAGTTATTCCAGACTGTGTATGCTGAGTACCAGCGGAATCAATGGTGGGCGTTCAGTCACTGGTTTCCCGTACTTTCGTTGATTTAAAAAACACAGGATGCATAATACCAGCGGTCGTATAAAGAGGAGGGGCGAAACTCAAGGGGGAGTGCAAGAGCTAGCGGCGCAGCCAGGATTTTGTCTCTAGGGGCCACGGGTGTATCTACATTTTTTCATGGGGGCACCTGATGGGGGGGGGGGGGGCACTGTAAATTTGTGGGGGCACGTTCCTCCCAGCCCCCCCCCCCCCTTGGTAATAATAATAATAATAAACCGTATTTGTAGAGCACATATCACTCAAAAGTACCTATGCGCTTTAAGGGGAAAAATGGAAAGAAGAAAGAAAAAACAAACAAAAGAAAAATGCTAAATAGTGTTGAAAAGAAGAGTTTAAGGCGGGTTTTTTTATATTTCAACTGTTGGTGCATTCTTAACAGACTCAGGTAAGCCATTCCACAGTTCAGCTGCAGCTACTTGGAATGAGCGAGCACCATAAGATTTTGTAACAGCGGTGGAAGTGACGAGAAGAGACTTTGCGTTGGAACGTAAATTTCTGGAAGGAATATTTTTGTGAACTAAGTCCTGAGATAAATTGGGGATGTGCCCTGCAAACACTGAAAAGTCAAAAGAAGAATTTTGAACTTAATTTTAGCTTGAACAGGTAGCCTATGAAGATTCTGAAGGATGTGAGTTATGTGATCATGTGGGTGAGTGCATGTGACTATAGTCTTGCAGCTGAATTTTGAAGTCGTTGCAGTTTTATAAGTAGAGAATCTGGTAGTCCAAAAAGAAGGCTATTGCAGGAGTCATTTGTGGACATAACAAGATAATGAACAAGAATTTCTGTAGTTTTTTTGGTCGAGACATTTTCTTATGGAGCCGATTTTGTGAAGTGCAAAAGAGGCAGTCTTACAGATAAGGTTAACATGATTACACATAGTGAGGTTTTTGTCAAAGATGACACCAAGATTCCTAGCAAATGAAACAGGGCTGATGTTATTATCGTCAAGCTGGAATGACACAATAGGGGTACAGGTACGGTAACGACTAGTGAAGTGGAGTATTTCTGTTTTATTCTGGTACGCCGCTGCAGTGCGAAATGTTTATAGAAGTCTCATAGCCTCTTCGGTAAACATAAATTTGCAGTAAGTTTGTTGTTCATATTGGGGTTGCCACCACATTATGTCTAAGCTTAGTGAAGCACTACAACTCAGTACTCGATCAGGTGAGTCCCCCAATCTCTCAGCTGTCCAGATTCTGCCATGATTTCTGTTCTTGACAAAACATGCACCACTAAAAACTAAGTCTCATAAGTTAAAACCTAAGTAGCCATGGTATAATAAAGATATCAATGCTGAGAGACGTTTGAAAAGGAAACAAGACCGTATAGTGACGTAAATCTGGAACTGAAATTGATCGATTGGCTGACCAAGTTCAAAGGGATGCAGGTCTTCTCTTGCAAATTCTAACAAAAAGTATGTTTTTAAGACTGCATGTGAATTCTTTATTTAACAAAAAACATATAATTATTCATAAATATGATTCTTCCCAGGTTCTTCCAAATAATTTTGCAATGTTTTTCAAAAGCAAGGTAGATAATATTCGTGCTGCACTTAACGGGACTGCCAATGATTCTGATGTTCAGGAAAATATGGTGGCACCATAGAGCTATATAGCTCTATGGGTGGCACTAACTTTTACTAACTTTGAACCTATTTCAGAGGAAAGGGTGCGTAACTGATCCAGGGCTTTGCGTCAACCTTGTGCCCTCGATACCATAACCTTGACGAGCTATAACAGTCTGCTTACATGAAGACACACAACAGTACTGAAACTGCGCTCGTTGAAAGTTAGAGTGTCATGTATTATTTGGTTTGCGTAACACCGTGTGATTATATCTACTTTGCTATATAGGCCTACAGTAGATTGTTCCTGTGAGGCGGGGGGCACGGGGGCACGTGCCCCCCCCCCCCAACTGATGTCCGTGCCCCGGGTTCCCCCATTCGAAATCTGGACTTTTGAGATTAAAAATTACCAGAATATAATGTTACATTTTATGAGCATTTACGTAGTAATTTCAACGTTTCTTTTAGAACTATTTTATTTACAATGTATTTTGTTTTACGTTAACACGTCGGAAAACACTGAAAAGGGGCTCAGTGTGTAAGAAAAATACGAACGCCGGAAACTACAGTTTTAATCGGCAAAAAGTGCCCCCTAGAAAAAATGGTGCACCCCCCTTGTGCCCCCTAAAATTTTACCCTAGTTACGGCACTGGTGAGAACTTGTCTTTCTATTATTTTACTACTGCGAAGCTCGGAGATCCGGAATTAGGTAGAATTTGCTCTAGTCATCGTCAGGTCCTGACTAGTCGAAACGTTGAGACCAAATAATAAACTCCGTGGCAGTGAAGTTATCTGAGAAGTCCCCTCGATCCACTAAGCGAAAGTAGTAGTAGTCCCAGCCGATTTCCTATCTCCCCAGGTCGTGACTTAATAAGCAGGACAGTTCTTTTCAGAACATTGTCTCCCGAATGTTTTGAGAATTTCATGTTACTCTGTTTATGTCCACAATCATGTGGCACACGCAGCATTCTGCGGTCCACGTTTCAAAGGATGTGATTCTTTTGGCCATTTGCTTGCTTGTTCAAGTCTCTGAAGCATAAAATAGTGTGGACTGGATATAGCACCTTGTCAGCCTATTCGAGTGGCCAATTTCAGCTTACGTGATGCCAATACGTCTTATCGATGAAGTGAGTCCTTGCAATTTCTACTCTTCATTTAATTTCTGGGTCTCATTTCCCCATCCTCTGTTATAAGTTTCCCGAGATAGATGTATAGCCTATCACCTCTGCTCTATTGACATTATAATCTTCAGGCGTTTAACTTGTTCGCTGTTTCTGCTGATTATCATTGATTGTTTTTATTATTGATATTCATCCTCAACTCCAAGATCTTCACTTCTCCGCCCATTTACAATGATCTGCAGTGCTGCTCTTGCGATTCGGCTACCGCGTCATCGGCATATCTCATTATTCAGGTTTTGGCCTCCACTGATACCCATAAAGATTGCTGATTTGCTTGAATATTGCGATATTGCTTCAATATTTTTCACAGCTTCGAAGAAAAAAGCCTCGATCGAATAAACAAATGCAACAATCATGATGTATTGTATATTCTACTACAAAAAAAAATTAATTTTGAGTAATGCACACTGGGGTCGGATGTAGCCATCACCTGCCTGTTATTTTGTTTGTAATGTCAGGCCTAAATCACCGTAAAAAGGGTAAAGAACGTTGGAAAAGTGAGGATTTATACCTATAGCCTTGCGAAATTTCAAATGTTTAGGATCACATAGTTGGAAAGCCATTTCTTTAGATGCTTCAGCTTCAAAACTGTGAAATTGTTGTGAAGTGTGTGATCGCGGTCGTTTGGCCCAAACGCCGTCGTGCAAGTCTATGCCCTACTACAACATCGTGCACATTTCATACTTGTACATGTAGAATTTCAAAGACTTGCTGGAACTGTCCTTACTGGCTTTATTCAGCCACTTGAAGGTCTCTGTGCAGATTCTGGAATATTTTTCACAGATTTCAAGAAAGAAAAGCCTCGACCGAATAAACAAACGCAACAATCATCATGCACTGTATCGCACTTTCCTATGGAGGACGTCGTGTTTATTTACACACACACTACAGGTCACGTGACGTGGGTCGCGCAATCGGTCTAAAACTCCGACGGATAAGGAACCAACTTCAAAACCTGGGGTGATAGGTCTTTTTCTGTTGCGGCTGAGAGACTCTAGAATCATCTTCCGTGAAATTTTTGTTTAAGTTAGTACGGTATTTTGATTACAAGACTTATGTTTCTTCAAGTTTAATTCTCCATTTTTCAAACGTTTTTATGCTCCACGTTTATACTTTTGATCATCCATTTCTCATTTATTTATGCTGGTTTGTTTTCTCATCTCTGCTGATATGTTTGTACCTCTAAATTTAGACTAATGTCAAATCTAATTGTTATTTATTGCAAAAAAATGCAACCAGATGTGGGGCAACCATAGAGCTGTATATAAAGTTCTTTATATACAGCTCTATGGGGGCAACTGGTCTAAGAATCACAGTCTCAAATAGCTTGTGTATAGGGTACACTGGGGGAAGATGGGCCATGGGGTAAGATGGGACATTTCTTACTAAACGTGTTTTAACATGATCAAAACTCTTTCCAGCAAATCCCCTTTCTACATGTTGGTTTGTTGGCATGTCGTCTGTCTCTTGAGGTCGTCTTTTTAGCATTTTCTTTTTCTATTAGCGTGAGTGGCGGCAAACAAAGTTATGTGTCTGTTGTCAAGTTTTATGAATTAGTATAATACTTGCAGGTTACCAGTGTCGATGAGTGAGTTTAGAAGAGTGTCGAGATTTATTTACAATAGCAATTAACCCTTTTGTTTGAGCACATATTCAGAAATGATATCAATGCCGGCTAAAAGCAATTCAGACTTACTAGGTGTAAACAATTCTTTTCCCCGGGTGGTTTTGGTGATCTGTCCCGTTTTACCCCAAAAGTAATTTTAGTTGGGTAAAATGGGACAATTATTCAACAACTTATTATGAACTATGAGCGGTTGGGGTAAAATGGGACAATTCATATTGTTTAAAACAATTAAACTATTCAATTTAAAAATTCCACAAGATGTAAACTGTAATCGTTGATTATTATAGGATTATTTTAACAACAAATTGTTTTGAACTGACTTACCACACTAAGCACTGACAGTTCTGGAAAATGGTCATGTAATCATGTCCCATCTTGCCTCAGTGTGGGATCCAATTTCCTCCCAAAAATATCAAGTATTCAATTTTAATGTTTTTTTTGTTCAGTCATTGATTCAGTGCATGTGTCCCATCATACCCCGAAATATTGGGGTAAAATGGGACATTAAATTTATATTCAAAATTATAGTATTGGCATCTAAAACTCAAAAAAGTCGCTTGAAATTTTGTTAAAAGGTTAAAATATAAACAACCTTGAGTATCAATAAGCCAACATGGCCACTTAATGTAAATTTTTATTTTTATTTTAAAAAACTGGTTTTCTGTCCCATCTTCCCCCGGTTTACCCTATAACTCAAGCCATGGAGCAATAAATAGTTTATTGCTCCATGTACAAAGTCATGTTATGTCAAAATCCTGAATTGTGACATAAGATGAGTTTTAGGCTTATACAATTTTACTCCGAATCGTGCTAACGAATGACATGAAACCTATGACTGAGTTCAATGACTGTAGTGTCCCCTCCATCTGGACAATAATAATAATCTGCGTGACGAACATTTTCTTCGCCGTTTGCAATTAACATCCGGGAGCTTGACGACCCACGCGTGGCAAATAAGATGGCGGCCAACTCAAAGTCAAAGACTTTGGAAGCTGACTGCAAAACATTAGACGAAGAAGACTCTGTGGTGTTCGTTTACGACCGTCGAAAGGGAAATGATCCAGAGCGACGAATCCATCTTGGAGGCATATTTGATTATCAGGCATTCAAGGAACGCATCCGTCAGGTAGTTTCTTTATAAATGATACTATTATTTAATTATTATTGCTAGGAATTGGGACACAAGTTCGTTGCGGTGTGTACTGTGTAACTCAGTCATAGATAGATGGCCATGAAATAATTGTTGGCTATCTGCAGTATAGATGTAAATGTTGACAAAAATGACGTATATGGAAACTTTTTCCAGTCAGTGCCTGTTCCTCTCGGTAACGTAAATACATTCTCATGATTCTGTCAATCTTTCTGGACAGGTACGTTAAGGATGTAATTTGATCTAATTTAAGGGTGATAAAGTGTCAGTCGGATACGGCATTTTTTCCAAAGAGAGAAATCAAGCGGACATTTCACCACGCAGCTGGAACTTTTGTGCATTCCGGCAAACTTGCCGCATCCGACATTACTATTTTTCCATCAATAGGTCAACATGACGCCCAGGTCTCAGTTGGGGGCTTGGGGCGCTGTACATGTAGCTGTACTGCGCCTCAGTTACTGGGTCTAGGTCAACATTAGACCCAGTAACTGGGGTGCTGTACTCCTTTAAAATATTTTTGGACATTATCGGTAGTACAACCAATAATGTCAAAAAGTTTTTAAAAGGAGTACAGCGCCCCAGTTACTAATACTGGGGCTAAAACTCTTTTTTAACCAGTTGCTCGAGCATAAGGTTTATTGCTGATCGCGCTACGACGAAATAGCGCAAAGCATGATGGGAAGACAAAGGGGGCAGTGGCAACTGTGCAGCAAGAAACATGATCCCTTTCCTATCCCATCATGCCTCAGCGCAGGATGCAATCTGTTGAAATCAACCGATCGACAATAGACCTTATGTAGAGATGATAACAAAGGGTGAAATTAAATATGAAAAATCACCAACAAACATTTATCAAACTCAAAGAGCTGAATTGCATGGAAAGCCAGTCATCTCTGCAGTCAGGTCTCTCCCAACAAAGTCGCCCGTGGCCATGAAGAGATCCTCCACCCAATGATTACATTGCGATTGCCATGAATGCAGGTACGAAATGCAGAGATTCAACAAAAGGATTAAAAATATAAAATCTAACAATTAAAAGGCTGTTTTCAATTTAAATTAACTGCCATTAACCCTCACAGCCCCACATTGTTTATTGACATGCAGCCTGTGGTGCCCACATTGTTTGACCCATCTAGCGTGAACCACACATTCTCACACAACAGAAAGCTGTTGTACAAAGGCCATTTTTTCAAACTCTATTTTCATCTTGAAGATGTTATTGTACAGCAAAATAAGTAATAAAATAATTCTTCCCAATTGAATTTCCTTTCCTCTTGTCCAAAAATCAGTCCAATAAGCCAATAAATTGCCAAGTTCTTTGTCTTTGTTTCCTCAGTGTGATCTGTAAACTCAAACACTTTTTTGTACACAACCATATGGCACTCCGTCGGTATTTGGCAGTTTGGATCTTTCCACTTCAATTTGAAGGGATTGCATAATAGCATCCTTATTTTATGTTACCATCATTAGAAAGATGGTAAGCTTGAGTACGGAGGGCGAACATGGACAAATTTACAGTTTTATAACAAATGTCCCTTGTGCTCTGGCTTGAGTGCAGTTTTTGTGTGACCTTGGTCGGCTAAAGTCGCCATTGGGGCTCAAACAGGGTATGGTGCACAGTCACTATAGTCGCCATTGGGGCTGAAAGGGTTAATCATGGATAGATTTTTGTGTCCAAGGTATCTATTTTTGCTTGAAAACAATATTAAAGGGAACGAGCAAAAGTATTTTGCAGG
The DNA here is from genome assembly GCA_911728455.2 of Marthasterias glacialis. Taxonomy (NCBI): domain Eukaryota; kingdom Metazoa; phylum Echinodermata; class Asteroidea; order Forcipulatida; family Asteriidae; genus Marthasterias; species Marthasterias glacialis. Next base: position 9,239,839 of record OU452232.1, on the reverse strand, counting down.
AATCTGAAATAGGCCTAGGATAAATTATATGAATTATAATAATAATTTGAGTAGGGAAGAAAGCAATCTGTCCCTTTTCACACTTTGTATAAAGGAATATGCCTACACGAGGTTTTTTCACAGGACTCAGTGAAAGTACTGAGTATACAGTGCTTAAAAACCCCCGCTCGTCACCATTACCCGACGACTGTTTCCCTAGGTTAAACCCTAGTTTACGTATAACGTGTGCGCCAATCAAAGGTGATCTTTCGTGGCATGAATTTGTTTGTCCCGCATTGACGAGTGGGTGTCTTTAACACACATCGGTGTACAAAAAAATGGGCAAAATGGCAAAAAAAAAACACAAATGATGAATAAGTAGTAGAAATATACACTGAAATTGCTCTGATATACATGTATCTTTTCGTTTTTACAGTAACAACAGAACATTTCCAATCTTGTGTTTACTGTGCAACCTACATGCCAAAAAGTGAAAAATATTCCAATAAACTGTCACCATTTCAGGCGAACTAAATTGCCAGTGCGCAGCTGTTGTCATTTTTATTGTGAGACGGGGACTTCCGTTTTCATCTGAAATCTCGCGATAGGTTGGTTTCAAGAAAAAAATGTTTTTTTCCATGTGTTCAGAAGAGAACACACTTTCAATAGTATACATGTACAGTTTGATGGGTTTGTTGCTGGACAGAGGTAAGAAAGTTAGTCTTACATTACAAATTCTGTCTCAAATTTTGATGATTTTTGTTGAATTTTAACTTAACCTCGTTTTAAAACCAAAATGAAACAGCTGGACAAGTCCAGAAGGGGTAGTTTTGCAGACTGTATAGTCTCATCTACATTATACAAAAACATGAATAAATGCCAGCGCATTCAGCAAAAGCTGATCTTGTGGCAGGGGTCTAGACTCAAAATCGCTACTAGGGAATGGCGTCGCAAGGCCCCCCCCCCTTAAAAAAAATGTTCTGTTTCCGATTACATGTTGTTTAAAAATAGGGTAAGTCAGGGTTTTTTATTATTGTTTTAATATCTTAATTTTAAGTTTCCTGTAATCCCAATTCAAATTGGGATCAATAATATTGCAGGGTGTTCATTGGTGCCGGTGCGGAAGGAGATTCTGTCCGAGCATACGGCGTATTGATAGCGCCCTCTTTGGAATAAACTCCTCCAGCCCACATTAATTGACCGTATGGTGGACAAATTACCCTAGGACAGAATACCCTATGACACCGGCTTTCTATTTTGTGTGTATTTTGAGCCCACCTGCAAACAAATTGAGGAGCAGATGTCAATGATACACTTTCCAGGGTTGAAAATGGAACAGTGATAGTCATAAAACCACAGTGTGGCAGTACATCCTTTGTTTGCTGGGGTAGAGTCTTAGTGGTAGCGGAGTTGCATACAAAGCAAGTTGTTGGGGATTAGAAATAATGTATTACAAGTTATAATAGATAATTTTTGCATCAGGGATAAAGAATATTATTTGTGTTTTTGCCCATACACCGTGACGTTAAAACACCGTGACGTTAATACACCGATGTGTGTTAAGCACTGTATACTCGGTACTTTCCCTAGTCTTTCCAGGCGTATTCCTCTGTTGGGATTCGAACCCACAACCCCGTCATTCTAGAGCAGATGTCTTACCAACTAGACTACTAAGATTGCCTGGCAGCTAGGGGCAGTTCTGATCCTTTTAGCAGCAGGTACCGCATCAGGAATAAAGAATATTATTTGTGTTTTTGCCCATACACCGATGTGTGTTAAGCACTGTATACTCAGTATTTTCCCAAGCTACATGTATTCCAGAGTCCTGTGAAAAACAGAAATTGTAGGGGATTAAGATGGGACAGATGCCACCAACAAAAGGGATGTCAATCATTTTCCCTGGATAGTGTCTGAGGCTGTTACATTGTAAAGAAAATGACTTTTTTGTTTCTTTTTTTTTCTTCTTTCAAGTTTTTTTTCTTTTTTTTCTTTTTAAGCAGAATAAAAAGCTTATGAGCGGGCAGTAAAATTAGAGTCGTCAGGTCACTAGAAACAGAACATTTTTGAGGTCTAGTCCTGTGTTATGTAATGTTTGTTTTCATAACACAAGTGATAACAAGTTGGTTTTGCATTGAGGAAGGCTTCCTTCATGGTTTTAGCACCCTTGTGTTGTTGTACTGGCAAAACCAAAAAAGTGTACTTTTTTAATGAGGTTCTAGAATAAAAATGTATGGAGGAAAGAAAAGAAATTGAAGTTTACAACGTTCAAAACCAACTTATGATAGACACCGTCCCCCCCCCAAAAAAAAAGAAAACTTTGAATGAGCGTAACTTTGCGTTTAAGCTTTCCAATGATACTAATACTTACATTGTGTATGTGGTAATACAAAACCTAAAAAGTGATGTCCTCACTATTTTGAGGGAATGAAATAATTTAGCTGGTATGGATGGAGCCCTTTATCATATTGATAATGCCAATTATTTTTAGGGGATATGAAAACTATTAGCCTAATTTTAAGGTTCATACATACACTGTACATGTACATGTACATGTAGTAGTAAAAACTATTATTAGAGCCTAACAAAATTAGAGTGCAACACAAAAATAAACCCTATACAAATACCTGAAAGTATGTGTGACCCTTGACCTACATGTGCAATCTTGCAATAGCAACCTTCATTACATAGGCTATCTTTTCCAAATTCTCTTATAATATGTGGAAATATTTCACTGGCTCTTCTACTAATTGAGTGAAATAACCAATGCCCAGCAGAATGATTGACACAATTGACGGCCCTTTTGAAGTTAAGAATGCACCTTATCTATATCCGTTTAAAATTGTAGAATACAGTCTTTACTTCGTAACCAAAAATTTATTTATTTATATATTTGGTTTTGTTTAGCCAGGGTAGCCCCATCAGTTGTCAAAGAACTGCTCTGGGGGCCCTGAAAAGACAGTACAGAACTACATATTAACGTTTCTCTATGCCCTCTACCTCACAATTGAAGCTTAACATTTATTAATAAGAAAACTGCCTAAACAATCAACAAATAAACCAAAACAAATTTCCTTTAGTAGCTGCAATAATCATAGCTCTTGGTAATGCCCATAGACCTTAGCTACAATAATCATAGCTCCTGGTCATGTCCCCTTGACCTAAGCTGCAATAATCATAGCTCTTGGTCATGTCCCGTAGACCTACATGTAAGCTGCATTACTCGTAGCTCTTGGTCATGTCCCCTTGACCGAAGCTGCAATAGTCATAGCTCTTGGTCATGTCCCCTTGTCCTAAGCTGCAATAATCATAGCTCTTGGTCCTGGTCATGTCCCCTTGACCTTAGCTGCATTACTTATAGCTCTTGGTCATGTCCCCTTGACCCTAGCTGCATTACTCATAGCTCTTGGTCATGTCCCCTTGACCTAAGCTGTGTTACTCATAGCTCTTGGTCATGTCCCCTTGACCTAAGCTGCAATAATCATAGCTCTTGGTCATGTCCCCTTGACCTTAGCTGCGTTACTCGTAGCTCTTGGTCATGTCCCCTTGACCTTAGCTGCGTTACTCGTAGCTCTTGGTAATGCCCCCTTGACCTTAGCTGCAATAATCATTAGCTCTTGGTCATGTCCCCTTTATCTAAGCTGCAATAATCATAGCTCTTGGTCATGTCCCCTTTATCTAAGCTGCAATAATCATAGCTCTTGGTCATGTCCCCTTGACCTAAGCTGTGTTACTCATAGCTCTTGGTCATGTCCCCTTGTCCTAAGCTGCAATAATCATAGCTCTTGGTCATGTCCCCTTGACCTTAGCTGCGTTACTCGTAGCTCTTGGTCATGTCCCCTTGACCTTAGCTGCGTTACTCGTAGCTCTTGGTAATGCCCCCTTGACCTTAGCTGCAATAATCATTAGCTCTTGGTCATGTCCCCTTGACCTAAGCTGCAATAATCATAGCTCTTGGTCATGTCCCCTTGACCTTAGCTGCGTTACTCGTAGCTCTTGGTCATGTCCCCTTGACCTTAGCTGCGTTACTCGTAGCTCTTGGTAATGCCCCCTTGACCTTAGCTGCAATAATCATTAGCTCTTGGTCATGTCCCCTTTATCTAAGCTGCAATAATCATAGCTCTTGGTCATGTCCCCTTGACCTAAGCTGCAATAATCATAGCTCTTGGTCATGTCCCCTTGACCTAAGCTGCAATAGTCATAGCTCTTGGTCATGTCCCCTTGTCCTAAGCTGCAATAATCATAGCTCTTGGTCATGTCCCCTTGACCTTAGCTGCGTTACTCGTAGCTCTTGGTCATGTCCCCTTGACCTTAGCTGCGTTACTCGTAGCTCTTGGTAATGCCCCCTTGACCTTAGCTGCAATAATCATTAGCTCTTGGTCATGTCCCCTTTATCTAAGCTGCAATAATCATAGCTCTTGGTCATGTCCCCTTGACCTAAGCTGCAATAATCATAGCTCTTGGTCATGTCCCCTTGACCTAAGCTGCAATAGTCATAGCTCTTGGTCATGTCCCCTTGTCCTAAGCTTCAATAATCATAGCTCTTGGTCCTGGTCATGTCCCCTTGACCTTAGCTGCAATAATCATTAGCTCTTGGTCATGTCCCCTTTACCTAAGCTGCAATAATCATAGCTCTTGGTCCTGGTCATGTCCCCTTGACCTTAGCTGCAATAATCATAGCTCTTGGTCATGTCCCCTTGACCTAAGCTGCAATAATCAGCTCTTGGTCATGTCCCGTTGACCTAAGCTGCAATAATCATAGCTCTTGATCATGTCCCCTTGACCTAAGCTGCAATAATCATAGCTCCTGGTCATGACCCCTTGACCTAAGCTGCAATAATCATAGCTCTTGGTCATGTCCCGTAGACCTAAGCTGCATTACTCGTAGCTCTTGGTCATGTCCCCTTGACCGAAGCTGCAATAGTCATAGCTCTTGGTCATGTCCCCTTGTCCTAAGCTGCAATAATCATAGCTCTTGGTCCTGGTCATGTCCCCTTGACCTTAGCTGCATTACTTATACATGTAGCTCTTGGTCATGTCCCCTTGACCCTAGCTGCATTACTCATAGCTCTTGGTCATGTCCCCTTGACCTAAGCTGTGTTACTCATAGCTCTTGGTCATGTCCCCTTGACCTAAGCTGCAATAATCATAGCTCTGGGTCATGTCCCCTTGACCTTAGCTGCGTTACTCGTAGCTCTTGGTCATGTCCCCTTGACCTTAGCTGCGTTACTCGTAGCTCTTGGTCATGCCCCCTTGACCTTAGCTGCAATAATCATTAGCTCTTGGTCATGTCCCCTTGACCTTAGCTGCAATAATCATTAGCTCTTGGTCATGTCCCCTAGATCTAAGCTGCAATAACCATAGCTCTTGGTCATGTCCCCTAGATCTAAGCTGCAATAACCATAGCTCTTGGTCATGTCCCCTAGATCTAAGCTGCAATAATCAAAGCTCCTGGTCATGTCCCCTAGACCTAAGCTACAATAATCATAGCTCTTGGTCATGTCCCCTTGACCTTAGCTGCAATAATCATTAGCTCTTGGTCATGTCCCCTTGACCTTAGCTGCAATAATCATTAGCTCTTGGTCATGTCCCCTAGATCTAAGCTGCAATAACCATAGCTCTTGGTCATGTCCCATAGATCTAAGCTGCAATAACCATAGCTCTTGGTCATGTCCCCTAGATCTAAGCTGCAATAATCAAAGCTCCTGGTCATGTCCCCTAGACCTAAGCTACAATAATCATAGCTCTTGGTCATGTCCCCTCGACCTGAGCTTTATTTGTGAGGTTCCAAAGTTAACCTGTACCTGTTCTAGTTTGTTGAACAAACAGATACTGCTTACTCACAAAATTGAGTTAATCACTGGAAAATGAAGCATAATTTGTGATATATTTTTGTCTATTGCCTTGTCTTTGTACATGTATTTCATGATGATGGAAGGCTGAGAAATAATCAAAATTCCTGTGCGATAACACTTCTGAATGTCAAATGCCTTCTTTGAAAGTTGTAGATAGCACACTGTTTTGTGAATCCCTATATTATTCCAGCTATTGCATTAAATTCTCTAATTGATGCCAATCTGAGCATTTTGAAAAATGATAACATTTTACAAGCCAAGCTTCTCTACTATTTTTTATTTATAACTGTGGGGGATGTGGTAGAGTTTGTTGCAAGTTCAATCTTTAAAGATGAAACTCCCCAACATTTTTGTTAAATTATCTGTGGATTTTAAATTTATCATCATTTGAAATACAGTATTTTGTATTCCTTTTGACAGGGCTCAAAAGTTACATTGGATCGCAGTTACTCTAGAATCATGCCAGTGAACTCAAGACCAGACACATCCAGCAGTCTAGTGTTTTCCATTTGAATACTAATAATTCATTGTATAATATACTGTTTTGTTCCATAGAAAAAGGTTCAAATATTCAAATATAGATAGTTTTTTATCTTTAACTGTGTTGATAGTTTTTCTCGTTTTTATCCTGGTCTTGTAAAACAAATTATGGTCTGGTATAATTTTGAGATACAATTTTGAGGATTCTCGACAACAATTTGAGCCCTGTTGATAATCTGCTAAAGCTTGAAAATGCATTGGATTGAGAAAACTATGCAAAATAAACATGTAAACAACTTGCATTTTCATAAAGCAACTGTTGTTATATTGCATATTATGCTGTAAAACCATGTAGAACCTTTTTCTAGGATGAGTGTGTACCAACTGGTCAGTGAGTGAGATTTAAGATTTGAATAACATTCAGTGCTGTTTCTGTCTTTTTTGTTATCTACTTCTCATAAGGAATTTAACGTTGGTACAAACACTCACATTGTGATTGCTACAACCAACAGACAAGAAGTTAAAGATGACAAAGGATATGGTGAGTTGGCATTGATTATGAAAGCCATAAGAACAGAAAGGCTTGTACTTTTGTAGGCCTCTGAAAAATTAAAAATGTACATGTACCGTAAATGCCAAAGAATGCTGTACGTTGCAATTAGGAGAACCTATATTCATGTTTGCAAACAAAACTTTTAAATTTTTTATATTGATAAATCTCCACCTTGATAAATCTCCACCTTGATTTTTGCTTACAACAAAATTAACCAATGTAAGTATAAACTATCAAAATAAGGGAATAAAATGGTGACGAAGGTCACATCCGTTTAAAACCGACATTGTCGTGGCCGTGTGATAAAGGACCGAGCCGAAGGTGAGGTTTTTTCTCACATGGTCACGACCCTGCAAGGTTTTAAATGGCTGTTTAAGACCGAGGCATTACTCTTTTATTCCCATTCATAAATGCCCCTTTTGTTAAAAAGTATAATAATGTAGAAAAATCTGTGAAACTTTTTTTGAATCTTTGTTAAATTTATATTGCATTTCCTGTCCTGTCCTCAGGCTCCATTTCTCAAAGGGTCACAATGCATGTGACGCTCAACGGTTTCTTGTACGGGCACGTACTAATAGACTTTATATTAAATACTGGTATGAATTGATTGCGATAAGCTTAAATTAGCGCCCGTGTAAGTATAGTTGCTGACTGGTTATAAACACTCTCAGCTATGTCTTTATCAGCCATTTAAACACCCCCATGTGACATGCTCTCTACCAATCAGAATGGATAAACTGTCTAGGGTATAAGTGATAACAAGGGGAAATAACAGTAAAAAAAACTTTTTTTAACTGTATTTGTTTGTTGATAATTATGACACATTCTCAATCTCCAAGAGGAATTGGTGGACCATCATGACACTCTGTACATACTCAATCACATCAGCCAAGTACTACCAGCCCCTACAAAGGAACGTGTGGAGTACCTACCCCATTATGACACACTGGTGAAGAGTGGAATGTATGAGTACTACGCCAGCGAGGGACAAACAAATCCATTGCGTAAGTTTGCACCGTCAAACCAATTTGCTGTCATCCAGCTGGCATGGTTTTTCAGTGGTAGCCTCATTTATTGATTTTATGATAAGACATAATTAAAAATTTCAAAATTGAAAATCAGAATTAATTGTTAAAAACTGCTGGCCAACAAAATCTCAGGCCCTTGGCTTTATACATTGTGTTTACAGAAGCAGATGTACTGCAAAGGTAGAATTTAGGATTAGTGATCATTAAAATTAATTTGATTTTCAACCTGAAAACTCAGTGATTATAAGTTCATACCAGTATAGAAACCTCTATATAATCTGAAACACAGTGTACTGTCAAGATCAAGAAATCATATGAACATGCACAGATCCCTGCATATGAACATGCACAGATCCCTGCATATGAACATGCACAGATCCCTGCATATGAACAGGCACAGATCCCTGCATATGAACAGGCACAAATCCCTGCATATGAACAGGCACAGATCCCTGCATATGAACAGGCACAGATCCCTGCATATGAACATGCACAGATCCCTGCATATGAACATGCACAGATCCCTGCATATGAACATGCACAGATCCCTGCATATGAACATGCACAGATCCCTGCATATGAACATGCACAGATCCCTGCATATGAACATGCACAGATCCCTGAAATAGCATATGAACATGAACAGATCCCTGAAATAGCAAATGAACATGCACAGATCCCTGAAATAGCATGAACATCCACCAATCCCTGAAGAACATGCACAGATCCCTGAAATGCATGTAGCATGAACATCCACCAATCCCTGAAATAGCAAATGAACATCCACCAATCCCTGAAATAGCAAATGAACATGCACAGATCCCTGAAATAGCAAATGAACATGCACATATCCCTGAAATGGCAAATGAACATGCAAAGATTCCTGAAATAGCAAATGAACATGCACAGATCCCAAGGTTTTTTCTGTCCCAAGTTTTGCTTTGTTTATTTTATTGTAATACTACAAATGTTGGAGACAAATCAACCAGTTTTAAATTTTGTTAAGTTAGATTACTCACTGACTGTTTTTCTTAACAACTGTAAATTGTCATCAAGACTGTTTTTGATTCCTATTATTCCCTTCATCCAAGAATGTCCAGGGTTTGTGACCAAGTATGACAGTGATACCGCAGTTAATTAATGAGTCACTTCAGTGCATTTTTTTCTGTCAACAGCATTTGCCTTTGCAGAGTTGATTGATAACTCATTGACAGCAACAAGTGAAAATCTTGGCCCAAGACAAATAGAGCTCCGATTGGTAAGTTAGCTTCATGTATTTTGGAGCACCTGTCTGTTAAGTCTAGCTTGATAAACTCCATGTATGATATGTACAATTCTGATTTAACTTACTATATTTTTTTTCATTTAAAGACAAAACTAAATCAAGAAAATTAACAGAGAAAAAAATATACAGTGGTCTTCTCTGCTCAAAACAAATTGGAAAAAGAGAAAGACCACTGCCTGTCATTTCATTTTATACAAAGTTATTGGCCCATGCTGACCGTAGGCCCAATGCCAGTGATTTTAGCATCAGGCCAGTAAACTCAGGACCTGAGAAGTCCGCTTGTCTTGTGTTTTTTAATTGACTAAAAGAAGCACAAAAGAAAATGAGGTTCAAATGTTGACTTTTAGTCTAGTAAATATCTTCCAATTTTGTTGAGTATGGAAGCATAACAAATGAGAAATTCTCGTAGTGCTTGTTCAAATAAAAACAGTTTACATTTGCATGTTAAACTTGTAGAAAGTTCTTTCTCATTAGATTCTGGTTTTGTAAGTTTTAAACTACAAACCCTGTGGTGTTTTAAATTTTTTCCCCTAAATTCAAGGTCTAGCTGGTTTACACTAAGTACTCATCCCAAAAATGGTTCAAACGATATTAACACATTACAGTTAAGCAAAATTATTGTAGAATGTTACATCTCAAATATTCAACAACAACTTTGAACTACTTTTTGTGTTTGGATACTGAGAAAGTTACCCTTGTGCGAGAAGCAGAAGGTCAATCACAGTAATGTGTTAAATAAAGATATGTAAATCTTGTAGCACTTGAACACTGAGGGCGCACTTGGGCTTTCTACATTTACAATGAGAATCTGTAAATACTTCTTCTGCATACAGCAAAAGGATTTTTTGAAAGATGACCAAAAAATAAAGTATTTTCCCCAAAATGTATTTATAAACAGTTATATTTTTCTCTGTATGCTTTATTTGATTTCCATTTCTTGTTTGTGTAGTTCCTGGATGAATCTGGGGATAAGAGTATGATCTGTGTTATAGATAACGGCAAGGGTATGACATCAAGACAACTGAACAACTGGGCCATCTACCGCCTCTCCAAGTTCATTCGTAAAGACAGAAAACACAAAAAGTATGCGTTTTATTTGTGCTTTCCTAACTTCAATATGTCCAGTTTAATTCTGTAAGTGTCATATGCAGCTTGTGTCTGTTAGTGATAAAATAACCTGAACCCGAAAGGCAAATGCACTTGTATCATTTATACATTCCCAATCAATTAATAAGAAGTCTGTGTTTTGCATGATAACAACAAAACCTGGCAATAAAAATTGGACGAGATTCTACTTCTTGATTGAAAATTTCTGTTGAAAGCCAGTAATTCAAACGATAGTTTGGATATTGTGGGGTAGTTCAGTATGTTGTGTTTAGGCATCGGGCATTAGGTCATGGGCATCATTAGTTAAGGTTGAAGTAACACTGTACGGTGTACATAAAAATCTCTCTTACAAGTTTTGGTGGTTTTTGATCAGTTCACTCTGATTTTCTTCAACTACTGAAGATGATCAGAGCAATCTGATTAAATTGTCAAGTTTGCAGTGCTGTAGCACTCGAGACTGGTCTCGGACTCAAGACCATTTTCAAGTCCATTTTTTTCTGGACTCGGTCTTTTGTCTTGGTCTTGGAGCACCGTGATGCGGACTGGGACTTGAATTTGACCCTGGGACTCCACTCGAGACCCGGGCAAAAACGGGGAAAAAAACACAACCTGTGGTCAATAATGAAAAACAAAAAATGTTTCCGTTGATACGTTGACAATGCCCTTTGCAACCGTGGACTGTGTTTATTTCAACCAAACATGTCATGGTTATAGTCTGTGATGTGGTATTTGTCTGCCTGAAAAAGCGCCCTCTTCTGGATTAACCTTCCGAATAGCGTTTTGCATGACCAATGATGTAGTCAAAACTAAGCTTAATTTCAGCAGGCTCAGTATAGCTGGCTTGTTGTGTCAGTTTTTTGTTTGTTTATGTCGATTGATTTTCTACTTTCATGATTGACCCTAGTCTAGTCCTTGGTACAGAGCACATTGACACATTTGAATTTTGAACAAGTCATTCCGGGTTGTTTAGTTTCTGCTCTGGTTTTTTCGCAAGATGTTTAGTGTTCTAAATTAATTCATTACACAATGGAAATCAATCCCTTGTCTTTAAAATGTATGTTTTGACTTTTTACAGTGGTAAAAATCAAGCAAATCTGGTCACTAGATTGACAAAAAATGGCTGGAACTTTGCAGAAATTGCAGAAAGAAATGTTCTGTACGACTAGGTTTGATGTATTCCACTGTATGCTACGCCCACCTGACACAAACTGGCTCCACTGAGTACCAGAAACCCATAGGAGTTGCATTCAGCTAGTTTTTCTTTGAGCGAGCCCATGGCTTTTACATGGTGTTTTCTTCAAAGACTATAGAAAGGTCTTCTCAGAATTAAAAGTTTCTTTCATAAAAAATGCTTTTGAATGATAAAATTTGAAATTTTTTGTGAAATTACATACAACGTATGCCAGCTTAGCGAAAACTTAGAGAGTGCAGCAGTTGAGCACGCGTGTGACGCAATGACTAACCCACAAGGACTTACTTTACATAGACATGAGGGACTGAGACTTGGACAAAAGGGGACTCGGACTTGGTGGGGAGAACTTGGACTCAGACAACAAGGACTCGAATCCCGACAACAGGGACTTGACTGCATCACTGTCAAGTTGTTACACGATCACATTGCAAAGTGATTGAAATCTGAGTTGTTACACCACTAGTTTTTCTCAGAACTACCACAATTCATAAGAGAGATTTTCAAATGGTGTTACCTCAATCCTTGTATTTTCACCATGCAAAGTTTGAAGTACTACTTCAAAGCATCTTGATGGCTACATACAGTGTCCATGGCCCCATGCAAACTAGACAAGGCAAATTGTAAGGCAATTTGAAATAAACACCTGGTTGTCCAATTGTTGATTGACATCAATACTAAATGTAATTAAATATCCTTCATAGGGAAGATGAAGATGATGATGAGTCCACATCCCCAGTACCAGACAACGTTCCTCGCTCTCTCAATAGTGACATCTCTTACTTTGGTGTTGGAGGCAAGCAAGCGATATTCTTCATTGGCCATGCAACAAGAGTAAGACACCTGACCTTACCTCTTTAAACTGTTATGAAACTTCTTGTCAACTTGAAGCTGTTAATTGAATGGACAAGTACTAGCACTAGAACAACTCTTCATCTGTGCTGTACACAGATATTTATTCCTACATGTAGTTAGGAAGTAACTGGCTCAGGGAGGACAATTTTGCTCCATCTTCAACTTAAAGGTACTAAATTCGCCATGTTAATATTCCAAAACCAAATACATTTTATTTCGCAGGAGTTTGAATGCCAAATTCCCAATTTTTTTGAAATAATCCAGCTTTCAATGTTCAACAATTCAGCAAACTTTAAAACAGTTTGTCACTCAGGCGTATTACACATGTTTTTGCGTGGGCGTTAATAATGTGTGCCAATATATACAACAAAATGTGAACGTCACATTTGCTTGAATATTGCCCTTGAAAAGCAAAACTAAATTGTGGACATTTGTTTGAGAAGAAAACTAAAGACCTGAAATGGCATTAAGTACATCTTATTATGAGTGACATTCGTTATTGATAGAGATGTTCAAATTATATGTAACCAGATTATTTATATTGCGGTTGTATGAACACCGTCACCTATCCTGTTGGTAAGTGATGACGTTTTGGAGCCGGAAGTGCAGTGTAATGAATATTCATGTACATGTATGTATACCATTCGTTTACATCGCACTTCCGGCTCCAAAACGTCATCTCTTACCAACAGGATTGCACAAGATGACACACCAAAGCTTTGTAAATAAGCAAGCGTACACATACGCGTGTGGGGCATTGGTTGAAGGCTAAACAAAATATTCAATTTTTTAAAATGAGAGCTGGATTGTTTCACAAAAATTATGGATTTAAGAAGAATGTTTGATGCTAGAACCTTAATGACATAAAATATAATTGAACATGTTAGTTAATGCAGTGAAATTAGTAGCTTGCCGCAGGTAAGATTTAAAATATGGAGCTAGGAAAATTGTTCGCCTCGAAAATTGATGTCTGATGTCCAGGGAAGAACTGTAGAATTGTAAAACTGTAGTCCTACAGGGCTTGACAGGTACTAACACAAACACAAATACAATTACACCTTGGAATAAATGCATAATGAGTTGTAGGGGTTCTTAAAACAACAAAATGTCTGGACACAATGTACATAGGGGTATCGTTTCATGATTATGATTTTGACTTATTTGTAACTTACCATACTTTACAATGCACCGAGTAAATACATAATTATGGAGATGGTCAAAAGAAATTGTAAAAAGAGCTACCAACAAGAGACAAAATAAAAAAGTTAAATAAAGAAAACTAATGGAAACAGGAAAATTGAGGAGGAAGTTTAATTTTCCTAACAAATAAGAGAGTTATATCTGTCAATACGTTGTGAAAACTTAAACAATTCCAAGCCTTAAAATGTTACACAATGAAGTCAAGTTTAAGAAACTGTTGAGAGTGAGTATCTAGCCACTTGTAAACATCATACTCAGCTTTAGAATTTAACAAAATTGCAAACCTCTCAATATTTTTATTCAGGAGGATCTACAAATTTGTCTATGTATGCCAAGACAAACATATATGTACATGCAGCTGGGCTTGTGTGGCATATGGGATCAGAATGTACTCCTTTTTTTAGGCACATGAATATTTTAAGATACAAGCACAATGAGGTTTGGTCCTGGCATAAATCTTAATAACAAATGTAAATAGCAAATCTCTCCTTTTCAAATGTTTGACTTTTTCCCTTTCAGATGATTACTAAACCAAAAGATTCTCGAGACGTTCATGAACTGACCATCTCTAAGGAGGAATTTGAGAGACGAGAAAAAAATCGAGAATCAATTTACAGCGGATATATTAGTAACAGACCGGTAAGATTGCTACTATACATCATACAATATTAACTTTATAGAGATCATATTGGCTGCAAAAAGCTTGCATTGTTGGACTCCAAACAGTGGACAAAAGTGATGTCTTTGATTTACTATGTCTTTTGTTAAGGTTGGTGATTACAGACACCTAGAAAGTGAGGATCCAAACATGAAGCAATTAATCGCAGAGGAAGTAGGCAAGGAAAGTTTCACTCATGTCTTCATTACAGGAATCAGCCAACAGCATATACAGTATCTCAGACAAGACTTTACGGGATGGTGTAAACAGCTAGCGTAAGTTCAATCCCCTTCCCTGCCACATCAATAATTTGGGCACCAAACTAGATACAATCATCAAAGAAGTTGTAGTACGACATTTAGGCACTGCACAAGCCATTGCAAAGCAGCGCACTGTTTTATCAGAATAAATTGAAGTTTCATAAAGTTTTTTGCCGGACTCAATGAAATATAATTTTGAGAATGCCACCAATTTTTGCATTTGCTGGTTTAAGTAATACTATTAAAGATAGCTTCAGTCTTTATCTGTTTCCATTCAATCCCAAATAACTCAGAATTTGGACAACGAAAATGAAGCTGACAGAGCAAAGTGGTGCTATTTCAATAAAAAAATGTTTGGTTCCCAGACAAAACTGGTTAAGAACAAATCTGCCAGGCAGCAATATCAACAAGCCATCTGTAATTCTAAGAAGGAAAACTTCAAACTGAGTTAACACATTGTATCTGTGATTCAAGTGACCACCATTTCTGGCAGCTGGTCAATTATGTAACCAACGTTTTTTTGTTGACTTAATCTTCTAAGAAGAGAGCACACAAAGTAGCTGAAATGGAGTAAGATGTTGTTCAGGTGGCCTTATGGGCTTAACACTGGCAGGTCTATTGTTGTCTTCTGCAAACCAGACTTGTACACACTCTCAACTTCACTTAATGCAGTTCTCCAAGAAAGTAGTCAAGTTGCTTTCCTCAGAGTTGCCCATACTGCTCAGGTGTCTTGGGTGCAGTACATTACAGAAAAGACCCAAACCATCTCTTGGGTACAATGTTTGCTCTCAGAATCTTTTATCTCCAGCTTCCATTGCTTGGGTATACAAAGCCTGTGTGAGGAGCATTATGTAGTATGCATCTCCAGTATGGAATACACTGTAGTGTTCCACTGTCACAGAATGTCCCTGACAACCCTCAATGCTTCTGCTGTAACACCTCATGGAAAATGTCTCACCCCAGTGAGCAGCACTATCCTCAAACATTACCTCCATCAACCCACTAGATCACTGCCTGATTCTGTACAGCATCATACCTTCTCTCTAAGGCAGGTTGTATCCAGAACTGCAATTCATCAGTGTTCCTTCACATTGTACAATACACGTCTTTGGAATAGACCGTTATGGCTTTTGGCAACAAGCCCCGCCCACACAAATTAGTTTGTGTACATTTATGCTGCACGTGTGACTGAGTTTGACCGAGATCACATGACCAAAAGGTGTGATCCAATTGGTCAATGGGCACAGTTTGATTGACAGGCTGGAACGGTCTATTCTCTGCCTGAAACAATTATTTGGATTGAGACTCCTGAGTAGTGCGGACAATTAGATGTTTAATTTGAATCTGAGTGCTTACTTTGTAAGTTGTACTAATCATACAGACTACATGTAATGCATGTACATACTAAAATCTGTACTTGCTAAAACCAGGGTGTACTTTATGTGTGAAGTTTCTTCTGGATGTTGTTTTATTACTTAGCGTCTGTTTGGCTGGCCACTTTCAATTCTGGACCTTAACTTCAGTTAGAAGTGATATTTGGACTTGTGACTTGGGTGGGGGGTTGCCGTTGGAAAAGGAACATTGAGATTGTTTAAGTTGGGATTGTTTTGGGGTTGAAAAGGTCAAAGGTCATGGTCACAGTGGTGAGTTATAGCTAAATGGTTTCCTGAATGTAACTCCGGTCAGAAGTGATATTTGGACTTATAACTCGAATGGAGAGTATTGAGATAAGGCAACTTGAAATTGTTTTAAAAGTTAACAGGTCAAATGTTCATGGTCACAGTGTTCAGAAATAGGAACATGGTTGTGGATATCTTAGAGAAGCTAGAATTTACAAGGGCTGAGGGGTTTCAACAGCATCGCTTTTATTTTTAAGAAATGAAGTAAAGAATAATATAACTATTTGTTCAACAGCCACATCTATCACTACTACATTCATGGACCAAGAGGTAACGAGGTATCTGGCCTGAGTAACAAGCGACCTATGAGCCCCTTCAAGAATATTGACATCAGCATAAAGCTCCATGATAGAGGAAAATCACCTCGAACAATCAAACTACGAGATATCACAGACGATATGCAGACAAAGTAAGTTCAAAGATCTTTCAACAATTCTCAGCATACATTTCTGAGGGTGCTAGTTTTTTTGGGACATAATTGGTTTTAATTTGAATATATGCAAAAGGGATGCTAGAAAGTACATTTATAATACATTTTATAATACATTTTATGAACAAACTAAAAGATTTGGCTGTGTACATGTATGTTAATGAATAGATATTGATGCACCACTATTTGGATAGGAATAAGCACCACCAAGTTAACACTATTTTGTACAATGATTTCAGTCAATTTATCCTCTGTCTTGTAGATACATCCGCAGTGCAGTTGATTCATTTGAGTTCCGAGCGGTTGTTGAAGGGACAGGTATCGTTGAAGGGATCTTAAGATATCATCCATTCCTCTATGAGAGAGAGACTTATCCTTGTGAAGCAGAGCATACAGGTATGTATACCCTCTATCTGTGATTTTCCTAAGAAACACAACTTGGCCCACAAATGCCACTACAGTTGCCGCCGAGG
This sequence comes from Marthasterias glacialis, assembly GCA_911728455.2. Taxonomy (NCBI): domain Eukaryota; kingdom Metazoa; phylum Echinodermata; class Asteroidea; order Forcipulatida; family Asteriidae; genus Marthasterias; species Marthasterias glacialis. The sequence continues at coordinate 9,222,811 of OU452232.1, read as the reverse complement.
ATCTTCCATTTTTTTCCCATCCACCTTGATGGAATTATTTTGTCAGAATTGCCGGAATCATTTTTCTTTGCGAGTACAGCTGTCACAAAGAAACCCTGACTTGACAAAGCCAAGAAAACAAAGATTATCTTTATTGCAATCCGTTTTGTTTTCTCGGCCGAGAAAATGTCAAATTTATGAACCATGAATTGCAAAACATCGGCCGTTACCAACGGCATAGGAGTGGTGCTAACCCCGGAACAATGACTTGATTCCCGAGTCACTCTGACTTACCTCCATTTAGCTGAAATACAATAAATAAACAACGGTGGAAGCCTCTCAATGTCTCGTAATCCTCTTCTTGTAACAAAAAGACAAAGTTCTGGAATCGGGGCTTACACAAAAACCACCTCTCTATAGCCAGAAAACGGCAAAATATTCAATACCATGTTTTGTCTTTGTGTATGTGAAAAGGAGCATTAGACCTTTGCTTCACTATTCCAGTTTTACACAAGACTTCCGTTTCCAGGAAACATTTGCGTATACACACGTCATCCGGTGCCTACTGGTTAAGTACTGGGTTTTGATCACACATACGAATTGAAGGAAGGGTTGGACATGAGCCAGTTTACAATCATTTGCATAGACTTTAGAGTCAGAGTTATGTGTATACATAAAAGATTGTTCTTGGATAGCATCGGGTCTCAATTTCACTAAGCACTTTTCATTGTAACCTGAGTTGTCATTATCCCTTGAGTGATTGGTTATTGTGACATCACAGTTTGCTTAGCAATTCAGATTTGGTCATTTTCAAAATCATCCTGAGATGAATGATGGCCACTTACAGTAAGATTAAACCCAGGATTTCTCTGTATGAGCTAACTACAACATCTCAGCCTGATTAATACCTGAATTCTTAAATATCAGGTAAGTGTCATGGCAGGGCTAAATAATATCCAGCGATTGCAAATGTCAAATTAAAAATAATAAAAACATTATTTACATGAGGTAATTGCTCATCTGGATGTCTACTTGCTACTGTTTACCCCAACATTTACAACATTTAGTCCCAAATAACACCCTCTTGTGGCTGTACATGCATGTATTGTCTATAGACCTTTCTTTTGTTTACAAACATTGACCACCATATTGTTTTGTTAGCCTCAAGTATTGCAAAATGTTTATTTTATGCTACTTCACTGCGTTCATACGCATGAAAAAATAGTTTCATATTATAGGACCCCAACATAAGCAAACAAGAACACAGGGATTTCCAATTCATTATTTTATTCAGACAGAAGGGGGTTTGGCTGGTTGCACAATACGCTGTATGCTTACAACATGTCATCATCAGCTTTAATCAAAAGACATAATCGTAATGAATATGTTATCACATAGTAGCAAGGTACAGACAAAATAAATCATCTCCAATACATTCAAAATTACTCGGCTGGAAAACTCATACGCTTGATTGAGATTAGTTACCAATTAAAATTCAGCACTTTTGCAAATACATACATGCAAAACATACTTGGCCTTCTATACTTTCAGACGATTTTCTATCTCTTTTGACATATCTACTCTTAGCAGCTTCCAACGACCAAGCTGAAGAATTAACTCCTCAGAAATACCACTATTTGCGAGGTGGGTCGCTCCCCCCGGACCTTAAGCTATGGAGTCCAAAGCTGTTTATATCCTTAATACCACAACATTGCAACGCATCAAAAAACAGATCCCTGCATCTTGAATAACTTAATGGTCTGTTTTGTGTACATTTGTGGGTTTTGGTACTGGCACAGAAAGTTGAGGGTGTAAAAATTAACTCATCTTGACCCATTTTTATGTCGGACCTATCCAAAAATCTTGCCAAGATGGAAACTGGTGAATAGTTATCAAATGTGTTAAAGAGGAAACCCACATCACCTTCTCTAAATATATCAGTCTTTGATTTTGGTATGAAAATGCGAAGGCCTCGTTCATCTGGTAACTCGATTATGTGACAAGCCTTGAATTCGGCAATTTCAACTATGTCTGAATAGAAGGGCATACTTCAAACAGATACAGCAAGCCGTTCTAAGCTGGATAAGCATGCAGTCATAATTGGCGATTCGATTGAGAATATCTTTGAACAGACTTGATGGCCACCAAGGAAAGACAGGTACACCCTTCCCACCAGACAAGAGTAATTTTCCCAGCACAGAAGGTATTAGAACAACTGGGGGAACTAGTAAGGCCTTTTCTTTCATCCAGTCTTGCGCAAAAGGATCAACATATTCTGAATGAGTCTAAAAAATTGTTCAGAAAGGCACCAATCATCTACATGTACGTCAGTTAATTTGCTGACGAACTCTGCTTGATCGTTAAAGGAACAAGGGATCCAATCCACTGCTAAAGAAATTTTGTTTGAGAGGTAGAGTTGGAAAATGTCAAAGGCCAAGGACTGAAGGTGACTTTTCATGCTTCCAACTTCAACTATCTTGGCTGCAGCTCGATTATCAGTGAACAGCTTTACTTGAGAGTTAGAGATTAACGTCAAAAATGATTCCAGGGCGAATAAAACAGTATCAAGCTCGCGATGAGTCGAGCTCCATGTACGCTCTTCTTGGGACCAATTTTTCTGAGCTATGTGATTGTTGTGCAAATAATAGCACGTGAACCAACAGAGCTGGCATCAGCACAGATTTTTTTGTTAATGTAATGTGAAGCAAAGATATACCAAATGTTCAACAGAGATACGCTATCAGACCAAAACTTTGTCTCCAAAAAACTCTGATCGCTTAAGGCGATGACTTGGTGTTCATCTTTGGCTTGAGCTATAACTGATTGGCAATTTCGGGTCATTAACCTGGTAACATTACCTGCAACTGGAGCTAGGAAAATAATTTGACCAACAATTGAGTGTAAATCTTGAACTGTGCAAGTAGGATACATTTGAAGTGAACAGATAGAACTTTGAATCTTGTCTATTCTTCGGTCTAGCACTTGAAGGGTCTCCTTATTCCAGTCCCAGATCATGCCTAGCCAGATGATAGAGGGTTTGGGAACCCATGAGCTTTTGGCTATGTTGTAGATAAACCCAGCATCTAAAAGGTCAGATCTTACATGCACAGAGACCTCTTTGGCAAGTTGTGAATGTTGCTGTAGAGTGAGATTACCTCGAGGGATAACTACAAATCCATCATCTAGATAAACAACAATGAAAATGCCACAAGAGCTCCAGTGTGTAACTAAAGGTTTCAACAACTTGGTAAATATGACTGGAGCAGAAGAGAGATTAAAGGGGAGAACTGTGAACTCAAAATACCTCTGGATGTCCTCTATACACTAGGCAAAACCCCAAAACTTGTGATACTGTGAAGCAATTTCAACATGATGGTACCCAGACTTTAAATCAAAAGAGCATGGGAATCAAAGAACTGCAACCCAATTTTCCAGTCGTCTATCTTGAAAAGTTCTCTCTGCACAAATTGTTCAATTGGCTCAGATCTAAGATCAAACGAAGCTTTAGAGAGCTTTGACATGTCACTGACAGGGAACTGGTTACGTAGGAAGGTGCAAACGTTTCTTTAACTCTGTATGACGAGAGCAGATCTAAAATCGTTTCGGTAACAAATTCAGGGTGCCATAGTGCTGATCTATTATTGCAAAAGTACATAGGCAGCGGAGGTTGCGTGAACCAGATTCTGTAACCTTCTTTGATCATAGATAGAATCAACCCCGGCGCACCTATACGTTGCCAAAACTCACTATGCTGACTAAATCTTCCCTTAACATCGTATAGTCGAAAATCAATGTATCATGGTGATAATTGCAATGTACCTGAACAATATTGGTGAACTTGTCTATGTTACTAGTGTCCTGCTGAAGAGGTTGATGATTGTGATGCAAGTTGATCTCCAGCGGCCTTGAAGATTTGTGTTGTTGAGGGGCCGATGTAGAGCATGAGGGGGCTGGTTGAGCAGAGGTGCTTGCCACTAGAAGTTTTTCCAGCAGGGGACGCATAGTTGTAGGGATTACTGAAGCGAACCCTTGGTCTTTGCTGGTAGAGCCCTTCGAAACCACTACCAAGGATGAAGGGGCAATTTCTGGACCAGTGGCCCTGCATACCTCAGGTGTAGCAGTTAGAGCCTGACAAGCCTGAAATAAGAGAAAACAGAGCGACAAAGGGGAAAAAGAGCAAGAATTCACAATTGACAACTTAGGGGCTGGAAGGGGGGGGGGCAGAGAGTCTACCAAAGAACAGCATATGTGCAAGAGCCTGAAGTGAGTTGCGAGATTCATGGAGAGGCTTAAATACTCTGGTAAATGGGTGCGGTCTTACGCGCCAGTGTTTGAAGGAATTGAATGATGAATTGAATGCGTGAAATACCAAGGAATGCTAGTAACCCTCAGGTCTCTCTGCCAAATAAAACTACATCATGGATCGGCACAATTGTGCCCCTTTAATACAATGTTTAAACACCTTTTTTATAAAGAATATGTGTGCTTTTTGTTTTGGGTAGCACAATTGATTTATCAGTGATATGGGTAATTTGATAGCATTATTGTATTTTTTGCAGTGAAGTTGCAAAAGAAATGTCTTGTAGAGTTGAGCAACAAACTAAATGTCTGTATTGTTGTGCAGGTGAATGTGATATAGCTGAGGATACAGACTACTACAATGAAGTCAGACCAGCTAGGGGTAATCGACCAATCTTTGAATGCTACTGGAATGGGAGACTAATCCCATATACATGTGTGGAGAAGTAAGTGTTAATGTGACCCTCTATTCACAAAGCCGTATTAATATAATTAAGCCTTGAGCAGTTCCATACAAACTAGCCTGTTATGCAACTGCTTTGGGCCAAATTGTTTTACAAATCAAGTATTCACGCATGAATGCACACATACTTACACAACAGCCTGCACCATAGTACTGGAAAATTTTCCAACCTCTGTTATCATAATCAAACTTCTTGCAATACAAAAACTTGTTCATGAATGTTTTGCATTGTCTATCATACAATAATAAAAACAAGTCAATCCAATGGACACTTTCATGGAAGTAAGGTTGTAACAGACTACCAGGCAAATCAAATGTTCATGAAGCTTAGTCTTTGGCTACCAGTCTACGAAAACTATTAAGCAATATGTCAAAGACAGTAGAAGATAATGACTGTATGACACCTACAGTTATGAATTATTACATATTTATCAATTTAACCATGTGAAGCATCCTCATGTAATTGTGAGGTTGCATTATTTGGGAATGAGGGTGAGACTCACCTGCTTGAGGATGATCTTCTGGAAGATGGTATTCTTGTCTCGGAGCCTGACCTTCATGTCCTTATGGACCTCCAAGTCCATACAAGCCAACAATCTTGAAATAGAATTTGACTGATTATCCAATGCAGAGATGAGAACCCAATGTCATGGCTGGAGTGTATTCATATGGTCAATTTAGCTTCAAAACTACCAGTTTGAAAAAACAACAACAATTGTGACACCATCATCCTTCCAGCACAGGCAAACATTTCCCAACATGAGCACATTATCAGTATGCGATATTTACAGAGCGCTGTGTGTAATGCTCTGTTAGTTTTTGTTCTTATTTGTCAACAATAATCTGTAACAATTTATTATAAACTTTCATTTTTTGAATGTAACTTTTTGGTTTTTACAATTCAGCTTTGATTGGTGTGCTGTTCCAAAGAAGCGTGGATCAATCCCCACTGAATGTTACAATAGAATATCAGGGGTGTTGTGGACCAATGATAAGTTTGAGATCAGTACCAACAAGTTGACCTTTATGGACTTGGAGGTCAGGCTCCGAGACAAGAATACCATCTTTCAAAAGATCATCCTTGGGCAGGTGAGTCTCACCCTCTTTCCCAGGGTGTAGAAAACCAACCATACTAATCCTCATCATCTAATAACATGTCATACTTTGTGGGTATCTTGTACCAAGAGATTATTTGTCTAGTCTCATTTTCCAATATCTTTCAAGTAGATTTTTGGAAGAGCAAATTTATTTTCATCATTTACATGTAGTTTCAAATACACACCATGCAACCTATCTGTGATAAAAGCATAATGTATGGGGGTGGGGTGATAGTTCTGATAAAACATTTAAAGAATTTTTTTTTTGTATACACTATTTTGATTTTGGACAATTCATTCGCCCTGTAGTTTTTCAGACAGGAGTATTTGATACTGGGATCAAACTAATGAAAAGAATGGTTTCTCATTACAAACTATTTGATGTTTTCACTCATGTGCCATGTTTTAAAATAACACCTTTTCTGCAGTCAAAAGAAACCATTCACACTTGGTTTGAATTAAATGTAACCAGACACGCTTATGAATTATGGTTATGACTAGATGTGTTATTTCAGTAATAATAATACTGTACATTTATAACGCACCATGTCTGTCATAAATGACACTCCTGGCGCAGAATTATCAAAGCTGGTGGAGTGGAGATTGTTACCAATGATTTTATGAGACGAAGCAACCATAATACAACACCTTGAATGGGATACAAGGTGAGGTGGCGCATATTGCTGCCAGACCATGCCAGAAACACCGGGGCAAACCCCTTCTCTTCATGATAAGTGTACTGGGTTCTTTTACATGCATTGCACAACACACGGGACCAACGGTTTTACATCCCATCCGAAGGACGAAGCAATAATGGTTAAGTGTCTTGCTTAAGGACACAAGTATCACGACCAGGACTCGAACCCACACTCTGCTGATCAGAAACACCATAGCTTGAGTCCGCTGCTCTTAACCGCTCGGCCATGACACGCCATAATTACATTTGAGAAGGTCACCTTCAATCAATACATTGTGAACCAATACATTGTGACTCATGTGTCAGTTGTTTGTCAACCAATATATTGCACCTCATGTAGTTACAAGTTCACAAAAGAGCAAGCTAGATAAGTTAAATACATCTAAATGATAGTCTGCAAGGTAAATCCTTTGAACAAGCTTTTCATTCAATACAATTATTTACAGAAGCAGGCATCATACTTCAGCTCCAAAGGGGTATGGCCAAACGGTCTCAAAGTCTTGCGTGGGGCACTAAGGCCACCTTAATCATACATGCATGTAGTAATGGGTCGATGCGATTTGTTGCTTCAACCTCTTACAACAAGGCTCACATAAAGCCATGTTCTTTCAGGGCATCAGACAATGGCAGCCAGGGCAGCCGTTAAGGTGGAGACCCGCAGAAGAGCTTTTCCTCATGTGTGACATTTTGACACAATTGCTTTTATAGATAAACCGTCTTAGTAACCGTTTCCATCAGAAATTTAGTTCTCATCAAGTTCATTGTCTGTGGAAAAAAGCATTTCAAATAACAGGCTACATGTACATGTAGTCAGAAGTTCATTTATATGTGAGTGATGATGCATGAATGAAAACTTCTATTCTCAATCATGTCGTTTTCCAACTAGTAAACTGTGAATGGTTAATGAGAAAGCTAGTAAATTTATAATATCTTCTTTATTTGAAGGCTCAGCGTGTAAAGATTGATCGTCAGTTTAGTGAGTGGTTAAGAGAATGCCATGAGAGGTTTGATAAGCAGGTTAAGTTCAGTGGGTTTGAGGGGATTATATCTCGACCAGAGATAACTGTGAAGAGACAACAATCACCTTGGGCAGTCTTCAAGGCCATTGAGTGGGATGGAAAGGTGTTCAAGAGAGGACAGCTGGTAAATCATTTTATAATTACATGTATCATGATAAGGAGTATCAACAACAGTCTGATTATTGGTCTGTTGGAATATGCAACTCACTCTTTTATTTTCTGTCGACGAATCCAGCGACCACAGTTTTGTGCAGCTGCCTTCACACAGCGTCGCGCACAGGTTTTTAATTGCATCATGCTGGTGTTTTGTCTAGTTGTGTAAATATCTTTGATCGAAGATTCATTTAGTGCCCAAAAGTTGAATGCTAGATGCAGTGTATGGTAGCACATAAAAGTCATACATCATGTACTGTAAAAAAACAGCTATGTTTGGAATTGTTCAGCATATTTTATATATATTTTACACTTTACACTACTTGATGTTTGCACTAGTTTTTTGTCATTTCTTGGGATAAATGTCTCTGGAGGCCTCTTTTATTATATTTAAACTTAACACACTTCTGAAATGATTAAATCAGAAAAAAAATTGTCCACTTGTTACTTGTAAATTAAAGTTGTTTTAATGCAAGACCAAGCTTGGGTAATTTGGCATCACATACCAGAGAAGCCAATAATTGCAATAGGCAATTATTATTAGGTAATATTAAGAAGTTACAATTGCTTGTTAACAGTTATAATATGACATTGATTCCAAGGTGCGGACAATACGGACCATGCCTATTGTGAATGCAACCATCAAGAGATTCTTACTATTCGGTCATCATGAGGGAGATGTCTTTGCCACAGGAGGAGAAATGGAAATAGTACAGGTTAATTAATCTCTCATACTCCAGCCATTTTCATTGACAAAGTAGTCAGACACATTAATCTGTCTGAGATTCAACCTGATTAAATACAATCAGGGTGCTTTTTAGCATCCCTTTCAGATGTCAGGGGTAGCACCAAATATCTATAGTTATGAATCCTACAGCATTTGTGTCCATAGGTCAACCTACATGTATAAGATATGCTTTATTTATATGAATCATGCACCAATCTGTGTTGTAGTAAGCACTGCCATGTCATTGGGGCATGCTGGTATTGCCTGAGAATCAGCAGCTGATTTGTTATGTGCTAAAATTACATTTAATAGTTTAACAGGAAATGGATATATTGTTTTGCAAGCACATGGTGGAAAATGAACAAGTACCGGTACTTCTGATGTTGGTTCATTGGTTTGATTTTTAGCCAGGTACACGTTTATATCTAGTAACAATTGTGATAAAGAGGAGGGTTCGATCTTGGAGTCATTCACCTTTTTAACAGAAAAGTGACATAATATTCTATTGAAATCAACAGGAGCCTGCTCTGTTGTACAATGAGGTGAAGATTGTTCCACTCTCCAAGTTAGACCGAAACACAAATGACAGGACGTTAAAGAAATACATAGAGGAAGAGGAGGGAAAGTAAGTTCAAACTTTTACTCATTCTATGAGTACATATTGGTGGCTCAGTCATGACAGTTATTCTCCAAAATAAAGAATAAACACGGCAAGTGTAAAGGAAAATATAATACATGAATACATGTGTTGAAAGATCATACCAAACTCTAGGAAAATGTTTGTAGAACATCATTTAAACACAAAATGTCCAGTAAAACCAACAGCTGAAAAACGTGATTTTAATGAAATTTCAACAAATTGAAAATAGTCATCATGGTACCAGGTTTCAAAAATAAGAGTAGTTAGCTACAAGGAGGTTAGTTAATACGATGTCAGACTGCTGGCTTACAGGTGTTAGCGTAGTCCGACTGGGTAGTGAGAAACAACAAAACAAAATACATTGAATTTGATCCGAGCATGATCAATTGGTCCCCACATTAGTTGATCTCTAGCTGTAGCTGCATTCTATACACATACTGTAAACATAATGCATGGAGGCCTGTTGCTTGCCCACATACACAGCTAGCAGTGCATTAATGATGATGTAAATCTCATTCACAAACAGTGTATCAGTACACAACCAAACAGCCTTGGACGTGTGTTTGTGGATGCTGTAATGAGCTAGCTTGGCTCCAATACACTGCCATTCATTTATCACATTTATGTGCTTTTTGTATGGACAAGTTCTAACTGATGTAAATGTTGTGTGGGTCTGTTTGATCTTTGCATTGAAAGTCAAGTTGAAATAGTGCAATCTGTTGGCGAGTTACTGTTTTCAGGAAAGTATCAGACGGTATTATACTGCATTGTAAATGACTGCTCAATGCAGAAAAATGAAAAACTAGAAAATACTCTGGAGTTGACTGATAACAACTTTCCAATTCAGTCTGTTTGGTGACATGGTTTTACAGTTGTTAAAATCCTCATCTAAATCAACAAATACATATAGGCTAACGTGTTCGTTGGTGCAGAATCAGGTAATAAATGTGCAAATGGCTTTTTCATTTTTATAGTGTTTCTGTATTGTATTAACCAGTAGCTGCCAGGATTCTTTTTTGTTTTGTTTTTTGTCCTGCCCCCTGGCAAGATTTTTTTGGCGGAATTGCCGGAATCTTTTTTATTTGAGGATACCGCTGGCACAAAGCTTGATTGCCAGCTCAGTTTGACTTACCTCAATTTCAGCCAAAATACAATGAATGAACAATGGTGGAAGCCTTTCGATGTCTCGTAAACCTCCTCTTTTTTTTTTTTCTGGAATAATCTTAACCTCGATATTAAACAGTCCCTCACACTTAAATCATTTTCTAAAAACCTGAAATATTACCTTTTGAGCATGTATTAACATGTATTAATAAATGTAAAATTTTAGTTCCTCATGTATCAAGAAACGTATTATTTCTACACTACATCGTATAATCATTTAAATTAGTTAGTCTGGTCTCACTGTCTGCTTGTCTTGTCCGAGTCCTTGTCTGTCATAGGGAAAGGCATAAAAGCGTTACGCTTCACCTGTTTTCCTACATGTTGGTTAAATTAACTATTGTTTCAATTTTTGGAATTGTATACATGTATGTATTGAATACTTGAATTGTGTCTACATGTATGCTATTTATGTACCAGCATGAAATAAATGTTGTTGAATCCAAATCCAACTCTTGGAACAAAAGGCCAAATGTCTGTAATCGGGGATTACACAAAAATCGCCGCTGAATAGCCACAAAATGCAAGTATTTATAAGACCTTTTTTGTCCTTGTGTGGGTGAAACGAAGCATTAGACAGCGTAAGTGTGGTCTATGCATGCCCTGTAGTTAAATGACCGGGAGACCTTTGATCCTGTGGTCTGAAATTACATAATTGCGTCTTTATACAGCTTCCGTTTCCAGGCAGTGGAGAAATTTCCGTGTATTCATGTCATCCGGTTATAACTGGTTAAGTAAAAACTTGAAAATTATTTTAAACAAATAACGTGACCATTAGATAAAATAGTTTATATACATTCTTATTTCAGGGCGAATTGCCCACACTATTTGCAAAGTCCCACACAGCATGGAATGGATTTGGTAATACTGTGTCCCGTTTTAGTCCATTTTTTAGTGAATTTGAGCCATGTGGTAAGATCTGACAGTTTATTCAGTTAATTTGATTCCATACAGGATTTTTTGAAACCGTCCGATAGATTTAAGTGTCTCTAAAATGTAAATGCACAGTAATGGCTTGCTAAGTGGGCGCATGTAAGCAAATGTAGTCAACAAGCTTGTGTTCTTAACTCTGTGTGATTTGTCCTGTTTATAACATGTAAAAACCAAGAATGCATATTTTGTTTGCAGACTTCCGGAGAAACTGGTAGTGACTTGGCCTGAAGGGCATGAGATTAAACAAGGTGAAAGAAAACCTGCTGGTAGCACTGTGGGTGAGATATGTCTTGTACTTTAATACTAAGTTACTGATATTTCATTATAAACCTTGTACATGTGATGTTAATGGCAATCAGACTCACTTGATACATCACTGTACTTAAATCAGTGAAGAAATGTTTTTACACTGATGAACATGTTTGGTCAGGTCAACATATTTTGCTGGCTCATATGTTTATATTATTGTTCAAAAACAACTTTTTGTATTTAAACTGAAACTGAATACTGGAATTTATGAACAAATGTTATAATTACCAACGTGTCTGGATGCTATTCAGAACTAATGTTATAATTATCAACGTGTCTCGATGCTATTCAGAACTAATGTTATAATTACCAACATGTCTAGATGCTATTCAGAACTAATGTTATAATTATCAACGTGTCTGGATGCTATTCAGAACTAATGTTATAATTACCAACGTGTCTCGATGCTATTCAGAACTAATGTTATAATTACCAACGTGTCTGGATGCTATTCAGAACTAATGTTATAATTACCAACGTGTCTGGATGCTATTCAGAACTAATGTTATAATTATCAACGTGTCTCGATGCTATTCAGAACTAATGTTATAATTATCAACGTGTCTCGATGCTATTCAGAACTAATGTTATAATTACCAACATGTCTGGATGCTATTCAGAACTAATGTTATAATTATCAACGTGTCTCGATGCTATTCAGAACTAATGTTATAATTATCAACGTGTCTCGATGCTATTCAGAACTAATGTTATAATTACCAATGTGTCTGGATGCTATTCAGAACTAATGTTATAATTATCAACGTGTCTCGATGCTATTCAGAACTAATGTTATAATTACCAACGTGTCTGGATGCTATTCAGAACTAATGTTATAATTACCAACATGTCTGGATGCTATTCAGAACTAATGTTATAATTACCAACGTGTCTGGATGCTATTCAGAACTAATGTTATAATTATCAACGTGTCTGGATGCTATTCAGAACTAATGTTATAACTACCAACATGTCTGGATGCTATTCAGAACTAATGTTATAATTACCAACGTGTCTGGATGCTATTCAGAACTAATGTTATAATTATCAACGTGTCTGGATGCTATTCAGAACTAATGTTATAATTACCAACGTGTCTGGATGCTATTCAGAACTAATGTTATAATTATCAACGTGTCTCGATGCTATTCAGAACTAATGTTATAATTATCAACGTGTCTCGATGCTATTTAGAACTAATGTTATAATTATCAACGTGTCTCGATGCTATTTAGAACTAATGTTATATTACCAACGTGTCTGGATGCTATTCAGAACTAATGTTATAATTACCAACGTGTCTGGATGCTATTCAGAACTAATGTTATAATTACCAACATGTCTAGATGCTATTCAGAACTAATGTTATAATTATCAACGTGTCTGGATGCTATTCAGAACTAATGTTATAATTACCAACGTGTCTCGATGCTATTCAGAACTAATGTTATAATTACCAACGTGTCTGGATGCTATTCAGAACTAATGTTATAATTACCAACGTGTCTGGATGCTATTCAGAACTAATGTTATAATTATCAACGTGTCTCGATGCTATTCAGAACTAATGTTATAATTATCAACGTGTCTCGATGCTATTCAGAACTAATGTTATAATTACCAACATGTCTGGATGCTATTCAGAACTAATGTTATAATTATCAACGTGTCTCGATGCTATTCAGAACTAATGTTATAATTATCAACGTGTCTCGATGCTATTCAGAACTAATGTTATAATTACCAATGTGTCTGGATGCTATTCAGAACTAATGTTATAATTATCAACGTGTCTCGATGCTATTCAGAACTAATGTTATAATTACCAACGTGTCTGGATGCTATTCAGAACTAATGTTATAATTACCAACATGTCTGGATGCTATTCAGAACTAATGTTATAATTACCAACGTGTCTGGATGCTATTCAGAACTAATGTTATAATTATCAACGTGTCTGGATGCTATTCAGAACTAATGTTATAACTACCAACATGTCTGGATGCTATTCAGAACTAATGTTATAATTACCAACGTGTCTGGATGCTATTCAGAACTAATGTTATAATTATCAACGTGTCTGGATGCTATTCAGAACTAATGTTATAATTACCAACGTGTCTGGATGCTATTCAGAACTAATGTTATAATTATCAACGTGTCTCGATGCTATTCAGAACTAATGTTATAATTATCAACGTGTCTCGATGCTATTTAGAACTAATGTTATAATTATCAACGTGTCTCGATGCTATTTAGAACTAATGTTATATTACCAACGTGTCTGGATGCTATTCAGAACTAATGTTATAATTACCAACGTGTCTGGATGCTATTCAGAACTAATGTTATAATTATCAACGTGTCTCGATGCTATTCAGAACTAATGTTATAATTATCAACGTGTCTCGATGCTATTTAGAACTAATGTTATAATTATCAACGTGTCTCGATGCTATTCAGAACTAATGTTATAATTACCAACGTGTCTGGATGCTATTCAGAACTAATGTTATAATTATCAACGTGTCTGGATGCTATTCAGAACTAATGTTATAATTACCAACGTGTCTGGATGCAGAACTGATAAATATTCTCATAAGTTAGGAAGCTCATTTGTTTAACCAACACTTCAATGACTCAGTCATGAGAGGTTGAGACCGAGGCTCTAGACTACTTGGCCGTGATACACTAAAGCACTCCAAGTCCACCATAGAAAATGCACAGGCAGCTTGAATTGGAATTGAACTCACAACATTCCTGATTCTTGATCTGATATCTTACCAACTAGACCACTGAGCCTGTGTTGTAACAAGAAGTCTGCAGTTTTAGTTATGTTTCTAGCACAGTTGTAAGCGTGCCATGATTAATGTTCATGATTAACAAGAATGGATCTTGATTTCTTTGATCAAACACCAGGAGCCATCCAAATAGACATCAAGAACCGTAAAGGAGAGTCTATCTCACGTCTACCTGGCTCACATCTTACTCCTAAGAAGCTTCTAGTAGAGCTCAAAGTCATCTGGCATGGTAAGAATTGAACTAACTAATACATTGGACTGTATTTTTACACTAACATTTCTTTCAAATTTGTGCCCACATTTTGCAGAAAACAGCATTTCAAAATGCCACGTTTTTACATTTTTTTTTCACATTTTGTTATTATTTCAATTAAAGTATTATTTCAATTAAAGTAAAGTGCAACATCAGATTTTCTAAGGGTTTTATCTCAAGGGTTTTGCACAGCATTCTAGCTGAGAGCCTAGGAGTACCACCTGCTGTTATAATTTGATCACAAGAGACCGATTGCGCGACCTGCGTCAGGTGACCCCCTCTGGGTATAAAATTTAAATACACATGACGTCCTCCATAGGAAAGTGCTGTACGGTACACGATGATTGTTGCATTTAGTTTATTCGATCGAGGCTTTTCTTGCTCGAAATCTGTGAAAAATATTCCAGAGTTTGTTTTCGTATCAGAGACCTTCGAGTGGCTGAATAAAGCCAGTAAGGACAGTTCCAGCAAGTCCTGAAAATTGTACAAGTAACGTATAAATGTGCATGATGTGTACAGTGCACGACGGAACGTTAGGCCAGACGACCGCGATTACCACACACTTTTCAACACAAAAATTTCAAAGTTTTGAAGTATTTGCCTATTTGAAATTTTGCAAGGCTAGGTATAAATGCTCACTTTTCCAACGTTCTTTACCCTTTTTTTTTTACAGTGTTTTAGGCCTAGATTACAAACAAAATAACAGGCAGGTGGCTACATAGTCGTCCGACGCCGATAGTGCATGGCTAAAAAAACCTCTTTTTAGTAAAATTCTGTTAAATTATGAAACAGAGATGTGATTTAAATTAATGCCACAACTAAAGGGGCTGATTAACTAATTAATCACTTAACAAAAGTAAAATCGACTGTTTTCGTACTCACTCTGTGTCACGGCATATCTCTTTACACGTAATTTGCCATCAGCTGTATGGCGTTATACCCAGTAGGAGATAAGCTTGGGCAGTTCCTTCGGTTACCCGGTTCTACCCGGTTCCAAAATGAAAACCGGACCCATGATTCCACTCCTCTGCTGAACCGCACTGCACTCCTCTGCTCTATGGAGCCCGTCCCAGAACCGGTCTTGGGACTGACCATGTTATAGGCACTGACGACCAAAGACACCGCGGTGACTTCACAGCTGATAAAAGGAGCATCAAACATCACAGTTTATGACATATACCGTACATGCACACGCACCCACACACACAAACACACACAGTACATGAACAGCAGCAGACAGTTGACAGCACAATCAAGTGCACGCTTCACCCAGCCATTGAATGGCTTTTGGACAACTACAAGACTGTGTTTCTTTCCTTGTGAGATTTATTTCATCTCTTGTAGAAGAAAAAACAAATGCCGTAGCACTATGGTATAAACCTACCCTATTAAATAGAGTAGATGGCCCTGCACTGTGAATAAAAACCGCTTCAATCCTAAACAAAACTGTCAATCAAATCCACATTGTGAGAGAAGCCAGCCGGACCACTACATTATGCAATGGGGGAGAACAATTGTTAAAAAAAAAAAGCTACACAATTCACAGTGCCATTCCTTGTACAGTGTGGTCTCTTGCCGAAAGTCTCAGCAATTCTCCCCTAAAACGTGTAATGAAGCGGTCCAAATATACCAGTACACCAACCCATTTACAGCGCACATGTGTTCTGTTCGCGCGTCCAAGCTGTGCAGCGTGCATGGACCGGCCGCGGCCAGCTTGAGGATACAGTGTGTACATGGTACACTCTATGTACATGTATGTGGGAAGGATTTTGTGCTCAGTCAACTTGATATGCGGGGCATTTCCGGTTAAAAAGGATCGGCTCAATTGTGTGTGGGACTGGGACCGGGAGCGGGACCGGCTCTATTTGTGTTTGTTTGGGACCGAGACCGAGACCGGTACCGCTTATGTTTTTTATTGAATTTAATGGAACCGAGTCCGACTCAAAACCAAGTCTTTTTTCAGAACCGGAACCGAGACCAAAATTTCCGGAATTGCCCAAGCTTAGTAGGAGGTCACATGACCGCATGTCAACATTGTCTCGCAATCGATCTAGTGCATCCCGTCTCCTTTGTAAGATTTTAAGATTGAATGATTGATTATTATTATTCATTTCGTATGTCAGCTACAGCAGTCAGAATTGGCAGTTGGTGAGGTATACCACCAGTTGGGGGGTTATCAATATGGGATAGAGGACAGGGGGATCCTGTTACAGCACACTTCATTAAAACATGGTCGTGGGTTTGAACTTGTCCACAGAGATGCCAACATTTACGATTTAGGCATAATTTATACGGTTTATTCATCCCAATTACGACTGTACGATCTTTGCTTCGTTCTTTAAGATTTTATAAAAATCCAATGTATTTATGTTGTTGAGCACCGATTACGCTGCACACTTTCTATAACATGTTGTCTTGACTCTTATTTATTTGCATAGCACGTATCAATCAAATATATTTGGTATCAGACTATCGATTGTGCGAATTTTAGCGTATAAAACAGCACATACGTGGTGGTATGTGCATAAAAACACAGCGATCAGTGAAAGAGCCTATTTGGGCATGATGAATAATAGTCTGGTTTCCCCGATTTTTACAAAAATAATGCGTGTATGAAGGTTGGCAGCCAGTTGTACTAGTAATAAACCAAATTGCCCCAATGCTGCTACTATGTTTACATGGGGCGGTTGTTTGAACCGCGTGTTTTACAGAGTGTTTACAAAATATTGTGTGTGTGTGTGCATGTGCCTGGAATGAGATTAGTTTTCTTCGGTTATTGGGGTACAACGATGGCTTCATGTACAAGTAGCTCTGTAATGTGATGTATTTTGTAAGGGAAATTCTGTGTGAGGGCAAATTACTAAATGTTGGCATCTCTATGTCCACAGAGACATAGGTCGGTGTCTGCGATGCCCCATAGTTTCATGTTGGCTGTAAAACGACCAGCGCCAGACCGTACTCTTTTCAGTTGCACCCAGGCCTTCCTAGGGAAGTTGTTACCTGGTGGGTGTGCTGACCATGCCTCAATGTATGACTTTAAACCTTCAGAGACAGCTGGTATCACATCAGACATCTCTTCCAGGTTCTCCATGTGTGGGCACAGACCTACACAGGGCCTCCTTCTCATAGAGGATGTCATGAAGCAGCTTTCCAATATAGCTGTCTACAGATGTTATCATGACGGGCTTGGGGTGGTTGGATCCCACAGAGAAATGGTTGTTGGCTCAATGGTGTGGAGCGGATGCAGCTAGAAACGAGCGTCATTGCTTCATGAAGGAGCACATCCAGTCATGAGCACTTTGTGTCCATACTAGAGTACAGTATTCTGCGGGTGTATGCGCTTGGGCCATTACCGAAGTTCACAGGATGCTGAAGGATGCACCCGAGTTTATACTGGCCAGGCGCCTGACTAAAGCTTCCCTTGCAGAGACCTTGTTCTTCAGCTTTGTCAGATGGCTTTTGTATGTGAGGCTGCAATCTCATTTGACGCCGAGGTATGTGGGGTTTGGGTCAAAGCTTAGAATGATTGATAAGAAACGTTATTATTTTGTTGATCTGATTGATTCTCTTTTCAGCATCTAATGGTGACGAGGAGTTAGTGACCCATCTAAGTCAACATCTCAAGACATGGGGATTCTGGTTCAAGAAGATGGGTAAGTCATTTGTGGATTAGCCCTAACACACTCTATGATCCTATTGAGCAAGTTTTGACCATGTTTTGTCTTTGTGTGGGTGAAACAAAGCGTTAGACGGCATTTGTGTGGTCTGTGCACGCTCATCTTTGTTCCAGTATTCCATTTTTACACAGTGGCATCTTTACATGGCTTCCGTTTCCAGGCAGGGGAAACATTTGCCTGTGTACACATCATCCGGTGGCTACTGGTTAATCAGTCTGCCTATTTGTGTTTGTAGAAAACATGAAGAACCTTGGGAACCATACTATCAAGGTACAGGTTGTACTGAATGAGAGTGGAGTGACAGAGTTTGGAGGTAAACCACTACCAAGCCATAAGATCAAGTTCAGCATTACAGGTAACATCCACATCCATCAATATACAGTACCGGGTTGCTTTTGTAAGCTTGTTTTAATGCACTATAGAGATAGCAAGGAAGAAGAGAAATGTGCTGTGGAATAAAAAGTCAAGAAAATATTATTTGAAGAGACTCAATTGTTTATTTGGATTATCACAATCAGAATTAACACGTGAATAAACATGACAACCCTGACAAAACCTAAACCGGCTTTTGTTGTTTTCAGTCAACCAGGATTACCTAATTTGATGACACTTTTACTGGTTGGTTGGATGTTGTGTTAATTGAAAACAAGAAGTATGGAAATAAATTTTCTCTTCCCGTAACAAACAATGTGATAGATATACTTAATTGAATTCAACAGAATACCATTTCCAATAAATTCTGTATAAATTTCTTTTTTTCAGAGGCTGCTCCTAACAAGTTCAGTGTGGGACTCCTGGACCCTCCCTTCAGGGTAGGCGTGCCCTTTACCATCCCCCTGGAGCTCCAAGATAAATTCAATCATTCTACTAAACCTATCCCTGACATGAAGCCAGTGTTGGAGGCCAGGTAAGATTCGACACTGGATAAGTTGATTGACGATTTAAAAACCTTTGTACCTGTCTCATATGACTTAACTGGCCTTTGTGCCCTTCAAAATGTTGCCTTATCAAAGGCCAAACTGCCCTTGCCCTATACATCATGTAATTCCAGATCTGATGGCACAAACATTAAGTAAAGATAAACATGTTTATGGTGTTGGGCTCTTAAGAGTTGGTACTAATCCAAAGATTGGAAAACATCAGTATGTTTTAATTGATATTCTGTACAGTGGACTAGACCTAAGCTATGATGGTGTCCAAGCTAGAGGAACAACTCTCCTTGTGAAGAATGTGACAGCCATAGGTGACGTGGGATCCTTCCAAGGCAAGAACTTCAACCTAAAAGTAACCCTACCAGGTCTGGTATTCCCCACACAGATGATGAAGATCAGATTAGCTCCAGGTAAGAAAGGTTTTGCATCTGTTGTTTTTTTGTGTGATTGTAGACTCTGTGTGAAAAAGCTGATCAGACTTTGTGGTCCCGTAACTGGCGTGCATTCAAATACCAAGGTTTAATTTGTTTATTTCAACAGGCCAGCCATACTCTCTACATGTACCTACCTTTGATAAGGACATCACAATTGAGAATGGTCAAGCATTAACTGTAGACATTGAGGTTAGAGACAAAGCAGGCAATGTTACTATAAATCCAATGCTCAATGTCAACTGCAAGGTAAGAGCACAGAAAAGATAACAATGCACATTTATTACATTTACCTAAAACTTAAAATTAGTTTGTTATGTGCTTTTTTTTAGAGCACCACCTGGGAAGGTAAAGCACGTAATATACTCTCACTATATGTAATTTTTCTAATAGCATTATCTACACATTGTTGAAATGATGTGCATTATGCATGTTATGTCTTTGTGTGTAGTTCCTTGGTACACCAGGATTACCAACATACTCTGGAGACTGCAGCTACGCAGGGAAAACAACTCTGACTGGAAATGTTATCTACTTAAGGAATATGAAGAAAGGACAAAAAATTACAGCCAGAGTTTCACTACTGGTAAGGAGAAAGGAACAACAGATGATATTTAGGAAGAAAATATTGCATTATACACTGCTGGAGAAATCTACATAAATCAAATTCCGGAACTTGCAGTTGTGTCAATTTTGGTATCACATCTGAAATCAGTTGTTGTACAGTGCTTTATCTACTGACATCGCAAGGCGCTTATTGATATGTTTTTAGGACAGGATATAATCTTATGCAAAGTTTTTGAATTATTAGATTCATTTATTTAACACCTTGTAAGGTTTTACAAGGTGATACGTTAATACCTGCAACCAACTATACCAGAAAACATTGGGACAGACCCACTTCTCTTAACGATAAGTGTACTGAGTTCCTTTACGTGCATTACTCAACACACTGGACCTATGGCTTTACGTCCCATCCAAAGGACAAAGCAATGATGGTTAAGTGGTTTGCTGAAGAACACAAGAGTCAAGACCAGGACTTAACCTACACTCTGCTGATCAGAAACACCAGCCACTACGCGTCACATGTATCAACAAGATGCGCGAATTGTTGTCTATTACCAAACAAATAAGACTTGAAAAAGAGAAGGTTCTACTTTGGATTTGGGAAAAAATTTATTCAGTTTCACTGTCTAGATTGTCTTCGTCAAATTTGATGACAGTGTAAATAGGCTTGATTACATTTTATAAGAAGTATTTCTCAACAATAGCAGTTGGATATAGTTCCATTGAAAAATTCAATAAATTCCAACTGTCTTAAACTAAAATCTAAGTCTTATACTTCTGCAGAGCTTCAGTGACATTGCACCAGTAGAGAAAGTCATTCAGGTCTATCCAAACTCCAACCCATGCTATATGGACATGTGGTATACTGAAGATAATACTCGCAAGAAACTAAGACATCAAGAAGAAATCAAATGGCGAGCTGGTCAACACATTAAAGGCATATGTGAGTATACCCACAGATCCCAATGGCTTGTATTAAATATGCAACTTTTTACTTTTTTATTTATTTGTTGGGTTGGTGGAGGCTGCTAGGGGCGGATCCAGGATTTTCTAAACGGGGGCGTGAAATTCACCGATCAAGCAGCAATTTAAAGTGAACCTTGTAGTATGTCGAAAGTTTATTTCCCATTGCAAGTGGGCGGGATGATATCTTGACATTTTTTTTTCGGAAGGAAAAATAGGGGGGCGTGCGCCCTCACGCCCCCCCCCCCCCCCGGATCCGCCCCTGGCTGCAAAATTGTACACACTTATTATATTACTAGTGTTTCTCAAGTGTGAGTGGAATATGCCTATGTGTCCTGTATTGTACAAATGAGAAACACATTCACTAGATTTGTCCATATTCCACAATTGCATGAGATATAGATTTATCCTACATCAAACTTACAGACAAGAAGTAAATAAGGTATCTAGTGTGTCATTTCTGTACTTTAATAAACCTGTGTATTACACTGGTAACCCTCCTATGTATTTATTGCAGTGTTTGTGTTATTTGATGAGGGCGGCAGACAGATACAAATTACGCCAGAAATTGCTAGTAAGGTGAAGGTGAGTTGGATGCCTCGTGTCAATCAAGAGAAGCTTCTGCAAGGTAATCTACCTGACATCAAAGTACCTAGCTCTGCTGCAGACTCCAAATATGTACAAGTCAGTCTTTCAGATGGATCAGGGTTGGAGTTTGGCTTCACTATTAGGTGAGAGTAACAGGACACAATATGCTCTAAAGGAAAATTGAATTTATGGCAAAGTGAATAAAAGATAGATGAAATGACTGTAATTTACTAAACCTCCCAGAATGTGTAAAAGCTAGATTGCCCCCAAACAGACAGAATAGTTTTGTGGTTATTGGAGGCATATGAAACCTTTATGTTTTTTATGTAACTGCAATAAATACACCATCTAACCAACCTACAAAAATCTTGTCTAACTAGATGAACTCAATTTAGTGCGAACAATAAAAAAAAGGGTAATATTTTTTCAGTGCATCATCATATAGGGCTTATTTCAGACTTATTTCAACCAAAATAAGCTATCGTGATTTGGGGACTTTTGAATGCTGTTCTTCGTCTTTGACATTATTTCAACCAGAATTTTTTTTGAAGGATCAGGGTCCCTTGTAACCCTCCCAGTGAGCCGGTAGCTCATACCAGTGTTTGGGTCCCTCGTAACTCTCATAGTGAGGTGGAGGTTTATACCAGTGTTTGGGTCCCTTGTAACCCCCATAGTGATCTGGAGGCTCATACCAATGTTTGGGTCACTTGTAACTCTCACAGTGAGCTGGAGGCTCATACCAGTGTTTGGGTCCTTGTAACCCCCATAGTGATCTGGAGGCTCATACCAGTGTTTGGGTCCTTGTAACCCTCATATTGAGCTGGAGGCTCATACCAGTGTTTGGGTCACTTGTAACCCCCATAGTGAGCTGGAGGCTCATACCAGTGTTTGGGTCCCTTGTAACTCTCACAGTGAGCTGGAGGCTCATACCAGTGTTTGGGTCCCTTGTAACCCCCATAGTGATCTGGAGGCTCATACCAATGTTTGGGTCCCTTGTAACTCTCACAGTGAGCTGGATGCTTATACCAATGTTTGGGTCACTTGTAACTCTCACAGTGAGCTGGAGGCTCATACCAGTGTTTGGGTCCTTGTAACTCTCACAGTGAGCTGGAGGTTCATACCAGTGTTTGGGAAACTTGTAACCCTCACAGTGAGCTGGAGGCTTATACCAGTGTTTGGGTCCCTTGTAACCCTCACAGTGAGCTGGAGGCTCATACCAGTGTTTGGGTCCTTGTAACCCTCACAGTGAGCTGGAGGCTCATACCAGTGTTTGGGTCCCTTGTAACCCTCACAGTGAGCTGGAGGCTCATACCAGTGTTTGGGTCCTTGTAACCCTCAGTGAGCTGGAGGCTCATACCAGTGTTTGGGTCCCTTGTAACCCCCATAGTGATCTGGAGGCTCATACCAATGTTTGGGTCCCTTGTAACACTCACAGTGAGCTGGATGCTTATACCAGTGTTCGGGTCACTTGTAACTCTCAGTGAGCTGGAGGCTCATACCAGTGTTTGGGTCCCTCGAACCCTCATATTGAGCTGGAGGCTCATACCAGTGTTTGGGTCCCTTGTAACCCTCACAGTGAGCTGGAGGCTCATACCAGTGTTTGGGTCCCTCGTAACCCTCACAGTGAGCTTGAGGCTCATACCAGTGTTTGGGTCACTTGTAACCCTCACAGTGAGCTGGAGGCTCATACCAGTGTTTGGGTCCCTTGTAACTCTCACAGTGAGCTGGAGGCTCATACCAGTTTTTGGGTCCCTAGTAACCCTCATATTGAGCTGGAGGCTCATACCAGTGTTTAGGTCCCTTGTAACCCTCACAGTGAGCTGGAGGCTCATACCAGTGTTTGGGTCCCTCGTAGCCCTCACAGTGAGCTTGAGGCTCATACCAGTGTTTGGGTCACTTGTAACCCCCATAGTGATCTGGAGGCTCATACCAATGTTTGGGTCCCTTGTAACTCTCACAGTGAGCTGGATGCTTATACCAATGTTTGGGTCATTTGTAACTCTCACAGTGAGCGGGATGCTTATACCAATGTTTGGGTCACTTGTAACTCTCACAGTGAGCTGGAGGCTCATACCAGTGTTTGGGTCCCTCGTAACTCTCACAGTGAGCTGGAGGTTCATACCAGTGTTTGGGTCCCTTGTAACCCCCATAGTGACCTGGAGGCTCATACCAATGTTTGGGAAACTTGTAACTCTCACAGTGAGCTGGAGGTTCATACCAGTGTTTGGGTCCCTTGTAACCCTCACAGTGACCTGGAGGCTCATACCAGTGTTTGGGTCCCTTGTAACTCTCACAGTGAGCTTGAGGCTCATACCAGTGTTTGGGTCCTTGTAACCCTCACAGTGAGCTGGATGCTTATACCAGTGTTCGGGTCACTTGTAACTCTCAGTGAGCTGGAGGCTCATACCAGTTTTTGGGTCCCTCGTAACCCTCATATTGAGCTGGAGGCTCATACCAGTGTTTGGGTCCCTCGTAACCCTCACAGTGAGCTGGAGGCTCATACCAGTGTTTGGGTCACTTGTAACCCTCATATTGAGCTGGAGGCTCATACCAGTGTTTGGGTCACTTGTAACCCTCACAGTGAGCTGGAGGCTCATACCAGTGTTTGAGTCCCTTGAAGCCCCCACATTGGGCTTTATAAATTTGTCTAATCGTTCAAATAGCTCTTACCTGTGGTAGAATAAACACTTTGAAATGCTCATAAAAAAGCACTTAATATTAAGGGAATAAAGTTGTGATGAAGAGGTTTTCAACTATTATTCAAAACCGATGAGTTGCCACGGGCCGATAATTGCCCGAGCTGAAGGCAAGGGCAATTATCGGCCACCAGGACCCTCAGAGGTTTTAAACAATAGTTAAAAACCGATTCAGCACACCTTTATTCCCATTCA
Organism: Marthasterias glacialis; assembly: GCA_911728455.2. Classification (NCBI taxonomy): domain Eukaryota; kingdom Metazoa; phylum Echinodermata; class Asteroidea; order Forcipulatida; family Asteriidae; genus Marthasterias; species Marthasterias glacialis. The sequence continues at coordinate 9,198,231 of OU452232.1, read as the reverse complement.
TAAATGCCTTTCTGTCAAAAACATGCAAAAACCTTTAAAAGTTGGGATCAAATCTGACAGTTTAGACTCAGCTCACCTCGATTCTGTGTTTAATTTCTAACCATATTTACGGGCCAATTCCTTGAACGGAAAGTCAATCTTATTTCTGCCTCTGATAATCATTGGGAATCACACGTCACTATATGGAAACCAGAATAAATGATTATGCTGTTCGTTTCCCACACCAATTAGAAACAGAAAACAAAATGTTGATTTTAAAAACATTTCAGCGACTTCTTTATTACGTTATAAATTAAAAACACGTTTGGAAAATAAACATAGATAAATCTTCTGCAATAAATATGGATTTTCCCTTAACACATTTTGACTTTTAAATAATTTAACTCTCTGGAAACAGAACAGTTGAAAACCATCCATGCCATCGCAATGTACTTGAACTCTCGCGAGTCACGCATGTATGAACTGTTCGCAAAATAAACTTAACAAAAATCACCACTTTCGGTCTCAAAAAGCTTATCAAAGTTCTTGAGTGTTTCAAGAGTCCGCCGAAGATGCTGCTGTAGCTGGCAGCATATTGACAACAACACTGCTGTTGAAAGTGCATCCTGCAAAGAGGGACTGTGCGGACATGTTGGATGTGTTCAGATGTAGACCTATCACCCGGATTGCGATGCGCTACACTGGCGGTATGAACCGTGTATGGTACGGCAGGGGTCTCCGTCATGTCAGACACGGCATCACGGCAGTAGTGCTTGATTGAATTTTCGTTGCGGTGGCCCGACAAAGACATGATGATACGGGTGTCACAGCGGGCTTCATTCAGCGCAGTGATGGCTGTTGCCCGGATGCAGTGGTTGGTGTACGTCTGGCTTAGCTCTGCTTCTGTGGATATTTCCCTCATCAAGCTTCCTATCTTGTTCTTGCCCAGAGGTGAGTTACAGTACCATGCATGGGGTTCGTCAACTCTTGAAGAGTGTGGGCACTGCAGGAATGCATCTTGTTTAGGGTGGAGCTTGCTGAGGTACAGCTTGAGTGTGGCAACCGGGCAAACTTTACTCTCAGGCTGAGCGTACATGCGCTTCTCACCTTCAAAATCGCCCTGCAAATCACCAGGGTGGTTTTTTGTTGCCTCATGGTACTGCAAGGTGGCGTATTCCTTCCCGGTGCTGTCCGTCTTGAAAATGAACGAATCTTTCTTCAACTCTCGCACGCCCTCTCTCCTTCTTCTGCTGAAGAAGAACTCTGTGTAAAACCACACCACTTTGAGGAGGCTTGAAGGACTTGCTGTGGACAGCACCCCACTACTAATCATCTTCTTCATGTCTGCAGCTTTTATGGGTGCTTTGTGGCAGCTCTTGTCGTACCCAGCTCGTTTAATCTCCTTCATGACTGCCAAGTATACATTGTTGGCAGACGCAAAGTCTCTGTCCACTAGAACATTAACTGTACGGCTGTGGGGAGGACTCGTCAGGTGTCGATGGATGGCAGCCCTCACACCTCTCATCGACTGCAGCGAGTACGCTGCTCCATTTTATCTGCGAACTGCTCCGTAGAAACTTCATAGGAGGACTGCCAGCTCAGGGACTGGGAGATTTTTGAAAGTTGGGTTTACACCCACACTCTTGCACCAATCTGCATATTAAAACAAGAACATAGTCATTAGAAAAATGTAGGTTTCAGAATAAAAGAGGTGCTTTTTAAATGAGGATAATGCAAGCTTGTCAAGTTGGCATGTTGATCCAACCCCTACACAAGTTTTTAGGCTCTTTCATGATGATTGATTTTATTGTTTTGTTTAAAACCAGTCTTAAACAGAAATTTGTGTAAAACTGGTCTTAAACATATTATTACATATTACCCCAAATTTCCCTAAGCTTCAGAACCCATCCACTTTTGGGGATACATTCAGCTTCTTTGATTAAAAAAACAATTGAGAGTACCAGGTTATGACGTCAGAAACCCAAAAGCTGGAAACACGTATACTTCTTATTCTGATTCAGGGGCCATATTTTACATTCGCAGAGGCTAGCCGGTTTTAAACACTTTTTACCGTGTTTATATCGCCCGTTTAAACATGGCCACGTGATGCCCTCTCGGCCAATCAGAATGGAAAAACTGTCTGGGGTATTTATGAATTATGTTGAATGTGTTATTTATGTGTTGATTACCATCTCTGAATCATGTGTTTGATGTTGTTTGTTTATCCAGGCCTGAGCCAGGAGACATTGCTCAGATCAAGTGTGTTTGCCAAGGATCCAAGAAGGCTAGACTTGGAGAGGTACTAGAGGCAGAGATCGTTGTCAATGTTACTGACATCAATGGAAATAGAATTAAAAAGGTACATTGTTGCTACAGACAATAATTAGCATGAACATGAAGAAGGATAAGAATTTAGCAAGCAGCAATTTTATTTTGTCTGCCCCTCTCCCCTTTTTGTTTGATTGTAGGGTTTTGTTGTTTCAAGATGTAAATTGGCAGATTGTTATACAAAAATAAATACATCAGATTATCAGATCAAAAGTGGTTTTTAACCACTTGCCGTCGGATGACCTTTTTCCCTGCAAATTTTTTCAAAACTGAATAATGTTTTACCATTATTATCGTCTCGGAATCATTTCGGAACATCCTCTTTTGTTAGGTCACTCATATTGATTGACATATAGTTACACCCCTGAACATTCCATTGTGTAGCATGAAATCTCCCTTCTTCAGACCAATGTCTATTTGTTGAACAAACGAGGATTACGAGAGATGGATAAGTTGCCACCATTGTTTATCAATGTATTGGCATATGGGAGACAAGTCCAAGATTCCAGCATACCATAGCTGATTATCAGAAGTGGCTTGTGGCCAAGGTTTTGCCTTTTCACGGTGAAGACATTTCTCAAATTTTCAAAAGAAAACAAAAATCTTCATTGATAGTTGTCTTTAGTTTGTTTAGGCAGGGTTTCATTGTGACAACGATATTCTCTCAAAAATAATTACTTCGGAAGTTCTGAAAAGTTCCCCAAAAGAATTAGACCTTGCAGAGGCATTGTAAAGATTTTTTAATACCAATGGGAAGTTGTTAAAACAGAAATGGCAATTCTGGAAAGATCTTGAGCTTTAGCAAAACATGTAATTGCAAGTTCAGAGAATGATAACTCTGTTTTAAAGCCTTAAAATAAAAACCTTCCCAAAGCATTCCCTGATGATCAATGAAGCAGGTTTGATAAGATTATATCATTTATGGTGGATTTACCTGGAGCAAATTTACCAGTTCTTTTTCCAAATAGCCTTTTTGAATAACAGCGTAAACTGTTTGTATTTAAAGGTACCTCATGGTGCCCTGAGCCATCTTGAGGTTACTGGGGAAGGTTTAAACACCAAACAGCTTCAGAAGGTCATCCTACCAAACATCGGCTTTGCTCTCAGGCAGATACGTTTTAAAGGAGGTAACCTCGGACAGAGGGAACTCTGCATCAAGTACCATGACTTCATTGATTATGTCAAACTGCAGATGATGGCAGGACTCCCAACTAAACTCGTATTTGTTGATCCAGCATTGAATGAGGTTTGTAGTCAGTTTAATACTGGTCCTGATGTTTTAAACTGTTGTAGAGTAGTATGGAATGAGTAATACTAAACATGGCAATCTTTATTTACAACTTACATAAGTTTGTTTGACTATCTATTTCTCTTGGAAGTATTAATGTGGAATGTGCATGTCTAGTGTGTATTTTAACTTTGGAGAATTTTCAGTAAATTTTGTAAATAAGTTAGCAAGTGAAGAAAACAAAAACAAGTCTCAATATTAGGATTACCTGTCAGACTTGGACAGTCTGTTGGAATACATTACTTTTTTATGTTTCCTTGTGATCCATACCAAAGTTAATGTTGAGTTATTTTTATTGACTTTAAAATTTATACAACATTCTTATTTCTAAAGCACTTTACAGTCATTTTAAATCACACTTTACATAATATTTTTTGTTGAAAGACAAAATGAGGAGTGAATTAGTGTAGAGAAGCACTAGGGGGTAAGCCATGTCTTTATACCTAGCTGAGTAACCACAGAGTACTTTCATGATAGCCGTCCAAGGCTCTTTTCAAAAGCTTTACCAATAACTTTTTATGTCATTTAAAACCAGATACTTCCCACTTCTCTATGAAAATCCAATATGTTTATTTCCCATTTGATGGTTGTTATTATTCTTTATACTCACAGCCTATATCAGTCTACAGTAATGCCAAGATAGACAAGAACTTGGCAGTACAGCTATGCGATGAATCTGGCAACCCAACATCAGACTCCAACGTGCGTCTGACCCTCTCCCCTTCCCAGAACTTGCAGCTAAGCCATGTTCATCTCCAGTCCAAAGCAGACAAGGATGGACGAGCAACATTTGGAAAGCCTCATGTAGTAGCCCAAACTGGACATCATAAACTGACTATAAAGGCACTGATGGGCCGCAGTACACTGTTATTATCTGCTGATATTTATGTTCAGCCTGATCCTAACAAGTTAACAAGCGTGGAAGTAGATTTTCACAGTCCAAATAATTTTTCACTGCCTGCTGGTGGAATCTTTCCAGGTACAATTTTTTTATACATAGATGTATTTAAATGCATAGATACATGCAAGCAAAACACCTTGTATCAACCGGAACCTCAAAACTTTCAACCTCAATAGTCAATTGTAACGCTGAAACAAGTTCAGTTTTATTAAACGTCAGCTTGCCTTTATTTTGTATAATCAGGTAAATGTATGTATGCATACATGTATTTCATCTCAGATTCAGATGAAAAAGGAAGCAAATTAAGTATTTGACTGGTATAAATTTTGGTACCCAACTCTAATAATAGGTAGCAGTCTGGCATCTTGTCACTGGGAAAAACATCTGCTCTAAAATGCGGAAGGTCATAGGTTAGAATCCAACCTAAGTTGCTTTTGGATTTTATTCCACAGGACTTGGGGAAGTCCTGAGTATACAGTGTTTAACATAGGTCAGTGTAGGGTAAAAGCAAATCAAGTTTAGTTTTTACCAAATCAAGTTTAGTATTTATTAGTGTTTATTTCTTTAAACATCTCACATTTTGACCAAGAACCATATAGAGCAATCAAAACAGAACATACCAAGCTGAGTATGTTGTCTGTTTGTTCTTGTGTAGATTTAGTATTGATAATTCTTATTTTATTATTCTAATCTTGTCTGTAACATGTTGTAATTGGTTTTAGATTTTGATGTCAGCGTGCAAGCTGAAGATGGCAGCATATTCATGAAACTCCATCCTAAAAATGTGCTGATGAGAATATGGAAAGTTAGCTCTTCCGCTGATAACAGTAAACCATCCCTACAAGCTGTGTCTTATGTTCCAGATACCAGATTGGAAGATGATAAGCCTGGACACTTCTATTTCAGGTAAGGGTTGTTCATTTTGGAAAAAATTGTTCTCACTTCAAAATTTGATGAATTATTTTTAAAGTGATTACTAGAAGAAGAAATTTTAAATTCAAACAATATTTAATGTTGAGTTTAATAAATGTTGAATTCGATCGGAGATAATAATTACTGTGTTTTACCCATACACGTTAAGCTCGGGTGGGATTCGAACCCACGACCTTTTGCCATTCTAGAGCAGATGTCTGACCACTAGACTACAGAGCTTGCCCGGTAGCTAGAGGCAGTTTGAATTCCATATTTGCATCTGGGATAAATATTAATTGTGTTTTACCCACACAACAGGAAATCCTGTGAAAATTGGTGTATGGGTAAAACACAAATGATGTTTGTCACCCCCAGTGCAAATTTAAATCTATAACATTGTTGTGGTAGTTATAGGATTGGAACCGGGCAAGCTTGGTGGTCATACAAACTTCATGGGTTATGAACTGCATTTGGTGAATGTTGTTCAGTAAAGTACAGCCCTGATACTTAACAAAGGCAGACAGCAATTGCCCTCAATGCTTCTAACTATTGCCACAATGCCCTTCAAAAGTTCACTTTTTTTACGCTAATTGTTGCTGTGCCGTTTTCCTGATCATATCAATGCCATCCTGCTCATCTGATACTAGTGATAACAGTATTCCAGGATCCCAGATCAATGTCCATCTCAGAATGTGACACACAAAAATAGCAACTGCTTAACTCCAATCTTGAAAAGACTGCCATGCTTTTTGCCCATAAAGTCAATGTATCATTTGTGCACACATCAATCTTATACAATTGATGTGTGGAAAATTAGTAGTATGGTGTGGTCAGCTTCATGTGCTTGTTATGTGTCTATCTGAGTCTGGACCTAGACTGAGAAATCTTCACACAGCGCGGAGCGGCCTGCCATGTTGGAACCATGGCTGCTTTGGTATTGAACAGTGACAACGTTGAAGAATGGGGCTTTTCAGTGATGGGGCAGAATTCACTCGTAGACCAAGTTTCATAGCTGAAGTAAATGACATAAATGTACATTGTATAACTCTATGCATGGTGCAAATCAGTCATATCGGGATTCAGACCTGCAATTTGTATTGATATTTTTATTGTACAGGAATAGAAGGGTTCCAGAAGTGGCTGGGCAGCATAATGTGATCTTCCAAGTTGGATCCACTGATGCCAATGTTATTTTTAGCAATTTGGTAAGTTATGGATATCAGGATGGTTTCCCAGGTTGCTATGTCCTGTTGAATGCATGCCCACTGGTCACCAGCTCAAGCTTTTTGCTACTTCAGCTCAAAAGCTTGAGTTATATTTGCATGTCATTTTAATTGAAGTGATTGTTATGACAAACATTTTCAGTGATTCATCAAGTTTTTTGCAAAATCATTTAATAGCAAATTCACAATATGACAGATCACAATGCATTTTTTATGGGAGTCTGATAAAAGTTGAAGCTGAATTGATTGAGTAGCTTGCTGGTTGAGTGGCTAGCTGGGTAGGTTACACCGGCTGGTATAGGAGTACGGGTTCTTGGGTTTGCTGGTTAAGTGGCTACCTGGCTTGCTGGTTGAATGGCTAGCTAGCTTGCTGGTTGAGTGGCTAGCTAGCTTGCTGGTTGAGTGGCTAGCTGGGTAGGTTACGCCGGCTGGTATAGGAGTACGGTTTCTTGGGTTTGCTGGTTGAGTGGCTAGCTAGCTTGCTGGTTGAGTGGCTAGCTAGCTTGCTGGTTGAGTGGCTAGCTGGCTTGCTGTTTGAGAGGCTAGCTGGACTGTTGGTGTAGTGGTGAGCTGGCATGCTGGTTGAGAGGTTAGCTGGACTGCTGGTTGAGTGGCTAGCTGGCTGTCCGTTTGAGAGGTTAGCTGGACTGCTGGTTGAGTGGCTTGCAGGCATGCTGGTTGACTGGCTAGCTGGCATGCTGGTTGAGTGGCCAGCTGGCATGCTGGTTGAGTGGCTAGCTGGAATGCTGGTTGAGTGGCTAGCTGGCTTGCTATTTGAGAGGTTAACTGGACTGCTGGTTGAGTGGCTAGCTGGCATGCTGTTTGAGTGGCTAGCTGGCTTGCTGTTTGAGTGGCTAGCTGACATGCTGGTTGAGTGGCTAGCTGGCATGCTAGTTTAGTGGCTAGCTGGCATGCTGGTTGAGTGGCTAGCTGGCTTGCTGTTTGAGAGGTTAGCTGGACTGCTGTTTGAGAGGCTAGCTGGACTGCTGTTTGAGTGGCTAGCTGGACTGCTGTTTGAGAGGCTAGCTGGCATGCTGTTTGAGTGGCTAGCTGGCTTGCTGTTTGAGTGGCTAGCTGACATGCTGGTTGAGTGGCTAGCTGGCATGCTGGTTTAGTGGCTAGCTGGCATGCTGGTTGAGTGGCTAGCTGGCTTGCTGTTTGAGAGGTTAGCTGGACTGCTGTTTGAGAGGCTAGCTGGACTGCTGTTTGAGTGGCTAGCTGGACTGCTGTTTGAGAGGCTAGCTGGACTGCTGTTTTAGAGGCTAGTTGGCATGCTGGTTGAGTGGCTAGCTGGCATGCTGGTTGAGAGGCTAGCTGGCTTGCTGTTTGAGAGGCTAGCTGGACTGTTGGTGTAGTGGTGAGCTGGCATGCTGGTTGAGTGGCTAGCTGGCTTGCTGTTTGAGAGGTTAGCTGGACTGCTGTTTGAGAGGCTAGCTGGACTGCTGTTTGAGTGGCTAGCTGGACTGCTGTTTGAGAGGCTAGCTGGACTGCTGTTTTAGAGGCTAGTTGGCATGCTGGTTGAGTGGCTAGCTGGCATGCTGGTTGAGAGGCTAGCTGGCTTGCTGTTTGAGAGGCTAGCTGGACTGTTGGTGTAGTGGTGAGCTGGCATGCTGGTTGAGTGGCTAGTTGGCTTGCTAGTTGAGTGGCTAGGTTGGCATGCTGATTGAGAAGCTAGCTGGACTGCTGGTTTAGTGGCTAGCTGGACTGCTGGTTGGTTTGCTGGTTGACTGGCTAGCTGGTTTGCTGTTTGACTGGCTAGCTGGTTTGATGGTTGAGTGGCCAGCTGGACTGCTGGTTTAGTGGCTAGCTGGCTAGCTGGCTTGCTGTTTGAGTGGCTAGCTGGTTTGCTGGTTGAGGGGCTAGCTGGCTTGCTGATTGAGTGGCTAGACAGGCTTGCTGTTTGAGAGGCTAGCTGGACTGCTGGTTGAGTGGCTAGCTGGCATGCTGGTTGACTGGCATGCTTGGTAGCTGCCTTTTTGGTTTTAAAGAAATGCAAGTTGTTCTTCACATCACGATATTTTAATATGTACAATGTATACTGGTTGGGCTGCTGAAGCACCACAGTCTAGTGTTGAATGGAAGTAGTGTGGCCCATGATGCATGTGTTACACACTTAACAATACTTTGCTTTACTCCACCCAGGACAGAACAAAAAAAATAGGGAGTGTTTTAGAATATCAGATAACTAGGGAAAGTAAATAGTGCATAGATTGGGTTTGTTTGTTCCCAGGGTCATCCAGATAGGCATTTATCAGTCATTTCTTATTTTCATTTCTAGATTTCCTACACCATTCATCCCGAGTCTCCTGTCAAACTTGTTCCTGATACAAGGCAAGCAATGTTAACGGTTTCCAACACACAGAAGTCCCACAGTAGATCACTTGTCAAAACACTCAAGCTTCAACTCACGGTAACTTACAAATAAGAGTCAAACAATATTTTATGTAATTGAACTTTTTAGCCAATTATCCAAGTCTTTTACACACATAGTAGTTCAAAATACACTTGCTGTTGCTTGACAAATGAAGGCGCTCTTTTGTGCTATCTCGGCAGGAAGTCATTTTTACAGTAACATATGATTAAAAACATATTTAGCAGGTTTTTTGAAGAGTAAATTCGTTTCTATTCTCTGGGTTTCAACAAAAATGCCAACCAAACTGAATATCTATTTGTTTATTTGGATTGGAGCAGTTGAAAAAAGTATTTCAGAGAGAAATATTTCTCTTCCAGTGATGGGTTATTCAGCTCAGTAGTTGATCAATGAAAATGACTGATATTACATAAAAGACCTCATCATGTTGTCATTTAAAATTGAAAATGCACTAAAGCCTGGTTCAAACTTGACAGAAATAAACACAACTTTACATAATTCTGCTTTGAGTATCCATTTTGTCATCAGTCTTTGCTTTAAATGGACGTTTACATTGTGCACAAACCAACCAGGATTAACCTTAATTGATTGCACAGGACAAATACAACAATGCAACTGGAACAAATGTCTCAGGCAAGGTCATAGTGACATTGTGTGGAGAGAATGACAGTGAAATACCGATGCTGGTTGGTAACAAGTCAGCGGCTGATTTCTACATGAACAAAGGAGTGGTTACAATACAGGTAGACTCTTACTCAATTCAACAAAACGAAGAAATTATAAGAAATTGTAGGATACAGTCTACTCTCCTTAATACGAGGTCCACCGGACTGGCCCGTTTTTCTCATATTAACCGAACCTCGTATTATCCGAGCGCGGTATTGACAATGCACAGTGCACGACATAATGGACGCACGTGTATAAATGCACCCGTACTGCAATGGAAATTGCATAACTGTGATCATATACATGTACATGTACCATACAAACACACAACATTTTGGGCAAATAAAACTGTTTTGATTTAATTCATTTATTTCGAAAGTCAATTTATGAAAACAATTTACATTTTTCCTGACTATAAAAAGAGCGCATATGACTGGTAACTTGCCGTTCTTGGCAGCCAAGTTTCGGTCGCAACAGCCAACGTGACGAGTTGAAAGTTGATTTTCATTGGTTTTCACACGTTAGTAAGGTCACAGTAATGCTAGGTAGCTCATTGCTAAGGTGGGATACCAGCGAACAATAAACGGTCTGGTGTTCACCTCTCATCTGCGTTGTACTACCATTGAATGGACTGGTACCATTGCCAACGCTCAAATAGCACCTCTATTGATCATGATCAACGGAGTGGTAGCACGTTTTGAAAGGCTGGAACGTCAATTTTTCACCTCGATGAAGGTAAACTATCGATGCCCGACAATTCATTCCCCAAACTCGCTATAAAAGTAAGACAAACAATACATTTGCTCGTTACGGGGCCACAAGAATACCTCGTATTATCCGTGTTCTCGTTATGACCGTGCTCGTATCTTCCGTATTTAAATCCATTAAAACATGTCCATTTATACCTCGTATAAACCGGAACCTCGTAACATCTGAGCTCGTATTAATGAGAGTCGACTGTATTTTGTTTGTGCCCTCACAGAACAAATGACCAATCTGCAGGGTCATTGCATCAAGGTTGTAAATCAAGTTGGAAAATAAGTACATATCATCATCTTAGAAACATCAAAATGAGACCTTTCTACATGCACCATATTGGATTAAAAAAAACTATATTTGATCTTCATAGATGCAGGGGTCTTGGGTTCGAATCCCAACAGAGTTGTATTGCCCATGGATTTGTTTCCCACAGGACTCAGGGTAGCACTAAGTGCACAGTGATTTTGACGTATCGATGTAGGGTAAAACAACAATAGAATCAACCTTGTTGTTTTGTTAATTTGTTTATGACATAATTCTGTGATATTAAATTGGACAAATTTGCAGGCTATTCTCTCTCAGCTATTATTTTCAGCTATTAAAAGGATTTTGAAAAAAAAATTATGGTTTGGTTGATATTGAATCTTTGTTATCAGTTTTGCCGCTGATAAAATTTAAAACTAAAGTCTTTTCTACAGAATTCTGTGCATCTTTACATATTCTTAGCATATCACGCTATTAACTGCCCTTTTCTGCAGATATCTTGCCTTGGTTGTCATCATGAGGTAATGTTGTTTATATTTGCTACAGAATTTAGTGTTACAGGAGAGTACCCCGGGTAAAGATGGTGGAGAATATTCTATGAAAGTTGAAGTTCATAGTCCACAGTTGAAGCAATCTGTAGTGGAGCCATATTCACAACCATTCCTCTTCTATAATGGTAAATTCCATGTTGAGTTGTCTGTAACACTGCACTTCAGCTGTGAAAGTATAATTAGTCAAAGAGTTTGTGCCTGTGAACCCTTTTAGAAAATACTGAGGATTTTAACATTTTATTTCACATGTGGTGACATTTTATTTCACATGTGGTGACAATGTTAGAATCATGCACTGTTTACAAATTTAATGTGATCAAAACGATTTGTTTCATAACTAAGTAATGTCTACAGACTCTGGTATTATAGTGCTTTATATATGTTTATGTTTGTCTTTTGTCCATTTTGCCAAACATTAGGCTGTCAGGATTAACTTACCTCGTTTAAATTTAATTTAAAAAAAGATTTTACAGCCGGTTATAAAAGACTGTGTAAGTCTCGTGCGTATCGAAAACGAGAAAACCAGAGAAAAAAATCCGAATGAAGACTTCATTTTCTTCTGAAATCAAATCTTTATTTATTTTAAATTTATTTAATAAAAAATTTCTTGAAGACAGAAATACAATTTCCGTTTTTTATAATTATACAAATAGATTGTTAATTATTTTTGAAACAAAACTCTGGGACAAGGATGCTTAAATTTACTCTAATCTGTTGTGAATCACGCCCCAATTTGTGCAACCATTGAAGGCTGGTTTATACGTAGATGCGCGATGGGTGCGCTGGCGTAAATTGACGCGTGATGCAGTTTATAGTGGACACTGATGCCTCAGCGACCATAGATTGCAATGACAAGGCTTAATGTCTGGTGATTACAGCGTCTGGCGATTATCAATTGCGCAATAAAAACAACCATTGCATAAGTTTCATGATGTCAGGTAGGCAAAACTGGAAACTGAGGTCAAGTTTTAATCTCAGGTTTTCTTCGTTCTTGCGTAAAATTTATTTGACTTTCATGTATTTTATTACGTACTGCTACATTTCCAACAACATATATAAGTAATTGACAAAACAATGGTTGAGACCACAATGGTCCCTGTAGTTTGAATATGCACGAGACTTGCACAGTGTATTCATGAACATAGGAAAATATAACAAATGTATGTAAAATCAACATTTGTTTATAATTGGAAAAGGTCATATTCAAAAAGGCCATATCTAGTTGAACGACCTTTGTGTATGAAAAAACATTTTCACATCCTGCATTTACAAAATAGTTATATATTTAAGTCATAACTTATTTGTTTTTGTTTTATTCTCAGATGCAAAAAAGCAATATCGAATGGCACAGCTAACCAGAGAGAGAGATACATTATTACAAACCATTAATGCGTTTCAAGGATTCTTCCAGACGACAGATAAACTTGTTGAAGAATTGAAATGTAAGATTATTTGTGATTTTTGGGTGACATGGATAAATTGACTAGAGCAGGATTGGAACCTGTGACCACCGGTTTAACGTACCAACGCTCTACCAACTGAGCTATCCAGCCCTAATGTTGGCCGTCTCCCTATTTGGTCAATATGTTTGTTCGGGGGGTGCCAGTCAGAAGCCATTCAACCGGTTACTGCTATGTAGCCAGGGATTACACCCCATAATATATGATACAACCATAGAGCTAGCTCTATGGATATAACCTGGGAAGCGGCAGCACGGGGATCTACCTTAAGGGTTATGCGACTTTTTATTTTAAATATCAAGCAATAAACCACAAGGGAAACTGACTGGGTAAATTTTAAACCAATTATTTGTGATCATAAACAAAAATAAGTCTCATGCATCCCAATTGACAATTGTAGTGTGTTTTTTTGTTGTTGTAATTTTACTGTCAGCTTTGTAAACTCTGCCTTTGTGTTGGCGTGGGGAGGAGTTACTAACACAGTGCAATCAAGCTAGTAAGATCTGGATTTCCATGCAATTCTGCTTTCTAGAAATAATGGAAGAATTTTCTTGGTGCATCCCCACCCACTTGCCACCTACATATAAGTTACCAGACAATAGGTATTATAAAGTGCCACAGGCTACAACTCAAGTTGCTCTGTGTGACCGATTACAGGCTGCCTGCAGGATTTGTACTCACTGTATATGAATCCGTGTCAAGAATAATATGTTCAACCTTAGGAAGCTCTTTATCAGTACATGCAATAGAGAAAGAGGTACACAAGGCAAGCTTACCAGGGCTTCTTAGGTGCACCTTACATGCCTTCTTATTGTACCCTGGATTCATGCTTGTCAACCACACAGGAATAAGCTGTTAACATTGACATGTCACTAGTTCAAGAGGATATTGTCACTACAAATTTGAATGTACAAAAACAATCTAAACAAACTTCTCTTGTCTTCAGGTTCTGTGGAAGAAGTGATGCAAAATGAGAACCAACTCAAAACTGAGCTCAGGAAGATGGGGGCCCATGTCAATCAAATTAACACAGTAAGTAACCTCCTCATTTGTGCCATGCAATATCCTTCACTGGGTTGTTTCAGGGAGCCAAACAGTCTACAGCTGGATTAAAACTTGTGTTTTTAATAATGGGGAAGTCAAATATCAATATATTAGTATAACAAATTTATGGCCCATCAACTTCACACTATTTAAATCATCTATAAACTGTGAAGTTATATTTGAATTGCATCAAACACAAGCATTCCAAATGGAAGAATACAGTCAATCCTGTCTAGTTTTCAATAATCACACCACCATACAACCAATGCAATCTTCAATAATCACACCACCATACAACCAATGCAATCTTCAATAATCACACCACCATACAACCAATGCAATCTTCAATAATCACACCACCATACAACCAATGCAATCTTCAATAATCACACCACCATACAACCAATGCAATCTTCAATAATCACACCACCATACAACCAATGCAATCTTCAATAATCACACCACCATACAACCAATGCAATCTTCAATAATCACACCACCATACAACCAATGCAATCTTCAATAATCACACCACCATACAACCAATGCAATCTTCAATAATCACACCACCATACAACCAATGCAATCTTCAATAATCACACCACCGTACAACCAATGCAGTCTTCAATAATCACACCACCATACAACCAATGCAGTCTTCAATAATCACACCACCAAGTGCGAGAAAATTGCCCCTCTACACACAATTTTGTATTTTAATTTACCAAATTGAAATAAGCAAATATAAACTTACACACAAAATCCCTAACAGAAAAGAAGCCATTTAATCAAATTTCTTTGTAACCAAAGTATTTTATGCAGTTTTCCCTCTTCCACAACTTAAATTAATAAATAAAACAAATTAAAAATTAATAAAACAAATTCTTTCATCTTATTTTACAGGTGCTCAATATCCGGAGCTATATTGACCAGTTAGAGAGAGAGAATGAAACATTGATGCAGAAACCAAGACGACAATGTCCTCTAAACCCCTACCTAGGATTAAATGATCCTGACATACTTGGACTGGTTAGTTTAAAATGTCAAACATGTGATCTCAATCCAGAATTCAAGCTTATCAAATTCATCTATTGGCTTTTCTGTGGAAGTTCAATCATGAAGAACTAAAGACATGTACTAGTTGTTTTGAATCTGGGTATCAGTGCCCTACACTCTTACTAGCCTGTTCATCAGGTCAAAGGAATTCCTAAACCTCTATTTAGCTCCTTAGGAGTATGCAGCCACAGCAGCCAAGCTGGCTCACATGGCCCTCATACATACATGTATATCAATTTACTCCTGGATGAACACTCTGCTTATCAAGAAGAACTGCAGAAAATATCCACAGGCTAGCTAGGTGGGATTCAAACTCACAACCCCCACATTAATTTTAATGAATGCATTAATTTTAATAAATAAATACCTCAGAGAGTTTATGCACTCTGATTGGTGGAAGACTGGTCATGTGGGAGTGTATTAACATGTGATATAAAGACCTGCTCTGTGAACTAGTTGTACGGGGAACTATCAAATCAACTGTTTTCTTTGCACGTTGTACATTTGTGTTTATTTTGGCAATGAGAGATGGTGCCGCATACACGCATGTACCACGAGTATGTGTGAACACACAGACAGTATATCAATTTAAGGTAGCTGGTATGCACATGAAACCAACATAATGCAAAGCAAGAAGCTGAACACCAACCACAGTATTTCCATTTATGGTGCTGTTAAATATCACATCTCGTAGTCTGGTTCTTGAAAATATGCTTAAATAGTTAACTATGTGTAAGAGATTAGGTGCCACACAAAAGAACAGCCTAAAGAATGGCCCTTGAGCACAAATATAAAAAAATCGGCGAAAGAAAAATCACAAATTCTGATGATTTTACCTTTTTTTTTTTTCTTTTTTTCCATTTACCAGTTGAAACCAGATGACGTCAAGACATGCAAAGGTTTCCCCTGCCTGGAAACGGAGGTCCTCCTGCGATACCATTTTGAAATTTTGGACCACCGGAGCAAAGGTCGCCTTGCGCAGACCACGCATACGTCCTGAAGCGCTTCGATTCACCCACACAAGAACAGAAAAAGGTTGTGCGTTTACTAGGTCATTGAGAGGCAGTTTTTGTGTAATCCCCGATTATAGACATTTGTCCTTTGTTCCAAGAAGGGATTACGTGGCATCGAGAGGCTTCCACCGCTGTTTATTCATTGTATTTCAGCTCAATGGAGGTAAGTCGGAGTGAGCCAGCAATCGAGACATGGTTCCGTGTTTAGCACCACCCCTAGGTAACGGCCGATGTTTTGCAATTCACGCTAAACACTAAACACGAAACCATGGCTCAGTTGCCGGCTCAATCTGACTTACCTCCATTGAGCCAAAATACAATGAATGAACAATGGTGGAAACCTCTCGATGTAATCCTCCTCTTGGAACAAAAGGACAAAGGTCTGTAATTTAAGATTACACAAAAATTGCCTCTGAATAGTCACAAAATGCAAGTAAGACCTTTTTTTGGCCTTGTGTGGGTGAAACTAAGCGTTAGACGGCGTGTGTGTGGTCTGTGCACGCTCCATAGCTGAATGACTGGACGACTTTTGCTCCTGTGGTCCGAAATTACATAACTGCGTCTCAAGACGGCTTCCATTTTCAGACAGGGGAAACATTTGCGTGTATTCACGTCATCCGGTTTCAATTGGTCAACAGTGGCCAGTCACCAACTTGGTCATTACTATGCTGTGAAAACCGGGTCCTCGCGCTGCTGTTGCCTAATTAATAAATTAATTTCAATAGTGTGAATTTTAAGGGCAAATATCAGCAAAGAGACCTATGGACATTGTATTTAAGAAGAAAAGAGTATTTCATTTATTGCATTTTTAAATCACTTGGGCAGGCAATTTTATTTCGACAGAAGTATTTGGAAAGATGAAATACCGATCCATTATTGCTTGCCCTTTACGTGTTGACCAATCACAGCCTTGGCTTTGCTAGCAAAAGTCTGACACGATAAAATCCTATTGGAATTGTAAACATCTGGGTGTACTTGTAGAGCATTCGTGTCGTGCAGTGTGGCATTGAAGAGATGCACATTATGTTGCCCATGTGTACAGTGTTGATGTAGCCAATGCTGTGGTTGGTCATATATTTAGAGGGTGGGGCTTAATGGATCGGTCTATTGTCACTTACATAGATACATTACGCTGAGCAAGCTTTCAGATCAAAACATCAACAGGTTCTTTTATGTTTTGGTAATGACTAAATCTTTGGGTCTAAACCCAAGAAGACAATGTCTTTGCATGTTAAATTCCAATCTGTTCCAAATAATTGAATGGACGAGTGATATATATTCTTGTATGATGATTGTTGTTTCTAGGTTGGTCAGTTAGCCAAGGTAGAAGATGATACAATAGCTCATGTGTTATCATGGCATATGACGTCTGATATGGATTGCCTGATAACAAAGACAAGTGCATCAGCTATGAAGGTATACAAAGCAACTAATGGCAGACAACAACTTCTACCTATTGATTCTATACATAAGAAGAATTCAGATTGGAACAGGTTTGTATTTACTTTTCTCTGCATCATACAAAATGTGTCTAAAATGTCTCAAATATAATGGCAAAATACATCATTATTTTAGGATTTTTAAAGAATGTATTCATCTGTCCTCCCCAGAAAAACAAGATGTACAACCAATTTGAGAATATTTTAGGCAAACTGGGTGGCTAAGCTTTGAAAACATTGAATTAAGATTGTTCATAATGACCTTGTTTGGGTTCATCAATTCAAAATAAGAAGACAGTGTCAGCTAACAGTTTCAGATGATAATTTTCTTGTGTATTGAAATAATTTGGTGAGAAACATTCCAGAAAAATTGGTACTAGATTTAAGACAAAGTACAGGATTGGTAGTTATTGCAGGCAAATATTCCATTATGATCAACCAGAAAGCTCACTGATTATAAGTTCATAATGGCACTAATTCTTCAAAGAAATATTTTGTTTAAAATATTGTCCAAGTAAAAAAAAAATACTATAAGAAGGCTCTAAAGTCGCCATTGTTTATTTTGATTCCCTCAATTGAAATCAGCGTGATATGAACACACTTGATGAAATCAATTCCCTCAATTGAAATCGGCGTGATAAGAACACATGCATGAAATCGATTCCCTCAATTGAAATCAGCAAGATATGAACACATGCATGAAATCGATTCCCTCAATTGAAATCAGCGTGATATGAACACATGCATGAAATAGATTCCCTCAATTGAAATCAGCGTGATATGAACACATGCATGAAATCGATTCCCTCAATTGAAATCAGCGTGATAAGAACACATGCATGAAATCGATTCCCTCAATTGAAATCAGCGTGATAAGAACACATGCATGAAATCGATTCCCTCAATTGAAATCAGCGTGATAAGAACACAAGCATGAAATCGATTCCCTCAATGGAAATCAGCGTGATAAGAACACAAGCATGAAATCGATTCCCTCAATTGAAATCAGCGTGATAAGAACACATGCATGAAATCGATTCCCTCAATTGAAATCAGCGTGATATGAACACAAGCATGAAATCGATTCCCTCAATGGAAATCAGCATGATTAGAACACATGCATGAAATCAATTCCCTCAATTGAAATCAGCTTGTTAAGAACACATGCATGAAATCGATTCCCTCATTTGAAATCAGCGTGATATGAACACATGCATGAAATCGATTCCCTCAATTGAAATCAGCGTGATAAGAACACATGCATGAAATCGATTCCATCATTTGAAATCAGCGTGATATGAACACAAGCATGAAATCGATTCCCTCAATGGAAATCAGCATGATTAGAACACATGCATGAAATCAATTCCCTCAATTGAAATCAGCTTGTTAAGAACACATGCATGAAATCGATTCCCTCATTTGAAATCAGCGTGATATGAACACATGCATGAAATCGATTCCCTCAATTGAAATCAGCGTGATAAGAACACATGCATGAAATCGATTCCATCATTTGAAATCAGCGTGATATGAACACATGCATGAAATCGATTCCCTCAATTGAAATCAGCGTGATATGAACACATGCATGAAATAGATTCCCTCAATTGAAATCAGCGTGATATGAACACATGCATGAAATCGATTCCCTCAATTGAAATCAGCGTGATAAGAACACATGCATGAAATCGATTCCCTCAATTGAAATCAGCGTGATAAGAACACATGCATGAAATCGATTCCCTCAATTGAAATCAGCGTGATAAGAACACAAGCATGAAATCGATTCCCTCAATGGAAATCAGCGTGATAAGAACACAAGCATGAAATCGATTCCCTCAATTGAAATCAGCGTGATAAGAACACATGCATGAAATCGATTCCCTCAATTGAAATCAGCGTGATATGAACACAAGCATGAAATCGATTCCCTCAATGGAAATCAGCATGATTAGAACACATGCATGAAATCAATTCCCTCAATTGAAATCAGCTTGTTAAGAACACATGCATGAAATCGATTCCCTCATTTGAAATCAGCGTGATATGAACACATGCATGAAATCGATTCCCTCAATTGAAATCAGCGTGATAAGAACACATGCATGAAATCGATTCCATCATTTGAAATCAGCGTGATATGAACACATGCATGAAATCGATTCCCTCAATTGAAATCAGCGTGATAAGAACACATGCATGAAATTGATTCCATCAATGGAAATCAGCGTGATTAGAACACATGCATGAAATCGATTCCCTCAATTGAAATCAGCGTGATAAGAACACAAGCATGAAATCGATTCCCTCAATGGAAATCAGCGTGATTAGAACACTTGCATGAAATCAATTCCCTCAATTGAAATCAGCGTGATATGAACACAAGCATGAAATCGATTCCCTCAATTGAAATCAGCGTGATATGAACACAAGCATGAAATCGATTCCCTCAATTGAAATCAGCGTGATATGAACACAAGCATGAAATCGATTCCCTCAATTGAAATCAGAGTGATATGAACACAAGCATGAAATCGATTCCCTCAATTGAAATCAGAGTGATATGAACACAAGCATGAAATCGATTCCCTCAATTGAAATCAGCGTGATATGAACACAAGCATGAAATCGATTCCCTCAATTGAAATCAGCGTGATAAGAACACATGCATGAAATCGATTCCCTCAATTGAAATCAGCGTGATATGAACACAAGCATGAAATCGATTCCCTCAATTGAAATCAGCGTGATAAGAACACATGCATGAAATCGATTCCCTCAATTGAAATCAGCGTGATATGAACACAAGCATGAAATAGATTCCCTCAATTGAAATCAGCGTGATTAGAACACATGCATGAAATCGATTCCCTAAATTGAAATCAGCTTGTTAAGAACACATGCATGAAATCGATTCCCTCAATTGAAATCAGCGTGATATGAACACAAGCATGAAATCGATTCCCTCAATTGAAATCAGCGTGATAAGAACACATGCATGAAATAGATTCCCTCAATTGAAATCAGCGTGATATGAACACATGCATGAAATCGATTCCCTCAATTGAAATCAGCATGATATGAACACATGCATGAAATCGATTCCCTCAATTGAAATCAGCGTGATAAGAACACATGCATGAAATCGATTCCCTCAATTGAAATCAGCGTGATAAGAACACAAGCATGAAATAGATTCCCTCAATTG
This sequence comes from Marthasterias glacialis, assembly GCA_911728455.2. Lineage (NCBI taxonomy): Eukaryota > Metazoa > Echinodermata > Asteroidea > Forcipulatida > Asteriidae > Marthasterias > Marthasterias glacialis. The sequence goes on along the minus strand of OU452232.1, from coordinate 9,177,766 downwards.
AAATCAGCGTGATATGAACACAAGCATGAAATCGCTGACAAAATATAAACCCGTTTTTGATTGGTATCTCTTTAACAGGACCGCCTCATTTATTTATTTATTTTTTTTTTTTGCAGATTTGTTAAAAATGTAAAGATGTTTTTTTCTTTGAAATGAAAAAAGAATTTTGTATTTTGATTTCAGGCCACTGCCTCACGTCCGCTATGTGAAGAACTACCGACCTAAAGGGAACCCAGTATTTGCAAGACACCTGCTCAAGTTTCCTGCCCATGAAGAAGAATGCAAAATAGGTTAGTATTCAATTGTGATGGCCAAATGATCAAACATGTTATTAAATCAGATATGATATCATAATTTTCTGGGCCCAATGAACAGCATGGACACAGGAGTATGCAGGCAAAGCAGCCAAGCATTTTTTTTTTTTTTTAAGAGTTTTTTCTCTGAACTAATTTTGACAGATAATGCTGTTTCACAACCAAGACCACAAAAATTTCACATATGTCACTGACAATGCACACAATGTATGTAACATACAAAATAAGTTGTACTTGACTGATGGACATGAGATAATGTGGGGATGCCGATAATAATTCATTTCTAGTTTTATTTAAAAAACACTCATCATTGGCAGATTTTTTGTACAATACCTTAAATGAAAGCTTGTAATTTTCTTGAATATTTAAATCTAACTTTTGCTGTCAAATCGGCCAAAAATTGGATCTAGCATCTAGTAGAAGATAGTGTTGAAGAAGTTTGTTTGCATATCACAAATGATTTATCAAATGGTATTTGGATTGATTATCTATTCTGGCTTTAACAGCTTTATGAAACTATTCCTCTGTCCTACTAATGGAAAATATTACACATGATAAGATCTATAGGTTTCACTTGAGAGCAATGTACATGTGAGGTAAATGCAACAGGACAACAATTTACCAGAGAATTTGTCAATGTTTAGTTTCCACCATAATATGTTAGTGTTTGGTAAATGATGAACATTGTGTATTAAGGTTGTACATACAAAAAACATCCAACATCAAATTTGACTTTGACCTTGTTGAACAATCTTGTTCAAAAGTATACAATCTTGCAGTGGTTGAAAAAAAAAGATTTGAAAGTAAAATAAAATGAGAGTTTCCTGCCCAGCACCTGGGCGTTTTCTCCGTATTTTGAATCACATGGCACAGAACTAAATAAGTAAGAAAGTTTTCATAGATGACCATGAACTTGAGTCTTTATGATGACAAGTGACTTTAGAAAACAGTCCTCTAAGTAGCTGTATAATTAGGCAGAGAAATGTCTGGGTCACCAGCAGTTGTTGTTAAACAATTTGATGAGTTGAATGGTAAAGGTAATTTGACAGCTTGCTTGTTGTGTTTCTCTCAGTCTTTGGTATGCTGCTTAGTGATGCACTCATATTTGACACCTTGGAAGATGCCACAGCATACAGACAAGAGCTTGTTAAAGTCACATACTGCCCTCCACTTCTTACTCGAGATGGTAACCGTATTCGTAGCAATGGTAAATTTGGTGGCTCTCAAAATCGCGTTCAATCCTTGGAGAAACTGAAAGGTGTTATATTTGGAGCTCCAATTCCAGAAGCATGCAGTCGGCTTACAAAACTCAAAGGTAACTTCAAAAAGACTTGCTTGGGTTTGTAACTCCAGTAACCAATCAGTCTATATTATTTTGTACTTTTACACAATACTACTGGAGTCTTATTAGTGCATGATCTACCAAGAAGGTACTCAAGGCGTTTATTGTTGTGGTGTGTTTTTTTTTAGCTAGGTTTTTGAAGTTTGAGTTGTGAGACCCATTTATGTAACACTTTGTAAGGGTTTACATGGTGCTGCGGGGCATTCAGCAGCCACTGCCAGAAACACCGGGGAAAACCCCTTCTCTTAGCGATAAGTGTAACTGGGTTCTTTTACGTAGATTGACCAAGGTACGGGATCTCTGGATTTACGTCCCCATCCAAAGGACGAAGCAATAATGGTTAAGTGTCTTGCTTAACCAGTTGACAACTGATGACATAAGAACACACAAATGTTTTCCCTGCCTGGAATCAGAAGCCATTTTACGATATTGAGCATTTTTGCACTAATGTGATAATTTATTTTGTAATATTCCTAATTTGTGCTGATTCTATAATTATTAGAGTTAGCTGAGAGTCTAGTGCAAGCCATGCAGAAGAGAATAGAAGCTGTGCAAGAACTACAAGCACAAAAGGAAGAGCAGAACTCTGTCTCAATGAAGAATAAACGCAGAGAGTGTCAAGAAGCTAAAGAGCACCTTGCTCTGATTGAGAAGAAACTTGGTATGATTACAATTCAGGACTCAGTTTGCTTTGTTTTAAAGATTAAATGGTGAAAAGTCGATGAATCTATTATGCACAAAATATTGATTGACAAACTTTATAAAAATGAGCAGAATTGTTACTTATGTGTTTCTAGAATTTCTTAAACTTTTAATTTTGTTGAGCAGAATGAGCAGAATTGTAAGTACTGCATTATAGCCTACGGACCTTCACCGCAAAGATGAATACATTATAGAATACACTCACAAAACCTGGGATCTTTCTTTTTCTTTTTTCTCTCTCTTTTTTTCAGAACTTCATTAGGATCTCATGATATCAATTGCTGGCCACAGACCGTCTGTGTGTCACATGTATTTAAACATACTTTGGAACCTTGGGTTTCTAGCATACATTGCTTTTACATGTGAAACGGAGTAGTGGGCTTAAACTAAAAACTGTCTTTCTTGTTACTGTGGGAGATGGACAAGTCAAACCTTTGTCACCCTTTGCCATAAGGAAAGTCTCCTGTAACTTCTTAAATGTTCCTTAGTGTTCCTAGAATTTCTTAAACTTTTAATTTTGTTGAGCAGAATGAGCAGAATTGTTACTTATGTTGTCAATATAGTCAAGTGAGGTTTTCCAGATTACCCAGCCTCCTTCACAGAAACAAATTAAAACTTTCAGCAACAGATCAATTTCACTCTTTTTAACAAAGTAATATACGAATTAATCATCACCGAAAATTGCTAATTGACCTAAAGGCCCTAGTCTTTATTAACATTTAAAATAGTCAAGAAAAAGGATTGTTTTTCACTTGTTTCTGTCTGTCCCGTTGTCATCAGGTGTGACCCAGTCTGGTCAGAAACTTGAGACCCAGGAAAATTGTGGTCAGCTTCCTCTCCATGGTAAGAGAGGCCGTTCCATGTCCAGATCACCAGCACTGTCAAGTGAGGAGTCCTCCTCCTCTTCACCAAGGACACGACGTACTCCTATCTCAAACCATGCTGGCTCTCCTGCTAAAAGACGCAGATGAATCAACATGTATATTCATATGTTACCATATGACACTCCTGTCATTTTTACTACAAAAATAAGGGAATTGTAAGTACTGCATTATAGCCTACGGACCTTCACCGCAAAGATGAATACATTATAGAATACACTCACAAAACCTGGGATCTTTCTTTTTCTTTTTTCTCTCTCTTTTTTTCAGAACTTCATTAGGATCTCATGATATCAATTGCTGGCCACAGACCGTCTGTGTGTCACATGTATTTAAACATACTTTGGAACCTTGGGTTTCTAGCATACATTGCTTTTACATGTGAAACGGAGTAGTGGGCTTAAACTAAAAACTGTCTTTCTTGTTACTGTGGGAGATGGACAAGTCAAACCTTTGTCACCCTTTGCCATAAGGAAAGTCTCCTGTAACTTCTTAAATGTTCCTTAGTGTTCCTAGAATTTCTTAAACTTTTAATTTTGTTGTACTTTCCAATAAAATTGTATTCATCAATTTCTTACTGTTTGCCAGTTGTAGGGCTTTACAATCTAACATAATCCACAAAGGCTCCTTAGCGTTCCTTAGTGTTCCTAGAATTTTTAAAACATTTTATTTTGTTGTACTTTCCAATAAAATTGTATTCATCAATTTCTTACTGTTTGCCAGTTGTAGAGCTTTACAATCTAACATAATCCACAAGTGGATGAGGATTACATTGGCTCAGTGATTGGAAATGCATTGATAAATATCCCGTTAAGATTCTCTGTGAATCTTATTGTTCATAGTCTTATTTTTATTTATTATATTTTGTTACATCAAAAACAATGTGTACTTTATTTATATTTCCTTTATCCAAATTCATGTTCCAAAATCAAACCATGCGAAATTATCAAGAGCATTACAGGCATGATATAAAGATGTTCCCACCCTTTGCATTATCTTGAAATGAGCAATTGCTAGAGGGCACACACACAGTTACAACCTACATAGCTAACATTTGGACACTGGTTGAGGTAACTCACAGTTTTCTTGAGCAAACATTTGATTTTTTATTAATGTGGTTTTCAAAAAAAATGTCGTGCTCAGTAAATGAAATGTTGTGCTTGTTAGACTGGTGTCGCAATTGCTATATGACTGTGCATTTATGTGTATGTTGGATTACTAACCAGTACATGATACCATGACCCTTTGTAAAGCATGCGTTAATGGACAGGTTTACATGTATGCTAAAGTGTAGGTGCCAAATATAAATTACCTTGGTTTTGGTAAGCTTAGAAGAATTTTAGTTCATAATCTGTCTGACAAAGGCACTGGAAACTGGCAGAGTTGGTTTACTTTGACAACAATCTACACATACAAACATGCAGCTGCAAAGTAAAGTACTTTAATTTGCAAACAAAATATGAGAGCCCACGAGCCAAAATAATCTGATAACAAAAATGTCATCTTAATAACACTGATGTTTAGATTCCAATATTTAAGTCATTGCTATCATATCGCATGGATTTAGGTCTTCAAGACTATGAAGTCCAAAAATTAAATCTGTCCATCAGTCAAATATAAGCCCGATAATGTAATACAGGATAACGGAGTTAATTGCAGTATTCAAATTTATGTAAGTATAATATCAAATCCAAAGAGACTGCAAAATATGTTAAAAAGAAGTTAGCACAATGGGTTTTTTACAAATGAAGTTGTATGATAATGGTCATAAACTAACATTTTGGGAAACATTGTTTTAATTTCTTTCTAAAGACAACGTGACAACCACATGCTCTGAGAATTGTTGTGACTGACATGTTGTCAGTTTGGAAGAAATTGTTAAAATGGATTAACAAGCTTAGTAATAAATTTTGACACAAGATTTACCTGAATATACATGTACTGTGCTTTTGTTTAAACTCTAACAATGCAATGAAAATAGCGGACAGTTTCACAGTTTTCGTTTCTTTGCCGATCATTTAATTTTGAGACCAAATTTTAATAAAAGTTGTCAAATCCCATTTATGAAGGTGTAGAATAACAACTCCTAGTAAAATGTTGTAATTGCTAGTGTTTTATAAACTCCATCTTGTATGTGACGATCAATTGGTTTCTTTAGTTTCACGTTTACATATTGTGTATTTTTAACTATAAGATTGTTGCCTTGAGTAACCTTTGGCAAACATTAATATACATTGAAGATGATAATAAAAGCAGTAATTCTCATCTGTTTATGTTTAGTTGACAGTTTAAATATCAGTAATTCACACACAAATACTATCAGCGAGTTTTCTGTTATAATTCAACTAGTTCAGCCAGTGCTTAATCATTCAGCAAGTAAATCAACTCTTGAGCTATATCATTTACATTTCAGTAGCTTCTTTCTTACATTCTACCATAAACTTGATAATTAGGACTAGTTTTTGTTAGCTTCTCTGGTTATATGATCGTACTCTTTGTAATTATCTTGTTTGGTTTGATACAGCTTGGAATAAAGTGTAAGGTTTTTTTTTTATCAATTTGGCCACTATTATCTCAGGATCTGTATTGGTTTTATTTGTGGCATTTTTAACGAGAATTAATCATCAAACGCATGTTTTACAACTATTTACAAAAATAACCAAGTAAATGCCTTTCCGCCGAAGGCGTCCCGTGTCATGCCAAAAAACGTTCGTTGCCAAAATAGTGTCCGTCGGCATGCGCAGGACGCAGTGGCACACTTTCGGCCATGATGACCTTAAAATCACAAATCATTGCAAGTAAATATAACGGTTTAACACAAAATGTGAATCTGTCAAACCTACACAGAAATTGGCCCAAAAGGGTGTGATTATATCTGAGAAAACGAGTAATTTGTGAAAACTGACAAGGATACTCATAAAATGATAATCACGGATAACATTAAAACAAAATTGTAAAAGACAAAATTCGAATGAAAAACATCTATAGTATAAGTATAGCGTCTACAGCTCAACGGCAAGGCATGATAGAGGAAATGGCCAGGCTCCGTAAACAATTGGATGTCATAGACCCATGACCAATCAGATCACAGTATGAGCGGACACCTTGGCAGGACACTGGCTAATGATAGGTGCGAAGTCAAGACTGGGGTACAACCTCGACCAATGAAAGCTCTGGTATTGTTATGGGAACTACCATATTTTACAATAGTCGGCTCAATTTACTTCTTGTTTTCAAACATTAATAGTTACAAAATTGGACTAGTTACTTGGACAATCCAAACTAGTTGAAGAATAATATGTCGACGTTTCCGATGCTATTTTTTTTATTTAGGATGACGCTATTTTTTATTCAGGATGAGTATGGGTCAGCGACATCAGCTGGGAGATGATAACCACAAGAATGCACAACTCTAAATAGAGAGAAATCCATGCACCGAAATCAAAAACAAAGATTTGAAGGTCCTTGCTTTTATGGATTATTGAACATGGTCCAACATTGTGCCCCTGGGGTTGTTGACTTTCAACCTGGAACATTTTGGGTACACTGGCCCCCTAAAAATGGCACTATTTTGCTAAACAGTGTAGGTTCATTTTTCCAAGATGGAGTGTGGCCAGTTCACTCGTTCAGGAGTGTTTCGATTTTTGATTAGCCGACCAAAATTCTCAACGGCTAACCTACTAAAAAGTAAAAAGAAAAATGAAGTTCAGATGTCAGAAAATATATTGGATTTATTTTCTAGAGAGTGAGAGTATTTTTGAATATTATCATTTAGCATTGGTTCTTGTAGTTAGAACTGTGCTGTGAGAACTTGCTCGGATGAATCTCACATGGGGAGACACATCATGCCATCAAGGACAGTACAATGTAGAAGGATCAATGTGGATTTATACCCTACCAGAAGATGCAGGGAATATTCATTCATTCCAAGGTTGAATCTGAGGCTACTGCCTGCAGTGTAATGTCCCGGATCTACGATGTGATAACATTTATGGCTCTCTATTATTTATTTATATCTTTCTGGTAATGAAACCAAGGGACCCTCAAAAGTGACTTGCACTGTGACCCGAGGCCTGAAGATACCTGTGTGGAGAAGATGTTGAAGAAATGTTTAGATGTGGGAGGAAAACCCCAAATAGGGAAAACCCACGCAATCAGGTAGGGACTGAAAACCCAATCCAAATGCAAGGCTCCAGTCCGGGATTCGAACGGCGTCCACAGAGGTGAAAGGCAGGGAAAGAAACCACTGAGCCAACCTGAATGCTCTAAATCCAGCGCCGCGACGGTAAAATTTTAGGGGGCCAAGGAGGTGCACCATGTGTCCGGGGGGCACTTTTGGCCAATTAAAACTGTAGTTTCCGTTTGTATTCTCCTTAACAAGCCCATTTTCAGCGCTCTTATGACGTGTTGAATACGATGAACCCCGTTTGGAATAAATTATGAACTGCATAAAGAAGTCAGAAATTTATGCTCAACCACAAGAGGGCGTCACATTTATGATTGAATGAGATAGATTTAGAGTCGGATCAAAAACATTCTAGAGTCGGATAAAAAACATTCAAAAGATTATAAAAACCATCATACTAAAATAATTAAGAGCAAAACAATTTTTCCCATTATCCCTTTGAAAGTTTATTAATTCGACTGACTGTTGAATGTTACAAACTTATTAATATTACTGTCCTATTTGCCCTTTTTAAATAAGTATTAAACATTGTATCTAGGCACTATTTTATTTACACATTCAAAACGGTAGGTATATTGCAGTGTCAACACTTATTTAGTTTATTTATTTATAACACGTTCATTGTTATCTACAGTTTTTCATTTTCACTTGCATGTTTTTGTAGTCTACAGCAACATTTCTTAAAGTTGTTTTCATAATGTTAAAATCATGCCGTTTTTCTTCATAAAATGTTGCTGCAAAAACAAATTGAGAAATTGGTGCACTTTAAAAAATATTTTATTACAGTCATTTATTTTAATACCTTTTCTGAGCTACAAAATGTAACACATTTTTTACTCCAAGAGATTATTGCATCATAATAAACGAAAAACAAATACGCACACATGTTAATGACAAAACATGCTTCATTGTTGGGAAATCTGGGAAAAATATGTTGTCCTGACAGGTCTGTTTGTGGATCAAGTGCTAATAATTGCAGTATTTAAAGGAGGGAAGATTTTGTATCCCCTGTTCCTTCAACCTAGCTGGTGAAGAGGAAGGGATAGATTTTTCTATCCATTGTTCCTCAAACCCAAATTATTGTGGCGACTTAATAGAAAACAGAAATAAAATATTCAATCGATTCATTCACATTGAAACTGTTAGCCTTGCAAAATGAGATTTATTTGTAAAATCTGGAGTGTTATTTTGACAATTTTGGGGAGAAAACAGTAAACGAAAAATTCGTAGCTATAAATTCTTGTTGTTTTTTTTTAAATACATTTTCGGACTAAAAAATATAATTTTAAGCGTAAATTTGAAAAAAACAACAAATGAAAAATTGCAGTTAAAAATGAACATGTTTTATTCATTTATTTATTTGTTTATATATTTATCGTACGTTTTCTGTATTGCACTTGTATTATCGAAAGGTACACAAAGAATTACAAACGGGATTTTGTGCAAAAGTGGACAAGGTGAGTGATTTTGGTTTATGGATTTGGCTGATATTAATGACCAAACATGCTTCCGCGTGACAATAATGTTCTCCAATATATTGCACGAAACAACTTCCGTGCTCCCCATCGGTTAATTTCCGTTCAAGTATTTGTTCGTGACGATTTCATACAATAACAAGTGGCGATATCAATACTGCGCAATCCCATTATTCATCCTTTTTGGGGTAGGGAGGTTACCAATACATACTAATTTCCAACTGATAATCATAAGGTGTAACATAAGCAATAATCCATAACGATACAAAAAAATACCGTCTTATACTTTTAGTAAAAACATTAAATAGTTAACACCAATTAATGAATACACTATAGTACTTTATTGCTAACTGTATAGTGTTCGGTTGTCAAAAAAAATATTAAAAGCTACATCAATGAAATAAGTATGGTGTTCGAGTAAGGACTTTATTTGTATTATTATTACTTTATGTACACCGTGTATGTGTTTATATATTTGTTATAAAAGCATGTAGCGCTGTTCTTTTATTGGCGTCACATCAAAAAAACATAGAAAGTAACCATACTATGTTATATTAAGCTAAAAAAATAACCTTTGCATTCTGGAAATGTGATGAAAAAAAACAACACAGTAGATGTTTAAACATTGGCAGCAATGGCGTAGCCAGGATTTCTTGTTTTCACTAGGGAGCACAGAGGGGGCATTGCTTTTCAGTGGGGGGGGGGGCAGGACCATGTTTTTTAATGAATTACATGTGTCTACATTTTTTCATGGGGGGCCTGGGGTCACTGGAAAAAAGATTGGGGGAGGGGCACGTGCCCCCGGCTTGCTTTGTTTGCATACTTTGACTTTGATGGGGGGAGCACGAGCTGCATGTTTTATGCTGCATCTCTAAATATAAAGATTTGTTTTCTCTGTCTTTAACAAGATTTTTTCCCCATCACATCAAAAAAACATTTTTTTTGTGCTGCATTTTGTGTTGACTAATAAAAGAGCCGTCCAAACAACAAGATTCAGTTGTAGATACTGTGACACTCCACAATAGATGCACCACATGTTAGTTGGCATCGGTTATTTGGCATTACGATTTTCAAAAATGTTAGTTGTAACGAAAGAGTTATATAGGCCTCACCGAAACAAAATCGTCGTACAAATTCAACACAATCAAATCTACTACAAGTTTCTGTTGGCTGTTGGTGTAGCCTTAAACAGCGCGTATATATCGCTCAAGACGACGATGATCTCTCTGTGTTACCTTTTGAACAAAATTAGTTGGAACGGTTTGTGGGTTTCTCTTCTTACTTCTGTTCTCTTTTACTGAAAGGAAAATTAATTTGGCGAAAATTAATTTTGCGAGTGTGCTTTCGAAGCCTACCAATGAGGGCGGTTCCAGTGCCCGAAGGTTCCCTGGAATTGTTTGAAAATGTGGATGCTCTCTTGCGCATTCTGAGCCTTTCTGTGTTTATTTTGGGGGCAGAAAAAAATTCAGTTGTTTGTGTTTTTCTCTCTACAACATTGCTCTGTATCTTGAAGCATATAAAGTTCAATTGGCGAAGTTCAGAGAAGCGTTCAAGCGCGCATCGTGAAGCTTACCATAGCTTGGGGTCCTTTCTGGGTTTTCTTTGATTTTTTATTAACTGTAAGATCTTTTCTTCCTACTTTTAACTAATTAAAAAAAACAAATATTAAAAGAGCGCCGCCTTCACCTAGGCCTTTACTTTAAGTCAATAAATTGTTCGCTTAATTTACATCAGAAAGAAATAAGAAATGTCAATCACATCCTAACCGTTTTGTTTTCAATGAATCAGCTATTGTGAGGTATTTTCTTAACGCTTGAGAAATTTGTGAAGATGGCTCATCCCAAAAGAAACATTTCTACAGAAAATGACGCGTGTATAAAACATTAAATGAAGAGTTAGTATTTCTAAAATTAGTATTTCTAATGTCTATGTCTATCCAACACATCTGTATGCAGCGGCGAAATTAGGCTGGGGGCACAAGGGGGTACACCATTTTTTTTCTAGGTGGGCACACCATTTTTTTTCGGGGGGGGGGGGGATTTTTGGCTAATTAAAACTGTAGTGTCCGTTTGTATTTATCATAAACAAGCCCCTTGTAATGCAGTTTATATTATAATAATCATAAACAAATACTTTGTCTGCATGTAAATAAAATACAAAATAAAAATAAAACATTAAAATTATTACATAAAAGCTTATAAAATTTAACGTTATTATTTTGGTATTTTTTTTATCTCAAAGTCCAGATTTCAAATGGGGGCACCGGGGGCATGGACATCAGTTGGGGGGCGTGCCCCTTGCCCCTCACTTAGTTAAGCCACTGCACGCCAGTGAATTTCTATACAAGTGTCAAACTAATCAGAATAAAAGATATCAGATTAGAAGACATGGACATAAGATGCTAAGAAGCCAGCCTAAAGGTACCATAGATCAATATCTTAACTTGAGAACAAATACTGGACACGATCAGAGAGAGGGAACAGTCTGACTTTGTTGGCCATGTTGGGGATGTCATCAGATAAGCCAAAGACAGACTGAAAAGACTGACCATTGAAGGATGAAATCACGTTTCAAATGAAAAGTGATGAATTTAGTATTTCGACCCTTGAAAACAGCTTTTCAGCATTGCAATCAATTTTAAACCTTAATCGGACAACATTTTGCGATGCACGTTTAAGCGCTTTCCTTGACCTATCAACAAAACGCCTCATAGATTATGATATAAATCTTATAAGATTTGTACTTTATTTTACATTTGATCACGAGGCGAGGCATCACTAGCTGCAAACAGCAGTGGCAAAACCTCAGCTTTGTTTGGCTTCCTATCAGCCCCTCTCGAGCTGACTTGGAACGCTGGGCTATCTGGCGGATCCTCCCACATGTCATACTCCTCCCCGGCTGATGATGGATATATCTCGGCAGAGTCATCGTCTGTATTGCGGGTCTTCTTGAGGTGTCGTATGAGATGATACTTACGACAGGCAAAGACTGCAATGATGACTAAAGTTATAAAGCACAGGACAGATACCCAGATGAGACCCCTTGTGGTCCATACCTTCCAGTTTACATGGGACATTGGGAACAGAGTTGCTCCGTAGAATTTTGTTGTGCCTGGAATAAAAAAAAAACACAATACAAATCCTGGTAATTATTTTTGCTATTTGTTGGTTTTGGTTGCGGTAAGATACAAGTTATGCCGGTGACTTGAGTGCTGCAAAACTTGATGCACATGTATCGATGTATGTGTACACGTGGCCACTGATCCATTTACCTTACGTCCATCATCACAACAATCTTGGCTTTGCCATTTTGGGAGTCAAGGTCACTGTGTGTTACGTCGTATCCGAATTGGCGGCTACAGCTAATACTGTTGCCGTGTGTGTTGCTAATGACGTCCCATACTGCAACGCATGATGCGCCGACCCAGCCGTAGCCGAAGCCGTAGTCGATAATTTGGATACGGATTAGATCTTTCTTTTGTTTACAAACATTAACCACATTTTTGTATGGGTTGCCTTGAGTAAATTGGCTAGGCGAAAAATTGCCCTTTGAGTATAAATAAAAAATAATGAAAATATTTATACTTTTTTTTATGAAGTATTTGTTTACTTTTTGTTTGGGATAATAAATTTTATTTTCCGTTAATATGGGTATTAATAATTTGATAGCATTATTGATCAAATAATAAACTGTTGTTGTTTTTTTTGCAGTGAAGGCCGTCCGTACGTTTGTCAACCACGGTTGGAACCGAGACAACATTACTGGTGGAGATTGTTTGCTCAATAATACATTCTGGGGTCGGTGTCCTTCTTTTGAGTGAACTTGGTCACAAATTAAATTAATGTGACATGGAGGAATTGAACACATTTGACTGATTTCCTATTGTAAATATGTTGTGAAAAATGCAAATATTAATTTCGTACACAAATAATTTGACATTCGAACATTGAAAGTGTCAAACTCGGTTTAAAGCCCCAGCTCAACAACATTGGTAAGAAGAAAAACATGTTCACAGATTTACATATACTTTATACTTTCTGCATGTGATAAGATCAAAAACTAGTTTTCATCTCGGTGAGACGAAAACTCTGCATAGGAATGCGCACAAAAATGCTGAATGCATTTTTACCGTTTTCTCGCGAATGAAACAACGAAATGAGCTGACATTTTCACAGCTTGGTTTTGTTACAAATATCTTGATTTGTGCAAAGACTGGAAGCTTTTACTGTCAGTTTACCAATGTTGAGCTGGGGCTCACATTTCGAGTAAGTGACCAGCTGAATGAATTCGATTGGTAGGAGGAATACTAAAGGTAGGATTGTACTTGATTTTCCAGTCGTAACTTCCTCAGTGGGCGTTGTCGCTGTCGTTGGTGCAGCGGTCGTGGTCACCGGAAGCACGATGACAGGGAAGGCACAATGCGCAACGTTTCCTGTCATGTCCCTAGCGGTGTATGTGACAGTGACTGAACCCGCTGTATAATCATCCCCTGGTTGGTGTGTGGCTAGGAGTTGAACATACTTGGAGTTGTCACTAGCTACTGGTTCATCCCACGTGACTTCCATGTGAGTCTGATTACTCTCTAACTGAGATGTGACGTTAGTTGGACATGTTTGGAAGATTGGAGGAAAAGGATCTGCAGAAAAACGTCAAAAGTCACCTGGTAAATGGCTGCCCACCTAAAATGTCACATTATTGAAATATTCAGGATTTACGAACATTAGCTCATTAGCTTAGAAAAAACACGTCTTGCAACAGACCATTCATTTGTTTACCTTTGCTATTTGAAACCGTACGTTTGTTTCAGTCTAATTGTAGATTGTACCACAAAACTAACCTCTGAAAATTTCGAAAGACGTTAGCGTTCTTGAGATAACAGCGAAAATTTGGAGTGGGTATTTCCACGCAAAAGGATCCGAAAATGCTGAAACTGTATGTTTTTCATTATTAAATATATATTTTCTCAGAAACTACGTTACTTCAAAGGGAGTCGTTTCTCACAATGTTTTATACTATCAACAGCTCTCCGTTGCTCCTGACCAGGTATGTTTTTATTTTCATTTATTTTTGGAGTAGGCTAATACCAAAAGTATCCCCTGCTTTTAAAAACAATTCTTCCCATTGTGTTTTGTATTTGATTACAATAAAAACAATTCCGATTCCTAAGTTGGCTCAAAATTTATGAACTTTCATTCAAGTTATGGGAGGAATCTTCGTAATAATTTAGAAATTTTTTTCAATGAGGATATTTTCCCAGAAATATTTTTAACTAAATGTTCATTTTCCCTTACGGATCCACCAAGTTATCTATCCTAGTTTTCTCATGGGCAGTTCTAACGCGGCTTTATAGTCACAGCTCCACAGGATTGTGTACAAAGGCTACAGGAAATGTATACTTCGTTTGCGTGTGTGTGTATGTGTTGTTTTGTTTTTGTTTGTTGTTTTTCAGTCTCGGCAGTTTACTTCTGTTGCCTCAGCTGTTGTTTTTGTATCCGAGCAGGATAGGCAAAAGTATCTACCAACAAATTTTTACAATATTCTTACCTTTGACGGTAATAACAAATGAACACACTTTGAGATCTCTGTAATCCGTTGTGTTAATCGCTAGGTAGTTGACTCGGGTTAAGCCGATTGGAAATGCTTCACCAGGATTATGGCTGACGGTTTGTGACACAGAGCCATCGTGTCCAACATCCAGTAAGTATGGGTGGTTCCATGTTACCTTAGCAGTGTCACTTTCTGATGTCGTGTTTACTATGATTGCCCCCGGACAGTTTGCATATCGGAAAGCTAAAACAAAATAGTGAAAACAACATTTTGAATTTGACCCAGTCACCCGTTCTTTTCTTTTGCACTTGAAATAGGGTTAGTCAGTCAGAAAAAAATCACGAACAATGAAAATTATATAATAATATATTCATTTTCGAAGGAAATAATGCGTCAGGCGTGCATTGTACACCAATTCTAAAGAAATATTAATACAAAACGTATACATACAAGTATATATCTCTATAAACTTGCTGAATTTACTCTGCATCTTGGGGGCGGAAACAGACGAAACACGATAATGCACACAGCGTATGGCGTTTTCTGTGTCTGACAGAAACATACTTTATATTATACAAATAATTTGCATGGGCTATAATAGCAACTGAAACATATTGATTTAATGATTTTCTATGGTTTGTGTTATTGTTTGTTTGTGTTATTGTTTGCAAAAGTAACTTAGGCCCTATACTCTGTTGATTCATCTAACTCTCGTTGTTGTTGTTGTTGTTGTTGGTGGTGGTGGTGGTGGTGGTGGTGGTGGTGGTGGTGGTGGTGGTGGTGGTGGTGGTGTTGTTGTTGTTGTTGTTGTTGTTGTTGTGTTTGGTTTGTTTTTTTCTGGGGTTTTTTTTCGGTTTGGAGCCGAAGTAGGTTTGAAATGGGAACCATTGATTTGAAGACGCCCGCTCGTCACCATTACTCGACGACTATTTCTGTGGCACAAAACGATCATGTACCCGTACACAGTTTACGTACAACGCGTGTACAGGTCAAAGGTGATCTTTCGTGGCAAGAATTTGTTTGTCGCTCGTTGATGAGTGGACGTTTTTAAACTTGGGTAGGGTGTTCTTTTGTTGTTTTATCCGATAGCACTTGTTATCCTGTTGGTAAGTCATTACGTCACACGCGTGCGCATCTGCTGCACGCCCAAAGTGATCGCTACTTCAGGTTCCAAAGCTGATTCGTTTGTTTGTAATTTTCCCGAAAATCACACATCGGTCTTTAAGTCGTTAAAAGCGTTTCTTTTGACACAAACTTATAATTCTGAGAAGACCTCGAGTCTTTGAAGAGCATTATGTAAAGGCTAAATCCAATTATTAAATTTTACTTATACACAAATTCAAAAACTAGCTATGGGCTGCTCGCAATCGGTCGGTGCCAGTTTGCCAAGTGAATTGAGCACGGCTCACAGTGGACTTATTGAGCACGGCTCACAGTGGACTTATTCGTCACCCTTACCAACAGGATAAAGATTGTAATGGTAGTAAGCATCCTGCGAAATTATTTCCTCCAAAATGCACCCGTTGATTAAAAATAAATAATTAATAGTATTTCGAAAAAAAAGAACGCAAAGATCGCCTGCCAGGCGATTTCTGGTAAATTCCGTGGTGTCCGTTTGAATGTTACCTATAGCTCAATACGGTCAGAGTTACGGTTAGAACTGTCACCTCGCTAAACGTGGATGGATTCGAACGTTTCGACTTTTTTTTTGCCGTTTTTTCGAAAAGAAAGCACTGTTTTCAACTGAAACTTGCAAAAGTGACCTTTATTGTGTCTTTCTTGCCTATATATCAGCATTACGTTGACTAAAACTTAACAATAAAATTTACCTTTACGGGGCACCTTTGTAACAGGCACAAAATGATACTTGATATAATTAAACATCATTCTAAATGTTCTATCACAAATAGTTTCAATCAGCAACTACGGTAATTACAAGGGAAAATACCTTACGAATAATTATCGAATTTGAGGATTTGCGAAGGTCAAGTGTAGTTTAGTAATTCGGTAAAAGAAGCGATATGATACATGCATAGTGACAGTTGAAATATTGACTCAATCTTAATCTCATTGGTTAGGAATTGCGATAGTTTTATTTAATAATAATGCAAAAAAAAACACGCTGGGCCCTTTATGCATGGAGCACTTGATGCCGTTTGATTTATTGTGATATGGAAACTATTGCTTGTATGAAACCGGTTTGCTTCAACAATTGAGAGGTAGAGAGGGGGAAAAAACTTGAGAGAAACAAAATAATACTTCATCCAGGGAACAAATGATCATTCGAATCAAATATAGAATATAAATATTTATTGTTATATTAACTGCTGTTATTATTATTATGTTTTCCTTCCATTAAGGATCTCTCACAAATAACGTCATCTCCTACCAGCAGTTGTGCCATTTTTAAAGGCAAAATTGCCGTTTGGGAAGTACGGCTGTGCACCAGTTGTATGGCGTCAAGACTCTTATAAACAGTTTTGATACCAACTCTATTCGCGTGATGTCCGATGCGTTATCGACAACTATAATGGACAAGAAAAAAACGTGTCCAAATCATGCTTTCCGATCATTGAAAATAATTATTAATGTTCGAAAAAGTAACATATTTGAAGCACTTTTCCAAGTTGTAATGACACTATAATGTAGTGCTTGTAACGTCATTAATTGATCCACACTGTCAATCAAATGCGAAAGTCTTGCGGGACATCAGTATTATAACAGTTTTCCATCTCGGTCATTAAAGCTTTCAAAGTCTATATTATTATCTATGACATTGTCTCGAAAACGAGTAATATTGAATTCATATACATTGCGCATATTTAGTGTTGCATGTATACAAATTGTTGTTGGTTGTTTTGGGAATTAAATAGTGGAGCAGATGTTCCTGATCTAAAACTATGATCATTTATGCTCATTAGCGACCGATGTATCATTGATCTATAGGGAATCAGAGGGTCTAGCTCATTTTTGTATAATGATTGCGGAAAAATTTCGTTGCACCTAGTTCTATAGTAAAATCTTAACTCATCACGTCATATTTTTTCTAACGGCCAATAATTGTTTTCAAAAGTTTGTTATGTTCTGAGAATGAATGATAATGTTACATTGCGTTCAGACTGTGTAGTCAGAAAACTTCACTTCGCATAGGCCTAAGCCCATAGGCCTTGGGCCTTGCCACAAGATGCAATATTTACAGGCAACTAAACTTTTCAGTGACAAAGACATCACTATCTGCAAGCATCATCTGTGTGAATTCAAATGCAATGTTTTTCCTCTTGGAAATTGCCTGGAACGGGTTGCCTAGCCATTGGCTCGTGTGACATCATCGTTACATTTTCTCCCTCATAAACAATTATAATCTGCAGGCTCTTACCGCATGCAGAAATATTGTCAACAAACGATTTGGGTCATTTGAAGGGAAATTAATTAACGCCAGCATACGCCACAAATAGATTCTTTGCCATCTTGGATCACCTTCTCGTCGCAGTACTCTGTGGTTCCGTATATCGGGCCGTGAGAATTTGGAAAATGTGTTATAGAAACTATACTCACTGACACAGGTTATAGAATATTGAATTAACTATAGTTATATCAATTTTATGATACTGACTTCATTGTTATTCGCGGAAGAAATAATTCACCCTCCCTCTATACAGTCAAAAATAAAGATCGCACAGCAAATTTTATTTTAAACAAATATGTCCCTTTTTGCAGGAGAAAATATTAAACAAATATTTCTGCTTTGTCGGGGGTTTTGTGCACGTTCATATTGTGCTTAGTTCAATTTGGCAAGGAATAGAAATGAAGAATTGATCATTTTATTATTATCAATCGTACCACTAGCGGATCTTTAAACGTGGCGCACAAACATTTACACAGAACAAAGCTTCAGCTAGAAACGTCCAGATGTTTGGAAGATGCCAAATAGGATGCCAAATAGGCCAAATAGGCACATGTAAGAGGAAAACGACTACATACAACATGAAATCTGAAATTTTTACAGGGTGGTATTAAAATAAAATATAATCAAAAACATATGAGTTACCAAACACATTATGGTTCGATAATTTTTCCAAAAAATGTCTCCAATAATACTGACTTTTATAATAATGACAAAATGTAGATCCAACTTACCCACTGATGGCAGCCAAAAGGAAGAAAGAAATAGAATCCATCTACAAAATACCTGACAACTATTCATTGCGAATAACAGAAAACCTTAACCGTGAGTTGAACACTTGGTTTAGTACATAACTTCCCACTGCTTTGATATGATAACGATTCAGCACACACTGTGTTATTCCACTTGTCTCTCTCTCTCGCTAAAACAATCAATAAGAGTATTTCCAATAAAATAGGCTTATATGTGACCACATGACACGCGTATTCTATAAACATTGGATATCAACGGCTGTTTTTCCACTGTGATTCCAAATTCACTTCAATCAATTATCCATCAATACTCAAAAGAATGGTTAAAATGTCTGAATTTCGTTATAATTTAATTTGTAAAGTTTGTATATTTTCATGTTCTATGAATGATTATTGTTGTAATTATTGTAAGATATTTTAATACAGGTAAATTAGTTTAACTACACGTATATTTATTATAAGTTTAGAGAAGCAGGTTTTTTGTATCCTTACATACTGCTTTCTTCGATGTATATTTTGAGAGGACATTGAACAGCCGTTGGTAAAGATACCACAGGGACCAGCATAATCATCAACTTTATTCCAACTCTCATAATTAATACTGAATTACAATGCGGACATGCGCTCATCAGGTATGAAGATCTCTTATATCTATTGTGTCGTCACTCGTCAGCAGCTGTTACAGTTCCACGCCCGTGTTGCTTCATGCATGGGTGACCTACGATTATTTGATAAAAAGATACACACACGTGGCGTAACACTATTATAGCAATGGAACTATTATTCAAAATATATAATTATTTGCCAACGCCATGCCAATGAACGCATTTTTGAAGTATTAGTAATGCAACAGGTGGTGTAGGCTTTACGGTTGTTACAGAAAGTGACATACACAGAAAAGGGTAAAATTGGTATTTGTTTCATTACTAATAGCCTGCTATGTTACATTTATTTTGTTCGGTGTCAGGTAGATTGTTGTACACAGAAATAAACATCATTTGAACCATGAATTAAAGGGATTTAAACACAACTTCGACTCGTGGACGATTCACTATGTAGGCAATAACCATTTCATAGTATCAAATCATATTGTCATGTTTCAAATTTAGTGAAAGACAGTTTACCTTAAGAAATATACTTCATAAACCGTTACATATTTCGATTTAGGTACTAATTTTAAGAAAGAAAAACCAACGCATATTATTTTGTTTTATAGTGGGTGCATTATAACTATAGGCTTTTTATTATTGGCTTTGGGTCGGTAGTTTGTTTCTTGCCTTTCACCTCTATAGACCTTGTTCAAATCCCACCTCGGACCGGAGCCTTGCATGTGGATTGGGTTTTCAGAAACCTAATTGTATGTGTTTTCCTAAATTGAAGTTTTTCTCCACCTTAACTGGCACTTCCTTAACACATACATCTACACTACATCTACATCAGTACTCGGCATAGTCCTTCAGTCAGGACTATCTTCAGGCCTACCACGTCAGTGCAATCATGTTGTGGCGGTTTCCTTGCTTTCATTACAAGACATACACAATAAAAGCTCACTTTACAAAGTCCTTAACTTGATACTTATTCCGCACCAGTAGTAATTTTTCTGCAGCAGTTCACTCTTCCAGTATTATTCAGGTTTCGGGTGAGGGATGCACTTTTCGTGATTTCCCCAACAGTTTTATTGCCAATAAATCTTTTGTTAATATCCGGCCGAGTTTATAACACACCATACCCATTTCAAAACCCGCGTTTATCCTTTGCAATCCCTGTAATCACTAGAATTTTTCCAGATTTGGCTAAACATCTTACCTGCCTCCTAAGCCTTATTAACGACACTGAGAATGTAGTGAATACGCCCCATCCCCACCGGCCCTCAAAATAAATAATTAAAATAACCGGGGTAAAATGTACCAGCTGACAAAGATCTACAACCAAAAATATCAAGTACAGGAACAACCTGGCCTAAAGCTAATCTCAACAATCTCCAAAGAGTCTGGCTTACCTATATGCATCATCTTGATCAACACAAGGCTCTTCATAACAACTACCAACATGGATTCAGAGCCAGAAAATTACGAGAGTCAACTACTTACAACTTTCGCTTCAAGTTTTTCTTCCAAAAGAATTCCGGGTGTAGGGGTTGTATAAATATTAGCAGTTTGCAACAGCTAATTTTATTTTGTCGCTTATTATATGTAGCCTACTAAATCAAATTGTAATGATTTGAACTTGTACTACGGTACTGGTAAAAAAAACACCCAAAACCCTAATTTAAACATCAAAAACGCGACTAGTTTTACGAACAATAGGCAAAGTGTTTATGACTGAGACATTGAGGGCGAAGATTAAGCTGTTATTATTTGCTTTTACACTGAATAGTCCATAATTTCGATCTGTCTTATTGACACCTTGCCGGGCGAGTTCACTCGGTGCTTCACTTGAGATCAGAGCCGTATATTAGGATTGAGACCCGTGGTTGCCGCCCTCTTTTGTTGAATACTGTTAAGTTTTTGGACGCATGCGCACATTTTGCGCTGTGATCGGTCGGGGGACGGAAATTTGTACATGATCTTCTCGTCTAGTTCATCATGCTGCATATACTGTAGATACTAATGTACAGCAAGAAAGCGACATCGAACTGACATCGAAACTTTGTGCAACAATCTTGTCGTTCTTCATCAACAGTTATCGCTGAAGATTATTCCAGCGGGCTGAGAGGAAGAAAAGCTCTAGAATTATGGCAAGCGTTTCTTATCATATCTCCAATCTTTTGGAGAAGGTAAGTGTCTGTGCCCTTTTTCTGACCAATTTGCGCGCATGTCAAACACAAACATGACAAGGAACCAAACCGGTTGGTAGACTCAATGACTTTGAGTTGACTAGTGTAGTGTAGTCAGTACCGTAGTGTAAGTGTAACTGTGTTCCGTCCCAACTTAAGAATAGAATCGTCCCAACTGTAATTGGGACCAGTCCCAACTTGAGTGTTCCAGTTGGGTCCGACGGTTTTGTCATATCTTTCTCGTCATTTGGGCAATATTTGGAGCCAGATGTGCGGGAAAAAATAATGATAGGCCTCAGCCCTCAGGCTCAGCTACTCCAGTGGGCAGTACTACTACTACTAGTAGTCCTAGAACTAGTATATGAGGTTCGTTCCGCTATCGTCTCCACGTACGATAGCGGAACGAACCGCAGTTCTAGGAGTAGGCCTCAGCTAGACCTGTAGACCCAGTATGCAGGTATGTAACTGGGGCGCTGTACTGTACTCCCTTTTTGAGATTCTGACATTATCGCATCGGTCGTAGTAGCCTACAACAATGTCAAAATATCAAAAAAGGAGTAGGCCTACAGTGCCCCAGTTACTGGGTCTAGGCCTCGGCCTACTAATAATCGGTTGTGCCGTCATCCATTTCTGATCGATACCTATTTCCGATCACCCATTTTTATTCCTGTTTACCGTGAGAATGGCCTAGATCCACGGGGACCTACATGTAGGACCAGTAACTGGGGTGCTGTAGTCCTTTTTTTGAGATTTTGACTTTATCGGTCGTACTAAATACTAGCACAACCGATAAAGTCAAAATCTCAAAAAAGGAGAGTACAACGTAAGCTTAGTATAGCACCCCAGTTACTGAGTGGGTCTAACCGGGCCTAGTAGTACCTCGATTCTAAAATCCACACTGGAGTGTCAATGTCAATGTGCTACCCTTAACATCGGGCTTCAACATGTTGAGAATAAAGTTTCCTGTCGATAGTGACTGACACCCAAAGGTTATAAAAAATCTCAACTTCGGTATTTGAATCACTAATGCACTATTTGTTTTGCTTAGTAGGCCTAATAACCATGTGTGTCCAAAAATAGAATCCATAGACGAAAGTAAAACATTCCAAACAGAAGTTTCATCTTGCACTTTTGTAGATTAAGTTTCATTAGGTAGAAAGATAGATCATGTCATGCTGTTTTTTACGTAGGATTTAGTGCCTAAGTAGAATGCCATTATTGCAAAAAATTAAGTTTATCTCAAGTGGATGTGGACATTTTTTATGATTTATTATATTGACAAATCAAACTACAGAAGACCCAGCAATAACAGGAGAGGAAAGGATAATGTAAACAAATAAATACAAAATATAACTATAAGTAAACACAGTTATATGTAATCTAAAAATAATTAATAATTACCATTTTAAATAGGATAAAAAATAAAAATAAAGAAAAAATATAGATTCTATATTTGTAACACATGTCATGCATGTAGTGTAAAGAAGAAAAACTGTATTATTTTATTAACTTATTCATCTCACTAACCACCAGTGACAGTGTGAACAATACTTTTACATTTTTGAGACATTTTGCATGTCATACTCGTATCTAAAGTTGATAGAAACTGCCGCTCAGTGAACTGGTCGGAAACAGGTGACGCTGCCTGTACATGGCAAATACAGCACCGCTGTAAATGGCGGATGATCTTTCGGAGGATTTATCACAACTGTGTTGGGTCCAGTAACTAGGACTGTCTATACCTGTACTATAGATCACCAGACTGCTGCAATTTGTTAGAAAACGCATCAAAATGTTCGAACTGTTAAAAACTCTGCACAGGTACAGGGTGTATGAGCTACAACCCCCACCATACACATTGTTGAAGTTTTTACCAAAATATGATCAGGATGTGTGGCTAAGGGTCGGCTGGTATGTTAAAATCTGCCAGCCAAACTAGTAGGGCTAGGAAGGAGGCGTACCATCTGACCATCTGATCACAAAATTTGTGCCTTGAGGGAAACTTACCAATGACATGTTTATTGTTTATGTGGATTGTCTGGAGGTTATTTCAAATTATTCTCAAGAATACTTTTTTACACAAGTTCATGTATTTAACATACATACAGTAAATGTCTAGGAAATGTTTCTTTTTGCATTGCCAATACACTCCTAGCCCTACTAAACCCAGTGGTGAGGAAGAGGGGGGGGGGGACTTATGGTGTAGTTTTACCCAGTTGTCATCAGAAAAAGAAACAATTCATGAGAGATTGGCTTGATCTAGAAATTCATCAGAGGGCTTGCACTGATGAACATATGTAAACTAACAAAGGAGCTTGGAACAACAGGATTTATTTTATGTTGTGCATGACCCTTTTATGTCTACATGTTTGCTATCATGCTAGAATTTGATAGACTTTTTTAGTACTGGGGAAACTGTTTCCTGAAGCTCCTTTCAATCTGCACTTTTAGGACTTACTGTATTGTGGAAGTGCCATCATTTCAACATACCCTCTACATTTATGGTTCCTAATCTCAGGTTAAGCCATGATTCAACTCATACAAAAAGATTGTGTAAAGTTATGCGATAGGCCTACTTAGTGTAAAAGTGAAGTGTCACACATCATGTAATAAATTTGTTTTCCTTCTTTGTAATTTGACAGATGACATCAAGTGATAAAGATTTTCGTTTTATGGCTACTAATGATCTGATGTCTGAGCTACAAAAAGATTCTATTAAGTTGGATGATGACAGCGAGAGGAAGGTTTGTTTACATTTTGTAATCAATTGTCAATGTGCAATGTACATGTCATGTATAATGGCAATATTTACTGTTTGCTTGATACGGAGGCCGGTCATCTCGCCCCCAAACACTCTCGCCCCCAACAAACTCGCCCCCAACAATCTCGCCCCCAAACAATCTCGCCCCCAGCCTTTGACAATCTCGCCCCCTGACAATCTCGCCCCCAAACAAAGTCGCCCCCTGACAATCTGAAGAAAAAATTGGAAAAGTCGACTTTTTAACCATGATGAAGTTAATAAAGTGTTCACTTAAAGTCGATTTCGAAAATAAAGGAAAATGCGTAAACTAAAAAACAAAGAATATGTGAATGATCTCCCTCGTAGTAAGGAATGGTACATGTTGTTGTTAAGATGTTCTGTGATTTCTTATTGAAAATTGTCTCTCACTCTTGAATAAAAATAATTTTTTAATGCACTCAGGGGCATTTCGTGGAGACAAAATCAAACTGTCAGTCATTGAACGTGTCACCTGACAAGCTGGGGTGCACATTGAAAAATGCCACTTTGATTTGATTCACTGATTACCGAAATCGATCGATCGCAAACTATAGTCCGCCGCCGTGGAAGAGATCAATGGGACGGTGGTTATTAGTTGCAGAGCATTTCACCCTTTTTTCTTGTGATTTTTCAATACCCTTCTCAAACTTCGTTCAGTGGATGATTATAAGCCGATACTTTTCTGACAAAATATCATACAAGTTTTTGACAGCATTGCGACAACATCTCCCATCAATTAATTTCTAAGTTTACACCCTAAGTCATCAGAACTTCCAGTCATCATCAGGGGGCGACTTTGTTTGGGGGCGAGATTGTCAGGGGGCGAGATTGTCAAAGGCTGGGGGCGAGATTGTTTGGGGGCGAGATTGTTGGGGGCGAGAGTGTTGGGGGCGAGAGTGTTTGGGGGCGAGATGACCAGCATCCGCTTGATACCATGTTTGTTAAAGAGTATACAAAAAATCCATCACATTTTCAGGTTTTAATTGTTAAAAACTCCAACAAAACAATTGACACAAACTGTCAGAGGTTTGCTGAATAGTGCATCTCATCCTCAAGTCATCAGCTGACATGAGCTGTCCCAAATTGATCATAATACACGTGCATGATTTAGGATCTCACCAAAGATTGAAAAAATGGCTGTCTACATTTTCCCCCGAAAGGTCCGAAGGTCATTTGTGGGGAGTCAAACTTATTGTGTTCGATGTTGCTCCCAATTTTTGTTTTAAATATTTATTTTAATCTAAAAATCTGTGGGCCAGTGAAAATCAGATCCAAATTTGCTGTTAAAAGTAGGTTGTCCAAAATCTATCACTTACAACATGTTTAACACATGCAACAAGAAAATGAAAGATAAAAGTTACAAAGTAGAGTGTCCTAAAAGACACCCAGATGGGCCATATGGTTGCTTAACACTCAACACCCAATGTTTGGACAATGTTAAAACCTGGCATTGGGCTTAGAGTGGGTGATAAAAGTTCAGTATCAAATCCATCAAATTCAAGCAAAACCATGAGATGGATTTAAATTGGCGCAATTTGGTTCTGTTAGTTTTGAATCAGTTTTGAACAATACTTTGCGTCATCAAGAAAAGCTTTCAATGCTGTGCGCCACCATGTGTTGAACTCATTGTGTAGTCATCAATAAAATGACTGGGACAGCATTCCAACAATCTCATGATCTTGCTGCGTTGTATTTTGGTTTATTCAGTCAGTTTGTTGTCAAATATCATGCAGTTTATTTTCCATATACCATTGACAGGTAGTCAGAATGTTGCTGAAATTATTGGAGGATAAAAATGGTGAAGTTCAGAACCTAGCAGTCAAATGGTAAGTGTGTAATGCTGTTGTAATCTAGTTGGGAGTTTGTAATTACTTGTCTGATTTCTTGTGCAACATGTTGCTCACAATAGCATTCTACAGCTACGAATGCAAACTTGGCTAGAGAGTCCCAGAAGGGGATGTATTAGTCTATAGTATTACATGATAGTATCTACTTTATATTAGCCAAAAATGTGTTTACATTTTCTGTCACCAGAGCTTGGAAACAATTATGGTGTCTACATTTGCTGTAAATTTGGCATTGACAATGCACACTTGCAACCTTTATGTGAAATTGGTTTATGTGAAATGTTTGGTGTTCAAAAGACACAATGTTGTCTCTCCCTTGCTAACTCCATGTTTCCTATGAATGTCATCTTCAAAGTCAGAAATATTGGAGGAACATCTTGCACCAATTTCAGCCAAAGTTTTGGCCCCCCCCCAAAAAAAAAGAGAGGGCTGCTTCTGATTACAAGTAATTTCAAAACAAGTAGGTAGGTTGGCAATTAATGCTGATTTTTGTACACTTTAAAAAATACTATGATTAGCTTGACAATAGAGCAAACATTTGTAGCAGCCTTGTGCTATCGTAACACAAGCCTGTAAACAACTACACACATCAATCACATGATGACCAAGCTCAATATCTGTGTTTGTTTTATACAAACACATATTTTTGTTATGGGTTGTTTTAATGCCCCAAAAAGTGTAGTATCAAGCCCTAGAATTAGGAATGGTCGAGTGATTTGAAGGAGAATTATTTCTTTTTATAAGGTAAATATAAATTGTCCATAATGTTAAAACTGAATTGAAGTGAGTTACATGTAAGATTGAGTGGTATTAGTATATAAATTGAATTTACATAAATTGAAACAATTTTAATGAGTTAATATCAGATCAGATCATGTCATATCGAGTATCTGGAGATCCAAGGTTAAAAGCACATACATGTATGAACCATAACGTTAATGATTCCTCACACTGCATGCAATACTGAGTGACATAGAATAGCGATAATCCAAAAAGTGTCCTCCCTACTATACAGTTTGCACAGTGGAATATTCAGGACTGTGCAAGTGCACAATTTCACAGCGTCAGTATCTTATGACACACCCACCTTATGCACAACAAACCAACAGGTTCCTGCCCTCATTCAGCAGGTAATCAGATTGCTACGACGAAGAACATACGCATTACAGCATTACTGCATAAGGTGTACATGACTGATCAACAGTTTGAGGTTGGTCAGCTGTACTTGATTGAGTCATCAACAGAAACATGTGGCGCTTTTTGGAAGGAGCATAAATAAAGAATTACAGTTTTTTCCCAGCCACTGTAATCTTATCAGGGCCACTAAAAAATATGCAGGCTACCATAAAAACCTAGTTAATTTCAACCCCTGTATCTTCTTTATGATAGTCTTGGTCCACTTGTTTCAAAAGTGAAAGAATATCAAGTTGAAACGATTGTTGACAATTTGTGTAACAACATGCTGTCAGAGAAGGAACAGTTACGAGATATCTCTAGTATTGGTAAGTACAATATCAATCAAGGTATTACTTGCTACAAAAAAACAAAAAAACAAAATATTTCTATGAGTAACCCGACACTCCTAAAGCTCTTCATTATCTTCCTTGTGGAAAGTGCAAATAAATAGCTGCCAACTATTACCAACAATTTGTAAATATAACAAATTTATCAATGTTTTACAAAAATACAAATAACCCATTTAATATTACGAATTCCAAATAGTCCGCCTAAAAACTTACAAAAACAGTGTATGTTACTTGAATAACAATAGTTTTCCATTTATAGAATCAGTGATGGACAGCAATACAAGCCAGAAAAGTAGTAGTTAACATTCTCAAACACTGAATTTGAAACATTGTCAACATCGGTCACTGTAGTATTGTAACCATAGAGACATTCATTGGGTACCAGTACATGATGTGGGAATGAAACGTGAGGTAACCAGTGCAAGTACGTTTTTCTAAGGTGGCTTCCAAAACATTGAACTTTTTATATCACAAATGCGAGAATCTTCACGCAACTTTTGCGTTGATTACATCATGTATTGTGAGGCCTAAAGTGAAAGCCAGCAGGGTCGTGGCCGAGCCAAAGGCGAGGTCCTTTATCAAACAGCCACGACCCTGCTGGTTTTAAACGGCCATTTAAGATCGAGGCACTAATCTTTTAATCCCATTCATGAATGCCCTTTTTGTCAAAAAGCGTAATAATGTAGGAAAATCCTTGGAACTTTTCTGTTTTTTTGGGGGGGTCAATTCCTGTCATGTTCTCGGCCTCCATTTTGCGAAGCGTCAAATTGCATGCGACGCTCAATAGTTGCGCAAACTAATAGATAGATGGGGAGTACCAGTGACATGTATTGTTTGCATTTTGCGTAATTTAGCACCTCCATAAGTATAAGTTTTGACTGGTTGTAAATACTCTTGGCCATGTCTCTATCGGCCATTTAAACACCCCCATGTGACGTGCTCTCGACCAATCAGAATGGATGAACTGTCTGGGGTATTAATGAACCCAATTAATAGCCTGTATCAGTTGTCTGTCTAATTCTGAAAAATGTCTCTCAAGTTCAGAAGATAACAAGAGTTACATGACTTTTGCACACACAAATGAATGTTTGCATTGTAAATTTTTGTGTAATGGAATGTGAAGAACTTGAGACGGCAAAAGCTTTGCAACTGTGTTACAATTCAGGTTCAGTGAGGAAAAGGTTATTCTAATAACTCTGAGCATTTCTAAATGAGAGGCACATTTATATAATGATAAAAGCATTAAAATATTGAGGTGGTTAGCATTATATGACCTAGTTCTAATGTTCCTTCCCAAAGCCATCCTACAGACTTTTGAAACATTATCGGGCACCCCAGTAAGCGGCCTTTTCTATTGCTCTTGTAATACAAATGAACCAGTTACTGGGCCACCCACTAATGTCTCAAAGTCTCCCATTGCCAGAACAAAAACAAGAATTTGAAAGACTTTGACTGTGTTTTCATTCACTTGTTCTTTTTTGTTGTTGTCAGGCCTGAAAACAGTCATTAATGAATTGCCACCAGCATCAAGTCCTCTTGCTGCAAATATCTGTAAGAGTATAACTGGAAGACTGACCAATGCAATAGCCAAGGTAATCACACATAGGTCCATAGACGGACCAATGCAATAGCAGAGGTAAACACACACAGGCCCAAAGACTGACCAATGCAATAGCCAAGGTAATCACACACAGGCCCAAAGACTGACCAATGCAATAGCCAAGGTAATCACACACAGGCCCAAAGACTGACCAATGCAATAGCCAAGGTAATCACACACAGGTCCGTAGACTAACCAATGCAGTAGCCAAGGTAATCACACATAGGTCCATAGACTGACCAATGAAACATCCAAAGTAATCACACATAGGTTCATAGACTGACCAATGCAATAGCCAAGGTAATCACACATAGGTCCATAGACTGACCAATGCAATAGCCAAGGTAATCATACACAGGTCCATAGACTGACTAATGAAACAGCCAAAGTAATCACACATAGGTCCATAGACTGACCAATGCAATAGCCAAGGTAATCACACACAGGTCCATAGACTGACCAATGCAATAGCCAAGGTAATCACACACAGGTCCATAGACTGACCAATGCAATAGCCAAAGTAATCACACATAGGTCCATAGACTGACCAATGCAATAGCCAAGGTAACCACACACAGGTCCATAGACTGACCAATGCAATAGACAAGGTAATCACACACAGGTCCATAGACTGACCAATGCAATAGCCAAAGTAATCACACATAGGTCCATAGACTGACCAATGCAATAGCCAAGGTAATCACACACAGGTCCATAGACTGACCAATGCAATAGCCAAGGTAATCATGCATAGGTCCATAGACTGACCAATGCAATAGCCAAAGTAATCACTCATAGGTCCATAGACTGACCAATGCAATAGCCAAGGTAATCACACATAGGTCCATAGACTGACCAATGCAATAGCTAAGGTAATCACATACAGGTCCATAGACTGACCAATGCAATAGCCAAGGTAGTCACACATAGGTCCATAGACTGACCAATGCAACAGCCAAAGTAATCACACATAAAACCATAGACTGACCAATGCAATAGCCAAGGTAATCACACACAGGCCCATAGACTGACCAATGCAATAGCCAAGGTAATCACACACAGGTCCATAGACTGACCAATGCAATAGCCAAGGTAATCACACACAGGTCCATAGACTGACCAATGCAATAGCCAAGGTAATCACACACAGGTCCATAGACTGACCAATGCAATAGCCAAGGTAACCACACACAGGTCCATAGACTGACCAATGCAATAGCCAAGGTAATCACACACAGGTCCATAGACTGACCAATGAAACAGCCAAAGTAATCACACATAGGTCCATAGACTGACCAATGCAATAGCCAAGGTAATCACACACACGTCCATAGACTGACCAATGCAATAGCCAAGGTAATCACACATAGGTCCATAGACTGACCAATGAAACAGCCAAAGTAATCACGCATAGGTCCATAGACTGACCAATGCAACAGCCAAGGTAGTCACACATAGGTCCATAGACTGACCAATGCAACAGCCAAAGTAATCACACATAAAACCATAGACTGACCAATGCAATAGCCAAGGTAATCACACACAGGCCCATAGACTGACCAATGCAATAGCCAAGGTAATCACACACAGGTCCATAGACTGACCAATGCAATAGCCAAGGTAATCACACATAGGTCCATAGACTGACCAATGCAATAGCTAAGGTAACCACACACAGGTCCATAGACTGACCAATGCAATAGCCAAGGTAATCACACACAGGTCCATAGACTGACCAATGAAACAGCCAAAGTAATCACACATAGGTCCATAGACTGACCAATGCAATAGCCAAGGTAATCACACACAGGTCCATAGACTGACCAATGCAATAGCCAAGGTAATCACACATAGGTCCATAGACTGACCAATGAAACAGCCAAAGTAATCACGCATAGGTCCATAGACTGACCAATGCAACAGCCAAAGTAATCACACATAAAACCATAGACTGACCAATGCAATAGCCAAGGTAATCACACACAGGCCCATAGACTGACCAATGCAATAGCCAAGGTAATCACACACAGGTCCATAGACTGACCAATGCAATAGCCAAGGTAATCACACATAGGTCCATAGACTGACCAATGCAATAGCTAAGGTAACCACACACAGGTCCATAGACTGACCAATGCAATAGCCAAGGTAATCACACACAGGTCCATAGACTGACCAATGAAACAGCCAAAGTAATCACACATAGGTCCATAGACTGACCAATGCAATAGCCAAGGTAATCACACACAGGTCCATAGACTGACCAATGCAATAGCCAAGGTAATCACACATAGGTCCATAGACTGACCAATGCAATAGCCAAGGTAATCACACATAGGTCCATAGACTGACCAATGAAACAGCCAAAGTAATCACACATAGGTCCATAGACTGACCAATGCAATAGCCAAGGTAATCACACACAGGTCCATAGACTGACCAATGCAATAGCCAAGGTAATCACACATAGGTCCATAGACTGACCAATGAAACAGCCAAAGTAATCACGCATAGGTCCATAGACTGACCAATGCAACAGCCAAGGTAATCACACACAGGTCCATAGACTGACCAATGAAACAGCCAAAGTATGAAACAGCCAAAGTAATCACACATAGGTCCATAGACTGACCAATGCAATAGCCAAGGTAATCACACACAGGTCCATAGACTGACCAATGCAATAGCCAAGGTAATCACACATAGGTCCATAGACTGACCAATGCAATAGCCAAGGTAACCACACACAGGTCCATAGACTGACCAATGCAATAGCTAAGGTAATCACACACAGGTCCATAGACTGACCAATGCAATAGCCAAGGTAATCACACAGGTCCATAGACTGACCAATGCAATAGCCAAAGTAATCACACATAGGTCCATAGACTGACCAATGCAATAGCCAAGGTAATCACACACAGGTCCATAGACTGACCAATGCAATAGCTAAGGTAATCACACACAGGTCCATAGACTGACCAATGCAATAGCCAAGGTAACCACACAAAGGTCCATAGACTGACCAATGCAATAGCCAAGGTAACCACACACAGGTCCATAGACTGACCAATGCAATAGCCAAGGTAATCATGCATAGGTCCATAGACTGACCAATGCAATAGCCAAGGTAATCACACACAGGTCCATAGACTGACCAATGCAATAGCCAAGGTAATCACACACAGGTCCATAGACTGACCAATGCAATAGCCAAGGTAACCACACAAAGGTCCATAGACTGACCAATGCAATAGCCAAGGTAATCACACACAGGTCCATAGACTGACCAATGCAATAGCCAAGGTAATCATACACAGGTCCATAGACTGACCAATGCAATAGCCAAGGTAATTACACACAGGTCCATAGACTGACCAATGCAATAGCCAAGGTAATTACACATAGGTCCATAGACTGACCAATGCAATAGCCAAGGTAATCATGCATAGGTCCATAGACTGACCAATGCAATAGCCAAGGTAATCACACACAGGTCCATAGACTGACCAATGCAATAGCCAAGGTAATTACACATAGGTCCATAGACTGACCAATGCAATAGCAAAGGTACCAATAATTATGTACATGGAGTTGCATAAACTGACCTAGCCACTAGACTGACCAGTAGCCCTATATAGGACTCTTCCTCTGTGCTTAACACAAGATACAGGGTCCTAGATATGAGGGTCTGTTTCTTGGGTGGAAATTTTTCAGAATTCCATAATTCAAATTTGCCGGATGAACATATCATGGACGGTATATATTTTGCCAGTGGGTTTTGTACGCCAGATATTGCTCATAAATCCAACATTTTCTTCAAGTAATTCAGCTCCCGACGTTAAACAGTTTCGTTTGTTTTTCCTCTTAAACAGGCCTGTCGTGCGTACGTGTACGCTAACGTGCTGGCGCAGGATGGTTACGTGTATTGCGTATTAATGTACTGTGTAATCAGTGTTCGGTGACGCTCAAACATGCATGTAATAAATTACGTATTTATGAGGAATATGAGGAATATTCATTCATTCATGGCCCGTCCCGTCGTAAACGACGATGGATACAGCGTCTCTCACAGTCATCAGTGCAAAGTTGAGTTGATGTGGAACAACCTCTGTAGATAGCAGATATCCAGAGGGAGCGTTTGCTGGAAGTTGTCTCCCATGTAGTGATAGGTATCCCAAAATCAACGAGGTCGTGTTTCAGGACATCCTTGTGTTGCAGTTTGGGTCGGCCGCGAGGTCTGGGGTCTTCAGCGAGTTTGCCTTAAAGGATGTCTCTGGGGATGCGTCCATCAGTCTGCCTGTGGACGTGACCGGCCCAACACTGATGGTGCTGTCTCAGCAGGGTGAACATGTCAGTTGCTCCAGTGACTGCAGGATGAAAACATTTGGAACATGATCATGCCAGGAGATACCAAGGATGGAGCGAAGGTATCGAAAGTGGAATGAGTTGAGGCGACGCTCTTGACGACAGTATGTGGTCCAAAACTCACTGCAGTACAGCAGGACGCTTAGCACACGGGCCACGTAGATGGGTATTTTCAATTTGATGGAGAGGTCTCTGTTACACTAGACACGTTGGCGAAGTTGGCTGAATGTGGTTGCAGCCTTGCCAGTTGGGGAGTCCAGTTTGGCATCAAGGGAATTGGTGTTGGAGACGGTAGAGCCAAGCTATGCAAACTTATCGACCACACTCAGAGTTGTCCCATTGATGGAGATAGTGAGAGGAAGACGTTGCCCAGGCCATGAGGTCCCATCACACCACTCCATGACCTGTAATCAGATTCTGTGCTTGCGTTGAAGTCACCAGCAAGCACAATGCTATCTCCGGCCGGTATGCTAAGCAAAGTATCTTCAAGCAGTTGATATAATTCATCCTTTTTAATGGGATCAGCCAACAGAGTAGGAGCGTAGATAAGTAGTTTCTTACAGGTAAGATTTGAATTACGGAGCTCTGAAATTTTTCCACCCCAGAAACAGACCCTCGTCCAGGATGTCAAAAGTAAAAGTCCTCCAGGGCTAGACTGACCTGTTAATTGTACATGATTCTTACAGTCACTTTTGTATTTACAGCAGGAGGATGTATCGGTCAAGTTGGAAGCGTTGGATATACTTGGAGATCTTCTCAGCAGGTTTGGAGGTATGCTCATAATGTTTGTTTTAATAAGCAACGTACAGTGTTTAGACCTGGTACTCTTGGCAAATAACGAAACTTTTTGGGTTGCATTTAGAGTTTCTGTCTAAACCTACAGTGTTTAGACATGGTACTCTTGGCAAATGACAAAGAACGGTGTATTGTTATGTTACACGTTGAAGCCTATATAGACCCAGTAACTGGGGCGCTGTACTCATCTTTTGAAATTTTGACTTTCACGGTCGTACTAGCTCCCCAAGCAATCCTATGTGCCTTGCTTGAGTTACATGTAAGTCAGAAACTTGATCAATGTTTGAAGTCTCATTTTACCTTTCTGGAAATGGGGGTTCGTAATATGAGCAAGTATATGTGTAGTTTTACTTATTGTTGCCCATGATCTAAAAACAGCTTAAAGACTATGATATTTAGGCGTTAGATCTTTTCTCCCCCGGAAAAAAACCCCCCCCCCCCCCCCCCCCCCCCCCCCGGTATCTCACTCGGTGTACTAAATCCGGGTGAGCTACTGGGTGTAATACATACTTGTCTGGTTCAAGTTAATGACTTACTGGCCCAGCTTCAAGCCGTTCGCTTTTGGGCCATTGTTGTCCAGTCCACGACCCTGGCTGCCCTTCTGGAACCAAACAATAGACACAACCTTAAGCTGGGATTAATCCACCACAGGCGGATGATGGTTCAAGCCTAGAGGCAATATCAAAGGCATGCCTTGTGCTGGCAACCTGGCTGGCTGCTTTCAAAACCACGAAAGCAAATCTGTGAGGTTAATTTGGACAATCGAAAAGCCTACTGGAAATCACGAAAGCAGTCATCATTTCTTTTTTACCTGATTTAAAATCTGAAATTTAGTTCAATATTCTTGTTGTCCATATTACTATACTTTTAAAGTGAAGATACACGATTCCGTTGTAAATGTTGTTCTGATTGACGTATTAGCATGTGTGCGCATGCAGGAAATGGGTAACAACTAATAAACTCCAATCGATTTGCTCATCTCCTAAAGCAATCTATTCGAGTAGAGTTAGAATGGTATCGATACTGTAATATTCTGTCATGTGAAGTGAATGAGTCGATAATGTACTTGGTGATAATTCTTAAATTATTGTAAAAAAAAATCGATACCAAGATGCATACTAAGCTTGAAGGCATAAACGAACGTGGCGAACTTGCTATGAACATTATGGGCGCACGTTTGCAGTATAGAAAGTTGTAACTGGGATGTAAAAATTTCTTTTTTTTCAAAAAAAACCTCCAAATGTCACACAGTAAAAAGTCAATAATCCTTTAACAATAGAAAGTAATCCAATTACATTGCCCATTATACTCCCATTATACGCCCATTATACTGGTCCTGGAAATATGGTCAGGGAGATTGGTTGGTAAGCTATTAATCCTAACCGCTTCACTAACTTTATACTTACAGCTCCAGACCTGACAGAGACCAGGTCTGGAAGAACGTACCGGGTGAAATGGATTTAAAAGCGGGTGGTAAATACCGGACAGGCTTACCGGGGTGGGGGGGGGGGCGGTCTTTTACCGGGGGAGAAAAGATCTCAAGCCTTAAACAACATCACAAATGGTCAAGTCATTAGCTCAGAAAATCCTCATTCCATCATAATCAGCCAAGTTATATGTTTTTGGTAAAGACCAAAGAATTCAGGTATAGAATTTGTTAAAGGTTATATTAGGGCCCCTTATACAGGGTTTGCCCTGAACTGTTTTTTTTCATCGAACCAGCAGGACCAATTGCCTTGATTTGTATCTGGTCCACCAGGTTTTTGACTGGTCCGTCACATTTGATAAAACTTGTCATACCTAATTTTGAATTGTTGCTATTTTAATTCAGTGAATTATGCTAAGTCAAAGTAACTGCATCAATAGCCATACTTTGTTATGTTTAGATAATTATTGTATTCATATAGGTGTATGTTTTTTGTTGGTAGTAAATAATAATAGCTTAACAGGGACAAAGGTCAGAAATGTCAGATGAGGCAAGTTGGAATTGATCTTTGGATTAGCAATAAATGGGACAAGTAAATTATTTATGAAATATAAATGTGTGAGAAAAAAACAAACAAGGAACTTTAAAACCAATTTGACAAAAAGAACAAGTTATTGATGGTCATCATTAATCTACAGTACCAGAGAGGGAGAGTTACGATTGTCTCAGTAGTAATTTTTTTGTAGCGAGATTCTTTACGATCTGATGTACTTCACTTTTGTGCGAAAAAAAGAAATGAATTAATACAAACTACAGTTGTAACCAGATCAGAGTTATTTCTTACTTTGCAAGCGGGAGGCAAAAGTTTAGTTGTTAAACCCAAAATCACCATTGCTCAATCATAATAAACAATCCACAAGTGTGAGTCAAACAAGCATACAAACTGGTTGCAAATCAGTTTGCTTTGCTTGCACAGTAAGGCTGGATCTGAATTGGCGGCTAGGGCTAGGGCTGTTAAAGGTGTTGGTATGGACGCTCTCTACTTCAGTGCATGATGACATGGTGATCCAGCCATATCGTAGCCTCCAATCTGTACAACGCCTAAGTCTGCATAGGCGAAAACCAGACACAGACTCGACTGTCTAATTTACATAGCGTGTAACAAATTTATCCATTGACTGATTTTGCACAGTTTGCATTGTCTCAAGAATGTTCAAAGTGGAAACTTGGTTAGAATTGCTAAATAATTTACTTGCAATTTTGTTTTAAAAGGGTAACCTCAACCTTAGATAGTTTTTTTTTAAACGTCAGAAGTCTGTAATACCATTGGAGATATTTTTGACAGGCGTGCTGGACCTCTTGGCAAGGTGTTTCAGCTGGTCTGCTGCCAGCAGATCACCACTAAAGTGAAACCCCGATTTTATATTAATAATGGGATAAAAGATGACGCCTTTGACCTGGTCCAAATTTACCCATAGCGACAACCTTAATCTGTCTCTATCCAAAAGTAAAGACTGTGTTGAACAGTTACATTTTATGATATAAAAAGATTTATAAAGCACACCTTTGTATCCTTCAATGTGTGTTAATGGACAGATCCTTACTAGCAGTTACAATATCCAGGACAGACTGGATTTGGTGCTATTATATTCCATGTATTTTCTGTTACAGAAAGGAGGAGATAAGTCAGTGGTGAACATTCATAGTAATTACAATGTACATAGAGTGCTCCTAACATGCCTAATGGTTTCATTTGTGCCTGGCTTTGACATAAGCTGTTTAGTTGGACGTTTAACAGTTATATTCACTGACAATAACATTGATTTGCCATAGTTAACATTCCTTAACATTTGACTTATTTCAGGTTTACTTATGAGCTTTCATTCTGCAATACAAAGTGCATTGCTACCACAGCTCAACAGTGCAAGGATGGCAGTACGCAAGAGAGCAATCTTAGCACTTGGTACGTTCAATTATTATTCCTGACTATTGTGTGATGTTTGAATGAAAGTAATTATAAATGAAATAAACTGGTTTAAGATGGACTGAAGTTTATACTGTGACTATGTTGACCTCAGGGCATCTGGTTATGAGCAGTAGTAACAAACTATTTGGTGACCTCATGGAGTTCCTGATGACAGAGCTGAGGGAAAACAGCAATCCATCTACAACAAGGACCTATATACAGTGTATTGGTGCTATAAGGTTAGTTAGTACACTGTACTTCATGAATGCACGTTTAGGACCTACATGTAAGATAATGTACAGTGTATAGGTGCTATAAGGTTAGTTAGTACTTATTTAATGCACTAAAGTTCTATGAAAGTTTATTTGAAATTTCTTAAGGTTTTTCTATAAAAAGTTGAATTGTTTAAATGACCCATATTTTGTTCATACCGTTTAGATGTTTGATTATAAATACTGATTCCATGCATTGGCCCAGTAGTCAGACTAGTAACATTAGGCATGTTAGGGACCACCTACTCTAGAACAGTCTCAGATCAGCCATTTCAATTTTTTGTATAACTTCATTTTGAAATCATGAAACTACCAGGTGATGAATTTGAATTTTCAATAGTACATGTACATGTAAACTGTGCAAAGTTAGGAATGATAAGGTTACCATGACACAGGTTTGCATCACTAAAATTTGATCAATCAGTTCTAGGATATCAATACTAATTTATAAATTGTAATTAATTTGAAACAGTCGACACGCAGGTCATCGAGTTGGAGAGCATTTGGAGAAGATCATGCCATTAATAGTCAAGTTCTGTAGAATTGATGATGATGATGAGTTACGAGAATACTGCATTCAAGTAAGGAATATACATTGCATCTTAAATACTTTGTTACATGTGCATGTGTACTCATTGATCCTGTAGTGTAATTGACAGACTGGATATTCTGCTAACATTGATCATGTAGTATGATTGACAGACTGAATATTCTGTGAACATTGATCATGTAGTATGATTGACAGACTGAATATTCTGTTAACATTGGTCCTGTAGTATGATTGACAGACTGGATATTCTGCTAACATTGATCATGTAGTATGATTGACAGACTGAATATTCTGCTAACATTGATCATGTAGTATGATTGACAGACTGAATATTCTGTTAACATTGATCATGTAGTATGATTGACAGACTGGATATTCTGTTAAAATTGATCCTGTAGTATGATTGACAGACTGAATATTCTGTGAACATTGATCATGTAGTATGATTGACAGACTGAATATTCTGTGAACATTGATCCTGTAGTATGATCGACAGACTGAATATTCTGTTAACATTGATCCTGCAGTATGATTGACAGACTGGATATTCTGTTAACATTGATCATGTAGTATGATTGACGGACTGAATATTCTGTTAACATTGATCCTGTAGTATGATTGACAGACTGAATATTCTGCTAACATTGATCATGTAGTATGATTGACAGACTGAATATTCTGTTAACATTGATCATGTAGTATGATTGACAGACTGGATATTCTGTTAAAATTGATCCTGTAGTATGATTGACAGACTGAATATTCTGTGAACATTGATCATGTAGTATGATTGACAGACTGAATATTCTGTGAACATTGATCCTGTAGTATGATCGACAGACTGAATATTCTGTTAACATTGATCCTGCAGTATGATTGACAGACTGGATATTCTGTTAACATTGATCATGTAGTATGATTGACGGACTGAATATTCTGTTAACATTGATCCTGTAGTATGATTGACAGACTGAATATTCTATTAACATTGATCCTGTAGTATGATTGACAGACTGAATATTCTGTGAACATTGATCATGTAGTATGATTGACAGACTGAATATTCTGTTAACATTGATCTTGCAGTATGATTGACAGACTGAATATTCTGTGAACATTGATCATGTAGTATGATTGACAGACTGAATATTCTGTTAACATTGATCCTGTAGTATGATTGACAGACTGAATATTCTGTTAACATTGATTGATCATGTAGTATGATTGACAGACTGGATATTCTGTTAACATTGTTCCTGTAGTATAATTGACAGACTGAATATTCTGTTAACATTGATCCTGTAGTATAATTGACAGACTGGATATTCTGTTAACATTGATCCTGCAGTATGATTGACAGATTGAATATTCTGTTAACATTGATCCTGTAGTATGATTGACAGACTGAATATTCTGTTAA
The DNA here is from genome assembly GCA_911728455.2 of Marthasterias glacialis. Lineage (NCBI taxonomy): Eukaryota > Metazoa > Echinodermata > Asteroidea > Forcipulatida > Asteriidae > Marthasterias > Marthasterias glacialis. The sequence goes on along the minus strand of OU452232.1, from coordinate 9,137,839 downwards.
CATTGATCCTGTAGTATAATTGACAGACTGAATATTCTGTTAACATTGACCCTGCAGTATGATTGACAGACTGGATATTCTGTTAACATTGATCCTGTAGTATGATTGACAGACTGAATATTCTGTTAACATTGATCCTGCAGTATGATTGACAGACTGAGTATTCTGTTAACATTGATCCTGTAGTATGATTGACAGACTGAATATTCTGTTAACATTGATCCTGTAGTATGATCGACAGACTGAATATTCTGTTAACATTGATCCTGCAGTATGATTGACAGACTGGATATTCTGTTAGCATTGATCCTGTAGTATGATTGACAGATTGAATATTCTGTTAACATTGATCCTGTAGTATGATTGACAGACTGAATATTCTGTTAACATTGATCATGTAATATGATTGACAGACTGAATATTCTGTGAACATTGATCATGTAGTATGATTGACAGACTGAATATTCTGTTAACATTGATCCTGTAGTATAATTGACAGACTGAATATTCTGTTAACATTGATTGATCATGTAGTATGATTGACAGACTGAATATTCTGTTAACATTGATCATTTAATATGATTGACAGACTGAATATTCTGTAAACATTGATCCTGTAGTATGATTGACAGACTGGATATTCTGTAAACATTGATCCTGTAGTATAATTGACAGACTGGATATTCTGTTAACATTCATCCTGTAGTATAATTGACAGACTGAATATTCTGTTAACATTGATCATGTAGTATGATTGACAGACTGGATATTCTGTTAACATTGATCCTGTAGTATGATTGACAGACTGAATATTCTGTTAACATTGTTCCTGTAGTATGATTGACAGACTGGATATTCTGTAAACATTGATCCTGTAGTATAATTGACAGACTGAATATTCTGTTAACATTCATCCTGTAGTATAATTGACAGACTGAATATTCTGTTAACATTGATCATGTAGTATGATTGACAGACTGGATATTCTGTTAACATTGATCCTGTAGTATGATTGACAGACTGAATATTCTGTTAACATTGTTCCTGTTAACATTGATCCTGCTACACAATGGAATGTCCAGGGGTGTAATTAGATATCACCCGACATAACCAAAAGAGGTAGTTCTGAAATTGTTCTGAAAGGTGTATAATCGTCCACCAATATTCAGTTTGGAAAAGTTTTTCATAATAACATGTTATCCAATGGGAAATGATTAAGGATTGGAAGTCAACACCTGCTTTTTGGTTTTGTTTAAAGGGACATGACAATGATGAAAAAACCATTAACATGAAAATGAAAACTGGACATGATTCAAAGACTACTGACTGAGAGTGGGAACAGAGGTTATTCTCTTAGTTAGTTTTATGTTGGATCATTTAAAAATACAAATTGAATTAAAGTTATGGTTGGATACATTTTGTCAAGTTTTGTGTAAAAGATGGTTATGTCTAGACATGATATGTAGAACTTTTGACTAATTTTGTGTTGTTTTGTTTTTCCATATGCACATTATGATATTGATATGAAGAGTGTTGTTTATAACTTTCAGGCTTTTGAATCATTTGTAAGACGGTGTCCAAAGGAAGTATCTCCACATGTTTCAACAGTAAGTTAAGCTTTAAGTACATGATGTTTGCACATTTACATTATCAATAGTTCCCATTCAAACGTGGCTCATGTAGTAATACCAGCAATCTGGTGCTGAAGAGCTTCAATACCGGTTTTAACAATTGATTATTTCACACAAATGAGTTTTACCCTTGACCTGTACACATCACACACCAACTGTATTGAACATCACATGGCATGTGTTGCCTCAGGTTTTGTAGCTTGTAGCCTACATGTAGTTCCTAATTTTATGTGAAAGTTGCCTCCAATTCCCAAGTATGAACCAGGCTTTAATTAAACCCTCAATAACAACATTTTGACTTGATGATACTATTAGTTATCACACAAGCGTGAGTGGAATACAGAAAAATATCAAATATAGCGCGTCTGCGGCCCATCAAACTATATTTATCGGTATTCCACGAGCGTGCGTGTGATAATGAATTTATCTTCCTGCTGACAAAAGTGTGATAATCACGAGCCTGATTTTGCGTCTCGCGCAAGCGCGTATGTACACTCTAACAGTACGCACCATTGGATATAAAATGGCAGCCATTGTTTATGGGTCTATAAACCACGGCTGTCAAGCAATCTGATTGGATGATTAGCGCATGCTGGATAATAAATACATATATATAGAAAGTTATATAATGAACTGTTCGTAATGGAATAGCCAGACAATAATTGTATACTTTATATTGTGCATCAGATTATTGAGCTATGTCTGCAGTATATCTGCTATGATCCTAACTATAACTATGAGAGTGATGAGGAAGATGATGCTATGGATGCTGATGCTGAGGAAGAAGAGGAAGGGTAAGAAGACTTTACTCCTGTACTATAACACTGTTTCACATACTCATATCAAACATGTAGTTCATATTGCCCTGCATTGATAGCAATGCACTCGGTTGCATCTTGTTGTATTGAGTAAGGTGTCAGTGAGTTGTGACCCTATTGCTATAATCTTGGTTGTACCATTTTGGTAGTCAATGTCACTGTGTTTTGTACAAAGTTGTGCTCATTGTAGGTGATGCATTGTTTGCACACTTCCCATAATTTTGAAGTGCATTTTGACCCCAAAATGGTAATTGTGGCAGACAGTAGCCATGTGTGGCAGTGGTGTGGGGAAAGGGAAAGTATACATTATTGTTTTTGTAGATTCATTCCCACCCTCTACTTTTACATAAACACTGTTCAAAGAACCTGTGAACATTTCGTCAAATTTGGTTTTCATGTTTAATGAAAAAACATTTTCTTTAATGTTTTTTCATATTTATACTGGGCTGACTTCAATTGTGGCAACCAACATAAGCAACAGTAATTTCTGGGGTCTTCAAATACTTGTTTCCTTGACTTTGATGGCATTACAGACTGAAGTATTTCTCTGGAGGATTGGTACTGTTATGAACTTATTAATCAGTCAGCTTTCAGATTGAAAAATTGGAATAGTCTGATAATTACCAGTCCTTTAAGTTGTCGTTAAAATGCATGTCTTTTTGGAAATGTCAAATGTGTGAGTGAGAACCACAACATTCTTATAAGAAATGCACAAAAACATGCACAAGATAAACCAAACCTCTTTTTGTAAACAGTTGTGCATGATGTCTGTGAGCAGTGGTTGTTAGCAATTATAGATACTCACTGCTGTACTGATTGCAGTTGTCTTCTCCAGAATACACAAGTTCATTTCTTTTCTTCTAAAATTGACCATACATCAGCTAAAACCAATTTATTACCAGTTAAGGTTAAAGACAATGTGTAGTTAGTTCTTTGATGAAATGCAATATGAGGTGGGCTTAAGTGCCCCAAAATTATTGTCAAAGAGGGCACTTTTCTTGAAGACATAATTTGCGCACCTAAACAAGGTCTGGTTATGTAGACAAGGTAATAAGTATGATCTAAAAGATAGGTGATGGTTTTTTTTGCTGAAAGGATACATTTGATGACCACCACAAATTGGATTTGGTTTATATTATAGTGAATCTGATGATGAGTATAGTGATGATGATGATATGAGTTGGAAGGTACGACGTGCTGCAGCTAAATGTCTTGAAGCAATTGTAGGTTCTCGACATGAGATGTTGAATGAGTTCTATCGCTCAGTATCACCAGCTCTTATTGCAAGATTTAAAGGTAAATCACAGTAGTCATACAGTGCATCTACATCAAATGAGTTGTGACAATTGCATGCATTTCTAGGGTATTAAAACTAAAACCGACATATTGGCCACGTTTTTAGTTCTCTCTTTCATGTAGAAATGGGCAGCCATCTTGAAAACCTCTTGACAGAGTGTTGCAAAGAATTGTTACCATTAGCCATTTCCTTCATGTCTGCTTAACCAAGTATGGAGCATCTGAGTACAGCTTCTCCATGGGATAATCACAATGTAAATTGCTTGATTTCAGAACCGACACAACAACTCATTAGAGTAGGATTATTTACCTAGATCATGTTCCCAACATTGCAAAGTTTCAAATCTTACTTCATTACCATTTTTCTTAAGATTGGAAAATGTCATTTGTAATTTGGATATGATTTGATTACAGAGCGTGAAGAGAATGTTAAGTCTGATATCTTTCATGCCTTCATTACACTGCTTAAACAGACTAAGCCTATAGTAACAGGCTGTTATGATCCTGACTCCATGGAGCATGAAGATGGGTGAGTCTCATTAAGATGAGGAACATGTTCATGGCAGTCTCAGTATCAATGTAGTATAGTGGAATTCTTAATCAGTTCATGATGATCCAAATGCAGTAAAATAAACAAAAAACTAATGATACTAAGAGAAAAGTAATTGCTCTATGAATGGCCACAATAAGTTGAGTTTCAACTATGAAGCACTCTATCCAATGGGCCAGTGCTCGCCACTCATATTCATGCACCTTGAATCTACATTAACTTTGTTACTAGTTTGACTCCAGTTTGCATGGTTTCCCATCATTTTGGGGTGATCCCAGATAAAAACAATCCCAGATCCCAACAATATTGAGTATCCTTGTTGAAATACTACAACACCAACAACTTCGTTTTTACTTTCTCTCTGGAAGTGTCCCCAGAAATCTACTGCTAAGTGTATACTGCCACCAAGGTAGACTTTATAATATATAATACATGAAAACTGCTACCCATTAAATGAAACCTCCAAGATATACACTACCATCAGATTAGAAGGGCAAAAAGAGCCCTCGTGTGATCAGCATTCAGTCTTTGATTTACAGTAAAGCTACTACTGTATTGTAAATGCAATGAAGACATCTGGACACATATTGACAAGTTCAAATGTAGACTGCAAGTCATCCACGTTGGGGCCTTTGAAGTTTTCTGGGCCAATCAGTAGCTGTGTGCATGTAGTCTCATACCGCAGACAATTTATTTGTTGTTTTCCTTGGTTTGTAAGAACCACCTCCATTTGTTCAGTATTGTTATCCATGGATTTGCATTGAGTAAACAGTCGGTATGGTCATGTCCACCCCTAGACAGCTCATCGCCCAGGCTTTGTAAGATTGGCTTTATTGTGATAGGGTGTTGTTTATTATTGAGGGTATTGTTTAGTAATTGTAAAAAAAAAATACCATCAAAATTCATCTTGTGTTATTGCTTTGCCTCCCAAGCAGCCCCATATCAATGCTGAGGCTTCAGGTACCAGACATAGTACGTGCTTTACACAAACAGATGAGAGAGAAGAGTATTAAGACACGTCAAGGCTGCTTTACTCTACTGACTGAGCTGATTAGTGTATCACCAGGAGCATTAGCAGAGCATATCCCAGCAGTCATACCTGGCATTCAATTCTCTCTGGGGTAAACTTTGTGTAGTATCTTATCATGATCAGTTTATCAGTTCACAGGGCAAGTGCAAAATGTATCTGACTGGTTTTAATAACAGCTGTTCATTGCTGGTAACTGGTTTTGCATTGATATAGCAGTTCCAATATGAAGATTGAATCACTGTCTTTCCTGAACTGTTGGATCCTATAGAGACAAGAATAGCAGTTCCAATATAAAGATTGACACATTATCTTTCCTGAATTAATGGATCTTATAGAGATAAGAATAGCAGTTCCAATATGAAGATTGACTCACTGTCTTTCCTGAATTGTTGGATCTTATAGAGACAAGAATAGCAGTTCCAATATGAAGATTGACTCATTATCTTTCCTGAATTGTTGGATCTTATAGAGACAAGAATAGCAGTTCCAATATGAAGATTGACTCATTATCTTTCCTGAATTAATGGATCTTATAGAGATAAGAATAGCAGTTCCAACATGAAGATTGACTCATTATCTTTCCTGAATTGTTGGATCTTATAGAGACAAGTATAGTAATTCCAATATGAAGATTGACACATTATCTTTCCTGAATTGTTGCATCTTATAGAGACAAGAATAGCAGTTCCAATATGAAGATTGACTCATTATCTTTCCTGAATTGTTGGATCTTATAGAGATAAAAATAGCAGTTCCAATATGAAGATTGACTCATTATTTTTCCTAAATTGTTGGATCTTATAGAGACAAGAATAGCAGTTCCAATATGAAGATTGACACATTATCTTTCCTGAATTGTTTGATGGTAAACCATAGTCCACAAGCCTTCCATCCTCACATAGGTGTCATTGTGCCTGTAAGTATATACAAATTCCTGTACTTTCTCTTCTTGTCTACTTAGATCTTCTTTTTTGTAAGAGCTGTTGTGAGAGCCAGCAATTGGATAAATTCATATAAGGGAACTTGAAGGTTATTGGAAGAGCTTTAGTACTTGTACTCAAGTACTTTTTTCTGTAGATGTATCTTGCATGCATAATTATGTACTCATACTTTACTCAGAGGAAAGAAATGTCTTGACTTTTACTCTTGTTCAGACTCAATTACAATTCTGGCGATTGGTAAATTTCTTTTTTAGTTGAGAATAATGTAGAGCTCTACTTTTGCATGTTTCCTCCATGTACGGATTGCTAAGATTTTGAAAACTGTAGTATAGGGATGTAGATTTTCTGGAAATTTATGGATTTCCAGAAATTGCATCAAACATTTTTTTCCATTTTACATTTATTTTTTTTGGGGAAAATTGTATTGCCGAGGGAAAAAACCCGCCCCTGACTTGCCCCAAACAAACCGCTTCTTTACAAACAAATTTACTGTAGTGATCTAACGCCTTCTAACGATGGAGCCATTGCGTCTTGTATTGCGCAATAGCATGATAGAATATGAAAACCAGTTACAAATGCCTTGACCTTAGACTACACTTGTCTGTGCATGCTCGGACAAAAACAGTTTTTCCCCATAGATTGTAACACGCATCATTGCTGGTGCACACGCTAAAGTTGTATACAGCATTGTTGTCGCTAGTGCACACGTGAAAGCCATTGACAGCATGGTCGGCCGAGCACAGTTCCTTGGAAATTTTAGCTTGTTTATGTAAAACTGCACAACGTGTTGGCTTTATTTTACTAAAATAGTGACATTTAGGATACCCTGGATGCTTGTTAAAATGTATGTTAAAATCTCAGCAAATGGAATGTATTGATGTGGGTAATAGGTTCTTGTTGTGTGTACTCGTTGTATGAAGTCTTAGAATCCCACTGTACTTCAGTGAGGGTAATTGGGCTGTATTTGATGTATAAAATAATTATCAGGTGACAATCTGTTATTGATTTGCAGCCAGTTGTGACAGCAGTAGGAGATTCTTTCTATAAAATTACATCTGAAGCTCTGTTAGTCACACAAACCATAGTCAAAGTCATCAAACCACTTGGTAAGTTTGGTCATTTTCTTTCATCAAAGTAAGTTACTAGAAAATTCAGTACAAAGTGGTTTCACATGTACATGTATGGCCAGCAAGTCAAACTAGCCACCTTTGTATATAAATTGGTACTGTTAATTGCAGATGGTGACATACGAATGAAAATTGTTATGTGATTGTTGATGTATTACTATTTGTTTTAAAGATACTGAGAGTGATTTTGACTACAGTCCTTATGTATTGGATCTATATACCTGTACATTAATGAGACTGAAGGCTGCAGACATTGATCAGGAAGTCAAGGAACGTGCTATTTCATGCATGTAAGTATTTGTGATGTTCAAAACCAACAATATTGGGGCCTTTTATTTTGTTTTGTTTCATTACGCATCCAACAACGCAAGCGGCAATAATAGGATGAATAAAAGATGATGAAAAAGTGTTCAGTTTTAGGTGTTGGAGGACAACCCCAGATAGGGAAGCCCACATAATGAGGAAGGGACTGAAAAGCCATTCCATATGCAAGGCCCTGGTGTGTTCACAGAGGTGAAAGGCAGGGAAAGAAAACTATAGAGTCAACCTGATTTCCAGCTACTTGAATATTTGATTCTTGTTATTACTTTTTACATGTGATTATTTAGGGGACAAGTTCTGTGTAATCTTGGGGATCATCTTCAGTCGGAGCTGAGTACTTGTCTTCCCATCTTCTTGGAGCGTCTTAAGAATGAAATCACTCGTCTGACGACAGTGAAAGCATTGACCATGATTGCTGGATCTCCATTGAAGATTGATATTACTCCAATCTTGGTATGTATGTAAACAATGAGTTGGCTTCATACAAAGGTACATTATGTCAGTAAATTTACTGAGACTGGTAGTATTAGTTAGTGCTGCAAGTTTTTAGTTAATTTAATAACCGGTTAATTGTTCAAATTAAAACTGGTTAAATGAAACCGACCTCAAAATCTTCTACTCGGTGTACATTTTGCGGTCATAAACAGCACAGAATCAACCCCCCTGTGCACGCCTGTAGACTTCAGAAAATGATTATGTACCGATTTTATGATTTGTTTCCAAGTAAAATTTAATGTTTCTTAGGCTTAAAAGTGATGCATTGACCCTCTGTGGGGAAAGGGAATGGACAAAGTTATACTTGCAGACCTGTATAAACATGGTCATGAAACAGAGTCTAGAGTGGATGAAAGACCAAGACAGAAATGGTCATCAAAACGTTTCTGTTAGGGATACAGATTCAGCAGCTTTGATGAATAGGTGATTGGTAACTGCATGTGTAGTGACAATGACTTTGTTTAGTAACGTACTTATCTGCAACTGTGATACATGTGATACAATCTAATGATCAGTGTTTAGCTTGCTACATGGGTTGATCATAGCTTTGAGCTTGCCTGTCTGTGTGCTTGTGATCCATGATGCAGGCACTCTGTAATTGTTTGTTGCTTAAAAAGACACTGTAAAGATGGAAAGATTCATGACATCAAGATTTTATGAAAATCTGGGGGAAATAAAGGCTAATCTGATTCAAAATTATGTATTTAATGTGTTGTATTTCTCGCTGTTTTTTTTTTCAATTTGTGTGATCAACAAGAGCAGAAAGCCTGATCCTGATGTTTGTTTGATTAGAAGCATAGACTGGCAAACTTATATGGCTAGATTGATCCCAGACTGCAATCCTGCACAAAGTGTGTAGCAGACCCTTTTGTATAGTTTGGAATCTTTCCAAAGCACTTGTAGTCAAAGGTGATGTTACAGTTGATACCGAAGTGTCTTGATTTTCTTTGTGTTGACAATAAAAAGGGACTTGTACAATATGGTTCGAAATTGGCTTATGAGGAACTGGACTTAAGTTCTTCAAGTTGATTCCCTTCTACCAAATTTGGTTATATTTACAGACTTAAATAAGATCCTGTAGGTTTATTATTTATTTTGAATTTTTGTGTGTGTGATACTACTGTCTAGACAAGAAGTAGCGCATCTTGCTTTGGGCCTGAGTCATGTGCAAAGTGGTATTTTATTGCTGTATTCATGTTTTGTACAACAATCAACAATCAATTTATGAGTCATTTCTTATATCATTGGTTTCAATAAGTAAGTATACTTGAGATAACAGGTTAGAATACTATGCAAAGACCAATGTCATTCACTGCTACGTGGACATGTAAGTCATTATCTCATCTCTGTCTTTACATCAGAGATTCTGGTTTATTCCACACTTTTGAAACAGTCCTGAAAGCTTTCCTGTTTCAAAAGACTCAGTGGGAATCTTTTATTTATTGGATTGATTTAATTGGGATATTTCTTTTCAGTTGAAGGGAGTGCCAATTTTAGCCTCTTTCCTACGCAAGAACCACAGGGCATTGAAGCTGTCAACACTCACAGCTCTAGATATCCTACTGAAGAATTATGGTAAGTTAATAGCTACAGAATAGCTAAGCCTTACATTCAAGCAGTATCTCATCTAGGATTGAAAAGGTGGTCGTCCACATTCCCCTACTTTGGCAACTACTCCATCTGGCTGTTCTAAGCCATTTAAAATCCTTCTTAGGTCATCCAATAGACAGGCAGACAAATGCATTGTAGTAATCACATATTATTCAATGCAACTAAAGTGTGTTCAACTATTGTGAATCTTTTTGAAAGTGGTTTTGTCAGACCTCGATCTTAAGAAAAACAGGGGCAGGCCTTTGCTGGCCATGTCAGAGAAATTGTACAAGGGCATACTGGCCAAGTTGGTAGTGACAGTGCAATTTTTCTGAAGGGCACGCTGGCCAACTCGACAGGGCATTGGTAACTTTGCTTATCAAATCTTTATTTAACTATGCAAATAAATGAAGAAATTACACAAAAAAATAAAGTGACAGCTATCTTCATTGTCAGTTAATTGTTATGAAATGCTGCTCAGTGTTAAGCAAGTGGTGTTGCAGGTTAAGAGTTGAAATAAAACTCTGGATGAACGAAAGGATTATTTTACAGTATGTATGTTAAGTTTTCAGACAGTGATCTTCTCTTTGATCTTAAGCTACATGTACACCGGATAAGGCGAATTGTTGGATGCAATGCAGTGATATTTTAGTACATTTGAAAGTCTGCGTCTTGTATGCAGGAAAATACGCTACATCTAAGAGCAAGTTCAAGTGCGCACTATGGTTAACTAAAGGTCGACCATCTTGACCCGAACCCAGGTTGGTCGAACATTTGGAACCAGCCTCAGGACCTTGGTTTCTTCCCTGGTCCCTGGTAGCCTTGTTTCATGCCAACCTGCCTGAAGCACAGAAGGAGCCAGTGACTCTACTGTAGAATGGTGCAAAGTCGTGGAAGTGCACGTATCAGTGCCGACAAAGAATTGTGTTTAAACTCATAGAGTTTAAACTAGACTACCTAAAGGGTCATTCAAGTGTATACGTCAGTGCGCATGTGCATTGCTAGTCAGTGGTCAACCACTGTTCGACCAAATGTGCACACTCGAACTTGCTCCACGGTAGTGTACCAAATGTGTGTGATTCTTAAATTTGCAATTTGCAAAACCATGGAGAACATAACAGTGAAACTTACAACTGGCTTATGGCATTGTACAGGATCAGATCAATGTCAAAACAACCTCTATATTTTTGAGATATGCCCACATTACACACAAATAGTGATTTCTCTCAATAGTTGACCTAAACTTTGTTATATCAGTCACTTCACTACAGTTAAGTATGTTGTTTTTATGAAGCATACTCTGTCTATATTTGCATTGATTTGTAGGAAGCTCATTGACTATGCCAATGATTGATGGAGTCATTGCAGAACTACCTCCATTAATCAGTGATAGTGATCTACACATCTCACAGCTTACTCTTCATCTCTTGACATCTATGTGTCATGTTCATCCTACAAGCTTCAATAAGAACAGAGAGGCCATTTTGACTGCTATTCTTACTTTGATCAAATCTCCTTTGTTGCAAGGTAAGATAATGAGAAAAGGCTATTCAAATCACCCTATTACTGCCACTTCAGTAATGGTGCTCTCCCAAGAGACTTAACAAAGCACTTATATTAGGTATTCAGATAATGGCAGACGCAAACCAATGATCAATGGTTACTGTACAGCATGCTTTTCTCCGTTAATAAGCGTTTTGTGGCCAAGCGGTTCAGTGTATCTGACTCAAGTTCCGGTAGCTGAGTGGGGATTTAAATTCCTGGAATATCATTTGATCTTTAAGCCAGACACTTTTCGGAATTAAAATTTCTAATTGACTTCTCTTCACCCAGAAGTAAATGTGAGGGCAGAGATGGTTGCTTTGATTGATTTAGCTTGATTCTCTGCATACTAGGCAGCACAGGCTGTATACGCCCCAGGGAGCTGAGATGGTTTAAGGAATGAAAAAATGGCCCATTGACTTGGTTCATTATACGCATAGGCCATGAGCATCATATAAATTAACAGATTCCAGCATTATAAAAATAATCAGTAGTAGTAGTAATAATAGTTTCGTTCTCGCCAATTAAAGTATTGTTGCGTCATGTCAGTGCACCAGCGCCGTATTTCGATTGAGATACGACCTTTTGAAACTTGCAAACTCGCAAGTAACATAAAACACTATTTTCGGAGACGTTGTTGCTGATGATACAAAGTTATGTTGTATGTTACAAATTACAAATTAGTTACTTAGTCTGAGCAACTTTATGTTGAATCTATAGGTGGTGCGCTTTATGCTATGTTAGAGTTCTTCCAGGCTCTTGTAGCAACTAAGACACCCAGGTTGGGATTTCAAGATTTGCTTCAGATGCTGTCTCTGCCAATATACAGCCCTAAAGAATCACAATCTTCCACTTATGCTGTGCACAAACAGGTATGTCATCTGATAACTGAATACAAATTAACCAATGCTTACAGCCAATATTCTCATAGAAGCACGAATGTAACTAGTGTAATTCTCTGATGTATGGTGCAGTCAGGATGAGTTCAACAGATGTCAGAAACTACAAAATCATTTTGTCAGGCTTGTCTTTTCAGTTTGCTATTTCTCAAATGACTGTAGCCTTTAGTAATGGCCTCCAAGATTTTCTACTTCAGTGTGAAAGATGAAAGTAGTAGCAAGATGCAGAGATTGTTTATTTTGTGTACATGTATCTCTGTCTACATAGTTGCACTTTGTAGAGCAATGGATTTGAACATTTTTGAACACCTAATTCTTGCAAGTCAGCACACAGGCTGGGAGTTTAGTTGCTGGGTTTTTAAAAACTCATCCAGCAATTGACAGTTGAGTGTACTTTTATGAGGAGCTTCAACACCTGCTTTGAAAAAACCTCAGAAATGTCTATGATGCATGTTCTGACAGAAGTCTCAAACTGTTAGGATGTCACTAATGACAATGTATGTTGTGCAAATTGGCTGGATCTTGGAACTCAAAGACAGTGCCATGTGCTTACTCACATGTTTCATTTGAGCGTTTTGGGGGATATGAGTTTTCTACCAGGTAGAGAATGGCTTGACTCTTTTAACACAGCAATATTGAACTATCAGTCAAAGTGCAGATGGAACAGAATGCCAACTCACACCAGAGACTCATGCTTCCCAAAAGTAATCTCAAAACATTTTCAAGACACCAGCAAATATAAAAACAAAAACAAAATTGTGCACTCAGAAAATCTCTCAGTTGACGTTCTGCTTATAGTGTCCAAAATATAAAAACAAGACTTTTGCTGGGATGTGAATGGCATACAGATTATACTAGTCTATAGTTATGATCAATGTTAGTACTCGGTACTTTCCTGAGTCCTGTGAAAAAAAATCCTGAGTCATATTCCTTAGGTGGGGTTTGAACACATGACCCCCTGCCATTCTTGAGCATGCAGTGTCTTATCAACTAGACTACAGAGATTGCTGGCAGCTAGAGGCAATTTTGAATCCTATTTGCAGTGGGTACAGTGACCATTATTTCAATAGATGTTCATTTTTACATCAATGATAAAGAATAATATCCCCACTGTGGGTTTTATTTCACAGGACTCGGGAAAGTATGGAGTTACAGTGCTTAACACACATCAGTGTATGGGTAAAAAAAAACCACAAATATTAGTCTATAATTGTTAATAAATACATAAAATAAATATCAGCAGATATAGATCATTCTTCTTCCAAGAAGCCTGACACTCAAGCATCATGTTTTATGGTAGCTTGGGTAAAATGTATACATTGAAAAGAAAACACTGTTTGCTCTAATATTTATTGTTGGTCTTTGTTTCAGGCTTTTCACTCTATAGCGAAGTGTGTAGCAGCATTGACTATCTCATGTGCAGCAGAAGGGTCAGTTGTTGTGAATCAGTTTGTTAATGATGTGAAGGTAAGACAGACTTTTTTCATCTTCATTATATTTCATTTTATTACAACTATACTTTTTTTTAAATGATGTCTTGTACCCCAAGGGTTTGTATGATTCAATTTGAATTTTTGTGTGACAGATTATGGACACAATTTCTAACCAGCCCCATTATAAATAGTATGAATTTAGGTTGTCCATGGTGAAAAAAGAAAACAGTTTCATATGCAGGCTTATCTCAATTGTGGCAATCCATAAAAAGCAATGGTTATTTGGGAAGTCTTCTAGAATGTAACCTTCTCGCATTGACTGTATTTGAAATGGAAATATTTATTTTGAGGCTTTGTAGTGTTATGAAGTACATATCAATCCTGAAGGTGTTGAGGCTTTGTAGTGTTATGAAGTACATATCAATCCTGAAGGTGTTGAGGCTTTGTAGTGTTATGAAGTACATATCAATCCTGAAGGTGTTGAGGCTTTGTAGTGTTATGAAGAACATATCAATCCTGAAGGTGTTGAGGCTTTGTAGTGTTATGAAGAACATGTCAATCCTGAAGGTTTAGTAATGACATTTTACATGTAGATAACAGCCTCAACACATAGTGGTTGCAAACGCTTCCAAGATTTGGCTGTCTTCCACTCAACCCAAAAGGAAAGACACTATCTGCCCATTCATTATCAGTTTGACATACTTTGAAATTTGCCTTCATAAGAAAAAGTATTATTGGTAATGGTGTTTGCAATGATCGATGCACATTTAGATTGACAGTAAGGAGAATATTCATTCTTTTTACACATTGCATATACAATTGTTATCTCCTTTCATCTTAAGAATGACACACCTGTAAAGTGTAGAATACACCCAATGAGGATACAAGGCTAAGTAAAATGTTTAAGATTGTCTCTGTCTATTCTTTGTTTCTGTTGTGTAGAATACCAAGTCCTCTGACTCTGTACAGCTATTTGCTCTCTTGTCATTGGGTGAAATTGGCAGACATGTGTAAGTTTCTTTGTGTGTGTGTTTTTTTTTGCTGACTGTTTTTCCCTTAAAGGGTTTTAAGTAAACATGATAATGAAACGTGAACATAGTAAATCAGGCAAAATTGTGTGCAATACACTGTGTGTTCAAAGTATGCATCGTTATAGTTATAGTTGATCAAAATGCTGGTTGCAACAAAGTTTTAACCAGTTTATCCCTTATCAGTTGCTGCCGGCATTCTTTTTTTTTGTCCCGTCCCCCTGGCAGGATTCTTTTCTTTGAGGGTACTGCTGGCACACAAAAACCCTGACTTGAGAAAGCCAAGAGAACAAAGATTCTCTTTATTGCGTTGTCTGTTTTGTTTTCTCAACGGAGAAAATGTCATATTTATGCACCGTGAATCGGCATTTGCCTATGAGTGGTACTAAACATGGAACCATTGCTCGGGTTCCGGCTCACTCTGACTTACCTCCATTGAGCTGAAATACAATGAATTAACAATGGTGGAAGCCTCTAGATGCCTCGTAATCCTCTTCTTGGAACAAAAGGACAAAGGTCTGGAACCGAGGATTACTCAAAAACCACCTCTCAATAGCGAGAAAACTCCAAAATATTCCAGACTTTTGGGCCTGTGTGTGGGTGAAATGAAGTGCTAGACGGCGTGTGTGTGGTCTGTACATGCTCAGCAGTGAAATATCCGGGTGACTTTTGCTTTTGTATTCCGAAATTACACAATAGCTCTTTACACATCTTCCGTTTCCAGGCAGGGGAAACATTTGGGTGTTCACATGTCATCTGGTGCCTACTGGTTAATACTGGTTAATATTCAGCAAAGTTTCTGCTGATGTTTGCCATACATACATTTTGTGTGTTCAAATATAGTTAGAAGTACCTTATGACAGTTACAAACACATTCTAATTAGTCAGTCTTTGATAAAGCTTATCTACAATGCGTGAACAAAATTTCAAGAGTTATTTTCTCTGTTTTTACTTGATGTTAGAAGCTGAAAGTCTGATGTTTGAATAATACTAAATGTAATATTTACTGGTATGAATCAAGCATATTGACAAGCTAATAATGTATGATAAACAAATTTTGCATCTCTTATCAAACCTTTTCTGACATGTATTTGTAATGTGTTTGTAATGTGTTTGTATTATGTTGTGATTATGCAGTGATCTCAGTGGACATCCTGAACTACAGAAAGTCATTGTAGATTCTTTTTCTGCTTCAAGTGAAGAGGTCAAAACTGCAGCTTCATTTGCTCTGGGTAAGAGTCACTAAATGTTGTCTCTTTGGTGCACACTCATTCTTAAGGAGCTTTTAGTAAAATGCCTACATCCTTAAAATAATATGCCAGCTGTCAGATTAAATGTATTTCATCTGATTTGCTTATCTAGAGAAATGCACATTTTAACATAACCCACCAAAGTACATGCAGTGCCACTTCCAAAACAAATTGAAAGGCTTTTTGGCTTTGCCCCATCTTGAAACAACCACATTAGGACCTGATTGGTTTAGCTAAACTGACTATCATATACTTAATAACTACACTGTTGAATGTACCTGATTTGATTGTTTTCAATGTAGGCAATGTGAGTGTTGGTAATTTGCCTCAGTATTTGCCATTTGTATTGGAAGAGATAGTGAATCAACCCAAGAGACAGTATCTCCTTCTTCACTCCCTCAAAGAGGTAAGAATCCTTACGTACATGGTTACAGTATTCTATCCCAGTTCTTAGTATTAGAGATTCAACATTTGTTTGAGCCTTAGTATCTGCTGATGCTCTGAAGACAACATGTCATTTTGACATGTACATGCCTTGTGTAGTTTCAGTGTAAAAACATAAAAATTAACATATATAATGCACCACTGCCGTCATAAATGACACTCCTGGTACCAAATAGACCTTAAACATTAACGTCATCATGTTGACATGTTAGAGGTAAAACAATGATGAAAAAAAGGAAACTTGAAGATAAGTGCACAGCTTCAGTCAATGATCAACCTGCTTTTGACCTCTATGTAAGGGGATCCCACTGCAGTGACGTCATGTGCAGAGGGTCAATATGAATGAATAGTTTAGATAACCACTTGCCCAAAGAAACCTTGACTTGACAAAGCCAAGAAAATAACGATTTTTTAATAGCACAAGGATTTTTGTTTTCTCTATCGAGGAAATGTTCAATACATGCACTGTGATTTGCAAAACCTCGGCCATGAGTTACGGCCATATATCCGGAACCAAGGCTGGATCTTCAGTTCACTTTTGACTTATAGTAAACAAACAATGGTGAAAGCCTCTCCATGTCTTGTAATCCTCTTTAAAAGGACAAACGTGTTGAAATGGGGATTACACAATAACCCCCCCCCCCCTCTCAATGGGTGTAAATATTCAAGACCATCTGTCTGTCCTCTTTGTGTAGGTGAAACAATATGGCTGGACAACCTTTGTTCCGGTATTCCGATTTTACACAATGACATGTTTAAAAGTTGACAGGACAATATTTGCATTTATACAGGACATCCAGTGTCTACTGGCTAAGGGGTCTTACTCAAGGGCAAAAGTGTCATGACCATGTGTTGTATGGTCTACTAGTTTAAACATATGCTAAGGCATCTGCAATGTGTAGGTTAAATTTTCCATCAAAAATTGGAGAGCGCTATGTGTTGTGAGGTAGAGTAAACAGCAGCAAAAGTTCAATGAATGGGAGACTTTTGAGACGATAGTGGGCGTCCCACAGACCGGTCCTTTTCCATGTTTTCATCACTGAGAACAATGGAAAAGGACCGGTCTGTGGGATGCCCACTATCGTCTCCAAAGTCTGCCATTGTTATATGTATTCTACTATGTACTGCCATAGATCATTGCATGTCAGAGCAGCAGCCCATCAGCTGTTAATCATCTCAAGCCATTTGTTGCAAGTATTTGGTAAGTTGCACTCATATAATACAATTGCTGTCAATTTCATTATTCAGATTTGTCACTGACAATTAAAGTATGTTTTATCCATATCTTTCAAGATTGAAAAACCACATTTGACTAGTGTAAGAATAAACTACTGGTATTCCTTAAAATAACTACCTGTGTGAAGAAGTTCATAGTTCGCTAGCAAAAACTCAGTAGAGAATGTTGCAGTTGTGAAAACAAATCTTGGATAACTGTCACATCCTAAAACAATGAGAAGTGTTTTGAAGGTCATAGTTTTGTACTACCATGGGATCATGCTATAACCCTTTCAGTCACATACTTTGTACACAGTTATCCCCAACATCCTGCATCCTGCAAACACGGCATGATTGTAGTTTTGTGTGTCAGTGAGTTTCATAGTTAAAAGGATATACTATTTTGCATTGTAATAGTTTCTGCTTGTGGGCACATTATATTTATGGCAGCCGCCATCTTGAAACTTTGTTTACTTTTCATTCAGATGAGCCTAAAAACATGTTGACAAAGTTGTTTGAAGGTTTTCGTTTTTTATTTATGAGTAGTGTGGAAATTTCTAAAGATACATGCAATACTGTGAACATTTTTAAGGCCAAGGAATCTGTGGAAACACGGAAATAAAAATCTTAGTATAACTTTGTGAAGTACAATACTTTAAGTCCTTTTATATGGGGGAATAGATTGTGCAAATGGCTCATGTAGTTTCACAGATATGGTTTTTGAAATATTAAACTTTGAATGCTGACATTTGAATTAACACGGTTAACATGGGCGGCTCCATTAAAGACTAACAAAGCATGGAGCGTGCACCTTGAACAGAGACTACGAACATCGTGCGGTTAATGTACATGTCAATGGGTCATCAATGTCACACAGCCACGCACACACAAGCACGTGTACATGTCTACGGCATTGGATTTTCTATAGTGGAGTTGGACACGTATGAATGCACACACACATTGTATGATTGTATGATAAGTACTTCTTAAAATATGAATTTTTAAAATTTTCAACTTCCGGTTTGAACCAGAAGACAAGGTCAAATTCAAGTCATGTCAGTGGGGCGTTTGTTCAGTTATGGATGACATTTCCGATGATGTATAGATTGTAAACATCTGTTGTTTACTTTAGGAGTTCTGATTTTTTGAAATAATAAACTTTGATTTAATGTAATTCGACACCTGATGACATCATGACATCTCAAAAACTGTTTTGTCTCCTTGCCATATGCTACCTATGTATGGAGTTTTCAAGGTTATATGACCTTCGGAAGTGTGCATTTGTAAGCGGACAATCGCCAGGGAGAAGAAGAAGAATAAGAAGTAAAACAAACTAGAAAGTTTGAGTTTGTGAACAAACTCACGGTGTTCGGCTTAATAAAGTGATTGTGTAATTGAAAATTTTAAGGTCAGTATTGTGTGCAAGTTTTTTTTCTCCTTGTACTATGCTGACAGGCAAAATATTTATTTGTACCTTTTGTTGATCTTTATGCATGAAGGTTTGTCATATGAATCTTCAACTTCCGGTTTTGACAGGAACTAAAGGTCAAATGGGGTCACACTTTGTACAAGATATCTAGAATTGCCCGAGAGCTTTAAATTGATGTATTGATTATTAATGTACATGTACCATGTTTCATTAATAAGATACACATTTTTGTATGTACAAACTTATTCTTCCGGTTCGACCGGAAGTGAAGGTCAAATGGGGTCACACATTGTAATAATATGTAGAATCGTCGAGGGCCTTAAAATCACGTTCTTATATTAATAAACAAATTTATGTTAATGAGAATTTTTATATCAAAAACTTCAACTTCCGATTTCGACCAGAAGTAAAGACCAAATGGGGTCACGCTCTGTGTAAGATTTGTTTAATACTTCAAGAGCTTTCATATGGTGTAAAGATCATGTAAGTAGCATATATGATTCTGTAGAATCATATGTCTGTGTGGCATCAATGCCCCATTGACGTACACTAACCACGCAACGTTCTTAGTCTCTGCTCAAGGTGCGTGCTCCACGCTTTGTTTGTCTTTAATACAGCCATTTTAAACTAAGTAAGCAGTGGCTAAGTGCATGCTTGTTAATGTCCTTACCCCATTGAACATCAGTTGATCAAAAGGATTGTTTTTTCAGATCGTCGTTGTTCCTCTATCGGGTGATCCGCAGCTCGCCATGGCAGCTTTCGCTGTTCTAGTTACCTTTGACATTAAGACTTCATTGGAAAGTGACTCTACATCTTTTGAAATGAACTGAAATATTGTGCAACTTACTGCCTAATTATGGAGAGACTATTACTGAATGTGTGTTGTGTTTTATTGTTAGGACCATGTTGTTTAATCATTGTGAATGCTCTGAAGAAGGAACTAGGAATGTAGTTGCTGAGTGCCTTGGTAAACTTACACTCATTGATCCACAAACATTACTCCCTAAACTCAAGGTAAGTCAAGATATTTTACAATGCTGGATAGGATCAAATCATTCCATGAGTACAATGATAACCGTCCTTTGCTGTATAAATGGTTAAAAATGTAATCAAGGCAGACAATGACCAAAGGTCATTTTGGGTCACTTTGGTCACCTAATCACTTTATTATTTATTTATTCATTGGTATACAACAATCCAAATAACCAACAGCTAAACCTGAAAGGGTCCCTTAACAATAAAAAAATACAAAGATGGTTTCAAACAAAAGTGAAATCATGAAAAACATCAGATTGTAACTTATTAATTAATGTTTTTTATGAACCCTCTCCTTACTGAATTGTTTCTACCAAATCTATTTAAAAGCCTATTCCAGAATATCTTTTAAGAGCAAAACAAGTAATACATGTGTTGTTTATTAACTTTGTCATAGTTGATAAATAAGTTTTTAAAAAGCCAAGTTGTTCTAAGCATAATGTGATCTAAATATTTAAGCACTACAAACAAATCATTGTGCTTTGTGTGCATCCTCAGTACACTTGAATGTTCTCAGTACACTTAACCAGTTGCTGCTGGGAATCTTTCATTTTTTCCTGTGCCGGAGTTGTGATAGTACCGCTGGCAAAAAGAAACATTGACTTGACAAAGCAAAGAGTAGCAAATATTATTCTTATAGCACTAGGATTTTTGTTTTCTCTATCGAGAATATGTCAAATACGTGTACCGTGATTTGCAAAAACTCGGCAGTAAGAATGTTGTCAGTTCACTTAAGTGTTCTCTGTATACTTATAATGTTTTCAGTAGATTTAAGTGTACATATTACACTTAACCAGTTTCCGACGGGATTCTTTTTGTTGTTGTCCCGTCCCCCTGGCGGGATTCTTTTGGCAAAATTGCCAGAATCTTTTTTCTTTGAGGGTTCCGCTGGCACAAAGAAACACTGACTTGACACATCTAAGAGAACAAAGATTCTCTTTATTGGATTGTCTGTTTTGTTTCTTGACCGAGAAAATGTCAAATTCACGGACCATGAATTGCAACACATTGGCTGTTACCTACGGCATAGGAGTGGTACTAAACACGGAATCATGGCTCATTTGCCAGCTCACTTTGATTTAACTCCATTAAGCCGAAGTACAATGATGGAAGCCTCTCGACACAATTGAATGTCCAGGCGACCTTTGCATCGGTGGTCCGAAATTGCATAATATCGTCTTTACTCGGCTTCTGTTTCCAGGCACTGACATTGACGTGTATTCACATCATCCGGCGCCTACTGGTTAAATGTCTGTTAGAAAATGTCTTTATGTGGGTGTTCAAACAACTGAGTTTCATTGACAAAACAAATTATTAATGTAAATGGGCAATAAAAGAGAGTTTTTAACTAGTTGCCGCCGGGATTCCTTTTTTTGTCCCGTCCCCCTGGCAGGATTCTTTTGGCGCAATTACTGGAATATTTTTTCTTTGAGAGTACCACTGGCACAAAGAAACCCTGACTTGACAAAGCTAAGAAAAGGAAGATCGTCTGTTTTGTTGCTCGACTGAGAAAACGTCAAATTCACGCAATGTGAATTGTAAAACATCGGCCGTTACCCACAGCATAGGAGTGGCACTAAACACGGAACCATGGCTTGATTGCCGACTCACTCTGACTTACCTCCATTCAACCAAAATACAATGAATGAACAATGGCGGAAGCCTCTCGATGCCTCGTAATCCCCTTCCTTCTTGGAACAAAGGATAAATGTCTATAATCGGGATTTTAAAAAAATCACCTCTGAATGGCTCAAGCATTCGACAGTGTGTTGTATGGTCTGTGCATGCTCCAAAGTTGAATAACCGGGCGACCTTCCAACTTGGTTCGAAATTACATAAAGACAGGGGAAACATTTGCATGTATTCATGTCATTTGGTTTCAACTGGTTAAAAAGGATTTTTAATTTTGTAGCAAACTGGTAAAAGAAAAGATGAAGTTAGGAAAGGGTTATTATAACATTATGAATTAAGGCGCTTAGAAATATATCATTAAGAAGCTATTTAGAAACTAATTCAATTTGTTTGAATGCAGGAGTGCCTATCATCAGATTCAGCATATACAAGAAGCACAGTAGTCACTGCTGTGAAATTCACCATATCAGACCAGGTAGGTTATGTTGCAAACAATGTACAGTAATGCATCTGTGACAATTGAAAGTACCTCATTGTCACAGAACATGGGATGCACATGGTAATATACATAATACAATAAAAACTGTCCAAACCGATCCAGAGTGACTTTGTTGTATAACTTATCTCCTGCTTTTGTCTTATAGTGTCAGCCCATTGATCCTCTCCTCAAAAATTGCATCCAAGATTTCTTGAAAACAATGGAGGATCCAGATTTGAATGTTCGTCGTGTGTCTCTGGTTACATTCAACTCTGCTGCTCACAATAAACCCTCTCTCATCAGAGATTTGCTGGATCAGATATTACCCAATCTATATACGGAAACTAAAGTCAGGGTAAGTCTGTATGTCAAGTGTTGATGGGTGTAGTGTAAGCAAGGACTTATCTAATGAGACAATTTAATGACTTCAGCTGTGTTGGTCTGATCATTGACTTACATGTTTGATTTCATTGCAAGTGTAGAAAGGGAGCAGTATGGTGCTATTGCAAGGGAATGTGAAGCTTATGAGAACGTCTTCAGGTTCACTAATCACCAGACTGTTGATTTTGCATAATTTCTGGTTGCAATTTCACTTTTTCCAATTTTATGTACACAGTACATGTTTGGTTATATTAAAAGCTTTAATGTCGGCTAAAAATCATCTTGGTCCTGAGGTACGCAAGTTAAAAGCTATATTGAAAAGTGTAAGGTCAAAAAATCAATGACACAAAACTCCCAAACAACAAGACCTAAAATTTGCTCAAAACATTTTGAGGAAACAGTTTTAGTAAGTTTAAAGGAATTCTATGAGATTGACCCTTGAAGGTGTCATTGTGATTTGGCGCAGAATGACCCAATAAGTATTCTTTTTTTTTGCAGAAAGAGTTGATTCGAGAGGTGGAGATGGGTCCATTTAAACATACAGTAGATGACGGATTGGACATTAGAAAGGTAAAATTAGTAACTGCTGCTTTTTATCATTGGATAAAACAAAACCTGCCCAATTCACCTGATTTTATCATCACAATCATGGTTGCACCATTTTGGTAGTCAATGTTGCTGTGTTTAATGTAGTGCCAATTTTAGGTGACACAGTGTTACACGCTTACCTATTGACTCTCAAAATGGTGAGTGTGGCACAGTTACTGATTGTCTTACATACGTGCAAGGGGCAATAGCAAGCTGATATCACTCACTGCCGAAGTACTGGAGTGGTGAAAGTTAGTGGACAAAAAGAAAAGCTCTGAAAGTACATTGTTTATATCAGTATCAGTCCTGCAGAGAAATACTCCCATGTGCATTACTGTCAAGAACAAATGATGATTTCAATAGCAGCAAGCAAGAAATTAAAAAAAAACCAATCATGTATGTAAATGTGCACAAAATCCAAGATAAAATATGACCTCTGTATTAAAAGAAATTCTCACAGGTTGGACTGATAGTGTAATGACATTTGTATTATATTAAAGTAGGAGATTTGAATGAATTTACTCTTTCAGCAACCAATTGTATATAACTCCATGGATAGTCTTCTTACTGCAAAGTAATCTCATGTGATACATGCATTTAGGGAGCTTGTGGAGCTGGCATGGAATGATTCTGATGTATTTGATAATATTGACTTATTACAGGCTGCCTTTGAGTGTATGTACACATTACTAGACTCTTGCCTGGATAGATTAGACATCTTTGAGTTTCTCAATCATCTAGAAGATGGACTGAAGGATCATTATGATGTCAAGGTTAGTCAACAAATCAATATGTCAGTAAGCCACTGGTGGCTCATAACACTGCATTAATAGGAAGCCACTGATGGCCCATAACACTGCATTAGGAAGCCACTGATGGCTCATAACACTGCATTAGGAAGCCACTGATGGCTCATAACACTGCATTAGGAAGCCACTGATGGCTCATAACACTGCATTAGGAAGCCACTGATGGCTCATAACACTGCATTAGGAAGCCACTGGTGGCTCATAACACTGCATTAATAGGAAGCCACTGATGGCTCATAACACTGCATTAGGAAGCCACTGGTGGCTCAACACTGCATTAGGAAGCCACTGATGGCTCATAACACTGCATTAGTAATCCACTGGTGTCTCATAACACTGCATTAGGAAGCCACTGGTGGCTCATAATATTGCATTAGGAAGCCACTGGTGGCTCATAATACTGCATTAGGAAGCCACTGATGGCTCATAACACTGCATTAGGAAGCCACTGGTGGCTCATAACACTGCATTAGGAAGCCACTGTTGGCTTATAATATTGCGTTAGGAAGCCACTGATGGCTCATAATACTGCATTAGAAAGCCACTGGTGGCTCATAACACTGCATTAGGAAGCCACTGGTGGCTCATAACACTGCATTAGGAAGCCACTGGTGGCTCGTAACACTGCATTAGGAAGCCACTGGTGGCTCGTAACACTGCATTAGGAAGCCACTGGTGGTTCATAACACTGCTTTAGGAAGCCACTGGTGGCTCATAACACTACATTTGGAAGCCACTCCTGGCTCATTACACTGAATTAGGAAGCCACTTGTGGCTGATGAAAAAGAAAAAACACGATTAAGAACAAATTGATCACCTCAAGGATCCCCTTTTTTCTTTTTACCAAAAGGGATGTCGAATGGTTTGTTTTTTCTTTGCATAATTGTCAATAAATCTCAACTGATGCTTGCTTTCAGATGCTGACCTACTTGATGCTAGTCAGACTAGCTACACTATGCCCACCGGCAGTACTACAACGTGAGTGAACACTTAGCAATTGTAGCAATCATACAAGATACCAATTCATCAAATTTTCAGACCATTGTATAGTCATTTTCGTCTGAAAAAAGTTAGGCCTGTGTATCTGAATTGTTTACTAAATGGAACAAATGCAAACTCATTTTGATAAAAGGATATGTGAGATCATTTTTAATTTTGGAATTCTATCTCTGCTATTTCAACGTCGCATGTATGGTGGTGATTGTAATGTCACTAGCTGCTTGCTGTCAATGGCGCATAGTCGCATCGTGCCGTTGCATTGTCATGTCGTGCTGTCGCACTGTCGCCCGGAAGCAGTTTTACTGTATTATTCAGCATTTGATGTGCGCCCTCTTTTGTCAAGCAAAACTGCTTCCAGGCGACAATGCGACGGCACGATGCGACAATGTGACGGCACGACACGACTATGCGACGGCTAGACACGACTATGCGACAGCTAGACGCGACAATGTGACAGCACAACACGACAATGCAATGGCACTCTATGCAGCGTGTACAAAACTATGTGAAGGTATGACGCTACTATGCGACGGCATGATTCGACAATGCGCCGTTGACGGCGCAAGT
This sequence comes from Marthasterias glacialis, assembly GCA_911728455.2. Lineage (NCBI taxonomy): Eukaryota > Metazoa > Echinodermata > Asteroidea > Forcipulatida > Asteriidae > Marthasterias > Marthasterias glacialis. The sequence goes on along the minus strand of OU452232.1, from coordinate 9,112,311 downwards.
GGCTAGGGACACTACAATCACCATCATACATGCAACAGTGAAATGGCAGAGAAAGAATTCCATATCAATAGTAACACCCAGTGAGATTTCGCATTTGTACCACACCAGTCAACTCTTGAGACGTTTATCAATGAAAATCAGCATTCATTGTTGGCTGCTCTGACCACAACTTGGCACAAACTATTTTATTAAGAATGACAACTTGAAACTTAAACATTTTTGCAATCATTTAAATTGAAAAATTGTATTTTATTAATTGATTTTCAAACTTATTTAATGAAATCAGTACAGATTTATTAGTGATATTTTTGTGTAACTGACACACAGTTATGCACTCACTTTTCAATGCATTACTCCTGTGTTTACACCTGCATCTGTATTTAATGCATTGTGCATGTAATTGCACTAGAGTACTCAATTTATTTAAGATGATGCAAGAAAAACAGGTCCGTCCATCAGATCCGAGATTAACGAGAGTTGATTGTTAATAGTAGTCTGCTTTAGGATTGAATGTAGATAGAGCAGACTCGTAAAACCTCAAGGAGAAATAAAAATAAGTATTGTCTAGAAAACTATTTGGTCAACTTCTGTCGGAAGGGTAGTACCTAAAATCTAAGACATAATTTCTTCATTACACTTTTATTAGCGTGACTAAGATCTACTTGGGAGTTTTTTTGCATCTGTACAATGGAAAGAATCTTTTCATACAATGAAAGGATAAAATCTTTGTCATCTGATTGGAGAATTAAACTAAATGAACAAACAAAATGTACAAGATTGTATTGTGGCATCCACTACTTTATTGTCAAAGAGGGTGTTTTGTACTGCAGTGTGTAATGCATGAGGTGGTCTAACGTACAAATGATCAAGTTGGATGGAACCAACATTTTTCTGGAATAGGCCATGTAATAATTTGACTGATGAATGTTGAGTGACAAACAATCCTTCACTCAAATGACAAGGATCTACATGGATGTTATATATTGTGTTTTATGGAATGAGTTGACTTTGTTTTTCTTGATGATGCATAGGTCTTGACAGACTAATTGAACCTTTGAGGAACACATGTACAACAAAGGTAAAGGCGAACTCTGTCAAGCAGGAGTTTGAGAAGCAAGATGAGTTGAAACGTTCAGCCATGAGGGCTGTAGCCTCTCTCCTTAATATCCCTGATAGTGGTAAGTATTCTAGTTTTTATAAAAGCCAGAGCTCTGTCCTTAATATCCAGGAATTAATTTCTCAGAATTGCTGGAATCATTATCTTTGATAGTACCGCTGGCACAAAGAAACCTTGACTTGACAAAGCCAAGGAAACAAAGATTTTCGAGAAAATGTCAAATTCATGCACTGTGAATTGCAAAAAGGATTGTTCCCTCAATTCTGAACCAAGGCTGACTTACCTCCATTGAGCCAAAATACAATGAATAAACAATGGTGAAAGCCTCTCCCTGTCTTGTAATCCTCTTCTTGGAACAAAAGGACAAAGGTCTGGAATCCAGGGGGGGGGGTGACACAATAACCCCTTGCATAATGGGAAAAAATGGTGAAATGAAGCATTGCACAGTGAGTGCATACTCTGTGCCCACTCCAAAACAAAATGTCCGGGCAACCTTTGTTCCGGTATTGTGATTTTACACAATGGCATGTTATAACATCGCCTGTTTGCTGGCTAGGACAATAATGGCATGTATACCTGTCATCTGGTGTCTACTGGCTAATGTGATAATATACAAATAATTATTGTTTATGAGTGCAATGGTAAGAATGTTTTCATGAGTGGAAAGATGGAATGTTCCATTCAACGAGGTGAAGCCAAGTTAAATGGAACATTCCATCTTTCAACGAATGAAAATATTCTTGCTATTGCACGAATGAAAGACATTCATTATTTGTTTTATATAACATCTTTGTCATTTGATTGAGGATAACACTTTCGTCTATGGAGGGCGGACGAGCGTGCAATAGAACAAATCGGAATGAACGAAAAATGCACGGTGAATGACGCAGCTTGCAATGGTACTTTAATTTGCTATCACGTGACCGACAATCCTCCAATCAAATGACAAGGATCTGCTTGGGTGTTATATACACTTATAGTGTCATATTTAAAAACTGCTGATTCATGTATTTTAAACAAAACTTGTCCAATTTGACTTTTTGTTTTGAATTCCTCTATTGTTTTTTCTGTTTGTCTCTTTTACAGATAAGAATCCTTTGTTGAATGAGTTCATTTCCCAGATTCGTTGTAATCCTGAGATGTGTACAATGTTTGACAGCATTCAGAAAGATACAACACTGAGTAGCAGTGATTCTTTGATGGACACTACTTAAGCTAACAACAATATTAACATTGGCTTGTAGTGAATGCCCACATACACAGGTGTTCAAACAATGTAATATACTTTTTGCAAAAGATCCTAAGAATGTAACATCAATTATAACAGTTACAACAGCCATACATCAAATTTCTCTATCCCATGAACACTTCACATAACAAGTGTCACATACAGTGGGATTGACATGGTTGGCTTTGAAGACGAGCTTTATTCCTTTTTAATGTTTTGAATTTGTTATAGCTCCTCCATTATCTATCTGGTAAAATTGACCAGAAATAATGCATGTGAGTAAAGTCAATATTACAAAAATTTTCATGCAGTTAACAGTTGAATTAATACAAGGAGATGTCTGAGACCTTTGATATATGTTGTTTATGCCATGTGTAAGTCCAGGAAGCAGACTGAGTACCCATAATGAATTCAATTAAAGTGCTACCACAATTTGTAATTAAGCAGAAAATGTAAATGTAATTGATATGGATAAAGCAACATGACCATTGTGCACATTTTGAAGATACATTAGGGTTTTTGACAAGTGAGAGACTATCATCCATGTTTTTAAGCTTCAAAATTTGGAAGGCTTTAAATATCACACAATGCTAATTACAACACAAAAGGTCCTCACAGTGTCATCACAGATAGTGCATAGTTCTCGAATGAACTTGCTGTTATTCATGTATGTATGCATTACATCTGTGCACATGACAGCTAAATGATAGAATGAAAAGTACCCTTAAATCTCTAACGAGTGTTTATTCTAAATGTTTTAAGTAACTTTTGTAATTTTAAGTGGTTGTATTTCTCATGCATGGACTATTCATCACTTTTGATTTGTTCAAGCACTATGAAAAATTGTAAAAGGGGGGAACAATTTTGGGTGACAATTATTTGTCAATATTACAAATACTCAGTAGGTTTTTAGACATGGTGACAGTTTGCAGCAGCAAGTATTTAGTGAGGTCATGTACACCAAACAGAATGATCTTACTGGCATAGTTTTGCTTTTTAAGTTGTCATATATCAATCTTATTTATTGGTTTGTTGTGAAATTAATAACTTAATGACAATTTTGAGCAAGATTGAACTTACTGATGAAAAATTGTGCATCTGGTAAAGTTAAAATAATATTTGTGTTGTTGCAATCAGTGGTTGAGATTATTGTGTATTTAAGCAGTGATGGCTTAGTGCCTCATTCGCTGAATGAAACCCCCAAAACTTTCATCTGAAAAGAACTTCATATCAGCTCAGCACTAATAGTAAAAGTTTTTCTTTTCTTTGTATTAAGTGATACATTGTACGTTTCTGCAGTCAAACTGCATCATCAAAATAATCTCTGGAAGGGTGCTCTCAACAACTTCTTTTAAATTTTCAGAAGTCTCCAAACACTTCCTGTGTATTTTGCCCTTGGATCAATTAAATGGCGGTAGGAAATTCAATATAAAATCCTGTTATCAATTGAGAATAATGTTGACCAGTTTGGCAGTTTGAGTCATGCAAACTATGAATTCAGTGATATACACAATATCAATGGGTTTGCCATGATTGTAAATAAACATCACGGGAGCTACAAAAATTTCTAACTTCCATGGCTTTCTCGTTTAATAGACAGTTCCGAGTTATTCCAATTCCTCCATTCTGGTAAATGAGAGAAATTGTACATTTTGGGGGACCCTACAACTATTTCTAACATTTGGTCATCATAGGGACAATGAATAAGAAAAGCAGAGGTATCAATTGAAGGCAGTTTTACAAACGGTAATGTACTTGAATCATGCTCAAATACATTGTAATTACTGACAGGCCATACTATATGTGGTGAGCGTTGGTTGTTGAGCTTGTGTCTCATAGTCATCCTCCTGATCCTTGATAGAATTGAGATGTGACAAACCAGTTAAATAATTGTCACATATAATTGTCCCGCAAACTGATTTCTTTCAAACATAAAGCTGTTGTAATTCTCTAAAATGGAGAAGTCTGCTTAGGGATGCAACAGTATTTTAACAGTATTGTTAATAATTATAACATAATACATGTGCATCGCTTTATATGGTTGTTTCAAAGCATTCACAATGGTGTGAATAAGTGCATTTTCCACCGAGTCTTGAATGAGTTGATTGAGGGCCAGTCTCAGGTGTGAAGAGGGAGCTGGCTCCAGAGTGCTGGTGCAGCCACCCAGAATGCTTGTTGACTCAGAACGTGTGTTTGTGTGTGGGCCAAGAGAGTTGTTGTTGATCGTAGGTTGATGAATGATGTTGGCGACTTTTGAGAGACTCTTGAGGTATGTGGAGTGCAGCCATTCCTTGATTTCTATGCGAGGAGAATTTTGAAATGATTTGTTTGAAAATACGGCAGCCAGTGAGTGCAATCAGCTCGACATGTTCGTTAAGTTTTGCTCTCACAACCATGCATACTGCAGTGTTCAGTATGCGATTAAGTAGTGTTTCCTGAGGTGTACAATTTGAAGAGACCTAAGAGCAAATGCCTATGTCTAATGAAATCTGAGACCAAAAATAACCCCATTACAAGACCAGATATCAGCCGGGACAACAGCAGATGGATACGGTGCGCATGAAGGTAGAATTATAAGAAATCCATGATGGCCTCCCTTTTACACATATTCCAAATTGCCAGCATCATTTTTTGTGTTCTTCACTACATACAGACTAATCTGAGCAGCTCGTTCATGGGCATTTAAACCACCGCAACTATGGCCGCCGCATGCAAGCGTTGAGGCACACATACTGCAAATCCTCCATGCTGATTAGTACATATGCACACTGATGTGCACGTCTTGTCACAACGCGTGCGGAGACCATTGCTGCAGTGGTGTCAAACAGCTTTTCTCTGATTGGTGTATATAACATATTCAGATTGGTGCCTATGAGATTACATAAGCCTCCCGACTATAATATTATGCTTCACAGCCAATGCTTCACAGTCAATATTGTCATTAACTGTATAGGCCAGCAAAGACAGTTCTTGAAAAAATAGTACGAAACAAGAAACTTCCCCTAGTGTATTTTGTACATTTCCTCCAGATTAGGTTCCTAATCCTCCAATCTAATTTTGCAAAAAAAGTACTCATAATGCAGGCATGAAACTTTTCAATTTCAAAAACCAAGGAAATAGCCAAACACACATAACTTTGTACAGTGTTTTCCATTCTCTATGGCAGTAAAAGTAAAGAAAAAGAAGAAATCGGCTGATTAGCTGAGAAGTTGCAAGTTGCAATTAGTTCCTATCACAATCTATAGACTGTGAAGATTTGTGGAATGCTAAAGGAAGTGCAGCTAGCCAGTTCAGATACATCATGACAAGTTGTTGTTCAGGAGTTTAGGGAACAAGTGCGAGGAAGAAATAATAAACATTTTGATTTAACTCACTATTCTCTCCATACTGTCAAAAGAATTTTCTCAAAGAATTACACTTCAAATAAAAAAGGAAGAAACTTTTAGTTTATGTCTTTCTTTCAGGCATGTTTTATTTAACACTGGATAGGTTACAATCAGTAAGAGACATGTAACAATAGTTCATCACAAAAATGATTTACTCAGTAATATGAATGTCAGCATGACATTTATTTTTTAAAAATATCTTAATTTCGTCTGTCGTGTGATAAGTGAAAACAACAGGAAAACTATTTTTTAATAACTCCAGATAGCAAACTTTGATGATGAGTAGCAGAACCCTCTCAGTCCTATTCACTTTGTTCCTCAACCAAGTATCCTTCTTATGGCAAGGCTTTGGTTTAAATGTAACATCAATGCAGGAAAAGCATGGCAACTGGGTTAAGCGATACAGATAAAACTGGACTGTATCAGTAACTCCTCATAGATTATTGTTTGTTTTGATGTTTGATGATGGTCCTATTGTTAACATGCTTGATGTAACCATGAAAGGGAAGAGTGACTAGTCAAAGAGTCCAAATCCCATATCATCATCAGATTCCTCCTCTTCAGGTTCAGGTGCCTTCTCTTCCTTCTCAGCTGCTTCTGAGACAGGTGCAGCAGGTGCCAAGGAAGCAAATGCTGATGGATCTGCCAAATACGCCTTCATCTACAAGAAAATATGAAACCAATATTACATATTTCCTACTGTAATATTTGGAATATAAGCTGCACCATAAAGCGCCAAACGTGTCTGCATTGCACAACTGGTGCACTGTATAACACAATACATTATCGTACAGATCAATCCTTTTTTATTATAGGACAGATTATTGCATATATTATTTCAGTTCTTGTGGACTAGTCAGGGTGCAAAAAATGCCAACGGTAGTGCGAAACCTTGTCCGTAACGAAATAAGCTGCCCAACAGAGCATGGAATTTCTTTGTTCTGATGCTGCATCAAAATTACAACCAACTTTTGACTATGGAGACCATAAAACCATCTTCAAATGCATCAAAAGTACTTTAAATAAGTATAATTTGTTAAAATAAAATAATAACTTATTACCGTCTGAAAGCATTTGAATTGCGGTAAATTTTTAAAATGATGTCAATGTGTGTAGTGGAAGTTCAATAATTTTCCCTTGCTTCAGTGTTTTCATTGAGCTTCTCTCATGCTACATACGTTACGTGCTGTACACACGGCCAAATTTGCACAGACGTTGGCAAGACTCAACTAGTGATTTGTAGTGTGATGTTCAATGTTCAAATGAGTACCTAACAAGACCACCAAGTTGAGCACACAACCACGACAGCACTTGTATTGTACCAGTGTACATATCAACAATTTGCACGACTAAGAAAAAACCTTGAAATGAGAATCTGTAATTGTTTCTTTTTTTCTCTCTTTTATTTGTAAATGTTGATTGGTAATTACATTGAAGTCAGACAATATGATGTTAGTCAAAATTACAAAGGTCACTTTACATGTATAAGCTGCCTGAAAATGACAGTAATGTTTTAATAAAATCAAGTTAGTGGTGGACTGGATGCACTGATTCAGACAGCAAGTATGTGCAGATATTACTCTTGATCTGGTACCGATATTAGTGGGTTCTGCCATTGCTGGCACTAATACCATCTGGTAACAAACTCAAATCATTAATTGTCATCACTATCAGAGATTCGCCCACTCAACTCTAAAATGTCTTATTTTTACTATGTATGAGAAAAAAATAATATAAAAAAACAATAAAAAAAAAAATTTAAAAAATGGCTTTAAAAGATTGTGTCTGGGAAATGAATAGATCTGTTTCCATGGCAATGGGTCACTATAAATTTTATCACCTTTGAATATATACTTTCGTTTCATCTATAGACCAATGGTCAACAAATCTTTTTGCACTCACAATGAACGGTATAAAGCTTTAGTAAAGTAAATATGTTTCTGTCAACATTTCATCAACAGTCTTGGGAAGGGGAAAAAAAAAATTACGACAAACCTGCTCAGCTTCCTTGAACTCAATGTCAGTTGCACAAGCAATAGCAAGGACTCTCTTAAAGCCATTGATGATAGAGTGTGGTACGCTAGCTTGGGTTGGATATCCAATCTGTAAACACACACTGGCTACTCGACGTACACCCTAGAAATGTAAAATCATAATAACCTTAACAAATTCCTCCACCTTATTTTAAAAACCCTGGTGAGAGTCATGACTGACCAACAGGTCTGAAATGAGGATCCAAATATTAGGAGGTATGCTGAAATGGTGGTATTTGCACTTTTTGACAGCCCCTTGAGTTAAAGATTTCAAGGAGCTTTTGAGAACATTATCCTTAGCACTACAGAAGTAGATCAATAAGCAGGATGCCTTTGTATCTGGAGATAGTCAGTATTTTTGTTTTCACCAGTCAGAGATAAGAAAGTCTGAATTCACATTAACTTTTGAAATTTCTCTCCTGAAAAAAGGGAAAGGTACAACAGATTTTGAAATGCTTGTTTCTAGATCAAATATAAATACATGATTCAAAGTTTTACTGATTTTTGTTTCAAATGTATCTGGCTTTACCAAAGAAGTCTTAATGAAACAAACGATCAATATAAGCACCTATGTGATTACTGCTAGTACACTGTACATTACTTTTGGATGGCATTATTGCCTTTTGGGTCCAAATTCTTGATTCTACTTACTGTGGAATTCTGCACGTATGGCCCATAGAATTAAGTGCGTTATATGCTTTATGGGTCACTGTAAGCCCAGAGTTTTGGGGTAAGCAGAGCCATAAAATTGGACCCTGGTGGTGCCTAGTCCATTTTTGAACTGGTTTTAGGACGAGTACATTTCTCCTTATTCTTAAAAAGAATTTCCAAGAAAATAATCAACCAACCTGTGAAAATACAAACTGTAAATATCAATGAAGTGGATTGTGTACCAGTTCTCTTACAAGTAAGCCTGTGCCGGTTACACCTAAACCGTAAAACAAAATTCACTCGAAAGTGCCCAAAACGCACACCACATTGCGATCACGATGTACACAATGCAGAATGAAATATCTAAGCGACATGTAGCATTCGCATCGTTTCCAATAATTTACAGGCTGATAGTCTTTGTTATCTCACTACTTCACGTGTTGCATTAAATTCAAGAAACATTGAACGCTTGAGTGCACTTTCAAAACAACGCGAAAGAATGGGAATGTAAGCCCTTTATTGCTGATTTTTTTTTTATGGAAGTCGCCAGACACACAAGGCAAGTAAGCCACTCGACGTGTGGGCTACAAATCAACTGTTCTATCCAGGGGCCGTTGCCACATACTCCTGGGGCTGAAACAGGGTAACCCCCTTTACAGTCCGTAAGGATGTAGGCTTAGGTATCATCTATCAGAAGCCTGGCTGGTAGAGCAGAAGGCTCTACCTCCCCAACTTTTACGGAGCAATTATGGTTAAGTGCCTTGCTCAAGGACACAAGCGTCATGACCGGGACTTGAACCCACACACCGATGACTCAGCCACCAATCCGACGCACTAACCACTTGGCCACCGGAGCTTGAGTCCGACGCACTAACCACTCGGCCACTACACGCCACATTACACTAGTGCATTATGACAAAACGCCTTCACCTAAGACTAGACGGATCTGCCCATGCTCGAGACATTGCTGGTGCACAAACTGCTAGATGTTTACACAGCATTGTCATCGCTGGTGCACACGCGAAAGCTGTGGAAAGCATGGTCAGTGGAACAAGTTCTCCGGGAATTGCAGGGTGTTTACGAAAAAACACGCAAAACGTAGGCTTCATTTAGCTAAAATGACTAAAATGATAACATTTACAATACCATGGATGAAAGGAAAGAGTTTTTTACAGTAAAATGTAAGATCTGTTACTTTTTTTTTGTTTTTTTGTGCGGCGATTGCTTGAAGTCAAAATGCTGTGATGAAGTCGCAATGTTTTGAGTACACGTTTTGTCGTCAAGTCAACATGTAATTTTCAACACTAAATTTTGTTTCTGAAGCAGACGGTTACACGTGTAACCGACCATTTCAGACACAGTTACACGTTTGCAAAAATAAGCGTAAACGCATAGGCTTACATACAAGGCAATATTTCTCAGGACAACTGATAATGAAAATTTTAGTTTTTTTATCATTACCATTCATAGTGTGCATGAGAACATGACACTTACCTCAGAAAACTTAGTCCTGATGTCTTCATCAGTTATATCCAAGATACTGGGATGAAACACAGTGCCTCCCTCACACACTGCCAACAAAACATTTAAGATAAATAGTAACCATACAAAGCAACCGTTCAATAATTTACTGTCATCAGTTCCAACAAGTTAACTGTAGCTTTAAGCATCATAAGTGCCGTTAGGTAGATTGCAACACTTCATCAAAACATATAATCAGTAATGCAGCTAATCCTACCCCAAATGGAGGACATTTTGAACACCAAATGGTTAACACAAAATGGTAAACACAAAGCAAACACAACATTTTGGATTTTTTAAGCAAATAAGAAAGGAACTATTTAACAACTGAGCGATGTTTCATATTGATAAAAGTTTTGTTTCAGAAATCTGAAACTATAAACATATCTACAAGTAATTCATTTTATTGATTAGCTCATTGCCACCGTATTTTCCAAGTCCAAACTCCTACAGCTATCGTTTTTTTCTTTTGATAAAGGCATAGTATGAACACTAACTATACAATAAACAAAATGGACATCCAATAAAGAGAAGCTTTGTTCTCTTGGCATTGTCAAGTCAGGGTGCATTTGTGGCAGCTGTATTCTCAAAGAAAAGTGATTCCACCAGGGGAACGGGGGGAAAAAAAATTGTAAAAAAATCCCATCGGTAACTGGCTGACAAAACTAGATGTAAATGAAATGCTTCAATACATAATTGAGTTAACACAAACAAGTTTTTATGTAAAACCCGGTTACAACATTGTTTTAGCAACATTTTTAAAGCTCGTTACCCGAGGGCGCTTTTAAATGATGTAATGATGTCATCAGGTTTTAACTTAAAAAAGCAAAGGTTCAATTATCAATTCACAATGAAATAATGTCCAAAGCTCCTTTTGTATTGCCAGCAGAGCTGAAACGATGGCTTTAAGAAAAAAATATATTTCTACCTCTAGTTTGAACTGGAAGTAACGGTCGAATTGTGGTCATATTTGTGCATAATTTTTAAAGTTTTAAATATCTTTCTGAGGAATTTTTTTAAATAATTTCCTTTGAATTGAATTGGACACCTGGAGATGTAATTTTTCAAGTCCCGTCTTCATCTTGAGGTTCAGGTATTAGCCCAAGATTCAAAGTTCAAATCAACTTCAATCTTGAGTTATCTTTTGATGAAGAGTTTGGATTAATAAAGACAGTGAAATGTAACAATGGTCTTTTGGGGACACTGTAACATGTGCTTTTTCGATCGCACGAAAAACAGCACCTTCTTTTACACAAATATTCAAGGTGAAATTTTGTTCAATAATTTTTGAGTTTCAAAATAATACATTTGTTAACCTTGTCATAGTTTGTTTAAATGCCAAAACATCATTGTTTATTCAAAAATCTAATGAGCAAATTGCATTTCATACAATGAAACCATGTCCAAATAACCTTTCATGCTGGCTGCAAAGCTAATATTATTACTTTTGAATACATCTAGAAAGTTTGGTTTATTTTGTAAAGGATAAAATTATCTTTCGAATGATTTACACATTTGTGTGTTTGCTTTTACTAATTTGAAGCTTTGAGCTCGTGAAGATAACGGCACAACAACTAAATTAGTGAGCCTGTAATGTGTATATGGATTGCATTAGCATAGTACGGAAAGTTGTGCACACAACTTTTTCAACTGTAGCGTCGTTTCAAACCAGAACAAAATGTTAAGAAAGTGATTGAAATAAATCAAACCATACATTTGGAAGTGACCACTAATGTCTTTAGTATTTACAGATAACAATTGTATTCCTTTGGAGTGTAAATTACTTGTAATGTGTAAAAACATCACAAAAGCACAACGAAAAGTAAGCATAGTCGCTGTCCACTGTTTACATTATTGTGCGTAAACTACATGGAGAAACTAAATCGCTGACTTTGATTTCCAACCTTTGAACCTTTGGAAGTGGATCATTCTATTTTTTTCAATGGTGACCATAGGTTGTATTTGGACCAACAAGGTCCTCAGATCACGCTCTATCTACGGCTGTTTATTGTGATCCCCTAGCATGTGTAAAACCCAAGATACAAAGTGTTTTGTATCCCACAATGGCAAGTGCAGGAAGCAGTAGCCACATATGACATTGGTTCAAGAGGTCAATAGGAAGTTCATCACACCAAATATTAAAGTAGTTTCAATCATGCTGAACAAACAGAGTGAGCATATAGTGGCAAAGCTGAGAAGTTATGATGGTCACATTAAAAATAAAGATTTTATAAAAATTAAAAGCCAATGTGCACTTTAACATTCATAATGCAAAATAAAATCCAATAAATACCAAAGTTTTATTCACTGCCAAGTGCTTGACCATTAAGTCGTGTTCAGTTTACCTTGTAAGATCTTCAAACCATAGGAGAATGGAGACACCTTCAACATGTTGAGCAGAGTTGCTTCTGAGGCTCCAACTTTCTCTTCTTTCTTGATCAAGTGAACCTTGGACTGATTTAATGAACAACATAAAAAAATACAATATTTCACTAACACTATAGGCCCTATTCAATAACGGTATCAAATCACTACAGACAGCAAAGTTTGTTTGGAACTCAATCTGATTGGATAATCCTTTGAGGGGCATCCTGCATACAAAGTCAATTTCACATAATCAAACCAGCAGACAGTGGTTTGGGTCTATTGTCGTGTCACACATGTCATGCCAATGGGTGTTTTCTTGTTGTGGTACATAGTGTGTGCTTTAAAGCCATGGACAGCATCATTGATGCCTACACTAAAACAGCAATGGATGACTGCATGGTTGGCACACATATATCCAACCTAAGAAATTTAAACTTTTTGACTAATAGCCACAAAGGCTGTCCATCATGTCCATACTCAAAACATTCCATTTAGATGAGTTTCGTATATGGCATTTAATTGACAAATTTTGTAGAATAGTGTTAACTGCTAATTCTTATGTCTCACTGATTACCCATGGTAGTCTTGAATAATTTTGAAGTGCTTAATGATACTGATTTGCCATCACCAGTCATACAGGTGTTTAAATCATGCTTTTTAATGTCCTTCCATAAAGATTTATGATCCCCTCCCCAAAAAACAAAAAAACAAAGGTCACGTAGCTCAGGGCTCAAACTTTTCTTTTTCAATTTACCTCCAAAAAAAGACAAAATAATTGTTTCCGTTTTTAATATGTTGCTGCAATTTTTAATAAAGAGCAAGTCTTTTAATTAATTTTTTGGAAAGTTTTTGGTCAGCGATTGTAATAAGTTTATTACTCATGTCAGAATTGTTAACTTGAAATTTTCACCGCTAAGTTTCAGGCAATTGAACCAAAAAACTGGAACTCGTATTGAGCATTCGGGTACCCGGATACCCAAATACCCAGCACAGACCTACATGTTAGTTGTTCGACAAGTCAGTTGAAGAGCATGTCAGTGATTAACCTTGTAAACAAAAATATCTTGTAAACAAAAATAAACTTTATTCAACAAAAACAAACAAAAATCCTCCATAAAACATAAAAACATAAGTTTAGAAACTAATACTAATAACATTTTTACTGAATGCGTACAGCCCAACCGTATGGACCGACAGCAATTGAAATAGACATTACATAGGCTCATTTGGCCATGCAGCTCATAAAAAATCACAGAAGACATATTGAAAAATAAACTGCTCTTACCAGGATTTCAATGGTTCCTCTCGAGATCTTGGTCTGGATTGACAAAGCTTGGAAAAAAGACGTTTTCTCGGGACCCAGACCCGTGTTGTGTGCATCGATGAACACATCAATAGGAGCGATGGAGCCAGCCTTAGCAGGAGCAGCAACCTGTTCCAATAAGAAACAAACTATACAGCTTAGTAAACTCTTTGGGTGGTTTATAGTATCAAAATAGAAAATAACTCCAGCTATACTTGCCTACCAGGCATCAAGAAATACTTCAATCATTTATTACCTTGGAAATGTCTTTGCCCACAACGAATCACTTCTACATTATTATAAGAACATCCCTTCAATCTTTACCTTGTTGTCAATGATAGTCTTGCGGACCTCAATCAGATCTCCCTTTGTGAACACAAAGCCAACATTCCCTTTGATATGAGGCAGCAATCTACAAATAATAGTTTGATATGATTATCTTTTTGAAAAAAATGTAATCAAACAAATTTGATAATTTATAGGTTGATTATTTACCAAATGGATGTAGCGAAGGGTTTCTTTGGGGGAAAATATGAAAAGGTTGAAATTCTGGCATCTCTGATAAGACAAAAAGATAATAGAGCTGAGGCACAAGATCTTACTTTTCCAGGTCTGGATTGGAGTCTAGATGTCCACGGAGAGCTTTACGCATCATGGTATTCTTACCCATCAGTACCACTGGTAAGAAGAAAACAGTATAGCAAGTTAATAATGCCGTTCTAATCCAAAGATTTAACAACTAAATTTGTTTGGGTCCAATGATTTTCGGCGATCGCGGAAAACAGACGGAATTCGCGGAATCTGCACCTTGAAAACGGAAAGCATGAAGGGGGAAAAAAATCAGAATTTATTGACCAAATTGTTGGATTTTTTTCATTAAACCCAAACCAAATGAAAATGAGGGTATGATCAGATACAGGGATACAAAATAAAGAATGTGTTTTTGGTCAGCAGATGGTGACAAAGTCATCCATCCACGGCACATTTTGGTTGTTGCTTTTTTCTTTCTTTTTAATCATCAACCAGATGTAAAAACAGCTCACCGCTACTGTATAGAAGCTCATACATCTTTTAATAATTCATAAAGGTCATTAAGTATAAACCAATACTTAGGATCAAAGAAGTCCCACAAATTCATCAAAAGTTTCTATATTGATGTCACTGTCCCTGCAGTTTACTATCGTTGCTGGTATCCGATTAACCAGCATAATAGTGTATGAGCAAAAGCAGGGAACCATCATATTCTGTGGTGTTTCAAAATGAATTGATTTTGGTGCATTGCATTTCCAGACAAGAAAGCCCTCTATTGTTCAAAGTTTGGAATTGGGGGATCACACTTGATCATCCAATCCATGCTAGCCACAAAGAAGTCTTTCAATCGTCATGTCAATAGGAAGCCAGTGTGTATACCACGTCAGTCAGCTTGTTAATGTGGTATTGACTGTCCAGGGAAATCGGAATAAGGATTTCAAGTCTGGGTAGGTGAGGCAAGAACTTCTCGCTACAAATGGGCTGTAATAAATGTTTTTTCCTCGCAAGAGGGGCCGAAAATAACCTTGTATAAACCGTGATCTCGCTACGACCGTGCTCATTTTTTCAGTATTTTAACACATAGCAACACTCACGGTGCAGTTCGGGACCGGGATAAAAACTTGTCTCTTAACCGGGATCTCGTAATGACCAAGCTCATTTTACTGGGAGTCGACTGTAAATATAATGTCACTGTTTGACCAAGTATGCAGTGTACAATACTTCACATTAAGCTTTAAGTTTCATTCATTGTACGAGACATGGATTTGTTTCTTTTTAAAGGCACTATACAGAATCGCAAAAGCTTATTGTGCAGTGTCATTACTTTGTCTGATTCAATATATACATGAAAAAGCAAACCTGTGAAAATTTGGGCTCATTCCGTCATCCGGGTCAGGAGAAACTAGTGAAAAACCGTGCTCACTTTTTCAGCATGTAAACACATTGTTCTTAAGTTTGATTGTTACAACCAAAATCAGCTGTTGCATTTGTTAGGCTTTCAGATACAATTTTCTTTAATAATTATGACAACATTACAGAGGGAAAATTTTAGAGCAAAAGTGGTTCTAGTATCAACTTCAAAAACAGTAAGCTTTCAGACTGATACTAAAAAATGCTTTTTATCCTTTCCAATCCTGCACAGTGCCTTTAACCCGAGTATGTGGTATTTAATGAGTTATTATAATGAATGTCTGGTTACCTGCAGTACCACGCAGTGAGCTGCGGATCTGCTGCATCTGCTTGGAGCCCACATTGTCTACTCCAACAATGAAACACTTGGGATATTCATCAAAAAGTTGCTGTATACAAACAAATTTATATTTTTAAAGACATGACAACTAAATTTCATAAAAGTTTCTAAATACTTTCATTTTTTTTTTATTTATTTAAGGTATCCAATTTTGACAGGGGCAAATTGTAAAATTTTGAAATTTGATAAAAGCAATATTGGTATTTTGCGATAATGCAATCCCAAACTGCAATTTGAATTTTTCAATGTTTCAAGTAATCTTGATTAATTCCTACCCAAACAGAAATCATTTTAGTAATTTTGAGGGTATTTTAGTTTGTTAAAGATACATTGTCAGATTTTCGGCCAATTTGACAGTCAAAAATGAATTTAAATGTCAAATTGCTATTATTACGAAGTAGGAAAAGTTTTAAACTTTCATTTTATACCCTGAAAATCAGCCTAGGGTACACAAAGAACATAGCAGGGATCAATGACAATGTGGTGCATTACTTTTTTAGTATAACAATGGATTCACGGTGACAGTTCGTCAAATTTCCGAACAATACCGTCTTCGACATCGATCCTTTCACTTTTCATATTAGCCCCATATAGGAAAGGTAAAAAAAAGTGGGACCGATTAAGAAGAATATGTTTTGTTTTTTTGTTTCTCGACAAAATGTATCCACACCCTCATAATAATAATTATTTTGTTCAAAAGTTGCATCTCTGTATATATGACCAAGGTCCCTTTTGTTAAAGTCCTAGGTTTCAACGGGTAGACACATTGACACACACACAAACACATAAAATAACATACCACCAGTTTGAGGAAGTAGTTCGCCTTCCATGTTGATCTGTCTTCCCTGGGCATCTTGATGTGACTCAGGGATTGCCTCTTGGTTTAAAGACAGACCTTTACTGAGGACAAAAATAAAATAAAATCATTATTACTCAGAAGTGCAATACATAAAACCACATCCAAGTACAGCAATGGTAATTACTAGGGGGGGAGGGGGCGAAATTGATTAGTCTCAACAAGAAAATTTCAGAATGTAGAAAATGCATTCCTTGTGTCTATTTGTCATTAACGTAAATGCCCCAGGAAACTATCAGATGTGAAATAAATTATTTACAATTACTGCTACGTTTACAAAAACAGTCGGATGGTTTACGTAACTCGTTCAAATGAATTAACAAAGTCATGTTGGCTGAATTTCTACAAGTAGTCATGCTACAGGAAACCCCACGCTACGACCTCGTGTTCAAAATTGTTCAAGTGCGATAAGTTAAAGTTGGGTTACGTGCATTTGAAAATTTCTCTGGGAAAAGTCAACATAACTTTATCCAAAGGTGAGTTAGTTTTTATTTTAAAACAAATTAATATAATGGGCACGATTGGTCGATCTGTGTACATTTCGGACTTTACTTAATAAAAAAATTACTTATCATCCAGAGTTGTGGATTGAAAAGAGGAAGTGTTCACCTAGTGGGATCGACCTACAATTAATTGAGTAGATCCCGCGTTATTGTGAAAGGTAATATTATTGTGTGGCCTGGTATCCTGCGTTGACTGCGCAAATCAATATGCATGTCAGGCCATCAGCGAACATTGGCACTACACAGCCTGGTATCCTGTGTTGACTGCGCGGAAAACAATATGAAAGTTAGGGCCTCAGCAAACACGCAATCCTTCCTTGCAGCATTTATACACATAAGGAAATGGTCGTTGAGTATCACGTTCAAAATGGCGATTCTAACGGCAAATTTGATATATGCGTTATAGTGGGCTAAAAATCATCGATTTGGAGGACCAAAAATGATCGCGAGTACAATTAAATGCATTTTATTTCACCGTAAATACTTGGAGAAGCCAGTAGGCGATTTTCAAGCAATTCTGTCAAGTCTTTGTCGCAATTTTGACCATTTTGTAACTGATTCAGAAAAACCGGTTCGCAGCACTTTCCAAATATACCACGGACTGGGGCGCTAGTACGACAGATATCGTCAAAATCTCAAAAAAGGAGTACAGCGCCCCAGGCCCAGTTGCTTGTACGACAGATAATGTCAAAATCTCAAAAAAGGAGTACAGCGCCCCTAGACCCAGTAACTAGGGCGCTGTACTCCTTTTTTGAGATTTTTGACATTATCTGTCGTAGACCCAGTAACTGGGGCGCTGTACTCCTTTTTTGAGATTTTTGACATTATCTGTCGTGATGTCAAAAATTTCAAAAAAGGAGTACAGCACCCCAGTTACTGGGTCTACAGCGCCCCAGTTACTGGGTCTAAGGTCAATAATAAGCATTTTAGCTACCGATTCCTGGAGAGGAATATTTTAAAAAGTAAAATAAAGCCCAACATCCATTAAAAAAATCTAAAAAATCCCTTAGAAAGTGGCAGTCGGATATGGAAACTTTTCCCGTCAAAAATGTCAAAAAAGGAGTAAGCCACAGCGCTCCAGATGAGCTGGGTTATTTGTAAAGACTTTATTTCAGACGACTTTTCTGCATTCCCCTCTCACAAAACAGGAAGTGTGAACAGCGTTTGGTGTTTCTCACGGTCTAATCGTCGACTTGTCTCGACTGCATGGCCAAGCTGTCTTGACGGTCGAGTTGTCTCAACGGATGACATTCTCAACAGACGAGTTGTCTCGAGTCGACTTGTCCGACATTCGTCGGGAGGATTTCATTACGATTAATTAACGTTATTGCAACTACGTAAGCAAGGCCTGATATTTCATTAAAAAGGCAAAAATGTGGCACAGCAAGAATAAAATTGAGTAAAGGAACGATGTAAATAAAAATTGTATTGTAAAATTTAAGAAAATACTGATTTTTAACGCATAAAATAATCAAAAAATGTCGCAAGTTTTGTGGACTCCTCAGGTCCATCTTCCTACCTGTGTTGAAATCAATAGTCGAAAGACCACATTGAGATCGAGCATGCAGCATCCTGCTGACGAATACACGTGCACGCATGCGCACGACCAACGAAACGTATTTATGGAGTGCAGAAAATACGTAAAAATGCAAAAAAAATCGAGCCAAAAGTAATAATAGTATTAAAACATTCTGCACAATTTCACTTGTTATTCACATCACTACACGTCCAAAAGTGCTCACACAATAAAATTGTTCTGGAAAGAAAAATGTTAAAGAAAACAAAAATATGAAATTTAAAAAGAATGCAGGCGACTGAAGCAGCAAATAATAATGGCGATTTTTGGTTGTCGTCGCGCCCGGTTTGCATTTTTATTTTTTTAGGAAGAATTAGCCCTGTTCCGTCCCAACTTGACAATCGCCCCAACTTGACTGGTCCCAACTTGAGTGTTACAGTTGGGGTGCCCCAACTATAGTTGGGATCGCCCATGCAGCTCTCCACGGAATCGGAACCGGAGCTAAAGACGAGGTTTGGAAAAGGCCCATTGGTTGATAGATTGGTAGTACTAACGTTTAGTCTTCTGGGCCGCTAACTCGTCATAATTAATTATATACAGAACATGTGCGTTACAAGTGTCTTTTTTTCATGTGACCCAGGCGCGTACGCAGGGGTGTTTTGGCTGTTAGACACCCTCCCCCCCCCCTTTGCCCTGTAAAAATGGGGATGGAAAAGAGAGTACCAAAGTACGGAAAAGGAGAAAGAGATTTTTTTTTTACCGCTAAACAAATTAAAAAGAAAAAAACATAATAAATAACAAGTATGAAACGGGAGGATTTCGACATTGTTCGTATAGGCCCTTCCGCCCCTGTCCACTCCGCGCTTGCACGTATTATGTACGTGGCTTGAGCAAAATCGCAACGCGGCGGAGTGCGTTTGAAGACATACAATGTGAACTCTACCACGTCCGCAGTACAAAGCAGTGTGAAATATGAAGGAGGTGGCGCGGCGCGCACCAATGGCGCAAATCTCCATCTCCGTAGTTGATTGCAGCATTGCAGCAGCCTTTCTACTAAGCCCGCTTTATTCCTATTGTCCGGTAGCAGGTACGTATTCACCAAGTAATAAGATTAACCCTTTTAGTGCACTGACTGAACGCAGTATTTAATTAATCCAGGAATGGAATTACACCACAGAGGATGGCGAGACAAGCAAGGGCGTCGATTGGTGGGGGACTGTGGGGGCTGTCCCCCCCACTTTTTAGAGTGGGGGAGAGCATATCAAATGTCCCCCCCCCCCCAATGTTTGACCCCCCCCAAAAAAAAAAAAATTAAAAAAAAATAATGGTGCTTTTACTTTCATTTGATGTCAGTCAGCAAATATAGGCTTCCACCCCCCCCGAAAGAAAGTGTCTTCGCTGCGCCGCTATTCGTCCCCCCACTTTTTGGTAGCGATCAACGCCCTTGGAGACAAGTTTCCTCCTTGCTTACGCAATAAAAATCAAATCTGAGAAAATTTAATAAGAGGTTCGAGATCTTTTATTGTTAAATCTCTGCCACAGCTTTTATCTGATTTTTCCACAAAAACACAGAGAAGAGTTTGAGATATTCAGTTAAAATGTTCAACTTTATGCCTTCAGAAATGCCTCAGAATGCACCATATATCATCTTGGGGTCAAAATTTGCCTGGGGCCCTTAAGTGGGCCCCGGACCCCACACCGTAAAGGCTCAGTCACGCTTCGCGCTCGCAGTTTCAACCATGGCTAGAGAACCCTGTACTTCACACACCCTTGAAAAATCCTGCGTACGCGCCTGATGTGACCAGATGACAGGTGACGTTTTCAGTCTCAAAGTTCTCTCGGAAAACAAAATTCTCTTTCTAATTCGTCTCAAATGTTATCAAGTACTAGAATAAAGTTGTCTTAATAACTTCATAACTATCATTATTTTATTTGTTATTCCATTTTCGTTAAAATAATTGAAGAAATGAGCATTGACATTAACACTTTCAGTATTGACTTTCAGTATTGTGTTCCCGTTTGTGCGGACATATCACATTCTGTGGGGGGGGTACTGGTTCCGGTGGTACTCTGTATGTACTGCAATCCCAACTATAGTTGGGACACCCCAACTGTAACACTCAAGTTGGGACCAGTCCCAACTATAGTTGGGGCCAGAGCCGTATATTGGGAATATACGGCTCTGGTTGGGGCGATTGTCAAGTTGGGACGCGATTTTTTTTCCGTACCACACGCTCAATAACGAGCTACAGCGAAGCGTCCCGATTGGTCAGTTACAAAATGCATTATGCATGTTAGGTCGCAGGCTGTTTCACACGAAAGTTGTGTGTGTGATCGGCGTAAATTACAGACCCTCCTCGTGCTCTGTAATGTACTATCTAGGGAATACTCATCAGCAAGTTCAGCATGGTGTTTGTGTTCCAGACGCCGCAAGAATAACCAAGGTCACTTCTATCTGAGATACGTGTTAAGTGTATGTGGGGTCCTTTTTCTACGGTGCTGTAAGTTACCTGCTGATGTGCACTAGTGGCCAACAGGGGAGTTTATGATCAGTAATGTGGGGACCTTGATGTGGTAGCCTAAGAATGTGTGTGTACTAAGAAATGGGATTGTGGAGAGCCTTTAATGACAGGGTATTATGGGCCACCTGTTTTTTCGGTACTTCACGGGTGTAGAACAAAGCTTGTATAAACGTTAGAGTTGATTACCTTTCCACTGTTTATGTTCCCCTAAAACTGTTCACACACTTGGTTAATTTAGCCTCATTTGTAATCTTTGAGTGTGTTGTTAGTCGCCCCTTGTAGTAATAAGTGGCTTCAGACAGCAGCCTATGGCAGTGCAAGGGGCATCTTCAGCTTTTGGTTGTGCTCTCCCATTATTTTGGTAGTTCAATTGCCTGGTTTGAACGTGTTATTACCGCTATGGACTCGGTCTTTAAAGCTATTTTGATCTCAATCTGCAACTTTCATGGATACTGTGTTTTGGTATTGGGTTAGCTTTTACTGTGATTTGTTTGTGTTTTATTTATTTCCTTTAAGCTGTGTTTCATGCTTTCGGTCACTTTTGATCAATAGAGTGTTTTTATGTCTGTGTTTTTTTGTTTGATTTGCTGTTAAAGAAACCTACAATCGCGAGTCACTGTCCCACTTCATGCATTTCCTCGCCTCTTGACCCTGTTCGATTTTTATTAGTTATAAACATGGCACGTACAAACACTTATGCTGTGCTTATGTACGCGTCATAGCACATAAAACGAACTCTTGTGACCTAACATGCATAATACATTAGCAACTGACCAATTGGGACGCCTTGCCGTGGCTCCATATTCAGCGTGTGGTACGAGGGAAAAATCGCAGTTGGGACGGAACAGTCCCACTCGTGTGGCCAATAGACCGATTGCGCGACCTGCGTCACGTGACCCCTGTTGGGTTAAAAATGTAAACACACACGTAATCCTCCATAGGAAAGGGTGGTACGGTACACGATGATTAATGCATTTAATTAATTCGATCGAGGCTTTTTGCTCGAAACCTGTGAAACATATTCCAGAGTTTGTACCAAAGACCTTCAAGTGGCTGAATAAAGCCAGTAAGGACAGTTCCAGCAAGTTTTGAAAATTGTAAAAGTACCGTATAAATGTGCACGATGTGTACAGCGCGCGACGGAACGTTAGGCCAGACGACCGCGATCACCACACACTTTTCAACACAAAAATTTCAAAGTTTTGAAGCTGAAATCCTCCAAAGAAATTGCTTTCCAAAACTGTGTGATTCCTTTGCCTATTTGAAATTCTGCAAGGCTAGGTATTAATGCTCACTTTTCCAACGTTGTTTATCCTTTTTTTACAGTGATTTAGGCCAACATTACAAACAAAATAACAGACGGGTGGCTACATAGTCGTCCGACGCCGGTGTCGTGCATGGCTTAAAAAAACTATTTTCAGAAGAATTCTGTTAAATTATGAAACAGAGATGTGATTTAAATTAATGCCTCACCATACTACTTTAAATAAAGGGGCTGATTAACGAAAGTATAATCGACTGTTTTCGAACTCACTCTGTGTCACGGCCTATCTCTTTACACGTATTTTTTCACCAGCTGTATGACGTTATCCCCGATAGGGGTCACGTGACCGCATGTAAACATTGTCGCGCAGTTGGTCTATCGTCGAAAATCCTTGCCACACTAATGAGCTAACCCCCACCCCGGTCCACCGCCGGCCACCCCCACCCTGGAATCCGCCCTGCATGCCCTGCATAATTATGATCTCTGACCGGAAACCGCTGTTCAGAATGCTGACCACACCACCATCCTGAGACTGAGAGAGTGTGAGATCAGAGGCGGACGACGTCTGTGTGAGCATGTCCTCGCGCGACCCCTTACTTTGAAGCCTTCATGGAAAAGTTTAAAGTTTCTTATAAACTGTTCAGTTTTTAGAAATGACATGTGGATTGATCTGTATTATCCGCAGAAAATCCTTCTAAACTTTTCTTCGATTACACTACAGTGTCAGGGCAGTAGAACAGCCTAATAGTAATAGGTATGCATTTATATTATTGTTAGTTATTTCTAAATGGAGTACAAAAAGCCGTATTCATTCAAATTTCTAGCCCCATGCCACTGCATGCATGCTACTGTACTAACTGTTATAGTACTAGGATGGAATACCCTATTTCCGCGGTATTTGCCGCATTTTTCAATCAAAATAAAAAATAAATCACCAACCGGTACTGAGTGCCCTGTTGTTATTGTTGCTGAAGTACCGGTACTTTCCACTTTGACTTAAACAAAATCCTCCAGTTTTCAGATTAAAATTTTAAAAAGGCATTTGAAGCATTTTATATAAAGTCATTTTAATTATATTCCGATGGGAAGTTCGCGCTGCATGTCTCCACCATGGCAGCATATTTTATTGTATCATTTTGTACATTCTGGGTGCGAGTTGAGTTTGGCACGAGTTGACTTTGGTACGAGTTTACCCGGGTACGCGTTAACTTGGGTATGAGTTGACCTGGGTACGAGAAGACCTGTTTCTGTCAAAATTCCTTTTTATTACACAACAACAATCCAAGTTGCCTCATTTCCTAACTTCTCCAATATGCTTGCTGAAGCAAAGGTTAGTGACTTGTCAAACAGAAAACCAAAATCCTTTTCATCTACTGTTTTTTTCAAACCACTGGTATTGTTGCCTTCTTTCATTGTGTATGTCAACCTATCCATCCCTTTCTCATAGTGCAGTAATCCACAATAGCTGAAGCTACAGTTTTGAGAGGACCAGTTGCCCAGGTGGTCGAGATCTTCCTGTAACCTACGAGTCTTTTATGACTGTCATCTTCTTGGTTGACAGGAGTGGAAATCTAGTTAGGTGTTTCCGCAAACATCATGACAAGGCTGGAAACTACATTTAATTGGTCATTGATGTATATTATTATAAAGAGGATTGGCCCAAGAACACTGCCCTGTTGGATGCCACTTCTAAAACTTGCCCATTTTAATTTCTCACCATATAGAGATGCTCGTTGCTTTCTTCACTACTAGTACAAGGTAACTTTTGATGTATAGAATCAGTTTACCATCAGTTCTGTGCACTTTGGCCTTCTTCAGGAGGTGCTGGTGTTGAACCATGCCAAATGCTTTCCGGAAGTCTTGGTATACACATCATTATCTGCACCTGTCCATTATTTTGAGTAGTTAGGTCACACATGAGCGGCCCCGTCTGAATCCATGTTGTTCAATCCTGTATGATATTTGTTCATTCATAAATGTGATAGTGTGGTCCTTGATGTTCGATTCCATAACCTTGCATACTATTGAAGTGATGCTGACTGGCCTGTAGTTCCCTGCATCTGCTGCACTACCCTTTTTGAAGAGGACCTTCCTTTTAACCATTTGGAGAGCGACAATGATTTTGCGATGGCCCTTTTAGATTTCAATTCAAATACCATTGTTGATCTTCGTTACTTAAATTCTTTGTCTTTCAACCCTCTTTTATTTACCAATTTTGATAAAAATGATACTGTTCCCGAGGACTCCGTTGACATTCCCACTGCTAATTACCTTTTAGAAGACAACTTTAATAATAAGTTCTCTAAATGTTCTGACAATTTCTCTATTTTTCATCATAACGCCCGTAATATTACCAAAAACATTGACAACATTAATCATTATTTAAATCAACTTCATCATATATTTTCTGTTCTTTGCTTTACTGAAACGTGGCTTACAGACCACACTATCCCTCCAACCATTGATGGATACTCTTTTTTGGGTAAGAATAGAGCAAGTGGCAAAGGTGGAGGGGTTTGTCTGTATGTAAGAAACTCGTTTTCCTTTAAAGTTCGTTCTGATATTTCTAGCATTACTGATACGACAGAATCTCTCTTTATTGCAATTGAAAACACCTTTTCTAAAAATGTCATTATTGGTGTTCTTTACAGACCTCCAAACACTGATATCAACGACTTCAACAAGCATCTCCATAGCATTTGTACTCATTTCACTGGTGAACAAAAATTGTGTTATTTTGCTGGAGATTTTAACATTAACCTTTTATGCAACAATAACAATTCTCATACGAACTTCATCAATACTCTCCTGGGTCACTCCCTAGTTCCAGTTATTGATAAACCAACGAGAATCACTCAAAATACTGCTTCGCTCATTGAAAACATTTCACAAACGCAATTACACAGAATACTTTGTCAGGTATTCTTGTTACAGACTTGAGTGACCATCTTCCAATTTTTCGTATCACTGATTGTAAAACAAATTACAAAGTCAATTTCAGTTCTCATCGATTATTTAATAATCAAAATATTCTCAATTTTAATTCCCAGCTTGCTCATTTAAACTGGCACTCTGTTCTTCATTCAAATTGTCCCAATGAATCATACATACTCTTGTCAAATACATACTCTCGTCTTTATAACGAAAAATTTCCTGTCAAACATACTCGTACTTATGTTTCTTCATCAAAACCTTGGTCAACTTTTGCTCTTAAAATATCTATCAAAAAGAAAAATAAATTATACAAAAATTCTATCAAACATCCTTCCATTCAGTCAAAGAGTCTTTACACCAATTACAGAAACAAACTTAACTCATCTCATTAGAATTTCCAAAAAAACATACATCTCCAGAAAGCTGGATAAGGTCAAAGGTAACATCAAACAGATGTGGCAGGTCTTGAATGACATTATGGGAAGAGGTAAAACTCAAGCTTCACCACCTACAAAATTTCATGATGGTGACAACTCCAATGCCATCCCCATCTCTATAGCGAACAAATTTAATGATTTTGTCAATGTTGGCCCAAACCTTGCCAAGAAAATTCCAACTTCACATTCTAGTCAAATTAACTTTCTTGGTACCCAAATTACTAATTCGCTTTTTTTCACCCCAACTAGTCCCCATGAGATCTTGAGTTTAAAATGTATTCTTAAGGATGGTAAGAGTGCGGGACATGATGACATCAATCCTTCCATTGTCAACAAATCACTCCTTAATATCTTTCTACCATTGTCCCACATTTTCAGCCTCTCCTTAAGTACCGGGGTAGTCCCATCCAGCTTGAAAGTGACCAAAACAATAAGTCACCCCTATTTTAAAATCTGGTGACCCTTCTAGTTTCTGCAATTATCGTCCTATTTCTGTTTTGCCCACCTTTTCTAAGTTGCTCAAAAAATTGGGTCATCTCCGTTTAATTATTTTCATTAATGCTCATAACATTCTTACTGAAAGACAATTCGACTTCTGTTCAAAACATTCCACAGATTTAGCACTGATCGATCTTCATAACAAGATTGCTGATTCTATTGATAAGAAAAAGCATACTATTGGAATTTTTTTTGACCTCTCCAAGGCTTTTGATACTTTATGATATTTTACTTTCCAAGCTTAGTCATTATGGTATAAGAGGTATAACCTTGGAGTGGTTCAATTCTTACCTTAGAAATCGTGAGCAGTGTGTTGTTTTTTCTCAGGTAACATCCAATCTTTCCAAAATCACTCGTGGGGTACCCCAGGGAACAATTCTCGGTCCTTTGTTATTTATAATTTATATTAATGACATCATTAATTCCTCCAAAAAAGTCTCCTTTCTTTTATTCGGAGATGACACCAACATTTTTTACAGTCATGAAAACTTCCAAGAACTCTGTAAAACTCTGAACTCAGAGTTGAACCAGTTGGCTTGATGGTTTCAATGTAACAAACTCTCTCTCAATCTTAAGAAAACTAATTACATTATTTTTGGTTCTAAATCTCCCAATATCAATAACCTTATTTTTATCAATGACACTCAAATATAACAGGTAAATTCTACTAAATTTTCAGGAGTTATGATAGATAAGAAGCTCACCTGGACTAATCACATAAATCATATTTCTTTAAAAATATCTCGCTTAACAGGCGTCCCAACATGCACTTAAAACACTTTATTCAACCTTAATTTTACCTTACTTTACATACTGTAATATTGTTTGGGCGTCTACCCACTCGTCCAAACACCCCTTTAATTTATCTCCAAAAACGCATTCTTAGAATTTTCACAAATTCCCATTATAGAGAACATACTGAACCACTGTTTCACTCTCTTGCTTTACTTAAGTTAAAAGATATCTACACATCTTCTTTTTCCATCTTTAAAAGTTCTTTGAAGAAATATCTGCTTGACCATTATTCGAAATGATTGTTGTTTCTCTAATGTATCCATTCCTTCCCTTTATGTTTTTTTGTTAGAGTCCTCACCAAATTTTGTTTCCAGGTGCCCTCGATCCGTTTCCTTTGGATTTATTCATATTAGTCAGTCCTAGCTTAACATATTTTTTTTTTTTTACCTCTATGAGTTGTTCTTTTTGGTCCTGTGTAAGCTTTGTCCTTTATTGTTTAAAGTCCTTCTGTGTTTTTGTTTGTTTAAATTATTTCAAAACATTGGTACTTACCAATGGTGGGATCGGAAATGCTCATGAATTATTTTTCGCTATTCAAAATGTGTCTTTTGTTTTGGTTTTCTATTCTGAAGATTATTTTTTTCTTTCAG
Organism: Marthasterias glacialis; assembly: GCA_911728455.2. Lineage (NCBI taxonomy): Eukaryota > Metazoa > Echinodermata > Asteroidea > Forcipulatida > Asteriidae > Marthasterias > Marthasterias glacialis. Next base: position 9,084,509 of record OU452232.1, on the reverse strand, counting down.
TCAAAATTCCAATTTGCCTACCCTACCATTGGCAAGTTCAGGGGCCATCAATACAAGCCCTATGGGTTTCCTGATGGTCCCCCAATCAGCTTTTCATTCATTATTATATTTGTTTCTAATTGTTTGTTTTGATTTGAGTGGAAACTAAATAAACCAACCAACAAAGATGGTGGTGACTTCAGTGACTTTCCAATCTTTTGGAACTTCACCTTTATCCATTGACTTTCTGAAGATGATGGCAAGTGTGTGAGCTATCTCATTACATGCTTTCTTTGGTGTAACCCATCCATCCCTGGGGATTTATTTGGGTTGAGCTCAGACTGCAACTGTAAAACTACATTAAGAAGTTTCTTGGCATTGAAAATATTATCAGAATCTGGTACCTCTTAAATCTTCATAAACACACTAGTGAAGAAAGAGTTCAGAATCTCTGCCTTTACCATCTGAATACATTTATGATATGTATGTTCCTTCACTCCTGGCTTGATTTTGGTTTTGGACCGCACTTACTTTCGGAAGGCTTTAGGGCTAATCTTTGTTTCCTTGGCAAGATTTCTCTCATATTAGGCCTACTGCTTGGCTTTTCTCACTTCTTTGGTGGCCTTGTTTCGTGCATGGGTATCTTTATAGTGCTTCTCCTAGTTCTTGGTTCTTGTGTAATGCTTCCAAGCATTGTATTTCTTCTTTACCTTTTGCATGATATCTTTATTGATCTACAATGACTTGAATAAGTTTGTTATGTTTCCAGACACATTTAGTAGGATTTGTCTGAGGAATGTGGTTTTTCCAATTGCATTCATGAGTTTATTCTAAAAGAATATTCACTAATCATTGACATCAAAGGTGCCCAAATATTGTTCTTGGTTAACGTCACTTACTGTAACTCCTTTCTCAGCATATTATAGGCACCTTTGGTGTACAGGAATCTTTCCTTTACTTTTGGATGGTCAGCTGTGATAATTAGCTGTCCATTTTGAAGGAGAGTGTGACATGGTCACTCTTTCCGAGTGGTCTGCTACTTTTCACTTCAGTAATTAGTGTTTCATCATCTGTAATTACTAGATATAGTAGGCTGCTGTTCTGGTCCTATTCTGTGTCTAGTGTCACAATTGGTTGATGGAGATAACCTGCAGACAGTCGATGAGTGCTGAGCTACCATGGCCTTTGCCTGCATTTGATGTCCAAGATTCCCACTCTATATCTGGGTAGTTGAAGTCCCCGACTATGAGGAGGTGGGAATACTTCATCTTTTTTGCTTCATTGGAGCTGACTGCCGACTGCTTTGTTAAAATTGACTTTGAAATCTCCCCTTAATTTAGATCAAATCATGGAGGTTTACCTCCATGTTCAAACTATCCTTTCTGAGACCGGAGTTAGTTGGTTACTTGTTTGACGTTTGACATTTGGATATTAAACAAGTAGGCCTATACAGTTGCTGGTTTGCCATTCGATATGTTTACTGCATGTCCTATGGGAAAATGAGTTGACTTGCTTTTAGCGGTCAGACACTTTTGTCTATCCTGGCAGTGTTATGTATGGATGTGTAGAGCTGAAGGAACACCACAGGGTCTTGATAATCCTAACTAGTAACTGGTATGCCTATTTCTCTGCTGTTGATTTCACTATAAAGCTTTTTATCATGACGGCATGTCATTTTTTCATTTTGTTGTTGTCAAAAAGCTCATCAATATTGAGTCTGGCAATCTACGATCCTATAGACCCTAAGCACATGACATCATGATGAGTACAGCACTTTCAGCTAGAGGTCAAAAGAAGGTAACTCATTGGTCCATCCTCAGCACCGCACATTCACACGTGTGTCAGTTTTTATAAAGCGCTTTTCACACCTGACGGGCGTCCTAAAGCACTTTTTAACAGGTATGCAGATGTTTGGCATTACAAGACCTATTTTACATTTGTTTATACATCACCTTGATGTAATGGTTTACATTTGATGTTGATACAGCTAAGCCTACCAGAACGCCTCTGTGTACTCATTTGATGCATATTTTGTCTCTTGTTGATGCAGGTTATTGGAAAGTAATAATGCAACTCAGAGTAAACAGACCCCTGGCAACACTGCTTAAATGCATGCACATGTATGCTAGACAAAAGCATTCCACATGCAACATACCCAATGGTAACTAAATTTGTTGATTTAATTCTTGAATTTGAGATAATTAATGATTTTAGTTCAGACGCTTCCTTCCTCCATGGTGTGATTAAATAGTGTGTCACACATTACCACAGGGCAAAAGCTAGAGGTATTGTTCGCTATCTTAGATAAATTGTTTGTTGTACTTACTGCTAATTGTAGAATTAAAAATGGCCTCTTGTCGGCAGACAAACTTGATAGTATTGCAGTAGCCTTTGTGGGACATCCATCTATGTTACAACACTAATGTGTATGGTATAAAGCCAACTGTACAATGCAAACAAAATTTGACATAAAAAGGAGTTGTCTTTTGCTAGGTCTACCTGATGCCAGCTTAATCACTCTCTGCACTTCACAAACAAATTTGAACATTAAAATTCACTGGGAGCAACAAATTAAAATACAAACGTGGAAAAAGCTACACTGAGGAGAAAAAAATAATTGCCCTGTAACCAAAAGGTTCAGTCTGCCGACAAAAACAATAAATGTAGCAGGGGAGAACCAGGAATAAAGAAAACATAAAAAGGCGAGAAATGTAACATGAAAAAATGCCAAAGAAAATCCTTAAGGTGAAGAAATGACAACCACTACCTCAAACCAAGAAGAAAAATGTTAACTATTGATTTAAATGAAGAAATGTGTAAAGAAAAATGTTTTTCAATGGGTAACAAATTCCACAGTGCAAACTTATAGTATACGGAATGTTTTGAAAGGAATTTGAAAAGTAGTAAAATCTCTACAGTGGTTCATGTGAGGTGAGGTTCAGTAATGCCAATCTTTGAGAGTAATTCAAGTAATCGGCCTGGTTATTGTTCAATGCACTTTGTTTAATAGTCTGGTAAAACCTCGCTGGGATGACTCCATACTGGACAGGCTGAAGGGACACCTCAGAGTGACCACATGTTCTCTTGATAAAACCCTGACTTTGTGCTGCTTTAGAGCAGACAGAATTCGCCCTTTTAGGTCAGCCTCTTCAGAATAAGACATGATTACTTAATAAGTTGTAGTCGTGCAGTTTTTAAGTACATTTCTGTCCATGCAGTATAAAGTGATAAACATGGTCAATAAACATTATATTGACTGTACTCACTTGTACTGACAAGATTTTTACTGTGATCTCTGTACTCTACTCTATTGTGTGATGAGATAAGTTTCTTGCCGTTTTGAATCTTACTAATGATTGATGGTCCAGTATCAGTCTCTATTCCGGCATTGGCAGTCTATAATAATATAGGTTAGTATTAACATCTCTTTTTGTGGGATTGTTTTTGTTAGAATTGATCCAGGTTCAGGCAAAGGTAGCTTCAGTATTGCGTCAAGGTGGCCCTGTGGTGGCATTAGAGAGTACTATCATAACACATGGAATGCCATACCCATACAATCTCAGGTAAACAAACCTCTAATTTACACATATTCTCTTTGACATTACAAAACATTTCAACAACGTCGTTTAGTCATTTTAAAATGATAAATCTTGAGAAATTTCCATGGAGCCTTCATTTGTGCCAGTTGGCAACTTGATTCTATTGAACAGTTGAAAATATCAGCCAGCATGGACAGCTCAGGCTATCAAAACAAAGGGAATATGTTGCTGTTGGAATGACAGAATTGTAGCTACATTGTATGTTGTAGCTGACATTTTTTGATAGAGAAAACAAAAATCCCAGTGATATAAATCTTTATATCACTGTTCTCTTGGCTTTGTCAAGTCAAGGTTTCTTTGTGCCAGCGGTACTCTTGAAGAAAAATGATTCCGGCACATCCGAGATAATAAACAATTAGGCTGGATGGGAAAAACATGGAAGAATATGGCGGCAACCGGTTAAATAGAAGTTTTTTGCCAGGGGGTGCTGAGTTTTTCAAAGACTATTGGCGAGCACAAAAAAATTGCCCATGAGGAGTTTGCTGCCGGCTCCAGAGTCCCTGGAGCTGTGGGGTCTAGATGATCTGTGGTGCATCTGAGGGATTCTGAGCCATTTTTTGACACTACAATTTTATTTTCCTTTCGGAAAATTATTAGTTTGATTTTGGGGTTGGTTACATCAGACAGCAATTACATGTACGGCATAAATAAAATAAAAAATGTAGAAAACATACAAAGCACTTGTAAGTTGTCAAATCAAAAGTGATTTTAGTTGAAGTTACAACTTTAAGTATGTTTTAATAAGTAAAGTAATGGAACTAAAATTATTATTTGGTTTATTACTGAGATAAGAAAGGGCTTTAAACGCTACACCAAAAACAAGACAAAATGTCACATGCAGTACTCAATTTTTGATTGTAATGATATCTTCTAAAGACAAAGATCGATAATGTGAGAAAGACAAAGATCGATAATGTGAGGCAAGCTTCTTACTAGATTTCGGAATGCTCATACTCCTTCCCATGTATGCACAATCGCAATGCAATTTTTTTCATTGGGAATGATATGGTGTGCCACCAGTGGCACCAGGTTGAACTGGTGGCCGAATTCCTGGCTGTATTCACCTGACAGCTTAGCCGACATACCTACAATCTGCAAGCAGAATACGAAGCAAGAGTCCATTTGTTCATAATAGTTTGGTGCGTGCACAGACTCGGACATTGCATGCATGCTGCGGCTGGCTTGTGCAAAGTTGTGCTCAAATATGAGAACTAATGCACTTAGGCCTAACTATTATTAAAAATTATTTTTTCATGGTTTTAGGACAGCACAAGAAGTAGAGAGTATCATAGAGCAAAATGATGTAACACCAGCCACCATTGCCCTGATGAAGGGTCAATTACACATTGGAATGAATCAATCTAATCTTCAATATCTAGCCAAATGTTCCAGTTCTGTCAAAGCATCTAGAAGAGATCTCGCATGGGTTTTAAGCAAGGTTAGTCCAATAAGCATACTGAGCTATGTATTTATTTGGACTGACATTTTAGTAATTTGAATTAACTCCACTCAGACAAGCTCTGGTTATGTGATTCTGCTTGATGTGAGTATTATTGCTAGTCCCAAACTTCCCTGTGCCTGTTTCTTTGTTATGGGATACATACAAAATTGGTAGCAGACTACGCCACAGCACTTTGTAAACCTTCACAAGGTGCTATAAAATGGGTCTCATATTCATAACTCTACATACCTGTTTTAAAAACAATGCAAATATCAACGCAATGAGCACCAATCTGTCTTGGATACATGTGCTTTATAAGACAAAGTGTTCATCGTTATTATTGTCATCATATGGTATGGTTGTAGTGAGATATTGGATGATACAAAGAAACTTGTGGCCAGCATGCTTTGAGCTGAGGGCTTTTCATTTCTAATCTTTTTCTGCGGAGATTAATAACATCCTGAGTGAATGTATACCTTCACTAGCATTTGAATCTGTATATTTGGTTTAAATGGCAGTGTTACCAACTAGCACTTCACCTGAGGAACTGTTACATGTAGGTTATAATCTTATAAATGGTGATATTTACCCCCTTGAACTGATGCTGTAGTCTGCTAATGGTCTGCCATTTGGGGAGTTAAAATACAAGTAAAGATGTGGTTGGAGTCTAACTGAGCACAGGTCACCTAAAATGCACACTGCACAATAACAAATAACACAAATGGAATCTGACTTCCAAACTGGCGCAACCAAGATTAATCATGTGATAACGTCAGGTGAGCTGGCTTAACAGGCATGATAGGCTAAGGTCAAGGTAGCGTGGTTCAAAATGGAGGATGTTTGACTCTTCAGCATGCAGCAACAATCCATCCCTCAACTTTAATTATATATCAATCCCTTAATTTTGTTTAGCATTGACCTAGAATGTCTAAACAATGCATTGGGGGAAAGACCTACGTATTCAATTAGTAAGAGTTTCATTTGCAACATATTTCTTGAGTCGTGCGTGGTATCCTCCCTAGGGCAGCTGCTGGGGGGGGGGGAGGGGGTTGACTGTGAACTCATGGTCGGTTTGGTGAAACACAAAAAGCTGTGTTGTACATCAAAATGTGTGTGTGTGAGTACAAACAACGTGGGGGGAGCAAGTGTACACTAGTCTTATCTTGAGTCTTATCAAAAGGCAGAATCTTTGTAAAGGGTGTTACAATATATGTGCTGGTTTACAGGCCAGTAATTTGCTAGGTCTTTTCATACAGGTACATACACATTTGAATACAAGCCCACATGATCAGGTTGTCACCAATTAGAATGAACTCACTCTCTAAAGTATTTATTCATAACCATGAAGTTAGTATATCTAACACTGATCTATAGTCTGTCACTCCAATGTCTAAACACTCTGACCAAAAGATACTCAGATAAAAAGATAAATGTTTTTAATTTACTTCCCTCCTCCATGATAAAGTTCAGTAGGTGAGTTCATTTTTGTGTGTTCATTGTACAGGGTTTGACTGGTGGTACTACTGTGTCGGGTACCATGATTGGAGCTCATCATGCAGGCATCCGTGTCTTTGTTACTGGTGGTATTGGTGGTGTGCATAGAGGAGGACAAACAAGTCAGTATCTGATAGGGTACTTTGAGTTGCTTGGTGTCAGCACACATACCAGGTAATTGTCCAATGTTTAGGTAATAGACTGATCCATTAAGCCCCGCCTACATGTACCTTAGCAACTGCCCAGCAACAGCACATGGTGTGACTTTCTTGTTACAAATGTGCAGCACAATGTGTTCGGTTGGGGCCACACACACATATCAGATACACACACATACGTCAGGGTTTTCATGAACGGTATGGACTTCGTTTTGTGGCCTTTTGAGCAGTGCCCGAGTCTAAAGGACAATGAAGACAGGAACACTGTTATTGTTAAACCACTTTTACACGACTGTACCAGGATTGGATTTGCACCACCAGAATACAAAAAAGTTAAAACAAAAGTTAGTACAGTTTTGTGTGCTGTGTGTCAGAGCAATGGCGGTGGTTTGATTACTTTTCTAATGGGATTTTAATGTGTCAGACTTTTGTCGGACTTTCAATGGCATTGTCATAGGCTGTGATTGGTCATCATGTTAGTAGGTGGGGCTTAATGGATTGGTCTATTCTGAGCATGCACATGCCTCCAAGAACAAGGGATTTACCTGGTGAGTCTGCTGCCACCTAGCTGTCCCAAAAGTCTATCATTGTCTTGTTATGTGAAATGTGAAATACCTCTTTTAAAATAAAATAATCAAGTTTGATGAACTCAAACATTCAGTTTTCGGCATCTTCCTTTTAGCATAAGAGTTTTGTTTGGAGAGGGTTGTTCTAAAACCCCCTTGACCCCTCGACTTACACTCTGGGTCAGTTTTGAAATGCCATGCATGTCTCATGACTGGCCAGAGCTAGAATCAGATTGTATTCCAATAGACCAATTGCGCGACCAATGTTTACATGTCATCATGTGACCTGTACTGTGTATTACGTCATCTCAGATGATGGTAAACGATGGCAATACATGCTGTGACTGACAGATTCGCGCCAACAGTCAGCTTTTGGTAATAATAACACAGTTAATAAGTCCTTTTTTTAAAGTTGTATATAGTGACATTGATTTCAATCATATTACTGTTTCATAAACTACAAGTATTCTGTTACAAAAGACGTTTTTTTTTAGTTATGCACTACCGGCGTCGGACGACTGTGTAGCCACCCGCCTGTTATTTTGTTTGTAATGTAAGGCCATTTTTTTTTAATAACTTGGATTACGGAATCGCCGCTCGAAAAAATCGCGTTTCAGAAAAAAATATAAAAAATCCCGGCCCGAAAAATTGAAATTTTGTAAAAAAAAAATATCTACACTTCCAACAGTGCCACCGATCGCGTACAAAATTCCATCGTGTACAAAACAATACTTCTAGTTGTAGATCACATTTTCTTCGATCCGTGCAATACATGCCGATGTATGATGGAAACCAGACCAATTTTATTTATTAACGTACAAAAGTGCGAGTCCGTTTATAGACTGTACTATTTGCCCAAGTGCATACATTGGCCATTTAGTAACAACTACGTGCATCGCGCGACTTTACCTCACGGCCCAAACTCATGCAATTGATTGCTGTGTCAACAAATGGTTTTTGAGTGCGAATTTGGGCAAGAAACAGGATACCAGTGGCAGCTATCATAGAACGTGCATGGTTCGTGGTTGGTTGTCAGGTTTGGTTACCGGTTATACCTCGTGCGTGCGTCTGCTGTTTTTACCTCGTGTTTACAATGGCGGCCGCTGCCGAGACCTGGTGCGTTATGCTACTTTTCCGGGAGGGAGCCCACTTCCTTAAACGAAGGCTACTTAAATGTGTGACGACAGAATCAGTCAGTGTTTTAGAAGCCGCCCGCGTGCCTTCGGTATTTTTATTTTTTTTTTCGCCCCGCCCGATTTCGTGAGCTCGAAATTCCGTAATTTTTTTTTTTTTTTTTTTCCTCCCCGATCCCCGCTCATTTTTTGTAGCTTACAAATCCGTAATCCATTACTATAAAAAAAAAAGGAAAAAGTAAAGAACGTTGGAAAAGTGAGCATTTTATACCGAGCCTTGCTGAATTTCAAATAGACAAAGGAATCACACAGTTTTGGAAAGCCTTTTCTTTGGACGATTTCAGCTTAAAAACTGGAAATTGTTGTGGTGAAAAATGTGTGATCACAGTCATCTGGCCCAAACATTCCGTCATGCAACTAGTACTACCACATCGTGAACATATACCTTGCTTGTAAAATTTCCAAAACTTCCCGAACTGTCCTTACTGGCTTTATTCAGCCACTCAAAGGTCTCTGATACAAACTGGAACATTTTTCACAGATTTTGAGAAAATTAAGCCTCGATTGTCGATCGAATAAATAAATGCAACAATCATCATGTACCATACATCATGTACCGTACCGCATTTTCCTATGGAGGCCGTCTCATTTGTTTACATTTAATACCCACTACAGGTCACGTGACGTGGGTCGCGCAATTGGTCTATCGGGAACCTGTGTTAACCATCCGTGTTCAGTAACGGCCAGCTCGCTTTTCAGTTGCATCGTCTGCTGTGTAATGAATTATGTCCTCGTGAAATCCAGAATTTATAAATATGCTACCACAACCCAAATTGTACCATTCCCGAGTTCATGTAGGTAATTTCATTGCACAAAATAGGCATTATACATGTACATGTACATGTATGTCAAATTTCTTCTAGCACCATTGTTTGCCTCACTTTTCAACGGTCTTTTAAAAGGCTAACATGTCCGAGTTGGCAGCTGCGGGTGTTGCTAAAGGCAGCCTATACTTCAATGCTTGTTAACACGTTGACTGCCAACTACGAGTATACTCGTACTAACAGGTGTTCCACTTGCTGCCACTACGAGTATACTCGTAGAGAATGAAAGGTCTTTGCATTGTAAATACATTGTTTGACTACTTAAGCAAGAAGCACAATTTTGTACAAAACAGCGCGCATGTGTTCAGGGGCCAATTTTACAAAATCTGTTATTAACTCTGAAGATTTTTGTTTAGATTTATAAATATTTTGAGTTATTTTTATAGTTGTTTTAGATATTTTATAAATACCCTAGATAGTTTAGGCAGTCTTATTGGTTAAAAGGTGGTCACAGGACCATTAACGGCTGATAAAGAAATAGCTTAAGCTGTGAACTCATAGCCATACGCATGCTGGTGCGCTAGCTTATACAGGCCCCAATTTATGCCTAATGCAATCAATACATTTTGTTACTCAATATAAATCTATTAGCATGCACACAACCATTGAGCGTCACATGCAATTTAACTCATTGTGAAATGGATGTGTCAGGATGTGACAGGAGTTGAAATTTACAAAACAGAAAGGTTAAATTCAGATTTTCCTACATTATAAGGCTTTTAAAAAAAAACCAGCATTTATGAATGGGAATAAAATAGTAAAGACTTGGCCTTGAATGACCTTTCAGGATCTTGACCATGCGAAAAAGAACCTCGCCTTGGGCTCGGTCCTTTATCACACGGTCACGATCCTGCCAGTTTAAACAGCCGTTAAGACCTTGGTCACCACTCTTTTATTCCCTTAATAATTAACGCAAACTCTCTTGCTCATTAAATTCCCTTTCAAAAATAAAAGAGATTGGTCAATAAACAGCCAGGTTCGCTATCTTACTTTCATATGATCTGAAAATTTGACCCTTGTGCCTAAAATTATGACCTTGTTCTTATGAGTACATAGATCTTGCCACAATATTTTTTTACCAGTCTGCCTTACTCTCTCTACACAGTACAATCAGTGTGCACTTTGGTTGCTTGTGTGCAATCAATTTGTGTAATGACAGCAATTTGAGTCTATTTTGATGTATCCTTTTCAAGAAATGGTGATTCAATAAATTGGTTGGCATTGTGTTTATTTCAACTAACTTGTAGGATAGCTATAAATAAAAAGCTAATGGTCATTTTAAACTGAAAAGCAAGTGGCCATTTTGAATATAAATGTTTTGGAGGGTGAATATGGACAAACTACAGTTTTGTAAAAATAAAATTGCCTTTGTGTTTAGTATTGACTGATTGTGTGATCTTTGTAGACTACTATAAAGTTTCACATAGTAAAGAAAGGGTTAAGCTACTCTTTTTCTATTTAAAATGGTCAAGTCAGTATCAATCCTTTTAGCATTGTGTATACTTCATCAGTGTACCAAATGCAAAATAGAATTGCTAGGCTTTACTAACCAAACAACAATTTCCCATGTTTTTAGAAATGCATCTATATGTATTTACATGGATGGCATGAGACAAACGGAATAGTCATCTACAAATACAGCATACACTATCATATAATAGTACAATCTTAATATACAGGTAAATGAATAATGTTTCATCAGTTGTCAAACATTGAAAGGTTTGGGCCTCATCCATCTGGTGTACATGATGTCAGAAGTCATGTTGAATTTAGTTCCAAATAAGGTTATGCTGTGGAGCATTCAGTTAGGTTAACATACAACAGGTATTTTAAAAATCAATTATGTTCAAATGAAATGGTAAAGGGTGGGTACAATATTGGTAAGATTGAAACTAAATGTTCATAGTTTTACACATAACTTGCAAGGTATAAAGATGGACATGGTGGAAAACTTTTCTTGAAATATTTGTGCTAGAAAAGTTTTTGAGAAGTGAGTAAAACAATTAGTTTGGATCTCTTGAGTCCAAAACCTAAATGTTTGAAAAGAGTGAGAACAGTTTGTAATGTTTTTGTTTTTTTGTGACTCCAGTGAGCTTAAACTTTCACAGGTTTGTTATTTTATGTATACTGTATGTTGGGTCACACAAAGTGCAGAGACTGGTTTTCGACAAATATCAATGTTGTACATGTGCTTTTAAAATGGCATGAAGAATGAGTGTAGTGACAATTTATTTTCAGTGACTCTTAACTACTGCTTGGTATTTTCACTGTACCAACAGGTATGGATGTGAGTGCAGATTTAACTGAATTAGGACGTAGCCCAGTGGCAGTGATTTCTGCTGGTATTAAATCTATATTGGACATTCCAAGAACTTTGGAATATCTGGTAAGTTCTTTTGAGGATGTAGAGGTAAATTGATTCTTTTGACTGTCTTCCCCACCGCTACAACCCATTCCCCTCTCACCAGTGGTATGATATGTCACATGAAGCCCAACAGGGAGCGTTTTAGGGCCTTTGTGTTGAAATTTTCACTTTTTATAGAACAATTTGTTTTGCTCCCTCTACCAATTACCTAATACACTAGTGTGTTAGGTAATTCATCGTTGGTAAATAAGTCAGGTTTGTGACATTGTGACCAGAATGAGATTAAAACTCCTCTAGAAATGATTTCAGTTGAACTTGAGGTTTATTTTCACAATCATCTTTGCTCTGCTAATCTGTTATTTGTTTGGCTTTTACATTGTTTAAAGAACAAAGTCATTGACTTTTATAAAAAACAGTAATTGTGATTAACAACAACTGTGTAGAATGTAAATACTTTTGGGTTATGTTCAATGATGAACTCGATTGGTGTGATCACTTGGACTACGTAATGAAAAAGCTCAACTCATGCATATTGTCTCAATGACTGCTTTTAGGGTCAGTATAGGAAGTTGTTGTGACATTTGATTTATCAGTGTTCTGTGGGGTATGCAGTTATTGTTTGACAGGCTGGGGTGGGAACGCTTTGAAAAGGGATCAAGATTTGATTGATTGTCTGGTAAGGAAAGTAGGGAAGATGACGGTGGTGTGTTTGCATTTGGTAGACTGTCTTTACCAGCAGTGGGTGAGTGGTCTGTTCAGTCAGATGTTGGACAATAATAGCCACCCACTTCATGGCAAACTTGCTGATCATGTCATTCCTAGAAGTGGAAGAATGAGACTGCCAGGTACTCACACTCACCGTATACTCTTTTGCCCCACTTCAACATGTTGATGCGATTTATAAAAGATGAATTCATTTCATGAACTTTTTATATTTGTATGTTGTCTGTATGGCCAGACAAGGTGTTGATAGATATGTTTTTAGCTTTTTGCTCCTCATGCATTGTTTCATGTGCAATGTAATTTCTTCTTTTAAGTTTTCTTATGTCTTATGTCAATGACCTGCCCATAGCTGAGGCAAAAATGAAGAATAAAATCCCTGTGCATACCAAAAACAAAGTCACTCCTCAATGGTCAGTGGTCATGGTCACTGCATACTGATGATGCCCCGGTCAAACATGAATCTGAACCAGCAGCACTTGGCTTAGAGGGCAGTCCAGCAATCAACTGGTTTTCAAAACCACATCCACTACAAGAGATTTTTATAAGAGCTGTGTTATTATTTGCTACAGTTATTTTATCTAGTTATGATTATTTCAGTTGTTGTTATTTTCTATAGGAGACAGAGGGAGTTACTGTTGCAACATTTGGTCCTAGTCGGGACTTTCCAGCTTTTTTTACGCCGAGCAGTGGTTATCAAGCACCAATAAATGTGACCTCTGCTAAAGAAGCTGCTGAGTTAATAGGTAATATACCCCATAGATATTGTTGGGAAATTGACAGAGTGTTGTTTGGCAATGTGATTGGTTCGCTGCATACATTGCATGTCTTGATTCGGCAGTTATGGCTTCACAACTTTGCAGTGGTCTAAAGTTCTTTATTGTGCTGGATGAATGGTACATGCATTCCAGTGTGCCATGTGAGCCTTGAAAGTGTTAAGTGTTGGGATGATTTTTCACACCCACAAAAAAAACACTAGCAAAGCTGTTGTGGAAAGTGCATTATACTCATAACAGACAAATAACATGTCGATGACAAGGGACATACAAAAATAGATAAAACATGTCGATGACAATGTATATAACAATAAACCATTACATGAGATAAAATATTAGAAGAGGTAAACAAGAACAACCTACCTGCTGTCGTGACATTTGTCAACAGGAACGCATTTGACTCAATTCATTTAGGAAAAATGATCCAGATCTTGAAGGCATCCCTGCTTGTATCCTTCAAGCCAATGAGGCCACCTACATGTACACCAACACCACCCACACGAGCGATCTCACCGGATGGTGAGACTGAAGGCTGAGGACCTACCTTCTTCTTTGCCATGGGTCTAGATTACACCCTACAACAAGCATTTGGGAACTAGGAGTACTTGGGGTTCACCATTACACAAATGAAGCTACAGGAGAATTGGGATGGGTCAGTGACACTATCTGATCTGGACTTTGCCAATGACGTTGCACTGTGGAACAAAAACACAAATGCTCAAGCCCTTCTGTCAAGGTTGTGTCTCTTTTCTTTGGCAATGGAAGTACTTCACCCCTTCTCCAATCGGGGGGGGGGGGGGGGGCTCTGAAGTGTTCCAGGAGTATGACTAGGCTGCCATCACAGATAATTTTTGCCGTGATGTTATCTAAACAAGCCTGTGAAATCTCGGAAATCTGTTTTTTTCGTTGAATGTGGCCCCTTTTGGTTTTCACTTGGGGTACCCCATTCAGCAGTTCAAATCATCTGTTTCTTCTGACCTCTTCATCTTATATCAGTTTCTTATCTTTATCTCTTATTAGGGTTGTTCCAGATGTTATTTCGCTTTATATTTTATATATATTTCTGTATACTTTTGCAGGATTCATCTACAGACTCATCTTCATCAATGTCCGCTAGGACTTTGAATTGGTTTCTCAGTTTCAGTCAAGGAAGACTTTGACTCGAAGGATGTGATCTGTGAATCTTTTTATTGGTGGTGGATTCTTTATCTTGGAAAGGCTAACCTTAACTTTACTGATAACAAGTTTGTGAACACTGTAAATGTCAGCACCATTATATGACCTTACCTTTTGTAGTGATCGCTTCCATTTTCCTCTATTAATAAGTGGTCAACCTGGTTGAATGTGGTTTTATAAGGTGATTTCCATGTCATAGTGTGGATATTCCTGTGTGAAAAAATGTCCCTCCTTTAACCAGGCTGTGTGTGGTACACAGCTTTAGCAGTCTTGTTCCATTATTAGTTGCACTTGTTCAAGAACCATGCTGTCCAGTACAACTTAAGTACATACATTATGTGAAAGCACTTTATGAAGCTTATCTTTTGCTTGTCCTGTAGGGGTATAGGCTTTAATTATTGACAGTTATGCAGGGCGTGAGAAAAAACAGGCTTTGAGTAGTCACTCATCAATAAATTCTTATTCAATCGGTGCTTTTGAGCCTCTTGTGTGCATGTTATCTGTGCATCTTGACAAGATGATGTCCCATCGTTGTTCCTTGATTCTCTCTTGTCCTAGCATTCTCATTTCCTATATGCCAACTATGTCAATATTGTACTTATCAAGCATTGTTACCAGCTCTCTCATCTTCCCCGGTTTATTCAGTGTACGAACATTCCATGTTGCAATTCTACAAAGATCTGTTGGTTTGAGGACATCACTCTGGCCATTGTTGAGCCATCAGCTTCCTGGTGAGGTTTTGGCTGGTGACTCATACTTGCTCCTAGGAACGGCGGCCTTTATTCAATAACTCAAGTGTTTGTAGTTCATAAAACTTCCTCATGTACACTTTAAAATTGATGAAACTTGAAAAGATAGTTCCAGAGATTATCAACTGTAGAAGGGAGGCCTTGTGCCATGACTGAAGCCAATATCACACATATTGAATTAATTCCATTTAGCTTTAAATCTGGCTTCTTATGCTTGTACAGTTTTGAAAAAAGATGAAGACCACAAAGCCATTCTTCTATCAGTGCAGGCAAACTTTTTGAATACTGGCATGTGATCATTATGGAAATTATGTCTCCATTGGTTTCTGAGCACTGTGTGTAATGTTGTGTTGATGAATAAAAAAAAACATAATATATTGATGAAAAAATACATCCTATTGACAAGGAGACATATTGATGACAATTTAGATTACAACACACTAATGAATTCTCTTCCCCCCACCCCACCAACCCACCCGCCCAGATTATTCTTTATCGTTAGATTTAGGTAGTGGACTGTTGATAGGTGTACCAATACCATCTAGTGTAGCTGCACAAGGACAACAGATAGAAGATGCTATACAATCTGCACTTCATCAAGCCAGGTATGAAGCTCAAAATAGAACAATTCACATCTAAATCTACAATACACTGTAAAGTACTGTTGGCGCTGAATGACTTGTTTACACACAGATATTTCCCCTGCCGTCTTAGGACGCCATTATGTAATTTCGGACCACCAGACCGAAGGTTGCCTAGTTATTCAACTGAAGAGCGTAAGCAGACCACGCACAAGGCGCTTCGATTTACCCACACAAGGACAAAAAAGATTGTGAACATACTTGTATTTTGTGGCCATTGAGAGGCGGTTTTTGTGTAATCCAAGATCATTACGTGAATCTCCCATTAGAAAGCGACCCAAGTACAGAAACCATGAACTCGGGTCATAATGGTCCTACCTACCGATTTGTTATCACTCCATCTGACTATGAGTTATTGAGGTTTGGACTTGTGTTTTAGTCCGTGGTTTAAGGCGCCTTGCCTGTGAGTTTACTGACAAAAAATATTTTCAAAATTCTATCAGGTTCTTGTTTATTCTCTAAATTGTTGAGAAAAGTGTCAAATGTTTTCACACAAGCAACTTTGAATCATAAAAATGGGCTAAATATTTCTTGAGAAATTAAATAATCAGTCAGACTTCGTCTGCTCTTAAGGGTTTCTGTGATTGACACCAGCAGTTAGTGATCCCAGCCGGTCAGAACATTCCAGCACAGACCCTAGGGTCCGTGATGCCAGTCACCGATTTAGAACAAGTGTCGTCTAGGCGTATGAATATCTAAACTTTCTCGGGTTGCACTTCAAGAATGGCAAATACAAAAAACTTAAGAAATCCATTTTAGTTATTCAAAAATATATGATATTATACAAATATTGACTGCTTCGAGTGGCGTAGTAAAACTAGTCACTCGAGGTGATCCTCGGAACAGCTCTTCCCGAGGCTGAGCCGAGGGAAGATAGGCGGCTCCGGGGATCACCAAGAGGGACTAGTTTTACTACGCCACGAGATAAAGCAGTCAATATTTGTTTTATAACACCTCAATTTCATCCATTTTGTGGTAATATTCGTTAAACAACGGTGCGTATATCAGTCTTCAAACAACTGTATAAAATCTGACAGGAAATCTTGACAAAAAGAAAGGGGGTACCACACTGCCTTCGTGCTCATATCGTATTTCAAATGCACGTATTATTTGACAGTTTCACCGGGTTCGAGGTTGTCGTTGGATAGTACCATTTAATAGTTCTTTTGGTCGGTGTACAGTGTGATAGTAAAAATACACAACGCCATGTGACGCACGTTCGGCCAATCAACAGATAGAATCAAAGGAAGAGGTGTTGTAAAAACAAAATATTTCGCCATTCAAACATTGGAAAGATAATAATAACAACAACCATTAAACAAACATCAGATGCAAGCTGTAATTGATATGTCATTAACCCAGCTTGCTGTCACCGGCCCGGAGGGACAGTGAGGTTACCAGTGTGTGCAGTGTTTATTACTTTAGCTGATAAGAACTGACAAGGAGTTAGGATGAAACCGGTAGGCTTGGCCATGACTTGGCTAATGGGAGTTTCGCGTAATGTATAGGTCTTTGTCCTTTTGTTCCAAGAAGAGGATTATGAGGCATTGAGAGGCTTCCACCATTGTTCATTCATTGTATTTCGGATGAATGAAGGTAAGTCAGAGTGAGCTGGCAATCAAGCCATGGTTGTGTTTAGTGCCATTCCTATGCCATAGATAACAGCCGATATTTTGCAATTCATGCTGCGTGAATTTGACATTTTCTCGGTCGAAAAACACAACGGTCGATCTTTTGGCATTGTCAAGTCGGGGTTTCTTTGTGCCAGCACCCTCCAAGAAAAAAGACTCCAGCAATAGGCTGATTGCGCAACCCAAGTCACGTGACCTGTAGTGGGTATTAAACATAAACAAACACGACATCTTCCATAGGAAAGTGCGGTACAGTACATGGTGATTGTCGCATTTGTTTATTCAATTGAGGCTTTTCTTTCTCAAAATCAGTGAAAAATATTCAAGATGTTTGTACCAGAAACCTTCAAGAGGCTGAATAAAGCCTGTTTGGACAGTTCCAGCAAGTCTTGGAAATTCTACAAGGAACATATATGTTCACGATGTGGTAGTAGTAGTTGCACAACGAAATGTTTGGGCCAGATGACCACGATTACACACTTTTCAACACAAGAATTTCCCAGTTTTGAAGCTGAAATCATCCAAAGAAAAGGCTTTCCAAAACTGTGATTCCTTTGTCTATTTGGAATTCCATCAGGCTATGTATAAATGCTCACTTTTCCAACGTTCATTACTCTCTTTTTTTCTTCGTTTCAATCAAATTAACAGGCGGGTTGGTACATCGTCGTCCGACTCCAACACATTACTTCAAACAAAACCCCTTTTGTAGTACAATACTGGTAGTTTATGAAACAGTAATGTGGTTAAAATCAATGTCACTATATACTTTAATAATAGGGCTTAGTAACTGTGTTATTATTACCAAAAGCCGACTGTTGGTGTGACTCTGGCAGTCGCAGCATGTACTTGCACATAGTTTGCCATCAGCTGAGATGATGTAGTACCCACTACAGGTCACGTGATGACATGTAAACATTGGTCGCGTAATCGGTTTATTCCACCAAAAGAATCGCGCTGGGGGGGGGGGACAACAACAAAATCCCGGCAGCAACTGGTTCAAAAAAATATTACATGAGGACTAAAAAGATCCAAACACTGCCATGAGCACTGTCTCAAGTATTTTGTTTGTAAAATTCACCATGGTTTCTCTTTGGTGCATAAAATAATATCCCTCCAACTGGTTTTCAAAGCATGCAATAATATGTATGACCATTTTTTTTAATTTTTTTTTTTATTTGTTTACATTTATTGAGATGTGCGTATCAGTAAAAATGTACATGAAAATTGATTTTTTGCTCAATACTCAACACATTTTTATGAATTAGCAATGCCATTCATCGTGTTCATGCACATGGACAAAACTTTCACACAGCTGTAGACTTACAGTGTTGTTTAAGATTTTCTCCTATTTAAAATCATTTTAACAACAAACAAAAGATACTTGTATGTGAAATGAGGAAAACACAAAATCTTCTTTTCATTCCAGATATTTGTCTGTGAACTAAGTTTACAGATTCAGGGGCCGAAAGATTTCACAATACTTCCACACTTCAGTGCTCATGTATTTCCAATGCAGGGATTGTGATTATATCCAAAAACCCACTCGCCCTGAATTGTTCTCAGCTTCATTTCAAGTTTTTTTGTGATATGTTTTGTTGAGAATTTCTGTGCAAAATAATTTGACACATTGACTTGATAAACTGACACATAGTATATACTTGGTGATACCACATCCGACAACCCTATAAATATATCAGTCATATGACTAGTCTGTGCATTGAGTTAATGGGTAAAATTGGTCTGTGTATAGATTGTGAAGAATCTATGTATGGGGCGTTAAAAAATAGAAATTGACTGCTACAAGTGAAAAAGTGAAACTGGCCTCCCTTGGTGATCCTCGAGTGTTCTTCCTTTTCTCTACTTCACCTGAAGAAAATATAATGCTCCAGGGATCACTGTGGGGCTTTGTAGTTTTAATTTTTCACTTTTAGCAGTCAATATTTGTGTATTGATGACCACTTAACTTGTACCGTAGTTCTATTACAAATCAATACATGTTCATGTACATCATTATCTGGCCACTCTGATTACAGCGTTGAAGGCATTCATGGTAAAGAAGTAACTCCATTCATTCTGCAGAGAGTCAATGAACTAACTGGAGGTGAATCATTGAAAGCAAGTATCCTTCTGAAATGAAGTAACTTGACATCAATCTATCACTGACAAAGGAAAGGATAGTGCAGGAAAGGTTCATGATGAGTTGAGATAGTGCTTCACAATGAATTCAAATTAATTTCACATACTTCATAGCCCAGAAAGCCAAATGGCACATTACTTATAAATAAAAAACTTCAAGAATATAAAAATCATAATCTCAATGAAACTATCTATATGTATGCAACATAAATAGAGTTATTTTCATTGGAGGTCTTGGAGGGATGTTTATTTGATTTTTGTTTAATGTCATGTAGGCAAATTCCTGTTTGGAGAATCTGTTCATTTAATTGATCTAAATTCAATTTAACCCATATTTGTATTTTTTTTAATGAAAGTATTGTAAGGTAACTGGGTACGTGTCAAGCCTTAACTTGGTATGAATATCAGATATTGCTCTCATCCAAAATAATGCAAGAGTGGGAAGTAAGATAGCCCAAGAACTTTCTTATATAAGAAGAGACAAACCAAAGAGAAGACATGGAACAAAAACATCAGAACTAACTGCCAAATATGGACAACCAGTTGTGATAGGTGGAAGCAATGTTGACTTTGTATCGTCAATTAGAAGTCAGCAGATTGAGGTAATTATACTCTGTTTTCTTTCTTTTTTTATTCCCAAAAAATAATTATATCCTGTTGGTTAAAAATGACCAATCCATTTTACCCAGCCTACAATACAAGAGTTCCAATCCAATCACAGGGTACATTGCAACTAGTCATCTATACATCGGGTGGTGATGGGACTTAACCCAGGGTTGAGACCCCAAACACCACCAACCGTGTTAGAGCATTTGCGGTCTTATTAGCCTGGTTATCAGTATTTAGAATGAAAAAATATAAATAGCTGTTGCAAACTGCTTACCACCAAAAAGGACCTATTGTATAAATGCACAAAATTTGTTAATGGCCTCACGTTTCGACCATAGCAGAGTCTTTCTCCAGGCTAAATGACAACACAACACACACTGAGTTATGTAGCTGATGGTTTAGGCTATGGCTGTTCTGTCACTTCTAGGCATATACTCCATTACTATGATAACATTAAGCACTTAAAACCCTAACTAAAAGTATTAAAGGAACAGTTCAGTATATGACCAAAGTAAATAAAGGTGTACAACAAAGACTAGCTTCAACAAAAGGAACATACCACAGGGTACAGTAGTCCATTTGACAATCAATGGCTTGATTAACTTGGTGTACCTAAACTAGTTTGAGGTACATGTATGCTAATTAGACTATTCCATTAAGTTTTAAAAAAGTAAGTTGAAATAAGGACTGAATCATTTTGTGCACAGGTAAGAAAATCAACAACATTTATTTATTTGAATGTGACACTGTAATATCTAGACTGTTCAATTTCATGTCCAGATTTCTTTTGACTGTATTGTACTCATTTGTACAACTCAACAAGCTTTTGGTTGCAGAATTTTCTGACGGTTTTTCCCTTAAAAAATGGTCCTTCAGTTTATTGCCATGCGACTGCCTCTGTTGACATCTTTTACAATGATACATTGTCCTGTTTTGATTATAGTATGGTGATGAGACCAATTCTGGTAGTGTGCATATAACACTGGGTGGTGTAGGACGTAATATAGCCGATTGCTTATTTCGGCTCGGTACCTTGCCACTATTCTTGTCAGCAATAGGACGTGACAGTCAGAGTGATACACTATTGGGTCTATCTTCACACATGGTAAGTATTATTACTGTATTTTTTGGCCTACTTTAAAAAAACAGAACAAAAGAAAACAAACAATACGTACATTATACAATTGTTGTCTGCTGTGATATGTGGTCCATGCTGTTTTGGACACCCGAGGGGGCAGATGGCACCCGAGGCGAAGCCGAGGGTGCCATCGGCCCCCCAAGGGTGTCCAAAACAGCATGGACCACATATCACAGCAGACAACAATTGTTTTGTTACACCATGGTATTAGATTGCATTGTTAAAAAGGCCCTTAATAATTTATTTTGACAAAGCAAAATTGGTGGAACATTTCAACTTAATTTTTATTTGCAACAAGTAGTTCATTTTGTACATTTACATGTACTGGTCCCTATCATGAGCATCATATCGAAAGTACAGTAGCATGCATAGTACCAGTAGTTGCATAGTAACCTCTTTCTCAGGAAGTACTGCTAATCTGGTTGTACAGATTAATGGGGAGGATGAAATAATGTTCTGAGAACAATCTAGGTAATGGACGCGGGTGACATGACCTACCTCTTTCTTGGGTGTATTGTTAACTTCAATGTACGTATCAATGGAGACGATGAAATGAATTGTCTGAGGACGATCTAGGTAATGGACCACGACAACATCACTTTTTGGGGAAGACATGAAATTTTGTATTATGTCTCGTGATTGGTTCTCGACCAATAAAAATTCACAATCTAATACCATGGTATAACAATGTGGGTTGGTACCACAGGGCTCCTCATTGTGTTATGAAAGTGCTTAGCGAATTTGGCCTGCTGGGAAACTTGCATATAATGTAGCACTACTTAACTGGATGAATTTTGGGGTTGAACAATAAATAATTGACTTGAGCGGGATTTGAACCTGCGTCCACCGGCTATACGTACCACTACTTTACCAACTGAGCTATCCAGCCCTATGTTGGCAGTCTCCCTATTTTGACAATATCTTTGTACCGGGGGGTTGGGGGGGGTCCACCTATTTAATTGGATCAGAATTTATTCGAAGACTTACCCCACACTGCTGTGGGAGAGGAGTGTAATGTACCATGAATAACAAAAATGATTTTGATAAAGGACAATTTTGTAAAGCATGATTATTTGACCTTTTTACATATTTTTGCTGCCATTGATTGGATAAAAAGACTTGAATGGCCTACCCATGTTTAAATGTTTAGCCTAGTACATGACATCTTTGTTTTCATTGGTTGATTATAGAATACATCAGCTGTATCCATTATTGGTGATCATACCACAGCGACCTACTCATGTGTACTTAACAGTGATGGAGCAATGGTACTTGGAGTTGGTGATATGGACATTAGTATGCAAATAACGCCTGCATATGTAAGAGTTGTCCTTCAGAGTTAATGTGGAAAATAGCCATAGTTCTCAAAAGCTAAAAGTTTGTCATCTTCAAATAATTTGGAAAAATAAAGCCATGCATAAACCCATGCATGCATTTGTATGATAGAATCTCACTCAAAATAAATAATTTGAGAATTATGTTCAACTTCCAATGCTTAACCAATGTTCACTATTATCCAAATATGCATTAAAAGTTAGAGGGAAAACGGGACAAATTCTGAAAATGTAAAAACAGTCACAATGTCTGCTAAGGGGCTGGCTAATTTTTGTCAACAATTTCATGGTCATATATCCAGGGGGAGGTAATCAGGTAGAATTTGTACTCATTTCCTGTAGAATCAACAAAGATTTTGAAAAAGCTAAAGGCATCCAGGTTGATTATGTGAAGGGGGGGGGGGTTGGGTGGGACTATGCACATTGTGTACATGGCTAATAAAACACACAAAGAAAATGTTGCTATGCATTATTACTTGGGGGATGAGGGTCTTAAAAAACTAGTAGTCTATGTATGAACTTAAAAGTGTTGAAAACTTTAGACGACTCCAACATTCAACAGTCAATAAATGTTTAAGAAGATAGAGTTCTGCTTGTTGTCCTCTGTAGGTATCCAAGTATGAGAAACATTTAAGTTCCGCCCCATTGGTTTGCATGGATGGTAATATACCAGTCAATACAGTTGAGTATATATGCAATTATTGTGCTCAACATAAGATTCCAGGTAAGTCGTGTCCATTTTTATGCCCCAACTATTAACATTTTTCAACCCTTGGTCAAAGTATACATTCCCTATAATCTGGTGCACAAGTATATATTCTGGTACCAGACTATTTTAGTTGCATCTATCTTGTATAAAATAATGTCTTTCACACTGCAGAGCCAATTTTTAAAGATTCCCTGGTGCTAAAATGCATACTGTTCAAAACGTCAAGTAAACCACCGCCTTTTTCGAGAACCACACCTACTCCCACATAAGAGATTATACACATGGTGCTTCATGTCATTACTAAATGTTAAATACAAAGGATGTGTGTGTGTGTGTGGGCTTGTGAACATGTCTGCGCATTCAAACCCAGGACTTTAACTAAATGGATCCGGGAAAATGACACATCATCCAGGGACAGTTCTTGGTATGCTTTTGTTTACAAAGCCAAGTCCAAACAATGGGAGAACAAAGGGAAGTCCTTAGTTTACACCATACACAAACATGTGTGCATGCAGGCAATCATTGTACGAGTATTATACACAGATTAAAAGGACACAGAAGCAAATTGTGTGTGATTGAACATCACAGCCTTGGAAAAACTGTTTTTTTATTGCATCAATTAAAATTGTGGCGGTTGCCGAAAAAATGGCTATCCTGTTGCACATGAAAATCGCTTGGGGCACACCTGCTCCTATCACTATTGGGCTTACACCCAAATTGATTAATTTGACACATGACCAAATTAATGGGCACACCTGACCCACACCATGATGTGGGCACACAAAGCTCAATCAAATTTAAAAGCAGTAATCATATTCATAATGTAAAATATACAAAGAGTGTAACCAATCAAGTAAGTTGTGAGTTTCCACCTTGGCACATGCGGTCGGAAATAGCCCCTTTGGTCGGAAATAGCCCCTGTGGTACATCAG
Organism: Marthasterias glacialis; assembly: GCA_911728455.2. NCBI lineage: Eukaryota > Metazoa > Echinodermata > Asteroidea > Forcipulatida > Asteriidae > Marthasterias > Marthasterias glacialis. The sequence continues at coordinate 9,060,339 of OU452232.1, read as the reverse complement.
AGCGCTATCACAACTTCTTTTTACAATGTGTGTCAATAAGTATAATCTTACTCACAGAATTTTGCAAACTTGAATAAGACAACGTTTGGCTGAAAATTAAACATTTAATTGAAATTTAACAAAACTTCTTATTTACTGGGTGTGAATCCCGTTAAAAAGCGGGGCGAGTAGTGGCAGGAAATTGAAATTATTTTGACTTGACAATAATTTTGTACACGTCCTTACAGTTAAAAGACTATGACGACAGTGATCAAATCTACAACTTTGTCCCAAGCAACACAACTGCACCCATTGGTTGTTTTTTTCACCACACCAGCCTTATTGGCTCACTGTTAACCTGTCATCATTATTTGCATGATGCAAATGTATTACAATCATATTTGTCTTTTATTTGCAAGTACATGACCCGCAATGGTTTTTGCCCACGAAAATATGATGACCTTTATTTTAAAGAATTTATTTGCTACACACACACTGCCTGCATCACTACAAGTGCCCAACAACCCTTAGCTGGCCAAATCTTAACTACATATGTAATACAATAGACCGATTGCGCGACCCGCGTATGTGACCACTTTTTGGTATAAAATGTAAACACACACATGACATTGTTGCATTTAGTTTATTCGATCGAGGCTTTTCTTGCTCGAAATCTGCGAAAAATATTCCAGAGTTTTGTACCAAAGACCTTCGAGTGGCTGAATAAAGCCAGTAAGGAAAGTTCCAGCAAGTCTTGAAAATTGTACAAGTAACGTACATAAAAAGGTTTTTTGAACGCGTTATGAGTCGTCGTGGAGTTGTCTTTGGTTGTCATGAAACCGTTGATTTGATGCTAAACGGTGCGACCTATGTATAATACAATCAACTTATCTGCATGTTGATATTAAACTCTTTCTTCCTTTTTCCAAACTCTTTGTCATTTTTACATTTATTTTTCCATTTTAACTACATGTGTGACCAAAATTAGTGAATTGTTGGGGTGTACATTTTTTATTTTTTGTTTAAAGAAAGTTTGCGCACTAATTGCTGCATTTCATAAACATACAGAAAAACCTTCTGTTATAGCTTGAGTTATTTACCATATATTCTGTACACAGTTTGGTATGAACCAACCTGTATTGTGAAATCAACTAAACCATTCCAGTCCGACTGTTGGAAGACAATTTCCTATATATCACCTAACTTCAAGGAACTCTGTATGATAACAAACTGTCTACACAAGAAAAAGGATGGCACTTACCAAGGTAATGAAATATTCTGTCCTTAACTAATCATGTTTGAAACACCATTGTTTCAAAGTTTTCCCTGGTCACTTTTTTCCACCAAAAGTTTAATTGAGGAGTTAACGAAAACAAGTAAATAACTTCTTAAGTTAATCATTCATTAGTGAGTCATTAGTTAATAATGAAAACATTTAGTCTTTTAGTCAACAACATTTTACTTTTAGTCAACAAAAACAGGTATCTACCTGCTTAAGTTAATCAATCATTAGTGAGTCATTAAACTCTGGACCAATTTAAATCCCTTCTCAAAACCTATTTGAATTCCCAAATACTTGTTCTAGTACTAGTAGTCATTTTTTGTTTGTTTTGTTTTTCCAATTTCATTTAAGAATGAAGCAAAACCGTTCATCAAACACTGGTTTGAAAACAAAGTCCATTACACGATATCAAATTACTAGGGTTCATATGCTGTGAATTCAAGCAGCTAAAACATGAAAGTTATCTAAATTATTTGAGTTTAAAATGTAAAATGCAATGACATTTATGTATCATGCACACATTGCATACAAACATGATACAATGAATTTAGTGTGAGAAAGGGTTTGGGTTTGTGTGGAAATGTACAAACAAAATAAAAGTAGTAATCAGATAAACTATTTTCAAGAAAAGATTTTACTCAGTGGAGTAAAACGGTAAAATAAATAACAATACTATTGACTTCAATACAAAATACTTGTAATGCTTACAAAGGCAAGACAAGAAAACATGAACACATTTTTGTGGGTGCCTTTTTCAGGTTCGCTTGTTTCTTTTAAATTGGAACGTTTGAAGACAAATGTTTGATTGATAAACCAATGATGTATGTACCCTTCCTTGACCTAATTGCAGATCAGGAGAACTTGACAGTGCATCAAAAAGTGGAGATATGTATTGAGTTTTGTGAGGTATTGCTCCAGCATATATACTGTGTTGTTGTTACTCTTGGTCAACATGGAGTATTAATATGCAGAAATGCACAGCCTGAAGAGCCATTCCTCATTGGGAAATCCACACCACAGGTTAGTTACTATCAGCATGCACCAAGGGTTTACTTTAGAAGAACAAAATGTGAAGCAAAGGATAGTGATGAGTATCAAGTATCTTATAAGATTTTCAATACATGTGACATCCATCAGTCAATGGCCGCAATGAATTTAACTATTATAAATCACTGTGGGGGTAAATTGGAGTTGCAAGCCACGACTTAGACTTGTGTTATTTACTATCCACGTGCCGAACAAGCTGTTTTCACAAATTGCATATCCTTGTGCCAAGGGACATCCTTGGCTCAAGGGTCAATCAATTACTGCACTGAGACAGGTGGCTGCTGTCTTTCAACACTCCTTACTCTGCAGTGGTTAGGGTCTGGCCAATGGGAGTCTACAGGCTTGTGGGGTATACCAGGGGTGAGGATTACATGGAATCTTGGCCTTATTGGCCCATTGAAAAAAATTATGACCATATTTGGTAACATATGGAACATTTTTTCACCTGACGCCAGGGTTTAAAGAGTAGTATCATGACAAATGCCAAAATCAAACCAGAATTATTGTGAACATGTACATGTAGTGATATTCTGAATGCGACTTCTCTTTCAACATTGTGATGTTCATGCCTGTCAATTATCGTTGTTTTAATAAAGGAAAGAACTTCATCCAAGATGTCTGCTGTGCATTACCCAGCATGCAATGCTGATCATATAACCAGTGTGTCTGGAGCTGGAGATTGGTGCGTTTGTTATTGGTTGTATTCATATTGTTTTATCTTTCTGTACTGTTAATTTATTTTAAGCCTAGACTTAATCATTTTCTTTAGTGTTTTCTTTGGGTATAAATTGCTAAAAGTCTCTTCACAAGCCCAACAAACTTATACAGAAGATATGTAATACTAGACAAGAAAGTTGTGAAAAAAAAACGTTTTTGGAAGGGTTGCATCAGACTGTTCCTGACCTCTTATGTCTGATGTTGCTTTTACTTTCTTGGTGTTGTCATGATCACATGTTGAACCATTTTAATTCCTTTTAAATTCCTTTCCAGCACATACTTGCGGAGGTGAACTTACTATGTTTAGCTTATATTTTTATACAATTGTGTTCACGGGTTGCTGGCCAGTAGTTTTGCCTGTGAGACAAAACTAATTGACTAAACGCTAATTAGGGGTTTATAAGGCTTTGTAAGCCTATGCTGAAGCCTCTTTCAACTTGGGAGTCTCGGGATGGGATGCTGACTGGCCACACCATGGGGACTGCTGGCGCTACATTACCAAACCAGGGCGTGGTCACTGTCTGGACAGGCTTTGGACTGGATGTTCCTACTCTGTTGAAGACTACTACTACCCACTCCAAGGATGTGGTTAGTGCCATACTCCCCATACCCGAGCCCTGAGATTGATTGAGCAGCGGTTATATTTAAGAGTATGTTCAATTTTTCTTGGCCAAATATTTATTTGATTTGTTTATACCGCTTTCAACTTATCAATCCATCGTAGCAGTTACTTGATATATTCTCTGTTCTCTGTTCCGAATGTGATTCGCTTATGTTGTATTTGTAAAAAAATTGATTTAACTGTTATTTATACACCGCGTGGACTTGTACCACTTTGTCTGTTGCTGGTTTCCCTTCAACTTCACCATCTTGGTTCTTCCCTTTATTTAAATCATCTGCCATGCGTATCAGCCATGAGGTTAAACCCCTTATTGGTTGGTCGTACGTAACAGTGTCAAAAGACATGAGGAAACCTGGCAATAGCCCATATGCATGTTCCAGTGCACATCATCAGAAATGATTGGTGAGTCCGAGAGTCCAAAAGTGGGCAACCATCATGTTGCATTGATTTTGAAGCAATGCAGAACACAACACATAAAACCTGGCATAGTTAATGTAAACTACAGCATCCATCCATCAACTAATCCATTGTAGCAATTACTTGATTTCTTTTTTAGCTGTACTCAGGTTCCCAAAATGCATTGCAGTATATATTTAAGAAAGGGCTTGTGCATATGGTCTATTGAATTGGTATTTAACTGTTACTTGAATACATTGAGTAATTAGCTCAATCACTGGTTTCCCAATTGTCAGGAAACCATGTATACAGCCCACCTCAAATAGTATGAATTGTGTGTTTGAAACATTGTCATACTACCCACTACACACTATTAAATTGCTGCTGATAAAAAATTGTCAGTTTTGTTTTGTTTTTAAGATTAATATGCCCATCATGTCAAGGAAAAAATATTCTTGGACCGAAGATCTTGAAGATACAGCAGATCAGATTGTGTTGAAGTCAAACTCTTATTTCAATTAGCTTTTTACTGTGGATTTGAAGATAAGATTGACATGTTAAAATTGTTTGTTCTTTCAGTTTGGCAGGAGCAATGATTGCTAGAATGTTACAACAATATACACCTGATGAATGTATTCAATGTGGTCTACTAGCAGCATTATGTTCAACTCAATCCTATATGACTGTACCAGCATCAATATCGACTGTTGATCAGTTACTTCACTCTACAATGTGTCAACCCAACCGTATCTTGTAATGTTATCAGTTACATCCTATGTACATTCATCATTCCTGCAGATGTTTCTACTCAAGATAACAGCAAAAATACAATAACAATGTCATAAATCAAGTTTTAAAAAACGGGTATAATTTTCCTGGCAAGATTAAATAAGCTAAAAAAATATCATAGTCTTGGGTTTAAGACATTTCTGTTGATCATAATTCCCCAATCCACTGCAGGAATACCGCGCAATCACCCACAAACCATTACCAATAGAGGGTGCTATAATGCATACTTCCCAAGTTTTTAATAATTAAATAAGTCTAATTGCTGTGAGAAAAATTCATCCAATTAAGAGGTCACTTGTTCAGATTTGTGCTTATATTCTAGTTCTCTATAGAAATATGACCATATTTTCAAGGACAATTTTCTTGTACATGGAAGTATTTCCAAATAATCCTGTTGGCAAGTGATGTTTTGGAGCAGGAAGTGCAATGTTACAAATGTTCATGTACATGTATGTATACCATTCTTTTACATTGCACTTCCTGCTCCAAAACATCACTTACCAACAGGATTATTTGGAAATACTTCCATGTACAAGAAAATTGTCCCTGAGAATATGGTCATATTTCTATAGAGAACTAGAATATAAGCACAAATCTGGACATATTAACCCTCTCCCAACAAAAAAGAAAAGAAAACCACAACTAAACCCTGAAAACTGTAAGTCCCTTCTCACCATATGACTTTGTAATTGGATGAATTTTTCTCACAGCAATTAGGCTTATTTAATTATTGAAAACTTGGGGAATATGCATCATAGCACCCTCATCACTTACGAACAGGATACTTCTTAATAATAATTGTCTAAGGGCATTGGAACTAGTATCAAGTTTAGTAAGCTTTTTCAGATATTCGTTTTGAGTGTAATGGAAAAATGGACACTACAAAATAATACTGGTTGCTTTTTTTTAATGCAAGGAACTCTATTTGATGTGCACACTATAAATGATACTGGGTAGTCAGGAAAAAATGAACTGACAGCTTACTGATACATGTACATGTACATGAAGCTTACTCCCACCATGCTCACCATTAATACACGTATTATAATATATTTGGAACAGTGACATGATTCTTAAAACAAAAATTCATGAGTATTTATATGGTATGTGTTCATCAAGTGTGGCCAGCTGTTCTGTGGGATAGCCAGAAACAATGGACTTTAAAGGACAATGACCATGAGCATAGTGACATAAGGCAAAAAACAACTGAATTTCTAGAAGTATTAAGAAATGACAAGTTACTGTAGATTACATGAGCTATTAGGGAGATGGGGGAAATCAAGAACTTAAACAAGTCTAATAGCTGTAATAATTAAGAAGAGTCACATTTGAAACGCTACAGATTCTTTGGTTTTCCAATCAAACCAGTATTATTAATTATCTCAGGACAGAATTATTTCCATTGAAAGCAATAAATCAAAGAGTCTTTTGTGCGATTCCATATTTCACTTCTCAATTCAATTCAATTATTTATTATATATTAGCGCAATAAAATATAAAAACATCACAGAAATACATTGCTTAAAAGGAACATGATGTCTTGGTCTAGCTTGTTTTGGGTGATACAATACACACATTATTGGTTGTGATGTACACAGCCTCTTCAGATATTGTACCAGTGCATTTCATCAACAAGTGTCACATTATTATCACACTTCTTTACCAACTTTTTCCACCATTGTTTATTCATTGTATTTCGGCTCATTGTAGGTTATAGTGAACTGGGGATCCAGTGCACATATTTGACATTTTCTCGAAAGAAAAAGGAAATCCTGGTGCTACAAACAGAATCTTTGTTCTCTAGTCAAGGTTTCATTGTGCCAGGGTTACTCTAAAAAAAAATGATTCCGACAATTATGTATTGATCCTAGCAGCATTTTGAAAACATACCTTCAGAATGAGTGAGGCAACTTCATTGTTGCAAAGCCACAAGTTAATTAGGAATAATGTGAGGACTCACACTGCATGGTAATGACCAGGGCCCAATTTCATGCGGCCCACAGAAATACACATGTTACAGGGCGCCATAAGCGCAGAATTCTTTGGTAAGCAGCGCCATGAAATCGGGCCCAGGTTGGTGCCACCAACCAAGGTCATTACCACGCAGTAAAGACCAGGTCTTCACAATGTTATTGCCATTAATAAATACCTTTTAATGAAAACAAATTGTAAAAATCTTCTGAATTTGTGTTTTTTCTTTTGCCAATATTTTCTATTCATGTTCAAGGGCCAGTGTTTCGGCTGTTTAGTTTTTGCGTGGCACCTCATCTCTTACACAATTAAATATTCATGCATGATTTCAAGAACCAGACTATGAGCTTTGAAAATTAACAGCACCATAAATGGAAATACTTTGGTTGTGGTGTTCGGCTTTATGCTTTGCATTATGTTGGTTTCATATTCGTACCAGCTGCCTCAAATTGAAACACTGTCTGCACATTCAGGCATAGTATGTGTGTGGTATGCGCGAGAACGCAGCAGCAACATCTCTTGCAAAAAAAGAAAAACAAAAATACGAAATAAGAAAACAGTTGATTTGATAGTTCCCAGCACAACATGCACAGTGCATACAGAATTTACACAACAATGCTTGTTTAGGGGTCATTTATACGCTAGTTCACAGAGCTGGCTTTATATCACATGTTAACACACCCCCACTTGACCAGTCTTCCACCAATCAGAGTACATAAACTCCTGAGGTATTTATTATTAATACATATCATCATAAAGGATGCTGTTTTTTTTTAAGAATTATCCTTCTGACTGAAGCTTCTCTCTCCATTAAAAATCATGCAGTATTCAAGACCACATAAAAACACAGTTTCTATTCTTTAAAAATCATCTTTCACAAAATAAAAAAAACTTGGTCTGATTTGTCTCACATACTGGGTCATGACACACTCATGGACATAAGCTGTCTCCATGGACATTCAAAGGACTTACTTAGGCCTAGACCCGGTAACTAGGGTGCTGTACTTTTTTGTTTTTTTACTTGATGGTCAAACATTAATTGTTATACCATATATCAAAGTGCCTTGACTATAAATGTAATGGTAGTGCTATGATCAACATTAAGCAAGGATACCAGCCAGCAAAGCCGATTATGTAATTGTTCCCTAACAGTGAGAGTGTATGGGATATTATGGTTGAACCAAACTTCCCAGTGGAATTTTGTCAATTGTCATCTGTGCAGTTTACATTGCAACAAACTCTCTATTCCACGAATGTTTGGAAACCTCCTACAATCACTTGAATTTACTACCCAGATATGGCTTACTCCAAAGTAGGTATTACATAATGGAAGGAGTTGCAACTTGTAACCGTGGTCATTTCTCTATGGTGTAAGGTTGTAGAGAGACCATGTACATGTATCTTGTGATATCACATTTAACCACGTAACACCTGGTGACGTTTGTAAGCAAAACTTTCAAGGAAATTGAGGCCTGACAAAGCCATTTAAAAAAAAAATTCCATAGGATGTCCCAGGTGGACATGTTTATACATGTACACATACATGCACAGAGAGTTTTTAGTGTTACCAGGTCAACAACGGGTGGCGTTTTAACACACCTAGACATTCCATTGTGCAGTGTGCACTATGAGGATTTTAGGGAAATTTTGTTTCTATTTAGGGCTTTTATTTACATGAATAATGCTACATATAAATGCTAAAACAACTTGACTTAGGATATCTTCTTATTCCTTGGTGGCAAAAATCTTACCAAGAAGACTTGAAGAGACTTTGCCTGATCGTTGTACATGTAAGTTTGCTTTGGGTTGATGATCACGACTAATCCGCTGTTTGTACTGATGTAATCTATGAGTCCATTCTTGTCCTTGCTTCTTTTTCTTCTTTTCCATTCTGTCTAGCCAAGTGCTTTTCTCAACATTTTTCAAGTATGAATTTGTTTCCTTTTTAACCTGCATAATTTCAGCTCGTACTCTTTGTTTCTGAACCTGTTTTTCATACTCCAGTTGTCCTGCTAAATGTGCCCATTGAAATCGATGTAAATATTTTATACTCCATAGATCATCATAATAGCGACTTCTCTTCTTTCCACTCACTCTAGTGTTATTGAGTGTCAATGCAACTCTCTTTGCAATCTTCTTATCCTTGTATTCCACCCATCCCTCAGAGAATGAAATAGTCTTGCTTCCACCTTTCTTCTTACGAGCTTGACGACTATTTTTATCTGAAAAGTAAGCACCAAAGAAATATGAGAACTGTAACAGTGAATACATGCGCCTCAGCTGGGCTTTCGATGTTGACAAAGGCCTGGAATTGTCATTTCGCAAAGGGCGATTCAATTCAAATTTTAGATTCAATGGGAATATAATAACCACTGTTGTTTCCACGTAACTCCTATTGAAATGGAAAGAAACTTTAAACATCACTTGTCTAAAAAGAAAATTTTACCCATCTCTGACGACAGCCCAAGTTAATATATGCATCAAGTTGTAACATGACAATTCACATTTTACGTTGTCTGTTTAATCAATCGGACCCCTTACCAAAAATGTGGAACTGGCATTGTTATTGTTGTTATTATTACTAATTATTGCCATTTTTTTTCCCGAGCCAGCAAAGAGGCAACATTTAAACGTCTTCGTGTAAAATCAGAATACTGAGACAACGGTCCCCCCAACATTTTGTTTCGGAGCATGCACACAGTATGCACTTACCGTATAATGCTTTGTTTTACCCACACCAAGGGGACAAATGGTGCTGAAAATTTTGCAGATTTTCGCCAATTATGCAGGGGTCATTGTGTAATCCCCGATACCAGACCTTTTTTCCACGAAGATTCCAAGACATCAAGAGGCTTTGTTTACTCATTATATTTTAGCTCAATGAAGTTAAGTCAGAGAGAACCGAGTTTCCAGCCTTGGTTCAAGATTGAGGAACAATCCTCTGCCGTAGCTCATGGCAAAGGTTTTGCAATCCACAGTGCATCAATTGGACATTTTTTGATAGAAAAAATAAAAATACCGGCGCTATAAAGTGAATCTTTTATCTCTTGCCTTTGTCAAGTCAAGGTTTCTTTGTGCCAACAGTTCTCTCAAAGAAAAAAGATTCTGGAAATTCCAAGAAAATAATCCTGTCGGGCTGGACGAGAAAAAATGGAAGATTCACGGCGGCAAATGATACACACACAGTATACGACTGTACATGTCTTCATACTTATTATGAAAAATGGATATAATCCAGTGAAAACAAAACAACCTGGGTTAGCTCATCATACAGTTAAACACAAATTGTCTGTATTTGTTCTAATATAAAATTACATGCAAGCTCAATTAACTACTGCTATACATGCCAAACAACCTTGCTTGGGACCTTCATCTCCACTGTACAGATGTTTAGGTTGTCCAAAGCAATGATAGTATTTGTAGGTACAACAGCACAACAATGCATTGATTGCAAACCTTTTAAATGTTACTGATAAAATAATACATCATAATGCCGTGAATATAAATACATGTACATGTATGTACCTTCAGGCTGCATAAATGTTCTGCCTAGCTCTCCATGCTGACCAAATATCTGTTGGATACGTCTAGGCTTCATAAAGGCTGGTATCCTGCTAAGATAAATTATCCCAGGTTGTGTTTTTTTGCTCCTCTTCTTGGTTTTGTGTGCGATAATCAGTTGAGTTTCACTGCTTGATGCATGAAGCTCTGAAGGTGGTGCTTCTGACATTATTGCTGCCATCTGGTTGCTGAATTGCAATAAAAAGCTCAAGGTCCAGTATGTTGGGTACAGCTTCGTCTGCTTCAGTGATTGGTAAGACAAAGTAGAGACAGATGTTAATCAGATTTCATATCATACACTCATTAATAAGGGAATAAAAGAGTGGCAATGAGCTCTTCCGTGGAAACCAGTGGATTGCTTAGAAAAGTGTCAAGAGACCGACCAATGCTATGGCGCGACCAATGTTTACATGTCATCACTTGACCTGTAGTGGGTACTACATGTACATATAGATGTCATCTCAGCTGATGGAAAACCATGTGCGAAAACATGCTGTGACCGACAGACAGAGTCAAACCGACAGTTGGCTTTTTGTAATAATAATACAGTTACTAAGCTCTTTTATTAAAGTTGTATGTTGTGACATTGATTTTACCAGTATACAAGTATTCTACTACAAAATAGATTTATTTGGAATAGACCGATCCATTAAGCCCTGCCTACCTTAGTAGAAACTGCCTAGCAACAGCACATGGCGTGACTTTCTTGGCATGATTGCAGCGGTGGATCGGTTGCGGCCACACCCATGTATCCGATACACTCACATGCATGATTTTCGTGAACGATATGGATAAATCATTAAATTGGCCATTTGAGCAGTGCCTTGAGTCCAAAGAACAATGCAGACAGGAACACTGTTAAACCACTTTTACATGACGGTACAAGGACCACTGCTGTGGGATTTGCACCAACAGAAATACATATGAAAAAATTAAAACAAAACAATAGTAAGTACAGGTTTGTGTGCTGTAGTGTGTCAGAATAATGGCGGTGGTTTGTTTGTTTACTTTTCTAATGTAATTTTTAACGTGTCAGACTTCTGTCTGACTTTCAGTGGTGTTGTCAGGCTGTGATTGGTCAATATATTAGTAGGCGGGGCTTAATGGATCGGTCTATTATGCACTACCAATGTCGGACGACAACGTAGCCACCCGCCTGTGATTTTGTTTGTAATGTAAATCACTGTAAAAAAAAAAAGTAAAGAACATTAAAAAGTGAGCATTAATACCTAGCCTTGTTGAATTTCAAATAGACAAAGGAATCACACATTTTTGGAAAGCCTTTTCTTTGGATGATTTCAGCTTCAAAACTGTGATATTGTGTTGAAAAGTGTGATCGCAGTCTTCTGGTACAAACATTTAGTTGACCAACTACTAGTACTAGTAGTAGTACTACGACATCGTGAACATGACATTCCTTGTGGAATTTCAAACAATGTCCTTTCTGACTTTATTCAGCCACTCGAAGGTCTCTGGTACAAACTCTGGAATATTTCAACAGATTTTGAAAAAGAAAAGCCTCGATCGAACAAACAAAGAGCAACAATCATCATGTAGCGTACAGCACTTTCCTACAGTTTACGTTTAATACCCACTACAGGTCGCATGACTTGCAAAGCGCAATCGATCTATTGTGTTCAAATATCAAAATAGCTACATGTCATTGTGGCACGCATGCATGCCAATATGTAACATTAAGTATCCAGCCATGAAAACACCCCAAATCATGCTTCGGAACATGGCGTTGGAATGGAGGTGGGGTGACTCCCGAGTTCCCCCAGCAGTTCGACCCTTAACCCACATTACATTAATTGCACAACATTTCATATGCAAACATCGCGCCCTCTAGTGATTGCTCTATGATGTACAGTGCAACGTCCTTAATGTAGTGTGTGACCATCAGTGTACATGTACATTGTAAACCTGCACATTGTGGATGTATGGGTAGTACAGACACACAATGTATACATACGAGCAGTGAGTGCACAAGCGGGAATTGCCGGCTAGTCCAGGCTGCGGGTCTGTTTTTTTGTGGTGTATGCTGATTCATCAAGATCTTGGGAGTGGGTCACTCCATGAAGTTCGAGCAAATGCATAGTAGTGCTCTTCAGAGTTTCTGATCAAGTTTTCTTTTATTGAATAGCCTAATCCGCACGTATGAATGATTGTTTTTCAAATAAACAATAACTGAAGCTAAAGTTCACTCATAAATATTATAACCGGAGTTGCAAAATTAACTGGTACGCGGAACCAGCCCATAGGACCAGCGCACCACATACCAGTTAATTTTGCAACTCCGGTTGCCATATTTGTTGCAATACTGTTTGAATGGGATCTGAGTTACGGTGAGAATTTATAACTTTTTAACAACTTTTAGTTTGCTGAGTGAATTTTCTGGACCCGTGCAACACTCGATGAGAGTTGAAAGAACACATAGAGCCTAGTTTTGGCGAGATCTGATTTCAAAAAAGAACTGTAGCCATGTAAACATGAAGGGCAGAAAGTTTCGAATAGGATTTTGTACATGTCACTCTATGAGGTTCGTGGAGACGTTAGCGGAACGAACCTCATACTCATAGTTCTAGGAGTAGGGGGAAAGTACATTTGTTTTTTGTTTTTGTTTTTGTTTTGTTTTTTACCGATTTTAGATTTTTTTGGGTTAACCGACTGTTTTTAAATCGGCCCCTTTATGAAATCTATGCATCTATTCACTTTACATTCTTCTACCCTTCCCAGGTCGATTGGCCAGGTCCTCAGCTGCACATTGTCATTGAATTGATACAAAACAAATTGAAAAATACGTTAAAAAAAAGTGGCAGTCGGTTGCAGAAACATTTCCTATTGTTAATATTATAAGAGGTACTGGGTCCCCGGCCCCCTGGATCTCGCCCATTCTCACGATAAAAATTGGTGGTCGGAGTACGTGTCGATCGGAAACGGGTGAAGGCATGATATAGACCCAGTAACTCTAGCGCTGTGTAGTACGACCCATAATGCCAAAATCTCAAAAAGGAGCACAGCGCCCCAGTTACTGGGTCTAGGTAGGCACGACACATACATTTTTTTACTTACATTTTTTTGAACATGCTCCTTTTATTTAGGCTTCGTCAGATCATAGACATAGGTGTTAAGATCGAGAATACATAGTGTACAACCAAAGATCTACAACTTACAAGTACAACAACCTACTCTCGATACGATCTTTGGTCTAGTCAGAGACCATCTTTAAATGCATCCAACTGCGCACATGTAAGCATACACACGTGCTTACCGTGTTCGAATGATAGCTCCCTCTGTCGGCGATAGTGTTTTAGTCGAATTTTCTTTCACCCACCAATTTTTTGGGGGGAGGGGCACTATTGGGATTTTTTTTGCAGAGATGGGGGGAGGGGGAGGGCACTGCATTAAAAAAACAAATTAGTAGTAGCAGGTCGGTGGGCGGCGGCGGTAGTTGCTGCGTGTTGTTGTTGCTATTATAATTAATTAGTTTATTTACTTGATTTCATTTTAATTCATTTTATTTCATTTTATTTCATTTTATATCACTTTATTTCATTTCATTTCATTTTATTATGATTTGTATTATTTATTTATTTATTTATTTAATTTCTTTCTTTTTTTTTTTTTTGGGGGGGGAAGGGGGGTGTCATGGCTGCACCATAGGAATGATTTGGCGGTGTTCGGTTAGAGATGACACAGGTTGGTGGAATGGGAATGTTCAAGGCAGGAATTGTACCAGCAGTGAAATTGTCCCCATTCTGAATCCAGAACCCGGATGCGCAATGGGATTCTCTATGAAGAGTGCATGCACACCCATGTGCACCTGGATGAAGATGGGTTTCCTGCCATCTCTTGTCTTGGTCAACTTGAACCCTCAGTTATCAACCACTGGATAGCACTTCCCGGCTGAGTTCCGCCTTCCATGATCAGGTGTTGGTTGTGGCACATGGAAACTATATGGAGGGTTGAATTCTTATGCCTCAGCCGACTCGTCATTACCAGAGCAGACAATTAACTCGTCCACACTCATCACATCATCAACAGCTTCAGCAGGTCATTGTTCTAAAGTGGATGCTCTAATACTTTCTCCAACTAGAATTTACAATTCATCAGTGACAGAAATTGACTAGAGTGCACAAAAAACATTTCTAGTCCTCAGTAGAGAACCCTGTGTCACAGGCCAGACACTGCCACCTATTGCAGCGGTCACAGAATAGTGACTTCTGGTTTCTTTGTACCAGAAAAGTATTGGAAAAAAACTTACGTCATCATTGTTTGGTTCAAGCTTTACAAGATGATCTGGAATGATAAAGATTAAACTAGGTAGAGTGAACTATACTAAAAGAAACCAATCAACATTGCTCATAGAGAAGAACAAAAGTGACGGGCAGAATAACATTATGACATTGAGGAATGTTTTGTTTAAATGCCTGCATATCAGTTGCTTGACAATTAGTTCCACTATTAACATGTATGCTCCCAGAGCCAGTTGATGTCTCCAATTGTTTGGAATAAGAATTGCAATGAATCAATATTTTTGCAATGATTACAGAAGTTAAAATAAATATACCATCCAAGGAAAATTGTCTATCCCTAAGAATGTGGATATGTTGCATGCCAAAAAGGAAATAAAGTGGCTCATGCTTAGATTGGCAGTCCCTCTAGTATCATATTGAACTAGCTGACAACCTTTTGGTGTCCTGTTGGTCTTCATGAATTCTTAAGGCATAACCAACGATAATGCAACTTTCCAGTATCCATTGGAGAATTATATGATGACCTCAATCAGTCCATTTGAGAATTATATAGATGACCTCAATCAGTCCATTTGAGAATGATATGGATGACCTCAATCAGTCCATTGGAAAATTAAATGGATGACCTCAATAAGTCCATTGGAAAATTGGGTCTGGAACTCTGACCAAACAAATGCAAGATCTTCCTGTCAAGTGTATTGGTCATGCTGTGTCCAGCAACATCAATTAAC
This sequence comes from Marthasterias glacialis, assembly GCA_911728455.2. Taxonomy (NCBI): domain Eukaryota; kingdom Metazoa; phylum Echinodermata; class Asteroidea; order Forcipulatida; family Asteriidae; genus Marthasterias; species Marthasterias glacialis. The sequence continues at coordinate 9,044,988 of OU452232.1, read as the reverse complement.
TGGAGGATTCTCTATAAATGTACTGCCTCTAAATGAGCTGACAAGCAGATACAATCTAACAAAGAATCCTTTCTGCAAAACAACTCTTAAGAGGAAGAGTAAGACCACACTTCAAATTCTAAAAAGCCATGGTGAGCTGGGGTGGATTTCACAAAACTAGTCCTAACTTATGACAAGTCCTATAATTTAGGACTAGTTACTCGTCCTAACTCGAGAGATAAGACTAGTCCTAGCGCTTTGTGAAATCCACACCTGTTGTCCCAGGGCATAATGTCAAATATCAACATTCATGTAAATATCAACACAACTTCTACAAGTTAAATTTTTGAACAGCTAAAACTTTACTAACATTGTCATTGGTACTTGTGTAGAAAAATCAAGGTATTAAAACAATAACTAAGATATGCAACCTGTTTTGAAAAAGAAAAACGTTTTGATATCTTTAGACACACAACAATTATTGTTATACAAATTGTACTTACATTTCAAATATATTCACAAGCGTTATAAAGTTTAGAGCATTCCATATTTGATGTTTCATATGTTTCAATACAAATGTTCATTTGGTGCTCAATATGTGGCAGGGTGTACCCCCTCCTATTGTGTCTTCATTGTGTTCTATAAATCTCTGGAATTCTTTTGATGATTTCTTGGGGGTGCTTCTGTACAAGAGGGGAAGAGTGTGTTATAGAATGGGAACATTTGGGGGGCCTCCCTCTGCCACATATCGGGCATGGTATACAAATGTTATTTCAGTCAAATAATCATAGCCATTGTGATATATGATCAATTTGGAAGATTTCCACAAATACATAATGCGTTAAGTTTGAGTCACTGTTCATATGGCTTTCCTAAAGTCTTTGGCATAAAGAACCATGAAAAATATAAAGATGTCAATAATTTTTTTTTTTTCTGATTTACATACATTTTAAATATCAGGCCCTTCTGATTATTACAGGTGTATGAAAATGCAAAAAAAAAATCCTTCATACCATTTCGCCTTTGCTACAAATGTAGGCTGCTTTCCACACATCTCAAATATCATGCATGAAATATATATGATTTCTTTTTACAATTTCGTTCCTTTATTAACCTGTACCAATAAGATTTGACTTTAAAATTTGTGATAAAATTACAGTGTATCCACATCTGGGTGCAAAATAAGTTTATTTCTTTATTCAGTTGTGTAATTTGAAAATTGAATCAAATAACGTGAAACATGTTTGTTGCTGAATCACACATGTAGGTGGTGCCATGCAAACCTTGCAATACGATGCACGTATAAGTCTCATATTCTGTCTACAAGGTGCTAATTAAAATCCAATGTAGTTGTGTTTCCTTATTCAGGTCTTAGTTTTACTTATAAATTTAGATTTTATTCAATTTTGGGGTGAACAAAGACAAATTGACTGGAGCGGGATTGGAACCTGCAACATTCAACTATAGGTACAAACTGCACTATCCAGCCCTACTGTTGGCTGTCTCCCTATTTTGTCAATATCTTTCTTCAGGGAGTGCCAGTCAGAAGCCATTTAGTTTCCCCTGTGGTTTGTTACTTGAAATTTAAAATAAAAAGTTGAAGCACCTTTATGGTGATCCCCGTGCTGTCGCTTCCCAGGTTATAGAGCTAGCTCTATGGTTGTATTGTATAATGGGGTGTGATCCCTGGATACACGGCAGTAACAGGTTGAATGGCTTCCGACTGGCACCCCCCCCCCCCCAATAAAGATATTGACAAAATAGGGAAACCGCAAACAATAGGGCTCGATAGCTCAGTTGGTAGAGTGTCAGTTCGTATAGCCGATGGTGGCAGGTTCAAATCCCTCAGTCCATTTTTCTTTGTTCACCCAAAAATTGATTTATAAATTCCAATCAGTTTGTTGTCTGAAAATTAGATTTGAGAATACATTGTATACATGTATGTCTGTCAAGAATCATCAAAACGAACGGAACTTTCATTAACCATTTGTTGCCAGGATTCTTTTATTTTTTCCAATCGCCCTAACAGGATTATTTTGTCGGAATTGCCGCCCAGACAAAGAAAAAACATGGACTTTAATATTTTGCCGTTTTCTGGCTATTTTTGCTAAAAAAATAATCATCTCTGCAAAAACCGTTTGGGCTTTTGGGCCCAAACTCCCAAATATTTTGACTATACTTTGGGTACAGAGTGATCAATGATTGTAGAGCTTAAACAAGAAATAGAAACTACACACGCAAGTAAAAAAGTACATACAATAGTCTTTATAACTCTATACATGATGCAGTATAAATAACAAGTATTTATTTTATGTAGATAAATTCTTAATGAAAAAAACCCAGCATATTCTAAACATTTTGTCATATTTTTAAGGAAAGCGACATAATATATAATGTAACACATTTTACGAAATGAACAATCTCTGAAAAAAGCTTCTGTGTAATTTATAAAGGAATTTGTTCATTTTGCAATGCAAAATCAAGTGCTGAAGAAAATAATTAAAGAAAAATATAAGCTTAATTAATATAAATGACATTAATCACAAAAAACAGTAGACAAAAGTGTAATGGCTTCCACAATTCCATACTTTATTCATGCTTAACATAGAAGGCTATTTTATGTGATGCCATGAGTTGTCTGCTAAGCCTCAACTCTTCCATGAAATCAAATCAACCAATTATTTGGTCGAGTCTGGAATGCACGTGTACATGTGGAATGCACATGTACATGTAGCTAACACTTAAAACATTTCTCTACAAACCCTAAGCAGTGATATCATATATTGCTTCCTTGCAGAGTCTGAGATTCACTTGCAGCCAACAACGTAAGAGGACATCATGAAGACTGTTTAGCTACATCATTCCCAACTGTGCAAAACAAAAAAGACTTGGTTACAATAAGCAGCAACATCTTGCTCTACCCTCACTTTAGCACATAAAAACTAAGGAAGTCATCCTTACTTTCAAAGTGTATATAACAATAATTTCACAAAAAGTGTACAGAGTAACTTGGGAGGAAACAGACCATCTAATCTGTCCCGCCCATCACAGCAACTAAACACAGCACATAACACATAAAACTACATCACAGAGATCTAAACTGCACTTCAAACATGACTTTGAGGTAAAATGTTGAGTTTTTCTTTGTATGTACACACATTCTTACCCATTGCCTAGATCGTTTTGGAAACAAGTTAGAAATGTAGTGTGCTTTTAAAATTAATTCTGGAGCTGTGGATGAACAAGTCTGGCAACAATCAATACAGCTGTTCTTGCTATTAATGAAGTACATGATTAAGCCATACTCCTTTCTGACCCTATTCCATCTAACACAGGGAAAAAAATAAAACATTTTGTTGACTTTCCTCCCAGAAGTTGCTCACAAAATGCTCCTTTCTGACCCTATTCCATCTAACACAGGGAAAAACATAAAACATTTTGTTGACTTTCTTCCCAGAAGTTGCTCACAAAATGCTCCTTTCTGACCTTATTCCATCTAACACAGGGAAAAACATAAAACATTTTATTGACTTTCCTCCCAGAAGTTGCTCACAAAATGCTCCTTTCCGACCCTATTCCATCTAACACAGGGAAAAACATAAAACATTTTGTTGACTTTCCTCCCAGAAGTTGCTCACAAAATGCTCCTTTCTGACCCTATTCCACCTAACACAGGGAAAAACATAAAACATTTTGTTGACTTTCTTCCCAGAAGTGTAGTAGCTGCAAACCTGGAGAGTCACATACTGGTACAAGGGATGCATAGAAATAATGTATAAATAGGTAGCATTGAACGGTTGCAAATGGTCTTACCAGATCATCTGCATCTTCATCCTGCTGCTCGGTAGAAATAACCTCATCTTTGGAATCAACTTCAAAGAACTGTTACAAATCAGTGAGAAAAGTATGTGTACCTTAAAGAATGTGATTAATCAAATAGGTGAGACTTTTAGCTACCAAAATACTTGACAGCACATCTTCTCTGATTCACTCTGGACATGCCCTTGTCACACGTCTCGCCTTTACCAGTTTGGATAAATTCGATCTGACACAATAGCTTTCCAACCTTTCTAGACCTATTCTTTCTTTCTTCATCTGGCTTTTCTTCACTATATAACCTGACCTATTTTACAGGCTCTTGACCTGACCTTTCGTGACTTATTTTTAAGTCAAAGTAATTCCCGATCAATCTTTCTTTTTCCTTAACCATTCTCTTATTCAACTGAATCTAAACCATACTGTTCATGGACTTGTGTTCAAATAATCTGCCATGAATTTCAGGACCGGTTACCTCAGTTGGTAGAGCATTTGTGCAGAATATGCGAGGTTGTGGGTTTGAGTACAGCCTTGGCAATATGTTTTTTCGCCACCCATTTATATAATATTTCAGGTGAGTTTAACCTCCCCATATTCATTCTGTGTACAACTAATATACACCAATCCGAGCAGAGCTCCTTTATGGTGTTTTACACCACCGCAGCCATTGCCTCCACACTCGCACGTGACACGACACGCACGTCAGCGTGCATTATGTACCAATCAGCATGTAGGATTCACAGTGCGCATGCGGCGGCCATAGTTTTGGTGGTGTTAACGCCCATGAACGAGCTGCTCAGAACCTAGAGGACACTGAGCTCTAGTGCACTCTGCGTTCTGCAAGAGGATGTGGCGAATCAATACGCAATGAGCTTTCAATGTGTTTTTTTGGTTGGTGTAAATGATGTATTTATCTGTATTTTTCCATACAAGCATTTCATGTAATATCGTTTTGCTATACACTCGGTATTCAAGAAGATGCAGGAGGTTAATACATAACATTAAGTACAGATATTTCATCATAAATTGGTGGGAAAAGACACTGAAATTACTGCATTCACTCACATGTCATTTTGTTACATTTTTGTAGACCCTATGAATATTTGTGACAACATGACTGAAAAATAATGGGACAGTTCTCTTGATAGTACTGGGTGTTCATATAAAGAAGTCCAAATGTCAGTCCCTGTTCACATGTACTGACCTTGGCAGCTTCTTCAACAGACACTTTACTCTCACTGCTTTCAGAAACATCAATCAATTTTATCCTTTCTGCATGTGCAATAGAAACAAATTAGCATAATAACTCTTAAGATGAACAACTGCACCGACTACTATGGTCACTTAATGAATACTAATGACAATTCGATATAATTAATGTGAAGACAATATGAGTATGAACAGCAAAACAAAATTTTCCCAAAAAACAAGTACAAAAGGAATGGCTTTGTCATTCCACTGTATGTACATTGGTTCAGTGACAAATGTACAAATCCTGCACATTGAAAGTTATGGAAAAACTGTTAAACCGATACACTAAATATTTCAGACACGATCTACTGAAGTAATATAGTAGCAGTTTCTAATTGTCATGGTGACGCAAGCTTTAAAACGTGTTAATTCAAAGTATAAGGTCTCACTGATAACAATTGCAAGCCACTCTATCGAATCTACCATGAACCTGTCACCAGAATTAAAATATCACCATAAAAGGCATTACACACAATTTAATTTTTGTGCATCAGTGATGTGTGATACTATCTGCTGATGGTTTGAATATTTCTAGTTTATACTCTTTCCTTTATTGTTTTGTTTAGATTTTTCACCCCATCAAATACATTACTACAGTAGGATTTAATTTCACCTCTAGATCTTACCTGACTGAATTAAGTCAACAAAATCCATTTTGCTGTTTTCTCTCAATTCATCTTTGAGCCTTTTCATATAATCATTAAAAACACTAGGTTTTTGGAGCTGAAAGATAACAAATATTTATCAGTGTTTAGGAAGAGCTGGTCTGATCAAAGTCTGAAGTCATTCCAAATAAACATGCTGTACATGTACGTAAAGTCAAGTATTGTTAATTGGCCCCCTAAAAATAATCAATTCATCAAGGCAAACAAACTTACATCCTTTCTTCCAGTGCATTATATGCCTTTTTGGTTTGCTGTCCAAACGGTAAATGTCAGGAATTAAAGTGAACCAAATAAAAGTCTGTAAAGAATTGCTATTAACCTGATGCAGTGTTTGGGGCATTTATGAATTAGTAATTGGAAGAAGCACAATAAAAGGTATACCTTGATTAACTCTTGCCTAAACACCTTGAGGCAATCCATTGCTTTACTGTAGAATTGAGGACCAAATGAATCATGAATCAACTTGCTAATGCCATCCTGCATCTGGTTTGAAGCTGCAATCAAGAAATATATAATCATTTGTATCATTCAAACCAAGGTTTTTTATTAACTTGTGTTTACTAAATCATTTCAACTTGTGGTATTTCTTACTACACTACAACTATTTCTTAAAGTACACCAAATTTTGACTAACCGTTCCTTGAAATAATTGCTACAACATAACATTAACTACAAACAACAGATGTTGTTGACATTTTTGGTTTACAGGATTTTTTTTTCTCTAAATTTTCCTTACTTTAAATTAAGAGAAACTTGTCAGCAATTCCTTACATACGCCAACTTCATTCTCAGTAAGGTTCAATAGTAAATAGACTACTTTACTGAGAAATCTTTTCATAATAGTTGCTCTTAAAATAATTTTACTTTTAAAAATAACTTTAAATTAAATTTGATCCAGGTGACTTGTACAGCCACAATGGGTCATGAAAGATATTCTCACCTTCTTTGACTTGATTTTCATCCCTCTGACTGATCATAGCCTTAAAATCACCAATAGGATCTACAGTACCAATCTAAAACAACAATAGTAAAACATTACACAGTGTTAGGATCAGGGATGATTTTGTAAGAAATCGAAAAAAGGTCAGAAATTTAATGTGAGCAACACCACGGCCACCGAAGGTCAAAATTTCCAGTCCACAAATATTATGACTACATGACTAAGCATGTTACTCAATGGGTTCAAAACATTGCGTCTTCATCAAGGCATTTCAAGTTTATAGAAATCAGCCCGCAAAAGACAAAAAAACAAACAAACAAACAAACAAACAAAACTAAAAATTGTGTTTGTCTCTTGGATGAACACAGAGCTGTTCCGGTTCTGTTTTACTTTGATTATACAATCCAGACCCTGAACTTGACCCTAAATTTGAGGTAGACCAGGACCTTGAACCTAACACAGACCTTTAATTTGACTTTACACATGTGTCTAAATCCCTAAATATTAAGCTGATTTTGAATCTAATCTTGATCCTAATCCTGACTCTGACACTGACTCTAATCCTCTACCTGAATATAATATTCACCATCTTCCTGACCCTAAACCTACCTGTAATCATGACCCTTAGTAAAAATATAAATACATTTCATATCATTCGGGAGTTATCATTCTTTTCTTTTAAACTTGTCTCAAGAGGGCGCAGTAACACATAATACAACCCGGAAGGAGAGGTCAAGTGATGATCCAGAGGATACCACATACATTAGGAGTTTACGCCATGTGGTGCGGGAGATATAACTTTTACCATGGATTTTAAAAATTCTACTAGAGGGCGCTGTAATAAATGATGACGTCATAAGACCTTTCTAGAAGGATGGGGACATCACATGTGCTGTAAGCTACAAAATGGTACAAAGATTATGACGCTGTGACATTAGTTACAAGGAGATATTAATTCCTCTAAAATTAGAGATAACTGTTTGGACAGAAAGGAAAGGTCAAAGTGGGGTCATATTTTTAAATAAAATGCTGCACATGCTATATGCCCCTAAGCTTCAAAATGACACAAAGATTATGACTCTATGACATGTGCTTCAGGAGATATGATTTGTTTAATAATAAACTTTGAATTAATGTAATTTGATACCTGACAACGTTACGATGATGACGAAAATATTTTTTCCGTATTAAGTTTTTTCGTTACCTGGATTATTTTGTAATCCTCGATTTCAGACCTTTGTCATTTTGTTTGACAAACAAGGATTACAAGAGATCGATAGGCTGCAACAATTGTTTACCATTGTATTTGGCATGGAAAGTCCAAGATTCCAGCACCCTGTAGCTTACGGCCAAGGGTTGGGCTAATTCATAGTGAACAAAAACACATTTTCTCAAAAGAGAAAACAAAAATCCAGGTGCATTCAAAGTCCTAGCATGAATGCTGTGAGTGATGAACTACTTTTCTAATAAAAACAAAAAATATGTACATGTACATGTACCTACAAATATTTAATTATGTGATGTTGGAAGGTGCTGCATACTCACATTGTAGTTTGCATTTCATAGAGCTATGTTGGGACTATTGTATTGATTATATTACCATATATGAAGGAAGCAATATGTACCTTAGTGATTGTCCCTTTGGCCATGCCTGCCATACTGAAGTCTCCTCCATCATCAAGACGTGGTCTTTTGCTTGAAGGACCCTCTGAATCAATGTCACTATAGTCACAAAATCAAGGTTTTTCATTGATCTAGCCAGTGACATTATAACCAATGTTAATAATAGCAAAATTTAAATCACAACATGCAAGAAAACATTTGGTAGAGTTGGAATGCCCCTTAATTATTACCTTCCCCGTTTAATCTGTCTTCCTTTAGTTTTGGTTTTCTAGCCAAAGGTTTATTCTAGTTGCAGTCCTATTACCATTGACATCTACAAGGGGTTGTCAACCTATGGGTTTCTAGATGCACCCCTTGCCTAAGTATTGTTCTTCAATCAACTGCTATGCAACTATTAATTAGGATGTTGGCTAGAGGAAAATACAATGAACCAACCAGCCAACCAAAGTCACTTTGTGAAATAGATACAGCTTACATACATGTCAACACCTTGATTTAAGAGCTTTCATCAAACTCGGTCAATAATTTCTCAAAAACTCTAACTCAGTTGCTGCTAGGGATGGATGGCACATTTTGTTACAACATTCTGTGGTCCAGAGAGTGGAAAGTCTACTGGGAACATACATGTTCCAGCTTCTAGGATGCTTTTGAAGAATGGGAAACTTATTCATCACAAACATTTTATTTAACACTTGATGGGTTAAAAATCAAATTTTCACTAGTTTTTACCTCCTGCATTTACACAAGGACATATTTAAACAATTTGTTTACCTTCCTTTCCAAATGCTGTCTGCAGTTGCTGTCTCCTGTTTCTTTACTCGTGCCAGTTTAAATAAGTTGTTAATCTTGTTAACACTTGAATGACATTCAGCAGCTAATGCCTTGGGAGGTTGCAGATACTCAATAATATCAGGTGGTAGAGGAGGCAAAGGGCCGTCAGGATTCAGAGCTCTATGCATTAAACACTGCCAACAACCAATAAATATAATGTCCATTAGCATATGTATAAAATCACTTTATACACAACTTCAAAAAGGAAAACACATATAACTAGATGTCAAGGGTTCATTCTGTCAACTAAAACTGAGCAGTTCCGGTTTCTTTATATAAATTGAGCTTATTTTGAAAAGTTGAATTTTTTTTTTACATGTATCTGCACCTCCGGTTTGGACCATGCTCCCATCTGACTGTTGCAGTCAAGACTAAACAAGCATGGTACAATGGTAGCATCATGTGGTGAATGCAACGCATGGTCGGTATTGTGACCGCAGATGTACATGTAGTTGCAGAGGGAGTATCCACAATATGCACCACTGTGGACATCCACAATGCTAGCCATGAGATCCAGGAGGATACAGCTGGGGCAACATGGGCAGACATGAACAGAGAGATGCACTCCAGAACTGAGAAGGTTTTTAGTGTGTTTCTATGTGGGGAAAGCTTTTTTTTTGTGTATTGGCTGTAATTTCTGCGTATCGGCCCGATACGCTAGCTTGTTTATGGGGAGAACCTTGATCACCGCGTAACAAAACTCCACGAACAGACAGTCAGTACTGTGGTCCCATGCATGGGTACATGAAAGTATGCATCCTTTATATCTAGAGATGCTGCCCAAATGAGAAGGGGACAAGGCCTCCAAGACTGTATTGAGTGATTCCATCCTGAACGCTTCGGCTCCATGAATTTAGTCAGAGGCTGGAGGTATAAAGTTCATCACCATACTCCAGTGTGTTCTCTGACAGGATTCCAAGCTTGCTCTTAACTCGTCTGATGGAGAAAAAATTCTAGGATGTTTGCCCTTGCCCTGTGATGTATAAATTCAAGCATGGATACTCAAAATGGTCTAAACACACCCATAGACAGTCATCCAGACAGGGAAAGGCTAACTCTGTTGCCAGTCAACCTCTCAAGAGCAGACCAGGTATTCAGAGAACACTTGCAGAAAGCATGTAATCTTAAGCCCCGCCCAACCAAAAACTCCTACAAATAATTGTTGTCCCTGGAAGAAAAAGGAGATTTTACGGTGCCATGACACTTTAAATCCAACCGAGGGTCCCAGAAAGGCCAGGTGTCTCGATGTGAAATGGGGCGCACACACTTTGAATTGGACAACATCTGTATGCGGTCTGCACAAAGCCTGTCTATCGAAAAACTTAGCAAGGATTTACTACATGACGTGGTCGTGGCAGGAAGTTTGAAAGATTGATACATGTAGGTCCTTCTTCCAGGTTCATGTCATCCATGGATGAAATGCGCAGACCATATCCTTAAAAACAGTGCAAAGCTATTGATTGGCAGATGAAAGGAAGACTCATTCAAGTCCTCCGAAGGATAACCCACCAGAGCGGGGCACCCATCTTGAGAAACCCCTACATGGGGTGTCACATGCAACTGTCCCTCCGTGTTGCTGGCTGCTTGAGGGAAATGTTGTAGTTGCAAATTCTGCTAGCTCCTCACACCTTGGTTCCATAGTGGGTTACTCCTATGATAGGAAAAATTGTCTGATACAAAACTGTCTGTGTCCAAAGAGCCTGAGTCAGACTCTACTTGGAATGGGTCCATAATAGGCAGGTCTGATACAGCAACAGTCAGGGTAATGCTCAGGTACAATCAGGGGGCTTATGATGGTGCCAAAGGTGGTCCCCGAAGGAGCATGATTGAATTTTTTATGATTACAATACTCTGAAATAATGCAAAGCGCCTGTTCATCTCTGTATTCATTCTGTAAATCTTTCTATGAGGGTCCTGAAGAGTGACCCTGCAGCATCCCCATCTCTCATTGGCCTCAAGATGACATTAAGGGGTCACCTGTCATCATACATATAACTCCATTCACTTTTACTTGCACATTAGTGTACGTAGTATAGTAAAACAATCATGAAATAGTCGTTGCATCAGCGAATTTAGCCTCATCCTACATTTTCTTACAATACCGATGCGTCCTGCTTAAGACGCATTTTTTGAAATCGGTCTTTGGATCAATCCTACGTAAGGTTGGTCCTACGGCTGGGACTCTTCTAAAATCCTTGGATCGATCCTAAGCTGAGAAGAGATTTGGCCCAAGGCTCGATTTCACAAAGAGCTAAGATTGATCTCAAAATGTGTACCAATCTTAAGTGCTCAGCAAAGTGTGACGTCACAATACAAATCACTATGGCAATATTGACAATTCATCTTAAGATGAATCTTAGTGATTTGAAAAATCATAATGCATTAAACTCCCCAAGGTATTCATTAATGATAATTAAATACCTTTCAGATTTTATTAAAACCAATGAGGTTGTATCAAAATGTGTCATGACCAGGACTCGAACCAACACTCCAATGACTCAGCCACCAGAGCTTGAGTCCAATGCACTAACCACTCGGCCATGACACGCCACAAATCCCTTGCAAAGACATGCAACTTTTGTGAATGCATGTCAAGCAGTCCACTATGTGATAAAATTGTGCTTGGCATTCGTGACTCCAACACCAGAAAACGTCTGCTCCAGGAATGAAACTTGACACTATCTGCATGCATAGACATATGTAAAAGCATGGAATCAGCAGAGTCACAATTGAAAGCGTTCACAGGTGACCCAAGCACAAGTACGACTGCTGAAGCTGTGAACAAAGTCAAGGAAAAGAAAAAGGGGTAAAAACAAAAGAGTAAATCCCTGTCAAAGATAAAAAAGGACCGACCTAAAAAACTGGATGACTTGAAATCATGCAAATTCTGCAGCCAATCCCATGCAAGAGATAGAAATCAATGTCCAGCATACGGTCAGATATGTAAGGCAAGTGGTCAGATATGTAAGGCAAGTGGAAATAAGAATCATTTTGCCAAGGTATGCAGAAAAAGGAACGTCCGCCCACTAGGCACGACCTACTCCGATAGCTCTGACAGTACTTCGGACACTGAATACATGATGTGACACTAGTCAATGCGATACAGCCAAACAAAGATGATAAAAATTCATCCAAGGGAAGACCATAAATTTTCAAGTGGATAGTGGAGCCAGCATCAACATCATACCCAAGAACTGTCTAAAAGGCACAACATGCACCATCTCAAGGACTCCAAAGACTCCAAGACACTCCTCATGTGGAAAAAAAACTCCTCATAAAACTACACTACAAGCAGGAGTGTGTAGACTGAAACTGCTGAACCCAAAGTTGAAAAAGACCCACTCTGTTGAATTCGTGGTTGTAAACGATCTCAACCACTGCTTGGTAGTAAGGCAAGTCAGCAAATGAACCTCATCACAGTCAACAGGGAGAACTTTCAACAAGCTGATGTGTGTAAAGTGAACACACCATCAGAACCCAGCAATCCACCAGAAAAACGATACAGCACAGTATTTGATGCTACACTGGGAAGCCTCCCTGGTGAGGTGCACTTACAAATGTGAAACGATGTTACACCCGTCGTTCTGCCCCCTCGGCGACTGCCACATGCCATAAAGAGCATAAGTTAAAGATGAACTTGATCGCCTTGAAAAGTGTGGAGTGATTGAAACACTGTGCAGAAACCTACACACTAGCCAGTTGGTAGTTGATGAGAAGAAAAATGGCACTCTCAGAATATGCACTTACCCACGACCGCTCAATCAAGCACTAAAGCATGTACACTATTCAATTGCCAGTTATTGAAGACATTCTACTCATATTAGATATGAGCTCAGCATTTTGGCAGCTAAAACTAAATGAAGCTTCAAGCACTTTGACAACCTTCACACTGATATCACTGGTGTAGCCTTCCCTTTGGCACTTGTGTATCTTCAGAAATATTCCAACTAGTGTTGTAGTCGAGACCCAACAGTTCGAGACCAAGACTGAGTCCGAGACCTGAAGGTTCGAGACCGAGACAGAGACCAGAAGGTCGAGACCAAGACTGCGACTGAGACCGAGACCTTAATGAAAATAGACACAGTTAAAGAGTCAAGCAAAGTTGTTAAACTGTATGAGTGATTGTGTACACAATTTTATTCTCTTTGTAAACGCCAAAGGATGTATTCACGACTCCCTGTCATATCGAAAAGAAAACAAAAGTAGTCTCAATCTTGTCAATGTGCACTTACAATGTTATATTATTTTAGGATACTCATCTACCTGCATGAATGACCCCCCCCCAATACAAATACCCAAAAAACGATTTATGTAATTTCTTTGATGGGAAAATGCTTCAACTAAGTCATTAGTTGGGTGAAACAAATTTGATAAATGTACATTATGTGAGTTGAAAAATGTACATTTAAAAAGAAAAAAAAATAGCTTGATTATCTGTGGCATGATTTAAAAAACTTTTTCATTGCACTTTAAAAACATCAGCAACACGCACTACTAGTTTCCTACAGCATGTACAGCAGACAGTCAGCAGAACAACGCAAGCAGTAACATGTCCTACATGTAAATTGCATGTGTTTATGTTTGTGATTTTACATATACATGTACATAGTGCGTTCTACAGCGTGTTCTTTCCCAACGTGTAGTACATTATATACGCCACTAAAAACTCACAATTTTATCGAACCCTAATAAGGTTGCTCAGGGTATGAGTAATTGGTTCATGCACAATGTTCCCAATCTCTCCCATTACAGTCTGTAGAGTTTTCAGTGACATGTACTACTCGTTAGGAAAAAACATGTCTTGTGTATAGCTCGCACCCCACATGATTTCAACGGACCTGATGATATCTTGGTCTATGGGACAGGTGGCTCCCACCAAGAAGCAGTCACAGACCATGATGCTAAGTTGGAACAGTTACTTCAGCATTGTGCTGAACAAAACATCAAGCTGAACCAGGAGAAATCAGTGTTCCGCACGACAGAGATTCTGTTTTTAGGCCACATAATATCGAGTAAAGGCCTGAAACCCAACCGACAGAAAGTTTCAGCGGTTACAAGCATGCCTGCTCCCACTAATGTGCAGGAAGTGCAACGGCTAGTAGGGTTCGTCAACTATCTTGGCAAATTCCTCCTAGGACTGTCTGATACCCTAGAGCCAATCCGACAACTTACTCAGCCGGACATCGCATGGGAGTGGTCTTACACCCAGGAGAAAGCATTCGCTAGAGTCAAAAGGATGGTCTCCAATACACCCGTCCTGGCATTCTGCAACCCGAAAGATGAACTAACTGTTCAGTGCGATGCCAGTGGTGTTGACCTAGGAGCGGCCCTACTGCAAAACGGCCATCCTGTAGCATGCAAGCAGAGCATTGACAGACACTGAAAAACGTTATGCATCCATTGAAAAAGAGATGCTGGCAGTAGTTTTCGCAATGGAGCGTTTTCACCAACACACCTTTGGGCGATTCACCAGTGTGATTAGTGATCAAAAACCACTTGAAATGATCACCAAGAAACCCCTTGTGAAGGCTCCTAAGTGCCTCCAAGGCATGCTTCTACGCTAGTATGACTTTGCAATCACTTACTGCTCAGGTAAGAGAAAGTACTTAGCGACACATTATCACAAGCAGTCGGTGAACAGCCAGCCACCCAAAACTAAGGAAGTTTTGAGGAAGTGAATATGGTCTCTTACTTATCTATACACGAAGAGAGACTTGCTCAAATACAAAGCGAGACTGCAAAGGATGACAGCTTGCAGCTTTTGAAGCAAACCATCACCCAAGGTTGGCCAGATGAACGAAACAAGCTGCCCGAGCAACTAAAGCTATACTTCAGCTATCGCGATGAGCTCGCGGTTCCAAGATGGTATGATTTTCAGAGGCAACAGAGTGGCCATACCTGAAATGCTCAGAAAGGACATAAAACATAAAACCCACTCATCACACTTGGGCACAGAGGGCTGCCAGGAACGAGCACACAAAAGCCTATTCTGGACAGGAATGAACAGTGAGATTAAACACTTTATCAGCACATGTGATGTATGTCGCTCCATGGAGATACGGCAACAAAAGGAGAGTTTGATTCCCCATGATATCCCATCACAACCGTGGGAACAAGTCAGAACTCGCTAAATGCCAATGACTATTTGATCGCGGTGGATTACTATAGCAACTTCTGGCAAGTTGACAATCTCCCAGACAGTGCCACCGTCATTTGCAAACACAAGGGACACTTTGCTCGCTATGGCACTCCAACGCATGTTCGTGAGTGACAACTGACCACAATTCACATTGCACCGCTATTCAACCAACTCTCATAGGAATGGGATTTTGAACACCTTTGCTGTAGCCCAGGAAACAACAAAGCCAACGGCAAAGCTGAGTCTGCAGTGAAAGCACCAAAACGACTCCTCGCCAAGAGCGCAATGTAGCACACCAATCCATGGCACTCTTGGACCATCGCAACACGCCCACACAAGGACTAGCCACGAACCGACGCACAAGAAACCTCCTTCCGACAACCGCTAATCTGCTAAAATCAGTGGTCATCGACGAGCATGACCGCATGAAACAATGCGTGCACAAACAGGCTGAAACCTACATGCATAACAAGTCAGCCAAAACACTCCCACCACTGGAGGAAAGAGACACTGTACGCATGCAACCCCTTGTCCAAGGACAGAAAGGTTGGGATAAGGCCACGGTTATGCATAGTTGAAACCCCTACTGGAAGATATCGTTGCAATTGCGTACATCTGCGCAAAACGGCGTAAAATCTGCCAGAACCATTGCCCCCAAACAACAGCAGCAAAACCAGCCCCAAAAGCAGCCAAACCAGCCCTAGACACAGCAAACCCCCATCAGACCCCCCACAGGGACAAGTGAAACCTACCCCGGAGAAACCTACAGCCCCGAAAATACAAAGACAATCACACACAACCAAGGACAAAATCACACAGGATCAAAATCAGAACATTAAGACTGATTCGCGTGAACTCATTCTGGACAGTTAGTTACAAAGCCACATTACCTAAAGGACTATACCCCAAAGTGTGCACAGGAAACATGTTCTTTCCTTGTATTTATCCAGCCTGTAGTCAACACAAAAACAGATACTCCCAAAAAGTTCAGTAGAAAGTTTGTTTTACAATTTTTTTCCTCATACTTTTATCAAACTTTACTGTGCATCACTCAAGTTTCAAAGGCACAACAGTTTTTTTCAAACTAAAGTTGACATTATCATTGCTAAATTTGCTTCACTTACAACAAAACATCGGTTCCATAAATATCCTTTAAAGAAAGGGGGATGTTATGGTATACAGGTGGTACGGTCTTAACGTTGTACAATAAACTGACGTCCAAGAGTCTTGTTGTTATTCATGTCATTACAATACGAGTTTGGCGCCGAATGTCGTGTATAAGCGAAAATATTGTCCAAGTCAGCAAACTGAGGTTGTGTAAAGGTCACCCAGCCATTTTGTTTTGGAACGTGGACAGAGCATGCACTCACTGTGAAATGCTTCATTCACCCACACAAAGATAACACATGAAGTGGAGTATTTTGCTGATTTTTGCCTATTGTGCAGTGGTTATTGTGTTATCCCCAATAACAAACCTTTGTCTTTCTGTTCCAAGAAGAGGATTACGGGGCATCGAGGGGCTTCCAGCATTGTGTATTATTATTCGGCTCAATGGAGGCAAGTCCTTGGTTCCGGATCTGTGACTGATCCTATGCCATTGCGCACAGCTGAGGTTTTGCAATTCACTGAGAAATCAATAGAGAACTCTCAAATCCCAGTGCTTCAAAGAGAATCTTTGTTCTCTTGGCTTTGTCAAGTCAAGGTTTCTTTGTGCCAGCGGCACTCTCACAAAAAAATGAGAATACCGAGATAATAATCCCGTCAGCCTAGATGGAAAAAATGGAAGATCCCCGGCAATAACTGGTTAACTTGCTTCGGAATATATAAAGCATTGTTCTTTGCGTACTTTTTAGTACATCTTGGCAGTGTAGATATTTAACATAACTGATGTAGCTTCTGAAGGGTTTACATACCTGACATAACCTCTGATAGTAAGGGTTGAAGCTCAGTTTAGGTTTGACAGCTTCTTGGCAATCTCCGTCTTCATCTCTGTTAGAAAAATATAAGAAAACTCTAATTCTGACTTTAAATACAAAAGGTTTTGAACAAATATGATGGGTTTTTTAATCACACTTTTTTGTCAATTATTGATGGTTTATTTGATACACAGTGGTGGAAGCACTTCGATGCCATGTAATCTTCTTAAGTGATGTTAGGTGTTGTTTATCAATTTTAATGGTTTTCTTCTTATTTTTGACTGTTTAATCTCTTCTTATTTATGACTGTTTAATTTCTTCTTCATGAGTGTTTAATTTCTTCTTCATGAGTGTTTAATTTCTTATGACCGTATAAAGCCCCAGCTCAACGTTGGTAAACTGACTGTAAATTCTTCCATTCTTTGCACAAATTAAGATATTTGTAATAAAACCAAAATGTCAGCTCATTTCGTTGATTCATTTGCAAGAAACGGTAAAAATGCATTCAGCATTTTAAAATGCATTCCTTCAGGCAGGGTTTTCATCACACCGAGACGAAAACTAATTTTAGATCTTGTGTCATTTATTATTTAAAAACGATAACAATTCAGGCAGCAATATTTCAAGGAAAGTTTTCTACCATCATTATATTTATATCTTGTGAGTCATATGTAAATCTGTGAACACTTATGTTTTTCTTCTTACCAATGTTGAGCTGGGGCTTTAATTGTTTTTTATTTTTGACAGTTTAATTTCGTTTTTAATTTTTATATTCTGTTTTACTGTTTTGTATGCTCTCACAGCCCATGCAAAACAACGTTTTGGTTAAATGGGTTTCACAGTGACTTAATAATGTTAATAATAACTAGACATGAATTTTTGTTCCAAGAACAAAAACTGGGTGTTCGGATAGAGTTGTTATTTGATGTAAATAAAGTTAACACAACTAAAATAATTTGAAAATAAAAACATTGCTTTATGAAATAATATCTGATTAGGACTTCAAGAACATCAGTCATGTTCCTACATTTATTTACCTTTAAATGAGGAGAACAATGAAGGACCTCCCCTAACGTTAGTTTTGGGTGAGAGAATCTTGTTCCTACATCTAACCATTTTTAAATGAGGAGCTACTTCCGGTTTGACTGGAATTAGAGGTCAAAGAGGTCAAGCAATGTACAACAGAGAAGGGCCTTCCTTAACCTTGGTAATTGGTGAAAGAATCATGTTCCTAGCTCTTAGCATTTTTAAATGAAGAACTACTTCCGGTTTGACCGGAATAGAGGTCACAAAGGTCATTTAATGTTTCACAAAGAAAGGCCTTCCCTTAGTTTGATATTTCTAGGAACAATCATGTTCCTACTTCTATTTACTTTTAAATGAGGGGCTACTTCCGGTTCGACCGGAAGTAGAGGTCAAAGGGGTCAAACAATGTGCAAGGGAATAATGTCTTTCATATCCTTGGTAATGGTGAAAAAATCATGTTCCAAGCACTTAGCATTATTCTAATAAAGAGATATTTCCGGTTTGACCGGAAGTAGATGACACAGAGGTCACTCAATGGGTCACAAAGAAAGACCCTCCCTAACCTTTACATTTGTCGAAGAATTAAGTTCACACACCCACCCGGACGTGTACATGTATAATGGCATTGGATTGTTGTATAGCATTGCCGATCACGCTTGAACGCACATGCACAAAAGAATGCGTTAAATGTCCGTTTTGAACCGCAAGTATAGGTCAAAATGGTGTGACCTCAATGCAAAAGTTGGAGAGGACTAAATTCTCTACAATCTGATGTAAGATTTGTGATCATGTGATATATACTTCAAAAAATACGAATTTTTGAAGTTTTCAACTTCCGGTTTGACCCGGAAGACAAGGTCAAATTGGGGTCATGTCTGTGGAGTGATTACGTAGTTTTGGATGACCTTTCCGATGATGTATAGATTGTAAAAATCCATTGTGTACTTTAAGAATTATGATTTTTTGAAATAATAAACTTTGATTTAATGTAATTCGACACCGGATGACGTCATCATGACATCACTCAAACGGTTTCGTGTCCTAATGAGTATCTAACTATGTGTGAAGTTTCAAGTTCATACAAGCTTAGGAAGTGTGCTTCTGTTAGCGGACAATCTTCAGGCATAAGAAGAAGAAGAAGAAGTAAAAACTAGAAATTTCGAGTTTGTGAACAAACTCACGGTGTTCGGCTTAATTACATAATTGAAAATTTTAATTTCAATATTGTGTGCAAGTTTTTTGTCTTTTGGTGCTATGCTGACGGGCGAAATATTTATTTGTACTTTTTTGATCTTTATGCATGAAGGTTTGTCATATGAAACTCTAACTTCCGGTTTGAAAGGAACTAAAGGTCAAATGGGGTCACACCTTGTGCATGGTATCTAGAATTGTCAGAGAGCTTTAAATTGATGTAACGATTACTAATGTACCATGTGTCATTAATAAGATACATATTTTTGTTGTACAAACTTATACTTCCGGTTTCGACCGGAAGTGAAGGTCAAATGAGTTCACACTTTGTACAAAATTTGTAGAATCGTCGAAGGGCTTTAAAAATAAGTTATTATATTAATACACAAATTTTCGTAATTGAGAAATGATTTTTTAAAACAAAACTTCTACTTCCGGTTTCGACCGGAAGTGAAGGTCAAATGGGGTCACACCCTGTGTAAGATTTGTTTAGTATTTTCAGACCTTTCATATGGTGTAAAGATCATGTATGTAGCATGTATTATTCTTAAGATATGATTATTTTAGTATAAAACTTCAATTTAATGTAATGACGTCATCGATGACGTCATCATTCCAAAAATTTTGCTTTGTCCTATACACACTAAGGTCTAGGTATATAGTAAGTATCAAGTCCGTACATGCCTTAGTTTTTGAGATAGCAAAATAATTTTTTTTTCGACCTCGTGTATCAATTTCGTTGTGACGTAGCTATGACGTCATACATTACATTTTTAGAATGCTCGTGAGCTAACAAAAATATTATGCATTAAAAGTTTGTTCATATCTTCATTCACTTAGGCTCTAGAGCCCCAAATAACATGAATTTTAACTTTAACTTCCGGTTTTGACCGGAAGTAAAGGTCAAATGGGGTCACGGTGTGCATACAATTTGTTTCACATTACAAGACCTTTCATATGCACCAAAGATTTTGAATGTAGCATTTGCCGTTCTTGAGTTATTGAATTTTTGAATTATTTAAGGTTTATTTAACCTAATGACGTCATCAATGACGTCATCATTCCAAAAAAGTTTCGGTACCATCCATTCACTAATATCTTTGTACATAGTAAGTTTCAAGTTCATACAAGCTTTACTTTTTGAGAAAATTTGTGGACAAGTTTCGACGACTAAGAAAGCCCAGAAAAAAAAAAAACAGAACAATAACAATAGGTTTTCGGCTGCTGGCCGAACACCTAAAAAAACGAACAAAAACAAGAGGTCTTCGGACCAGAGTCCGAACACCTAAATATAAACATGAAATATTGCTTTATGAAATAATATCTGATTAGGACTTCAAGAACATCAGTCATGTTCCTACATTTATTTACCTTTAAATGAGAAGAACAATGAAGGACCTCCCCTAACGTTAGTTTTGGGTGAGAGAATCTTGTTCCTACATCTAACCATTTTTAAATGAGGAGCTACTTCCGGTTTGACCAGAATTAGAGGTCAAAGAGGTCAAGCAATGTACAACAGAGAAGGGCCTTCCTTAACCTTGGTAATTGGTGAAAGAATCATGTTCCTAGCTCTTAGCATTTTTAAATGAAGAACTACTTCCGGTTTGACCGGAATAGAGGTCACAAAGGTCATTTAATGTTTCACAAAGAAAGGCCTTCCCTTAGTTTGATATTTCTAGGAACAATCATGTTCCTACTTCTATTTACTTTTAAATGAGGGGCTACTTCCGGTTCGACCGGAAGTAGAGGTCAAAGGGGTCAAACAATGTGCAAGGGAATAATGTCTTTCATATCCTTGGTAATGGTGAAAAAATCATGTTCCAAGCACTTAGCATTATTCTAATAAAGAGATATTTCCGGTTTGACCGGAAGTAGATGACACAGAGGTCACTCAATGGGTCACAAAGAAAGACCCTCCCTAACCTTTACATTTGTCGAAGAATTAAGTTCACACACCCACCCGGACGTGTACATGTATAATGGCATTGGATTGTTGTATAGCATTGCCGATCACGCTTGAACGCACATGCACAAAAGAATGCGTTAAATGTCCGTTTTGAACCGCAAGTATAGGTCAAAATGGTGTGACCTCAATGCAAAAGTTGGAGAGGACTAAATTCTCTACAATCTGATGTAAGATTTGTGATCATGTGATATATACTTCAAAAAATACGAATTTTTGAAGTTTTCAACTTCCGGTTTGACCCGGAAGACAAGGTCAAATTGGGGTCATGTCTGTGGAGTGATTACGTAGTTTTGGATGACCTTTCCGATGATGTATAGATTGTAAAAATCCATTGTGTACTTTAAGAATTATGATTTTTTGAAATAATAAACTTTGATTTAATGTAATTCGACACCGGATGACGTCATCATGACATCACTCAAACGGTTTCGTGTCCTAATGAGTATCTAACTATGTGTGAAGTTTCAAGTTCATACAAGCTTAGGAAGTGTGCTTCTGTTAGCGGACAATCTTCAGGCATAAGAAGAAGAAGAAGGAGAAGTAAAAACTAGAAATTTCGAGTTTGTGAACAAACTCACGGTGTTCGGCTTAATTACATAATTGAAAATTTTAATTTCAATATTGTGTGCAAGTTTTTTGTCTTTTGGTGCTATGCTGACGGGCGAAATATTTATTTGTACTTTTTTGATCTTTATGCATGAAGGTTTGTCATATGAAACTCTAACTTCCGGTTTGAAAGGAACTAAAGGTCAAATGGGGTCACACCTTGTGCATGGTATCTAGAATTGTCAGAGAGCTTTAAATTGATGTAACGATTACTAATGTACCATGTGTCATTAATAAGATACATATTTTTGTTGTACAAACTTATACTTCCGGTTTCGACCGGAAGTGAAGGTCAAATGAGTTCACACTTTGTACAAAATTTGTAGAATCGTCGAAGGGCTTTAAAAATAAGTTATTATATTAATACACAAATTTTCGTAATTGAGAAATGATTTTTTAAAACAAAACTTCTACTTCCGGTTTCGACCGGAAGTGAAGGTCAAATGGGGTCACACCCTGTGTAAGATTTGTTTAGTATTTTCAGACCTTTCATATGGTGTAAAGATCATGTATGTAGCATGTATTATTCTTAAGATATGATTATTTTAGTATAAAACTTCAATTTAATGTAATGACGTCATCGATGACGTCATCATTCCAAAAATTTTGCTTTGTCCTATACACACTAAGGTCTAGGTATATAGTAAGTATCAAGTCCGTACATGCCTTAGTTTTTGAGATAGCAAAATAATTTTTTTTTCGACCTCGTGTATCAATTTCGTTGTGACGTAGCTATGACGTCATACATTACATTTTTAGAATGCTCGTGAGCTAACAAAAATATTATGCATTAAAAGTTTGTTCATATCTTCATTCACTTAGGCTCTAGAGCCCCAAATAACATGAATTTTAACTTTAACTTCCGGTTTTGACCGGAAGTAAAGGTCAAATGGGGTCACGGTGTGCATACAATTTGTTTCACATTACAAGACCTTTCATATGCACCAAAGATTTTGAATGTAGCATTTGCCGTTCTTGAGTTATTGAATTTTTGAATTATTTAAGGTTTATTTAACCTAATGACGTCATCAATGACGTCATCATTCCAAAAAAGTTTCGGTATCATCCATTCACTAATATCTTTGTACATAGTAAGTTTCAAGTTCATACAAGCTTTACTTTTTGAGAAAATTTGTGGACAAGTTTCGACGACTAAGAAAGCCCAGAAAAAAAAAAAACAGAACAATAACAATAGGTTTTCGGCTGCTGGCCGAACACCTAAAAAAACGAACAAAAACAAGAGGTCTTCGGACCAGAGTCCGAACACCTAAATATAAACATGAAATATTGCTTTATGAAATAATATCTGATTAGGACTTCAAGAACATCAGTCATGTTCCTACATTTATTTACCTTTAAATGAGAAGAACAATGAAGGACCTCCCCTAACGTTAGTTTTGGGTGAGAGAATCTTGTTCCTACATCTAACCATTTTTAAATGAGGAGCTACTTCCGGTTTGACCAGAATTAGAGGTCAAAGAGGTCAAGCAATATACAACAGAGAAGGGCCTTCCTTAACCTTGGTAATTGGTGAAGGAATCATGTTCCTAGCTCTTAGCATTTTTAAATGAAGAACTACTTCCGGTTTGACCGGAATAGAGGTCACAAAGGTCATTTAATGTTTCACAAAGAAAGGCCTTCCCTTAGTTTGATATTTCTAGGAACAATCATGTTCCTACTTCTATTTACTTTTAAATGAGGGGCTACTTCCGGTTCGACCGGAAGTAGAGGTCAAAGGGGTCAAACAATATGCAAGGGAATATGTCTTCCATATCCTTGGTAATGGTGAAAAAATCATGTTCCAAGCACTTAGCATTATTCTAATAAAGAGATATTTCCGGTTTGACCGGAAGTAGATGACACAGAGGTCACTCAATGGGTCACAAAGAAAGACCCTCCCTAACCTTTACATTTGTCGAAGAATTAAGTTCATATCTCAAACGGTTGATTTTTTGTTGATTTCTAAAGGTTTAAATAAGCTATGTGTAAAAGACTAACAAAGCGTGGAGTGCGTGCCTTGAGAAGAGACTATGAACAACGTGCGGTTTATTGTATCATATAGTAGCACATGTACATGTACAGTTTCAACGGCACTTAGCCACACACGCACACACCCACCCGGACGTGTACATGTATAATGGCATTGGATTGTTGTATAGCATTGCCAGTCACGCTTGAACGCACATGCACAAAAGAATGCGTTAAATGTCCGTTTTGAACCTCAAGTATAGGTCAAAATGGTGTGACCTCAATGCAAAAAATGGAGAGGACTAAATTCTCTACAATCTGATGTAAGATTTGTGATCATGTGATATATACTTCAAAAAATACGAATTTTTGAAGTTTTCAACTTCAGGTTTGAACCGGAAGACAAGGTCAAATTGGGGTCATGTTTGTGGAGCGATTACGTAGTTTTGGATGACCTTTCCGATGATGTATAGATTGTAAAAATCCATTGTGTACTTTAAGAGTTATGATTTTTTGAAATAATAAACTTTGATTTAATGTAATTCGACACCGGATGACGTCATCATGACATCACTCAAACGGTTTCGTGTCCTAATGAGTATCTAACTATGTGTGAAGTTTCAAGTTCATACAAGCTTAGAAAGTGTGCTTCTGTTAGCGGACAATCTTCAGGCATAAGAAGAAGAAGAAGAAGAAGAAGAAGAAGAAGAAGGAGAAGTAAAAAAAAATAAAAAACCGAACAAAAACAGAGGGTCTTCGGACTTGTGTCCGAACACCCAACTAGAATATTTTGTTACAACACAAGAAGGGTGTTCGCAGTGCTGATCAATGAATTGATTTTAATTCTGCACTATCTCACTGTTCATGTTTCAAGATTCAAGATTCAAAAATCGTAATCAATGGTTGATGTCACCAGATGGCATGGTACGCCTGTCAACTATGGGCAAGTTCCCGCAGGGACAATTGTCAACTATTGTTTGACTAACTTCACCCAAACGCTGTCTGGTCACCTATGGTTAGTCAACACTCGTCAACTATTTGGAACCAGCCTACTGACGGTGGTCGCTCAATGGTTGCTTCGCTGGTTATCACAGGATTTGTTCGTTTTTAACTATGACAAACTGTATGGGAACCATGACAAAATAAAAATGGCGGAATCGGCAGAAGAGAAGAAAATGTGAGTATGCCTATGTTTATAATAATGCAAACATATTACCGGAGGCCGCAACCTTGACATTACACAAAAATAGCTCACGCTAGTTCAACTAGAGTTTGTGCTTTAATATTAAAGCGCATGCGCACTGTTAGACACAAACCAACCATTGGTTGACGATGGTTGCTACGCGAACTTGCCCTATGATGACCTCATCGAATCAATAATTGTTATTACCTTTCTTCTGATGTGTATGTCCAATAAATAGTAACTTCTATTTTTTCCCAAGGAAAAAACAACAATAACTTTTGAAATAATGTCCAATTGCCTTTCATGTTGGCTACAGAGCTAAAATTAAGGCTTTTGATTATTTATTCACTTCACATCCGGTTTGGAACAGAAGACAAGAACAAGTTAAGGTTATATCTGTTCAGACCTTTGTTTAGTTTTAGATGACCTTTCTGAAGATGTACATGTCAAAATATTTTTGTTCGTTCAGTCTGACGAGTTTCAAGGTTAATTTCTTTAACATTTTGGAGTTATGCTTTACAGAAGAGTTTAAAAGGAACACAACAGTGACAGAGTCTTTCCAGGGGTGGATTTCACAAAACTAGTCCTAACTTACCACTAATCCTAACTTACGACTAGTCCTATAAGTTATGACTTGTTACTCGTCCTACATGTAACTCAAAATAAGACTAGTCCTAGCACTCTGTGAAATCCACATCAGGACACTGTAAAATGTGCTTTTCTGACATGGCGAAAAAACTGCACCTTCCTTTTATTATAATTTCTGAATGCAACGGTCGATTTTGTTCAAGTTTCAAAAAAAGCTTTTATTGATAATATGTAACAGTAAAATATTGATGATGAATAATTATGAATTGGAAAATTGAGTCAACTTTAAAGTTGTTGTCATAGGACATTTTAAACTTGTAGTCATAGGACACTGTCCCGGAAAGACCATTTTGTTACGCCGTCAATGTTGTATCATTCAAACTCTTCTCTACAGCATAAGTGAAATATGGAACTGACTTGAACCTTGAAACTCATCAGACAATAGACCGATTGCAAGACCAATGTTTACATGTACATGTCATCACGTAACCTGTAGTGGGTACTACATGTACGTCATCTCAGCTTATGTTAAACTTCATGCAAATACATGCTGTGACTGACAGAGTCACACCAAAAGTCAGCTTTTGGTAATAATAACACAGTTACTAAGCCCTTTTTATTAAAGTTGTATGTATTCTACTACAAAAGAGATTTATTTTGAGTTATGCAGTACCGGTGTCGGACGACAATAGCCACCTGCTTGTGATTTTGTTTGTAGTGTAAATTACTGTAAACAAAAAAATTGTTGGAAAAGTGCACATTTATACCTAGCCTTGCGGAATTTCAAATAGACAAAGGAATCACACAGTTTTGGAAAGCCTTTTCTTTGGATGATTTCAGCTTCAAAATTGTGAAATTCTTGTGTTGAAAAGTGTGTTGTGTAATAATGGTCGTCTGGCCCGAACGTTCCGTCGTGCAACTAGTAATACCACATCCTGAACATAACATTCCTTGTAGAATTTCAAAGACTTGCTGGAACTAGCCTTACAAGCTTTATTCAGCCACTCGAAGGTCCCTCGTACAAACTCTAGAATAGTTTTTCACAGATTTCAAGAAAAAAAAAGCCTCGATCGAATAAACCAATGCAACAATCATCATGTACCGTACCACAATTCCTATGGAGGACGTCGTGTTTGTTGACGTTTAATACCCACTACAGGTAACGTGACTTGGAGAGCGCAATCATTCTACTGACCCTCAATCATTTTCAATTTAAAGACGTCATGAGGTGTCAAATTACAATAATTTAAAGTTTAATATTGGAAAAAATCATGACTCCTGAGCCACATGTTGGATTTTAACAATCTATACATCATCGGAAGCTGAACAAACGCTTTACAGATGTGACTCTGATTTGACCTTTTCTGCCGTGTCAAACTGGAAGTTAAAGCAAAAACTATTAAAAAGCAATAATTTCATGTGGAACATGTTGAAATGTATTTATGAGATCAACATTTGATAATGTCATCATTTGATGACATCATTCACAAACACCTTGTTTTTGTAAAGTAACAAAGACTGAACTTTTAGCTTTAAACTTGTCGCCAGATGTTGAAACTATTGTGATATTATCATTGTTCATTTCTGAATTTCAAAGAAACAAAAAATATCTAACAATTTTCCCAAAGGCCCGTTGCCATGTTAAAGGCAAAGTATACCTTTGGTTTTTTGAACCGTACGTTTGCCTTAATGCTATATATAATTGTAGATATATACCATAAAACTAACCTGTGTACATTTCATTTCAAAAGGTGGCAGCGTTTTTGAGATATAACCAAAAATCTGGAGCGGTTGTGTTCACGCAGAAGAAGTGTCCGTCATTGGAATACACATTCTGAGAAGCGTTACGGCCATAACGCTTCTCAGATTCAAATTTTTGGGTGATATATTTCTCCATAACTGCAGTACTTCGAAGTGAAACGTTTCTCAAAATGCATTATACTATCCAAAGCTGCTGTACTTCTTACCAAGTAAGTTTTTATTGCCAAAAATTTTCAGAGTCATTACCAAACGTATGCAATGCCTTTAACAGGCTATTTTGTGTTTTGGGCATTTTGGGCCAATTTTGGG
Source organism: Marthasterias glacialis (assembly GCA_911728455.2). Taxonomy (NCBI): domain Eukaryota; kingdom Metazoa; phylum Echinodermata; class Asteroidea; order Forcipulatida; family Asteriidae; genus Marthasterias; species Marthasterias glacialis. The sequence goes on along the minus strand of OU452232.1, from coordinate 9,017,230 downwards.
GTTTCAAAAACTGTTTTTTAGCTTAATTTTAAAACGCCACCAAGCCAAAATGTAAAATTACGTCACAAAACCAATTATATCATTACAAAATATCATCCTTGCCCTTACTTCAGATTAATGTCACCCTTATGCTATTTTTAGAGCATGTTTTTAGAATTTGCGAAATTGTTATTTTTACCCTATTTTTGTATCTCAAAAAATCAACTTGCCAGGGGTCTCAGAATACTTTCCTTTTGGATTTGATTAGAGCCAAGATTGGACTTTCCATATCTGGTGAGGAAACTTGGGAGGATTGTATCCTTTTTAGGCAGTACTGCATCAAAAAATGCAGTTTTCCTCGGAAAACGGAAAAGTAAAATTTGAGGTTTTCCTTCAGTTTGAAGTAATAATACACAAAAAAGGAAAACTTTTATGAACCTAGGGCCTTTTTATAATTTAAGAGTGAGTTGCAGTTAATTTACTTCCAATGGATAAGCAACATTTTTGTTAGCAAAATTTTGATTTTTAACACCCTCCCCAACTTTTCTAACATTCTATCTTCTGATTTTCTTTAAGTGGCATGAAAAAAAAAATGAAACAGTATTTGTCAACTTTATAAAGCAAAATTTATACAAACTCCAACTAAAGCATTTTTTTCACATAACCCAACAGCCCCTTTAAGCATGTCACCCTTCAAAAACACAACTTTATTGCTTGCAATTCGTATATGAAATTGTTTTGTTGCCCTCTTTTGTTAAAAGTAAAATAGTAATCGCACAATCGGTCCATTTAACAGTGTTATTTGCAAGGTTGAAGTTGAAGCAAGTGATGGTGGTGCTTTGGAGACTTGAGTCGAAAAGGAAGATTTGATAGCATCCAGAACATACGACATGGAGAAACTGTCTGGGTCTGGCTGTAGAATCTTAGAGAATTGCCAAAGGTAGAGGTTGAGTATGTAGGTGCAGAAAAATGAAAATTAATTGTTGAGATGAGATGCAAAGAGGGCTACGTCAAGTAGAATATTGAAGTCTTCTTGGGAGGTGGGGCAGTGGAATGACCACTCTGTGGGCCCCGTAACGTAACTAGCAGCTCAACTGTTGAAATCCTTGGTACATTCAGCTGGGAAAAAAATTTCCCACTAGATTTTTCTGATTGGAGTTAATCAACTGACAAATTGATTGAACTGCGAAAAAACTGTCGGTATTATCTGGATTGGTTTGAAGAGTGATGATTAACATGATGGAACTCAAAGATGTTTTTTTCTTCTGATTATTGAGACGGGATGCAAAGAGGTCTATGTGAAGCAGGTCCTCCTCAATAGTCTTAGAGAAGAAACTGTCTACAAGAACTTAAGTGGAGGTGTAGGTTTTGCAGAATCTCTACAAAATACCAAAGGGGAGGCCTCTTTAGGAGGAGGCAAAAAAGTGTAAATATTTTACTCACTTCAGATGGGGATCCAAAACGATGGTTGGGTGACCTGGAACAATGTTGGATTGGAGAGTAGGAAAGGGAGTGTGAATAGTACCATCTTGGGGGGTGATAAATCTCAGTAAAAGAGTAATTCCAGTTGTCCCTCTAGTGTCGGAGGGAACAATCAGTATGTCGTAACAAAGGAACAGTGGCAAGGGGAGTGAGTGTTGCGCTCTCAACAACGAGACAAATTAACTCCCTCTAAACTGGATGTATCCTAAGGTGTAGTAGAATACTGAAGTCAGTAAGTTGTAGTACAATATTGAAGTCAGTGAGGTGTAGTAGAATACTGAAGTCAGTAAGGTGTAGTAGAATACTGAAGTCAGTAAGGTGTAGTAGAATATTGAAGTCAGTAAGGTGTAGTAGAATATTGAAGTCAGTAAGGTGTAGTAGAATATTGAAGTCAGTAAGGTGTAGTAGAATATTGAAGTCAGTAAGGTGTAGTAGAATATTGAAGTCAGTAAGGTGTAGTAGAATATTGAAGTCAGTAAGGTGTAGTAGAATACTGAAGTCAGTAAGGTGTAGTAGAATATTGAAGTCAGTAAGGTGTAGTACAATATTGAAGTCAGTAAGGCATGTAAGGTGTAGTAGAATATTGAAGTCAGTAAGGTATAATAGAATATTGAAGTCAGTAAGGTGTAGTAGAATATTGAAGTCAGTAAGATGTAGTAGAACACTGAAGTCAGTAAGGTGTAGTAGAATACTGAAGTCAGTAAGGTGTAGTGGAATATTGAAGTCAGTAAGGTGTAGTAGAATATTGAAGTCAGTAAGGTGTAGTAGAATACTGAAGTCAGTAAGGTGTAGTAGAATACTGAAGTCAGTAAGGTGTAGTAGAATATTGAAGTCAGTAAGGTGTAGTAGAATAATGAAAAATTACATGAGGCAAATTTCCAGTGGAATGCAAATAATGGAGCTTGGATTCATAGAAGGGGGTACAAACTTTGACAAAAGACCAAAAGGGGTCCTGGAAGCTGGCGTGTCACTGAGGACAAGCCCAGCATTCGCTTGGTTGTTCTGATGAGGCAGGGATCGGACAATCTATCTTTGCTTGAGGTTCGTTTATTTTCTGAGGCAACGATGTTAATACATGATTTGGTATTGGTATGAAATTGTGGGTGAATAGCATGCTTGCCAGATTCTGCACAGGTGACATGCTTGCCAGACTCTGTACAGGTGCATGCTTGCCAGACTCTGTACAGGTGACATGCTTGCCAGACTCTGTACAGGTGACATGCTTGCCAGACTCTGTACAGGTGACATGCTTGCCAGACTCTGTACAGGTGACATGCTTGCCAGACTCTGTACAGGTGACATGCTTGCCAGACTCTGTACAGGTGACATGCTTGCCAGACTCTGTACGGGTGACATGCTTGCTAGACTCTGTACAGGTGACATGCTTGCCAGACTCTGTACGGGTGACATGCTTGCCAGACTCTGTACGGGTGACATGCTTGCCAGACTCTGTACGGGTGACATGCTTGCCAGACTCTGTACAGGTGACATGCTTGCCAGACTCTGTACGGGTGACATGCTTGCCAGACTCTGTACAGGTGACATGCTTGCCAGACTCTGTACAGGTGACATGCTTGCCAGACTCTGTACAGGTGACATGCTTGCCAGACTCTGTACAGGTGACATGCTTGCTAGACTCTGTACAGGTGACATGCTTGCCAGACTCTGTACAGGTGACATGCTTGCCAGACTCTGTACAGGTGACATACTTGCCAGACTCTGTACAGGTGACATGCTTGCCAGACTCTGTACGGGTGACATGCTTGCCAGACTCTGTACAGGTGACATGCTTGCCAGACTCTGTACAGGTGACATGCTTGCCATGCCGTTAAGGCTTTCCATTCTACAGTAGACCAGGCGGAGCAGACTCCACATGGATTTTCCCTGGAGCAGAGAAGACATCTCTTTCATAAGAATGAACTGCAAAGTCTAGAAGTGAGATCTACACTTCCTCATTCTAAAGGACTTTTTCTTTGGTCTAGTTGATTCTAACATGGACTTGAATCTGAAGTAAACTGTTTGCACTAATGTATCGCTATGGAGAGAATGTGAGAAGCAACTTGACACTATGGCACGCTGTAAACAGGAAAGCAGATTTTGTGTATATACTGGAGAGGTGCAGTGCCTAGGGTGATTTCTTGTTTTTGTTAGCGGAGTTGGCTGTGCATATGCATTGGAAATGCAGAAGTTTTTAGGTATCAGGTGTAGTTTGGAGGTGAGACATTTTCTGTAATAGATACATGTATGTAGACAAAGAACAATTCTATTGCACTTGCTTTTGGTTTTGTTTTTAAACTTTGACCAACATGGTTTATCCCAGAGTGAGGAACAGCAAGAGTCCAGACTCAACTAATCTACTCTACACAAACATCTCAATCCTAGAATTAGGATGATTCTGGTGCTCTCAAGTATAGTGTCATAGGTCGACAGCTTATTAAGAGCAAAATATCTTTTTACAAAAAGTTTCAAACATAAATAGAAATAAGGTGTTAGTAAAAATTAACACAGAGGAGCTTCATTGGGGGAAAAAAGACTTACTGATTATTTAACACAAAGGACTAGTATCAAAATTAAACAAAAACTAGAAATTGGTTGTTTGTTGAATTACAAACATTTTTTTTATATATTTTTTTTATTATATCTTTTTGGTAATGAAACCAAGGGACCCTCAAAAGTGACTTGCACTGTAACCCGTAGGCCTGAAGATACCTAGAGAAGATGTAGAAGAATTGTCAGTTTTAGATGTGGGAGGAAAACCCCAAATAGGGAAAACCCACGCAATCAGGTAGGGACTGAAAACCCAATCCACATGCAAGGCTCCGGTCTGGGATTCGAACCGGGGTCCACAGAGGTGAAAGGCAGGGAAAGAAACCACTGAGCCAACCTGAATGCCCGTGCATGTGGCAAACTAAATTTTTAAGCTGCCATCAAAGTCAAGTCGCATGACCAAGTTATCTTCACAACAAATTCAACAAATTCATAAAACAGGTATAATTAATGCAATGGTGACATCATCTTGTTTGTATCTAAGGCTTTGATTTGATGTATTGTTTGTGTTTGTTAAGACTGTAGTTCCTGGAATCACAGTTTTCGTGTGTTAAACGAATGAGATTTGAGCCAGAAAGAAGTATATTAATAAAAAACTTTAAAATCAAGTCTTGAAGAAAACAAAAGGCTATTCAGCTGTAGGGCTGAAACCCCTTACAAAACATCATTAGTACAACTACGAGTATAGCTGCATTTCATTGTTAAAAAAAAAAAGGGACTGGATCTATGAAAAAAGGTGACTTACATATCTGCATCCATCAGATCCATGCTTGTAATAAGACCATCGACAGCACTTACTTGCTCGTCTGAAAATGAAATATTTAATCAGCAGTACATAAAACACATGTTTGTTCTTAAAGCAGTCGGTATTAATCTTCTACATCTAACTAACAAACCGACTTGAAACACATTTCAAATCAGACAAGAAAAGTGTGATACAGCTAAAAGAAGAAACAACATTTAATGATCTGAATGGGCATACCTGCTAAACATCAAGTGGACAATATAAGTGTCTACTCAAGTAGTATATTTTCCATCCAAATCTAAAAGTTTAAACATTGAAAGAAAATTGCGAGAGATTGTCTTTAAGATCAATAACTACTGTGCCCTAATCAGGGTTGATATTAAATTGTACATGATCATCCAGTAGATAGACCTACATGTAGGAACTCAAAAATTAAGAGAGATGAGAGTCTTTGGAATAAGATTGGGAAGCATAATTAACAAGAGCTACTATGCTTCACATAGCACAAATATCAGCCCTGTTAAATAATTTCATTGTGGGAGATAAAGCATTTTGTAAATATTCATGAAATGACCAATATTGACCACTGACCATTGGCCAAAAATGATGAACAACCCCAGATCAAAGAAATACATTTCGAATGTAAAAACTTTTAATGGTTTCATAAAATGACCACTGCTTTTATTTGGTGGAATAAAACAGTGAAATGTAACACAATAATGCTCTTTCCGGAACACCATAACATGTGCTTTTTCGATCGCGCGAGATAAATTTTTTTTACTATAACTTTTGATTGACACGGTTGATTTTTTTTTGTTTCACAAATAGGTTTTTATTTTGTGTTATCTAATGACAAAATATACAAAGCAAAATTTGTGGAGAACAACCGCGGAGAGAGAAGTTTAAAAAAAACCAGAAAATACCCAAACCCAACAAACCTAAAAAGAATGAATTCTAGCATTAAAATACATGTATCAGCCTGCTTCACAGGGCTGATATACATGTAACTACAGCTTAGACTATATGTTTGTCACCTGTAATTATGTACTATGTGTTCAGTGTTCAGCAACACAAACTATAGGGTTTAAAAGTTTAAGATGAATACATGTACCTGTTGTCTTTAAGCAATTGCCAGGACAAAACAAATATTTTAAATGAGTTAAATCAAATAAAATAAACAAATATGGCCATAAAACTGTGAAATAAGGCTTTGTAATATATATTTCATTTGAACTTCTGTTTCGTTTGGACACGAAGTGAGATCAAATCAGGTCACTAACAAACAAAAAGCACTTTCATACACCTAACTTTCATAGATATAAGTTTATGAAATAATACACTTTGATTACCAGTATGTGTAATTTTAAAACAGCTGACGTCTTTCTGTGTATTCGCTACATGGAAATAACCATGTACTGAATTATTTTTAGTTACTTTAACTTCGCATAGATATGTCAGCATTACCCCAAAATGAGCAGCAGTATCTTTCCAAGTATTAACATTGAACAAATGAATTTCCTATGTCACAATCGTCCTAGGACCAACCTTTACATTCACTATGCAGCAGAAGTTACGAAAAACATTAGCTTTTAATGACAATTCAAATTTGTTTCATATTTCACATTCTTACTGCCATCTCAAGTTTTAAACATGTGATTAAAACTAAACTTTCCAGTTGTCTTCATATTGACAAAGACTGCTCAAAATTCTAATGATTATACACTTTGCTATGTCACTCCCTAAATTTTCAATTGCTGCTTGATTGCAACAGTCAAGCTTCCACCAATCAGCAGTGTCTAGCAATACATGTACCAAAGTGCAGCCAGTGTTTCATAATGGATGACATGGCAGTGGAATCAATCAATCGAGTCCAGTCCATACGGCAGCTCGAGCCTGTCCAGTGATCTTGGTCCAGACTTACGCCAGCCCCCGGGATAGTGGGAGGCTGACAGGCGGTAGCCACGGCCCTACTGGGCACGTTGTTGGCCAGAGAAGGTTTGGGGCTGGGGAGACCACGTTCCGATGTGGTCTCAGAGCGCCCGCGAAACCCACTGCGGAGAGACTTCACCGGCTTACGGCGTGGAATCATGAATGTTGTCTTCTTGGCTTGGGGCTTGGTGACAGCGGCAGTAGATGATTTCTTAAGATTGATCTTCTCAGTCGTCTTGAGCCGCTTCGCCTCCACCTGCATCAACTCTACGAATTTCCCAGCGAAGAGATCGATGCCGGAGAGCGGAAGTTCTTCAAACTGCTTGCGGGCGGTCGGCGAGCAGGCTAGAAAAGGGAATCTAAAACATTAGCCCGCCGAGCAGTGGTTGACAGAGCAGACACACGAGCAACTCGTCAAGAACTGACCATAAGCCAGGGTCAAGACAGTGGAAAGCCACCATCAATAAATCGGACAGAACAGTGGAGTCATCTTCTGTGCCCAACACCAAATATTCGGTCAGCAGGAGAAGACAGGATGAAACCCGCATGCCAAAGCAGGACACACCATCCAGCTTCTTCAGAATTTCCTCAAACATATCACCAAGCTTGTCGGGGAGGCCTGCTCGGTGGCCGATGTCCTAGCGTCTGCCGCAATCTTGTCTTTCACAGCACCCGAGAGGAAAGGGGCAGTAATTATCAAAGTCTTCCTTGGGGAACAAGTAATAGCTTTTCTCCCGCCAGGAAGACGGAGACCACTTATCTTTAGCAAGGATCACTTGAATTCGGTCAATGCACAGCTGATCCAGCGGTAACTGGTAGAAGGTTTTACTGCCGTAGGGCCCATCCGATGCTTGAAGGATTTTCGGCTTTGCAGGGGTCCTCCTCCACCGGCAATTGTAGCACCCAAACCATGTCCCGTTGTACGATACGCAGTTCGGTTTCAGTGATCGATAGACGCTGCAATTGTGAAACTTCATCCTCACCGTCCTCGTCGCTGGGTCCTGCCGAGTGAGACAGGTGAGGCAAGTTCCGAGAGCGGGAATTATCCGGCCTGCTAGGATGTTCGGAAAGCAGACTGTACCTCCTTAGCGAGAGTCATCGATGGATGGAGACTGAGCCTGGGCGGCGATGCCGGAGGCCGGCTCACTGTGTGGGGTGCGTCCAAATGTGACCGATGACCGAGGGCTGAGGCGCCGCTGTGGTCACGGTAGGCGGGCTGGGCCCCATGGCCGGTGGCCAGGCTGCAGTGAGGGCGGACAGAGAGGCTGAAATAGAGGTTAAAGCCTGCAACAGGGCCGCCTTAGAGATCGAGTCATCAGCCCAGGAGCGCTTACCACAGTGGGCCCGGTCACTTGACTCACTAGAACAGGAAGAGGAAGAACGCCGTGAACAACGGGTCTTCTTCTTTCCCCTTTTACTCATCGGCCGGTCCCGTGAAAAATCCAAAGAGAATTCGGACATAACGTGGGCCGCCAGGACTCCCGAACAATGGAGAAATTCCCAAGCTGTAGGGAGTTTATCTGAGCGTGAAAAGGTTGAGCCCGGGAACGCTGGAAAATTTGCATACTCAACCCCACCCAGGCCACTGCCGGCTAACAGCGCCCCAGGCCCCATGGATTGAGGGGTCACTGTATGGGTGGTTAATCCGGCCAAAAGCCCAAAGTGGCCCTCTGTGGTGACCACCAGGGAGCTGCGGGGACGCGGGTTATTGGAACCCACCGAGCCGTGGAGGCTTGTCCGATCGGCCAGCCCCACGTCCGTGTATGGGTCACAGGATCATTTACCCTGGCGGCCCTTTTTTGGCTCAGAGCGGGCAGAGGAAGACGAAGAATGCTTCCTTGCCCACTTTAGCCTTTCGTTTGGATGCCCTGCCGACCACAGCTGGGAACGGGCACTGGGAACCCAGTATGCCGCCACCGGCCACGGAGCTGCCAGCCCCCCCACCCGATGGTGGCTGCGGGGGCCAGGTGGGGGACTGGTCCAAGGGCAGAATTGCCGTCCCCAAAGAGTTTGGTCTGTCCCGCATGTTGGGTAGGTCGGTAGAGGGCGCTGTGTTAAACTCTTAGCGAAATAACCTGCCGGTATTGGGAAATATGCAAAGTAGTAGTTGCTCTACAGGTAATGTATGAGTGCAGTAGACTCATTAATTTTAAATTTTTAACTCCATGCAAAGTTTCAAGCTGATACAAGCTTTGCAACAATGCAGACAAGTTTCATTCAGAAAAGAGACGAAAAACTAAAAACTAAAAACTGAACAATAACAATAGTTGTTCGGGCTAAGACGACTAGCCCTCTAGGAATTGCACAACAAATCTCCTAGCAAAGGGCTAACTAGCCACTCCTGGCTAAAGTCTTCCAGATGGCTTGATATTTGTTTTATTGTGTCTAAAAAAAGAGTCTACATCTGATGGTTTGGATCACTTGAATGGGATCGTGTTTGCCCCCAAAAAATGTTTTACATATTTTTTGTAAATTGTAATGTCACCATTAGCCCATTGGTGTAACTGTGTGCATAGATTCTGATGGTGTTATCCAAGGTCTTATAAAAGGCAAAATAAGGTAACTTACAGACTGTGCTTTGACAACGGCATAACACAAAGCATTTGTCAAACTGCACTTCTGAGATAATTTTTTTTTAACGTGAATCAGATTGGATGCAGCATCACTGAGCTGGCAGTATTAAACCAAAATACAAGAGGGCACCAAACTAAATAACCGGTGCCCCAACAAACGGACTCAAAGCCAGAGCAGAACAAACGTTAAAAGAACAATGAACTTTGGCACAGATCCAAGCATATCCCCCTCCCCCACTCTTGATTGGTCGGCAATGTTATGAAATTGAATTTTATTATGATACAGGTAAGTTTTTATTCCAGTCTTTTTTAACCTTGTAAACCAGGTCGCTGAAAACAATGTAGTCTGAACACCACTCTCCAAACACTTAGTGAGAAAAAAAACAAAGACATCAACAAATACAAAAAAAAAGTAAGCCAAAAATATACAAATAAAGAAATACAGAAACTAACACATCAACAAATAAAGAAATAAAGAGACAAACAAACAGAAATAAACAAACCCATAAATACATAAATCTATAAAGATTAACAAAGAAATAAAGACAATACAGAAATAATGACACACAAAAAAAACGGATATACACAAATAAACAAACAAAAAAACAATTACAGATATAAAGAAATAAGGAGACAAAGAAATCAAGATAATAAAGAAAAACAGAAACAAAGAAAAGGAAATAACAAATACAAAAAGAACTTTAGAAACACAGCAAATAAAAACAATAAAAACGCTCAGTTTAGTTGCCTATAATGGGCAGGAGGTCACTTGAGCCATCTTCACATGAAAGTCAAATTCTTCAAATTGTCCCACTGTAAATGTATCACAATGGATTGGAATGGATCGGAATGAGGCTTTCAGAAAGTATTATTTGGTCAACAGGTTTTGTTTTTCAGAGATGAAAATTTTCTCTCTCCCTTTCTTTATTTTATCAAAATGGATATTAAGTGTTTTTCCCAAGGAAACTGAAGACCTCACACACATGCACCACTAGTTAATCAGTTTAATCAGAAATGAGGAATTGAATGTAATGTAAAATTGATATTGCAAGATCATAAAGATATGGTAAACTCACCTGTTAACTGATTCTTCTTACTTGCACTCAGAGATGAGAATGTATACTGTCGAATATCTTCCATAAATGGCAGCTCTACATACAGCAAACTCTGAATATATACAAAGATAGGATTATTATCTTTTCTGAATAAATTAAAGAACGTTCAAATTACTGTAAGGTGGTATAAATTTCCTTTTCAAATATTTGGAATTAATATAGTCCTTCATTGAACAAGTTCATATGTGGACCTTCAGTAACCACATGAAAACCAACCCAGCTGCGTGTTCCAACAATAAGCCAATAAAAGCATGGTGACTGAGGTCTTAAACAGCCAATTAGGACAGGCAGGGCAGTGGAGTGATTTGATCGTATGGCCACGACCCTGCAAGGTCTTAAACGGCTGTTCAGACCAAGTCACTGCTCTTTTATAAACAGCTGTTTAAGACCAAGTTACTACTCTTTAAATCCCACCAATAAATACCTTTTCTGTTTTGTAATTTTCAATTCCTGTCATGTCCTTAGGCTCCATTTTGCGAGGGGTTAAATTGCATGCAACGCTCAATGGTTGTGCGTACGGGAGCACGCTAATGGATTTTACATTAAGTACAGTTATGTATTGATTGCATTACGCCTATATTAGCTAGACACGCGTATGGCTATGAGCACCGAATGTGCATTCACTGCTCCAGCTATATCCCTATCAGCCATTTAAAACCCGTCTTAAACCTTCATGTGACCACCTTTTAACCAATAGGACTGCCCAAACTGCCCTAAACTGTCTGAGGTATTTATGAATGAGTTTCATTCACCAAACAACCTCCACATCCTGAAAAAACACATGGCTGTGGTCTTTACAAAACTTTGCAAGACAGTTGAGCATTAATTTAGATTAAAGTGGTATTCATATTGAAATTTTGTTCACTTCACTGTGTAATGAGTTATCACATGCGATATTCTGATGAAGTTTTAACTGCACAACCGTACAATTAAGCAGTGTGAGCTAACTGAAGACATTGGCTACGATACAAAGTGCCCTGAGTAAGTCGACATGAACACAAGACTACAAGACTTCTGGAGGAGACACATGTCAGTTTAGTGTAATCTGTAATGTACACCATTTAAAGGGGCACTTCAGCCTCATATTTCAAAAATTAACTTATATACCAGTTTAAAACTAATATAAGTATACTTTTCGTGAAGAAATGTAAGCCAAGTGCCCTGTAATTAACAAGAAATCGTCGAATAAAACAAGTGGTTAAATGTTAACGTATATGCCTATCCAGTTGTTAAAATAATGACTTCAAATTGCTTGCATTTTGTGTAGTCTAGTCACTTATTACATTAATATTGTAATTACAATAATGATGTCAACATTATCTTATTAACAAAGGCAACATCCTGCCAACAATGAACGGCTTGTTGCCACACCAGTCTCTCAGCTGACTTTCACTGTTTCTTTGCTGAAGATTTCCGCGTACGGCCCCCAGTACTGAATGTTTTTTGGGGAAATTGACATGGTTTACACTGCCTGAGCACTGACATAAAATTGGAGGTTGCATGACCCAGCGAATGATGTTGACATTTCATTAGCCATGGTTCCAATGATTTGAAGTGCACGAAAACCAACTGCAAACTGTCAGAGAATTGAGAGAACACTTATAAGAATGATGATAAAAGAGAAGCAATTCAGATGTTGGGGCCTTGGATAACAAATGATCAACAGACTGGCTGCCTGTATTATATATGAAAAGTTTGTTTATATCATGTAAGAATACAATCATGGTAGAAACTACTTGATCCAAAACATGTTTGAACTGTAACAGTGGTTACTGCGATCTTGAAAAATAGGATTGTTCGCTACAATAATGAGCCAATTTCATGCAGAATTGCAATACAGTTACTTCTAGGTAGGGTCATCACTTCATATGAGGTACAGCTGTTCATCGGCCGATTTTAACAGTTCAAAAAACAAAACTATGAACCCTTTGGCATGCAAGTTATCCCAGGTGAAGTCTACAACCAAGTTGGTGAGTCTCTCCATGTAACCATATGGACGATGCTGAAGGAGTTTTGGGATCGCGCCGAACTACCTCAAGCCTTCAAGAATGCATTGATTATCACTATCTTCAAGCGCAAAGGCAGTAGGCAAGAATGTGGGAACTATCGTGGTATTTCCCTTTTATCTATCGCCGGGAAAATACTTGGAAAAGTCCTCTTGAAACGTCTACAATCAATTGCTGAAGAGGTTCTACCAGAGCCACAATATGGCTTTAGAACAGCCCGAGGTACCATCGACATGATTTTCACTCTGCGACAACTCCAGGAGAATTGTGCCGAACAGAACGAGCCTCTATTTGTTGCATTTGTAGACTTCTCAAAGGCATTTGACATGGTCAGTCGTCCGCTTTTGTGGCTTTTACTCTCCAAGTATGGATGTCCGGACAAACTCATCAGTCTCCTGCAGAGCTTTCATGAAGGCATGAAGGCAAGTGTCTCAGTTTGTAGAACAATCAGTGAAGAATTCAATGTAGAGCATGGAGTGAAGCAGGGATGTGTCCTCGCTCCAACCCTGTTTACGTTATTCCTCTCCGCTGGCATTCTGCTAACATCTCGGACTGACGGTAAGCTCTTCAATGTTGTAAGGCTTAAGGCAAAGACGAAGGTGCGCAAGATTTGGGTAAGAGAGCTGATGTATGCGGACGACACAGGATTAGTCGCACACTCGGAAATCGCACTGCAGCTGATGCTGGACCATTTTGTAACAGCATCCAAAGCCTTTGGCCTACGTGTGAATATCAAGAAAACCGAGGTCATGTACCAGCCAGCGCCTGGTGTTGCCTACTCTCCACCCACCATCACGATCAATGGAAAGCCTCTTAATGTTGTTGACCAATTCAAGTATCTTGGATCCACTGTTTACCGTGACCTCACCCTGGATGCTGAGATTGCTGCCCGCACTCAATCAGCATGGGCTGCCTTCGGGAAGCCTACGGAAAAGACTCTGGGATAGACGAGGTGTCAAACTCTCGACCAAGCTCAAGGTCTACCAAACTACAGTCTTACCCTGCTGGCTCTACTCTGCCAAAGCGTATACGCTTTACAGACATCACATCAAACAACTTTCTCGAGTCCACTCAAGGCAGATAAGGTCTCTACTCGGAATCAAATACTCCGACCACATAACCAACAACGAAGTACTGAACCGAGCCAACAACAGCCTCAGCATCGAGTGCACACTACTAAAACGACAGCTAAAATGGACTGGCCACGTTGTACGAATGGATGACGACCGACTGCCCAAATCCGTCCTGTATGGTCAGCTAGCTTGTGGTCATAGAAATGTTGGGCGTCCTAAGCTGCGCTACTTAGACTACATAAAACGACATCTCAAAGCTGCAAACATCAACACTCGCCTGTGATCGTACCAATTGGCGGTCTGCAGTGACAAAGGGCTCAAAGATTGCAGAGAGGGCACGTCATATTGCTGCAGAGGCTGCTCGAGAACGCCGACATGCACGACGCGCCGTTCCCAGCACAATGACAGGGCCATGGCCATACACATGTCAATTCTGCGGACGTAACATCACGGCCACAATTGGGCTACTATCACACGAGCGGGCCTGTGGCAGACTTCACTCTGTTTGATGAGCTACAGATGTCTCTACCCTAATTTTGGTCCTTCGGGTTAACCTGCATCTACTGTTCTTTGTAATTTAGCATTACATAGTCATTATCGCCTAACGATAGACAGCCCATACAATGTAATCCTCCAACCCAAATCTGGCCTTTTGTTCAGCAGCAGGCCCTATCACCTTGATACCTGTGGTTACCCATCCATGACCAAGTTGGCCCAGTGCTTGAAGACAAGTACATGTGTTCATGATACTATTGTTTATATGCAAGGCTGTTAAACCCCCAAAAACTTTGTTTAATTTTGAATTTATCCCTCACAAGTTTTAAAAATTGCCACTGCAAATTTAATTTCAGATGTCGTCAACATCATCAGTAATACATTTTGCCATGGTTTTAAATGTAGTTTTGTGCCAATGATTTGCATGAAAGGGCAAAGCTCTCAGGAAAAAGTCAAATTGAAGCTGCTTTTGATGCATCCATTTTTAAAAGATAATAAACATATTATCACCCACAAATTAGACAATAACAAAATAAATGTGTTTTATACCTAATCTGGCAGTATCTTTCATCTTACAGTGGCATATATTTATGGAGAAACAAATGCTTGGACATGTACTTGTTCAAATTTGGTAAAAGCTGGACAATAAACAACCACTTTCTGTGAGCTCTTGAAATGGCTATACTGTAAACTGAGCCTTGGTCTCAGTTCATTTGGAGTGGCAAAATCACATGTCTAGAATATCCAGGTATTTTTCTCCATATGCCTATGATTTTCAAATCAAAAGGGCTGACAATTCAATGGTAAAATACATCATTCGCCACAGAGGACCCCAAAAATCTGCAGAGCCGAAGTGCAATACACAGTTCCGAAAGTGTTTTCCGAAAATGTTTGTTGTTAGTTTAACCTTGGTAACGTCCTGTGTTTTTGGTTGGAAGTAAGCCAAAAATGTAAGTTGACTTTTTCCTGGTAAATATTTGACCAGGTTGTAAGTTGGCAAAAGTGTTGGTTTACATCAATTAATACGTGAAAGCTCACTTAGTTCAGCTTTCGTTTGGGTTATAACATCTCACAATTTTGAACCCACCACCACCCCCATTTCAGCCTCCATTGCCGTGGTTTCCCTTCCTTTGGTCAAATAATTTATTGAGGAGAGTGGATAAAGTTTACAAGTTAAGGTTGTAATGTTCAATTTGGTAACCCTGACAGCACCCTCTTTTTCAGGTGGGGCTAGTTAATGTATTAAAACTGTATGTACTTGGAATGGAATCGATTTAAGCCTTGTATGCTTACTATGTCATTATATTAAGGTTTTGGAAACACTCCTGTTAGTGTTTCATAGGGCTGGGCAAGCTGCCCCCCCCCCCCTCTAGTATCTATGGAAATCAAGTAAGCCTTGTAGGCCTTTATGTCAATTTTGTTAAATACACTGCTGTTTTAGTGTTGTATAGAAGCTGGGCAAGCTGCCCCTTCATTTTATATATGGCAAGCTGCCATGGAATCCAGACCCTGTAAATTTTGTTAGGAAAGCTGCCCTTGGGCATTTGCCCTTGATGAAGTATTGGATTTTCAGGTAGTTTCTTATTTTTGCCAAACTGGTGAGTGACAAGATCTTGTTGATAATAAAAACAGTTTAAGCTGTTTTAAATGTCAAGAAATTGTTTTGCTTATTCTCCTTGGGGTGTCGTCTGAAAATAATATGAATGCCTGAAAAGATGAATTTTCTTTATTCTTAAATTTTGATAATGTAAGATCCATCTAAAATGAAACTTCCTTTTAAATGAAGCTTCAGGAATTTTGTTTAACAGAGCTAGAAGATTCAATTTGTTTGGAAAGAAAATGGGTTATTATAAAATACAAACCTCATATTTAGCCTTAATGTGAGGTATGAGGCAAGCAAGACGAGGGTTACTTTTCCCCGAGTAGGTTCTCCGGACAATGGCTACAGAGTTGGTCTCATACAATGCATTAATGATAGCTGAGACTGCTACACTACTATGCTGATCCCCAGGGTCAGCTATAAAACAGTATACACTGTTACCAAGTTGTTGATGCCACTTGATCTGTGTACAGCAAATTAAGATCATTGATAATTAAATATCAGTTTGTTTCAAAAATAAACACAGTGTTTTGATCTACCTGAAAGTTAGTCCAACAAAAAAAAATGATGTATATCAATGACCATCGATAGAATGTGTCAACAGGTACATGAAAGTACATTGTAAATGTATGAGCACCAGTTGTATGAATACAAAAAATACATACAAACAACAAATAATTTACCCAAATTAATCGTTATGTCATTCTGGGCTGGCATGAAAAAAGGCTTTCTTGTAGTGGCACATTATCTAGTCTTGATTGGCAACATTCATTTTGTTAAAGTCGATCCCAGGTCACAACACGAACTACTGGAGAATAGATAACTGTTTCAAACAAACATCTGCATCAAAACCTATATCTTGATGCTTTTGGCACTTAGACCCACCCGTATTTGTTTTTATGAATGCACAAAATGGTAAACAGACTGTGATCTAGACTGTTCCATGTCTCCCGTTTGAGGATGGTGGAAAATTATTGAACGAAAATCACCAATCGCCCATGTAGAAGGCGATAATAGACCGATTGCGCGACAATGTTGACATGCGGTCACGTGACCGCCTACTGAGTATAACACCATACAGCTGATGGCAAAATACGTGTAAAGAGATATGCCGTGACACAGAGTACGAAAACAGTTCATTTTACTTTTGTTAAGTGATAAATTAGTTAATCAGCCCCTTTATTTAAAGTAGTATGTTGTGGCATTAATCAAAATCTAAATCACATCTCTGTTTCATAATTTAACAGAATTTTACTAAAAAGAGATTTTTTTTAGCCATGCACTTTCGGCATTGGACGACTATGTAGCCACCCCCCTGTTATTTTGTTTGTAATGTAGGCCTAAAACACTGTTAAAAAAAAGGTAAAAAACATTAAATTTGAGCATTTATACGCAGCCTTGCGAAATTTCAAATAGGCAAAGGAATCACACAGTTTAGGAAAGCAATTTCTTTGGATGATTTCAGCTTCAAAACTTTGAAATTTTTGAGTTGAAAAGTGTGTAGTGATCGCGGTCGTCTGGCCTAACGTTCCATCGTGCACTGTACACATCGTGCACATTCATACCGTACTTTTACAATTTTCAAGACTTGCTGGAACTGTCCTTACTGGCTTCAGCCACTTGAAAGTCTCTGGTACAAACTCTGGAATATCTTTCACAGATTTCGAGCAAGAAAAGCCTCGATCGAATAAACTAAATGAATTACTCATCGTGTACCGTACCACCCTTTCCTATGGAGGATGTCGTGTGTGTTTACATTTTATACCCAAAAGTGGTCACGTGACGAGGGTCGCGCAATCGGTTTATTAACCAGTTGACGCCAGATGAATTGTTCCCATTATTATTAAGACAATTATTTTTTGATCCCATAAACGGGCGACATATTGAGTAAAATTGGAATACCGCAACAAAGGTTGCCCGGACATTCTACTGCTCGCTGAGCATGCACACACCGTGTAATGCTTTGTTTCACCCACATAAAGATGACAGATGGCCTTGAATATTTCACAGTTTTTGGCTATTGTGCAGGCACTATTGTGTAATCCTGATTCCAGACTATTGCTCTTATGTTCCAAGAAGATACGAGACATAGCGAGGCTTCCATCATTATTAATGCACCATATTTGGGCCCAATGGAGGCAAGTCAGACTAAACAGGGGATCCAGCCTTGGTTCCGGATTTAGTACACATCCTCAGCTGTAGTTCACAGCCAAGGTTTTGCAATTCACGGTGCATGTACATGTATTTGATATTTTCTCAATAGAGAAAACAAAAATCTTGATGCAAAAAAGAGGATATTTGTACTCTTGACTCTGTCAAGTTTTCTTTGAGTCAGCGATACTTTCAAAGAAAAATGATTCTGGCAGTTCCAAGAAAATAATCCTGTCAGGCTGGAAAAGAAAAAATGGAAGAATCCCGATGGCAAATGGTTAAACTCTTCAAGGCTCGATTTACTTCTTGCAAATTTTATTGCCGGTCAACAGCCATTTCCTGCAGGCGTACTGATGCAAACAAGGTTTACAACCAGTGATGTCCGTCTCACTTTGTTGAGGTCTCGGTTGTTTCCAGGTCTCAATTTTGAAGACTCGGTCAAAGGTCTCAGAACAAAGGTCTTGGGTCTCGTGTTGAGACCTTTCAAGACCTTAATTTCATAATCCAAAAACATATAAAAATAGAAAAAGGAACCCAACAGAATAACAAAACTTTTTTTCTTCTTTTTTTCTTGGAGGAGGTGTAGTGCGGTCACACTTATTCTATACAACATAGTGGCTATGTGACACCCATAGTGAAGGCCGAGCAAAGCCATCATATGAGGGAAAGGCAGTAGTTCAACATTAAAAATCCATTGAAAGTAAAGAAAGTTGGCTTTAATTTCTTTTTTTTCTTTTTTTTTTAACAGTACAGAATTTTCCAAGTTCCCAGGCTCAGTCTTAGTCTCAATGGGGAGGTCACGGTCTTAGTGGTCTCAACTACAACACTGTTTACAACTACAGCTTTTTGTAAACATCACATGATACGTCTAGGTACCATACACATACTCTGTTGCTGAATGCCACAACAAAACTTATGCAAATTAGACTTGATTAGATCTGCCTGGGTTTTGCTGGGTGCCTGTGCCCAGTTTTGAACAAAATGTGTAAACTTGGCCAGTCCTTCCCAGCAAGTTGATGTTGCACCCTCAACCAGGAACTAATACAAAAAATAGCATCGCCAATCAAGACTACACATTATCATGCATGTAAAACACTCCCTTCAAGTATGAGAGTGTTGAGAGAAGTAGTCAAACAGCATTTGCCACAATTGATATCTAAAAAAAGTTCTACTAACATTTTCTTGTTTGGTGAAGCCAAGCACTTGCATCAGTTTACCAGGAGGTTTGTAGCCCATGTTAACTTTATCTTCTTCTGAAATTGGTATAATGTCATTGCCATAGCGATGCCCTGCAAAAACAGTATGAGACAGCATAAGTCTTTTCAAATAAGAAAGTCAAAGAAATAAAGAAACCACAATAAGTGTGGGTACAATTTCTATTAAAACACGTTATAAACAAGTGCTCTGTCAATGGTTTACAGTTACATTTTAAAGCTTACTGCATTGTGGATTTAAAATTACTCCACAATCGATTGTGATACAATTGTAATCGTTATCTTAAGTTGAGAATCCTCTACAATTCGTCACTGACACCACGAACTAACACAAATGTATAAAAAACAATGAAAAACATAAGAATTTCGTTTTTTCTGGTTATTGCCTGTTTGCATCATGAACATCAACTGAATGATATATCAAGGGCGAAACATATGTAAAATGGTAGATTTTAAAGATTGTGTGAACCAGTAATTGCATATTTTGCGCTTTAATAGCACCACGAACTAACACAGATGTGATCGTTCCCATCTTGGTCACATATGCGCTCAATCCTCGCATATGTTTGTACGTACATTCTATACACATGCGCAGCATCGAGGTTGTCAGTGTGTGTGCGCGCGCGCGCTCGGATCAGCGCTTTTTCGATTTCACGAACTAACACCAATGTGTGAGTGCGCGCCACAGCACAGAAGCAGCGTCTCACACACAAGAGGCAGCGTTTTTTCGATTCCACGAACTAACACACATCTCTAACATTGAATAACTTCGTAGATCATTGTGTTTTTTACCGGATGAAAACCACATCAGATAGTGTAAAAGTAAAATTTTCCTGTAAATAAGTAACAAACCAAACAAATGAACACTTTTACTGGCTGAAGCATTCTTAACTTGCGTATGAGTGTAACTTCAAATGTTCTTACGAACAGCGCGCACTGTGTGTTAGTTCGTGGTGTCAGTGACGAATTGTATCAGGGTAAAACAAATGAACTTCATATTGATACAAATATCCCCATCTATAAATTTACTTATTTTTCATTTTAGAGCACATTAATTTGTTACGACAGTCACACTTGACTATTTTTACACTATAGATGAAAAGAGTATTCATTAGATCTACATGTACACTTCCATGTTTTAGCTTCATTACTGTATATTTACCTTCCACTATATCCTGTGTGTCTACCTCAGTTTCTTCATCATTATTGAGATGTTGGGAGCGTATTGTCTTTGGGGTGTATTCCTTTCCTTTTCCTTTCATATACATGGATTTCCAAGACTTTTGAGTACTTTTTTTAACCTTACCCAAAATAAAAAGAAATGAAAAAGATGCACAAACCAAATTGTCAATAGCCATGAACTTTGGCAGACCACAGTTGTACACAGTTTGAATTTGTTTCTTTCCATAATAGCAGTTTCATTATCAGACTAATTGATAAATTGGTAAAAATGTTGTATCCGCCTACCACTTTATTTCCCTTAATTAGTTTAGGTATCACTATATCCTGACCTGTCAAGAAAGGTTGACAGAATGTATAGAGAGGAATAGGCACTTTGAATGATTATAAAGTGTTGAATCATGAAAAAAACAAAAACATTGTCGGGTCTACAGTAGCCTTGATCAAGGTGTGCCGCCGGCCAGTGATTATTGCGAATAGCTAGAGGCTCCTGCATTGTCATTAATTTCCCCCACTTAGCTGTTGCCACAAAAACTCCTGCGCACCCCCACGCTCACAGTGAGTGGATCCATACATTGTTACATACCATACACTTACACGTATAATGCATGTGCATGTACATTGTAGTTGTGTGTGTGTGTGTGTGTGACTATTTGTCATCATGCCTTGATGCTTCTGTACTTGCCAAAATACAAGGCAGAGCTCATTATGCTAAGGTCACTTTAAAAAGTATTCTCATTGGTTCTTATTTGACCTAACAACTCTTCACTACGACGTCAATCACAGCCTGTTACTTACATTTGTACGTGTTCAAAAACTTTACAACGGGGCTGCCTGAAAAATAACGGATTAACTATATCCAGTTGGCAAAATAACAAATGTGTCAGGCCCTACCATGATTCCTTTCTCATAAATTGTCATTCATTTAAGTGTATATAATTAGTTGCTTTTCCAATGACAGCATTGAAAGTAGGCCTACTTGAAATGTTAAAGGAGTGTATCTGCTCTGACTGATCATCGTTGATCTGTAGCTCGTCAGCAGCCGAGATAAGACAACTGTTTATTATTTCTTGATCCAACTGTAATCCAACCATAGAGCATGGAACAGACTCTGTTCCCTGCTCTATGATCCAATTTGAATTGAATTTTCTTTTTTAAAGGTCAATAATTGACATTTTAGCTACCAATTCCTTTAGAGGAGTATGAAAAAAAAGGAAAGTCCAACTTTCGGTCCAACTCAGAATGTCCGACATCCATTAAAAAACTTTAAAAATCCCTTAAAAAGTGGCAGTTGGGTATGAAAATTTTTCTGATAAATTATAGAAATTACAATTTTGTACTGTCACAATGTCACACAAATCTATTACAATATGAAGGCAAGGTACAAAAAATGAGTGGCCCAACTTTTGCCTTGAATAAAAAGTGACGCATTCTTTGAAACTGTGGTGTACCTGAATGCTGGATTCTTTTTGCCTGAGGTTTCATATTGTGACGAGTATTTAATTAGGCCTAAAAAAAATAAAGGTTCTGCTTTCTATTTCCCGACCAACCCTGATTTTACAGCGAGACCCTACACTTTTTGTTTGGCCATGAGATTTATGAGGATTTAGTTACTGGCAAGCGACAACACAAGGTTGCTACGATTTCCAAAACAGTTTGAAATTATTAATTTACCCTTTATCTTTTTGGTTGATATATAGCGTGTCTTGTCAAGTGATCTGTAGCCTTTTACATTGGATGACCTAAAAAGGATTTTGGGCTGTTTTGGAAGCCAGCCGTTCAGCAGGATGGCAACTCCAGCCAAAAAACGTCTGACTCTGACCAATTTGAATAGTAACTTTGGTGGGAAAAGAAAGAAAACAAGAACACAAAATCCTGATGTGTCTGTGCAATGTATGGTTACAACTTCAATTCTGTTATGTCCGCCATACAGACTCAAACAGACTCACTGTGGATGTACAAAATTAGCTATGTGTACACAAAGTAATGGCAGTAAGTATACACAAAACAAATTGTGTCGGATGTGTTAAAACAAAACATCAATAAATTTTTTTTTAAAGATCGGCATAATGCAAATTTCTGACAAGTGAGCTACGGATTGCCAATGATCAGTGGGCTCGGTTCACATGGAAAATTTCAGTAAATAATACCAATCTTCATCATAGGAAAGCCAGAGCCTGTCAGGCGGTAAGCAGTTGTGTTTGATAATCTGTGGGGATTAGTCTGCTTGAGATCCAAGGGCCTGCCGACTTTAACAATACAAAAACTAAATTATAACAAAATAAAATCGTACATACACAAAAATATGGTGTTTTCAGGTGAGTTTGTTATGCAGGTTGATTCACAGCATCGTCTGAAATCGATTTTTGTTTTATGCTTTTTTGCCCTGACATCAAACTTACCAGATAAAAAAAAAAAACTATGAGTTCCCCACCTATCAACACTTTTTTAATTGGCATGTACATGTAATCGGAAGCATGAGCTGGGGGGAGGGTGCTTAGTAGCTTAATAAAAGGATATTTTAACACATAATGACATTCAAATTGATTTACATACTGTACATATAAAAGAAAAATTCAAAATGTGTCCCATGTATTGTAAATAGTAAATCAGCATTGTGTGCATCTTTTGTATTGTTATTATACGTGAACATTTACTTGTTGATTTTGTATCCTATTGTGTCCATTTGATTGTACAAGGCCTAAAGGGGCTTTGCGTGCAAGAAGGATGAGTTTTCCCTTTTACAAACATAACTTACAGTAAAGCAGTAATGTAATTATTGTGATCATGCATGTACCTTCAGATAGCCACAAACTGGCACTTTGAAATCAGAGCCAATCTCAAGCATACACTTCCAAGCTGTTTGCTTTACTGCACGCTTTTCAAATAAGCTTAGAAGAGGCAACGTCTCACTGCAAAAAACAATAAGTTTAACTTAAGGTATTTGTCCAGTATCATCCGTAGCTAAGCATTTGACTGCTTATTACCACTTTCTGTAGCAATAAACTGAGTGCAGCAACCATCAGCACTAACTCTACTACTGATATTTTCAATTGCAACAAAAGAACATTTAGTTGGATAGATATTGAAGTTCATTTTTGGTCCAAATAGTGCAAAATTAAGATCAAGCATGTACATGTACTTTGGCATGAATTGATCATTATGTTTACATGGGAATGTGACTTACACACGTAAGTCACATTCCCATGTAAGTCTCAATGAGGTTGAGAACTCATAATGTTGCATTACTTCCACAGCATAAAAAGTAAGAATACTTAGTTCTGTTCCAATTTTGAGCTTGCGTAATTTTATGTAGTTGGAAACTCACAGTTCTTAACTTGTGTCAACCACAAGATGATAAAATTCAGCAGGTACTACCAAATATGGCCATAACTTTTTTTTAAATGGGCCGAAAAAGCCAAGATTCCATGTAATCCTCACCCCTGGTATACCTCACAAGCTTGTAGACTTCCATTGGCCAGACCCTAACCACTGCAGAGTAAGGAGTATTGAAAGACAGCAGCCACCTGTCTCCATACAGTAATTGATTGACCCCTGTGCTAAGGATCCTTGGAACAGGGCGGTATGCACTTTGTGCACCACCGTGACCTTGACCTTTAACCTTTTCACCCCAAAACAATCCCAACTTCCGTTCCCCAAGGGCAACCTAACCCAAGTTACAAGACTATTTAATGTCACTTGTAACTGAATTACGGTCCGGAAATGAAAGTGCCGGAACGTCCCAACGAATGGCTGCCATGAAAATGAAAATACCTTTTAAAATAACTGTTATATATACACTGTTTTTTGTAACACTCTTTTTTTTCAAGCCTTCTGTGAACACTTTTAACACATGATTTTCAAAACTGTCATTCTTCAATCCGAGGATATCATCTCCAATCGAGATTGCAGGAATATGAACATGCAGTAGTAGGTGAGTGGCTAAACAACATTTCCTCCAATAAAATACCTACAACCCCTTCAGCTTATGGAGCTGAGGGGTAAAAAAGTGAGAAACAAGCAATGGCTGCAAGCGAACATGTTATTGTGGAAATAGGTGGAATTTAAGTCATTTCTCGAACACTTGTGGAGAAGCAATAGAACATTAGGTTGCGGGTTGTCTGTTCCACAATTCAGGTGAATTGTATTCTCTCCTACACTGGAAGCCAATTAGCCATTTGAGATATGGTGAACATATTGTGAGGGCACTATCTAGTTTGAATAAGCCTGTATACACATAAATCGCACAGTGAACTCCTGTAGTGCCACCATACCTCAAAAAGGGCAAATGGCGCTGCTTCACAAATGGTGTGGCATGGCCAGATTTGATCATCAGTTTCCAATGAATACATATATTCCAAGTTGAGTAACTGATGTATAAACTTTTAAGAACCTGCTTAAAAACAAATACACAACGAACTTGTGCAGAAAAAGTCTATAGCGCGGTACAGTACTTTCAGTATCAGTTCCAATCGATGTTTTGAACCAAAGTCTGCAGTCTTCTTGAGTGAGTTCACAGTAATTTACATCAATTTGTCAGGTTTTTATTACTGATTTCATGTATAAATATATTCATACCTTCAGTTAATCAAAGCTGGCTGGAGAACAGAAATAAATTCAAGCTTCAAGTTTACCTAAAGACATACTGTGGTGTGTGAACTTGTGGGTGAATAATAATCAATCAATGCCAAGTGATCTAGGTTGGGTCATATTACTAAACATCTCCGAGCGATGGAGTCCGAAGTCCAAACCGCAAACAAGCTGCTTCTGAAATAAGCCTTTCTGAAGCTTACCAAAGAGAGGTGGGAAATTACTTGGCTAAATAAAATAAAATAGTCTTCCAGGTTTTCCGGTTGAGTTACTTGAGTTTTGTGTCTTATTATTTTCTTACATTTTTCATTGAATATGCTGACCTACTGATTCTGACCTGGAACCGATTCCAAAATTTATGGAACTGCCCAAGCCTATCCTCCATGCAAGTGCATCGACACATATCGTCTTGAAGTTTCTCAAAGGTCATACAATACGTCAATGCCTGAATTTATCTCCAGCCATAATCTGTAAAAATGTACTTTTACCAGAGAAAGTGCACACTGATGACTGGTCGCAGAGAATAACAATGCGTGCACTAACAATGCGTGCACATCAATATAGACATGATTTTCCAGGAATGATATTTGGTCCTTGTAAAAATGTAGGAAAATTTTATGGAGCATCAGGGCTGGTCTATGTCCACACGGTGTAGGCTTTAATAGACTTTTCAGGATATTTAATTACAATTTTTCTGTATGTTTTAATTACAAAAAAAAAAACAGAAAACTTTAGTACGAAGAATATCATGCCTGATTACAGATGACGATGTGTTCTAATTTTTTTAAATTATATTCTAGGTCACAAATCTGAAAAGTCGACTCTGTATTATATGCAAATGTTACACCGATAACTTGTATGTCTGTTCACCTCACTGGCCAAAGTGTGCATGTGTGGCATGCATTGTGCACACTGGGGTGGAACCACAAATTATACAGCTGGCAGTCAAATGTCTACAGCTACAACACCGATTAAATGGTTCACATACTGGACAAGTACATAATATAATACACATACATACATATACCTGTACATCAGTGTATATGCATTGATCAACGTGAGAACTTTATTTTGTTCAATTAACTTAACATTCTCCCATAGACTAAGTGCACGAACTAAAATGTGAGGACACAAAAATGCAAAGAGATTGAATGTGAGGACAGTTTAATTCCTTTGTTGTGTTCCTTTGTTATGCTGTCCCCATTTTGATTACAGTACCATGACATGTATAATAAGATTACTTGTTTACATACTTGAATGAGTAGTGTTCTCCATCAACTTGATTCAAGATGTGTTTGAGTAATGCTTCTCCAGCTCTTTGTTGGGGTGTCTTAGTTTTGTTAGCTGTCTTCCTGTGGCTGCTGGTGGTCCTTCCATCACTGGTTGATGGCCCATTATCATCCCCTCCCTCATCCTCATCCTCATCCTCAAATTTTGGTCCACTGCAAGGTTACAACATAATGAAATGTACAGTACATGGTCAATACATTGTACATCTTCTACTGTCTGAAATCCAACAACTGCATTACTGCACATGAATGTTGCCACTTATAAAGTAATGTTAATAATACACAGTTCTTATATAGCGTTTTATCACACCTGAGGATGTATCAAAGCACAAATTTTGTCAACAAGGTATGTTGAGCTATGTTTGAATAAAAAGACCCATTTATTTACATACATGTAGCACCATATAATGATTTACAAGGTGCTGTTGTTGAATCTGCAGCCAACCATACCGGAAATGGCCGAGGCGCTTTTCGTCTCATCCAAAGGAAGAAGCAACAAAGTGTCTTACTTTTAAAGGACACAAGTTTCAAGACTGGGGACTCGTTCCCACACTCTGCTCATTAAAAACACCAGAGCTTGAGTCCAGAGTGTGCTTGACCGCTCATTCACAAAAGTGCATGTCATAACAGGACTACAAACAAGTGACTATAACTAGTAAACTAGTAAACTTGAGGGTACAACCAGGTAAAAATCTCTTTTGGGAGGAGTGGTGGCTCTGAAAAGAGCCAGTGTGGTCTCAACGTTTCAAACAGTATACTCTGCTCATCTTCAGGAGACAAGCAGTGTATACCGTTTGAAACGTCGAGACCTGATACTGGCTCTTTTGAGAGCCACCACTCCTCCCAAAATTGTTTTTTACATGGTTGTACCCGCAAGTTTACTCGTTTACTAGTTTACTAGTTTACTAGTTAGTCACTTATCCTTTACACCACGCAAAGCTTCAAACATAACTTAAGATTAAGAACTTCTAACTTACATGAAATTAACTTGTACTTTCATATTTTTGAGCCCAGCAATGACTGTTTGCAGTTTATCATCACTGAACTGTCCTTCTAGATCAGAGAATAATAGCAGGCGCAAACTTGTACACTTCTTATCAGGTGTCAACTTCTTCAAAAGATCCATAGCAACAATAAGTGCATCAACATCTGAGAATGTCAATTAAGGAATTAACCAAGACAACAATATTGGAAATTGTTGTTTGAAAAACAAATACTGAAGTTTTGGCTTTCAGAAGAAATTAGGTTGTAATAATAACAATCCAAACTGTACCAGCTGTTTGACATAAAAACAAACATATTTTTAACCCTATCCTGAAGAGACAGAAATATAAATAACATCATCCCAGCTATTAGAAATACTGCTGATGATTTAAAGCAAGTTACCATATACCTGAATTCTATATCGCATTGCCTGTAAACCCTCCTCTACTGTTTACTGGTATTTTTCATTTTCACATCTTTGAGTCGTATGAGAAAAGACATATAATAGGGTTGTTCTATATTCATTGACAAATCAATGTCTCCCAGAGTCAATCTCAAGGTTTTTCTTTAGATTTAATAAATCTGTTTGGTGATAAGAAGGAAACTTTTTCAATATAAGTTTGTACATGTACTTCTTGTTTTGAATATTATTTTTACCTTAGTCAAGGCTCTTCTCATAAAAAAAAATCTACTTTAATATAAAAAGGTACCATTTGAAATTTCAACATAAAATCATGCAAAATAAACTTTGACCTTTGACCCCTCGTGGGTGTGTAAAGGGTGCGTTCGATTATCAAATGCCTAGGTGTGCATGCTTACATGTATTTGAGTGACCCCCTGCAAAAATTCATACCAATGTATCTTGGGACAGCCAAATGGAACTACTTTCTTGTGTGCATTACGTCTGAAACTCTTTAGGGTTTAACAAAAAGAACACAAATAATTATGCTTATGGTGAAACTGCAACGTTAAATTATTTTAGAAGCTCAGATTAACACAAAAGTACAGGTCTTTCAATAAATTTTTTTATTCTTATTTTTTTTAATGTTCACATAGTCACTGTTTCAGAATATATATGTGTGTCAAACTTCCTGAAAGTGTCTGGATGAATAACAAAAAAAAGGCAGCCATTGTGAGGAAGTTTTCATTGTGATATCATGCACCCGGCCCGGGTAAGACCCAAGCATTCCTGCTCCATGAGCAGGTTACTTGGGTCTAACCCGGATGAGCCATGACAACGACATCAAAGCTACTCAAACACACTGGGGTCAGACCTAGGCTAACCCAATTTTAACAAAACAATACAAAATATGCATTCAAATACAAAAATGGGATTTGAAGAGGTTTTAATATTGTTCAGTCATGCAGAGATGTGCCTATATGTACATGTATATGTGCATGTAGAGGGACATGAAGAAGCTCTTCCTTTTAATAGACCGATTGCACGACCAATGTTTACATGTCATCACATGACCAATAGTGGGTACTACATCATCTCAGCTGATGGCAAACTACGTGCAAATACATGCTGTGACCAATTGAGTCACACCAACAGTCAGCTTTTGGTAATAATAACACATTTACTAAGACCTTCTATTAAAGGTGTATGTTGCAACATTGATTTTACTCACATTACCGTTTCATAAACTACCAGTATTCTACTAGAAAAAAGGTTTATTTTGAGTTATGCACTGCCGGCATCAGACGACAATGTATAGCCACCCGCATGTGATTTTGCTTGTAATGTAAATCACTGTAGAGAAAAATTGTAAAGAACATTGAAAAAGTGAACACTTATACCTAGACTTGCTGAATTTCAAATAGACAAAGGAATCACAGTTTGGAAAGCCTGTTCTTTGGATGATTTCAGCTCAAAGTTGTGAAATTTTTGTGTTGAAAAGTGTGTGACTGTGGCCATCTGGCACAAACAGTTCCGTAGTGCAACTAGTAGTAGTAGTAGTAGTAGTATACCACATCGTGAACATAATGTTCCTTGCAGAATTCCAAAGACTTGCTGGAACTGTCCTTACTGGCTTCATTCAGCCATTCGAAGATCTCTGATACAAACTCTGGAACATTTTCCACAGATTTCGAGAAGGAGCCTCAATCAAATAAACAAAGAGCAACAATCATCATGTACTGTACCGAAATTCCTATGGAGGACGTCATGTTTGTTTACATAAAGCACCCACTACAGGTCACGTGACTTGCAGAGCGCAATTGGTCTATTTGAGTTAAAATTGCATCACTCTGCCACGATACATTCTAACACTGCATTTAAGTGAACTTTTTTCTACTGTTGCCCAAGATCAGGGCGGGAAAGGAGAGAGGCGGGAGATTGGAGTGTAGTGGAGGAAAAGTGAGGGTGGAAATCAAGGCTTTTGAAACAAACTGCAAGAAAATTTTGTTGTTTGTTTGTTTGTTTAATTTTAATGACAGATTGAACCATTTTTGGTAATAGGAATTATCATTTTTTTCTTAGCGAATATTTTCTCATTCTTGTGCATTTTGTGTGCAATTAGTTGAATTTTGTGAGGAGAAATAAAATAATAATTTACCTATTCATGTTTTGTTGTATAAATTAAGGAGTTACATATATGCGTAATTGAAGCAGAGCTCTGGAAATTACTCTGGTTTGGGGGCTGTTGTGTCAAGTATTCCCTTCGGTTCTTTGGACACTCATGAGCTATGTGACCTGTCTTCCGGTGGTTTAGGTAAATTGGGCGGTTCTGTTTATCCCACTGCGGTAGTCAGCGCAGTTGTCTCTCTCGTGTGGTTGAGGCTGAACGTAACTGGGTCAATTCAATTCCAACCTCATGGCCTCCATCTTTTTGTCCATCTCTTTCTGTTGTTTAACTGTTTCATCTAGGGTGACTTGAAGGGTCCTGAGGGATGGGGAATGAACGGGAACAACGCTGGATGAATTGACTCCTGTACTCTCTGCAAGATCAGCTCTGTCTACCGACAGGTGGAGGTTTCTCGCTTTACATCATCGAAGGTCATGTCTTTCATGAGCATTATGCCGATGGATTTTTTTCTGCAGGACTCAGGAAAGCACCAAGTATACAGTGCTTATCACACATCAGTGCAGGGTAAAACAAAAATAAATCTTCATTTTTATGTCCAAATTCTTGTTTGGATGATCTCAAGGTTCAATGAAACAGTTTTTGATCGAGTTAGGCTTTTAGGTCTGCCAATTCCATTATGGTGGGCAAATATTTTAAAATGGCAGCCACTCTGAATGTTTATATCATACCATAACAAGGTCTCACCATCAACCAGCTCAGCCTCTCTTGGCTCCCTCATTCTGACCAATGGATCTTCTTTATCCACACTCCTATTATCCACCTCTTGGTCTCCTTTGGCTTGTTATTCTGACCACTGGATCTTCTATCCACGGTCCTGTCATCAAACTCTTGGTAACTACTTCTTCCCTCATCCTGAACTGCTGAACAACGGACCTTGTACATGTACATGTACATGAATATGTACATGTACATGTATATCTGATATCTGCACACTTCTTACGGGAAAGACTCTCAGTCTCTCTTAATAGACCGATCCATTAAGCCCCGCCTAATAACGGATCGACTAATCACAGCCTTGACAACACCACTGAAAGTCCGACAAAAGTCTGACACGTTCAATTCCCATTAGAAAAGTAAACAAACCGCTGCCATTGTTCTGACACACAACAGCACACACAACTGTACTTACTTTTTTTTTGTTTTACATTTTTTATATTTCTGGTGGTGCAAATCCCACAGCAGTGGTCCTTGTACAGTCGTGTAAAAGTGGTTTCGCAGTGTTCCTGACTGCATTGTTCTTTGGACTCAAGGTACTGCTCAAAAGGCCAAAAAACTAAAACCATACTGTTCACAAAAACCTTGTCTTTGTGTGTATACCTTACATGTGTGTGTTCGCAACCGAACCATCGGTACAATCGTGGCAAGGTAGGTGGGACTTAATGGATCAGTCCATTCCCTCATCCTGACCAATGATTCATCAAAATCAATGGTCCACTCTTTAGTCTCCCATGGCTCCCAAATCCTATTCAATGACTCTTCTACACACATGTACATGTATCCCTGGTTAAATCATTCCCTTTGGTTTCCTCGATCATCCTTATACAGAGTCCACCATCCGCTCCTACATGTAAGTCTCTCTGTCATCTTCCTCCTGACCAACAGATCTTCTTTAAGCTTTCATCATCCCCCTCCAAATCTCTATTGGCTCCTTTGACCACTTCAGGTACATGTAGTGTGTAGTACAATGACCATACCAGGCTCCAAACTGGTTGGGGTCAATGTGAAATTCAATGTCCCAAAAAGCCACCAAATGACAAATAATTCTGCAACTTTAGCAAAGATGATTTGTTAATGCTAACACCTCTGTTTATTCCAAGTTGTTGACTGGATTGAGGAACAAAGACTGCTATCTCTCACCAAAAACTACTGATTGCTTGACCTCTAGTTTTTCTTGCATGAAACATGCGTCACACACGTAACAAAAATATATCAAAGTTTTATCTAAACAAACCAAAAAGAAAACAAAAGTCTTACTTTATATTGTAAACAAGTTTAATAGTCCCTAAATTATTATAACAAAAAGTTTTTTTAAAAATCACAAAAAGAAACAAATCACAAAAAGAAAAATAACGGGTCACAAAGAAAAATAACGGGTCACAGACGTTATATAGTGTTATATATGTGATGCATCATTAAGCAATATTTGAAGTTTCAACTAGTAATAATAGACCAAAAATGACTTCAATTTTAACACATGGTAGCAATTACAGCATCTTTGTGAGGTGAATGCTGTCTGTTGTATAGTGTGTATGCTCTACATAAATAGCACTATGTAAGACTGAGATATAGCTCATTTGGAAAAGATTCAATTCAATTCAACTAATTCAAGATGTGTTATAAAATGTTGTTTTGAACTGAACAGTGTTACTCAGTATGTTTTTTTGTTGTAGTAATGATTAAAGTGTGTTTAAATGACAAAAGTTAATTGTCACACACAGAGTTTCAAGTTTTCATAGTTTGTACTTTGTTTGCCAAACACAAATGAAAATACAATGAAAAACAAAATTGGGGCACCTTTCGTGACACACCAACAACATGGATTTTCTGATAACTTTTATGAGCCAGTATTATAGTAACGACACTTAATGAAAGGTTACCTAACAGATATATTTGAAACATCAGTGGTTCCATTAAATACTAATTTTAAAATGAAGCAAAGGATTAGTTGTTAAATTGGCACTTTCTAAGCACAGTATTAGCAGTGATAGCATCATGACGATAATGTGGATCAATCTTTATGAACAAATTAATGTCTTTTTCATACACCTTGGGGTATATACAACAATTTAAGATGAAGTTTGAAATAAGCTTAATGTCTTCAATTCTGAAGGCCATGTCCATTGCCCATCAATGTATAAAAGGATACAATCAGTAGACTGTGGTCCAGGTTGTATGTCAGTCTTGATATACTTGATTAAGTCTAAATCCACAGGTGCTACAGGTCGTGCTTCAGTGATGTTTTCATATCCATCATCAGACAGATGATTAGCAGTTCCTTCAGTACCAAACAGAACAAGACCGACTTCATCCTTGGAGTCAGCGAATAACTGTAAGATTAATATCACATCAAACTTTAGACAGGTTGAAAGAAGAAAGTACCCATATCTAATGTACAGGCTACCTGTATGTAATTCAAGCAATAACAGTTGTGAGGTCTTGAAAAGGAACTGCTTCTAGATGCCTCATAATTCCATGCCATATATACATGTTATTATTATTATTATTATTATTATTATTTATTCAGCCAATATTCAAACAATCAAAACAATAGGAGTGAACATACAAGCATTTCTAAAATTAAGTCTTATGAAAGATAAACAATGTAAACAAAATAAGTAAAGAGGATTAAAAATGACAAAAACAATTCAAGAAAGACAGTGAGACAGAAAAAATTTGGATACAGAACACAAGACAATCCATTCTAAGGTGGCCAGGATTAATACAAGTGGATAGTCACTGTCGCTCGAAAGCATATTAATCCACCCTTGAATGGAACACCAACATTGATAACAAACGGTAAAATTGTAATATCAATACTCTGAGTAAACAAGGTGTCTAAATGAATCTGATAAAACAAATTTATGAAATAAATAAAAATTCAAAAAGTAAGCTAGCAGTTAATCAATAAATAAATTAACTAAACAATCAATTAACAAACCAACCAACAGATAAATGTACCAATCAAATAAGTAATTGATCAATCAATCAATTTAATAAAAAAAATAAAATGATAATTATAGTGTAACAGTAAATCTGATGGGGATAAAAAATTGAATAAATTATGAAGAAGACATACAAAATGCAATGCAAGACAGGAGACAGTGGCGTACACCAGCCGACATAAGCAAGCAAGTTAGCATGAAAATAAATTAATGCCAAAAAAACTAAACTAAATGTAAAGGTACTAAATATAAAACAAGGTTTAAAAATAAACTAAAACATAATAAAACTAAACAAATAAGGTGTGTTTATATAAATTAAATAATAAATAAATATAAATAATATTTGAATGTACAATAAATGTTCCACTTGTCCAGCAAATGATTCCTCAGATCTCTTTTAAAATGACTAATGACTCAAAAGAGAGTGCACCTTTAACATTGGGAGGTAGGCTACTCCAAATACGAAGAAATTCATGAATAGATGTATTCTTAAGGCTTAGGGTCATAGCAAAAATATGATTGAAGATCAGTGTATCCACATGGCAGGTGTTAACTGACGTATTTGAGTTGATGATTTGACAATTAATTAAACCAAATAAACACTTAGCAGTGAACTGAATAGTGAGTCTTTCTCTTCTATATTCTAGGGTTTGCCAGTTTACTTAGTCTAGTCTCATACGACATCGCACCTCTCTGTTGTTTGAGAATCATTCTAGTAGCTCTCTGTTGTACTTGTTCCAGTCTTGTAGTGAGGGATGTTGTGTGAGGGCACCAGGCAGGCAGGCCATATTCAAAGAATGGGAATGACGAGAGACCGATATACATGATATAGGGACATTAATGCTGTTGTTGCTGTAAAGTTCCGCCCGCAGTGTGCCAGATGAAACCAAGAGTCTTAGATGCCTTAGAAACCACTGTTGACATGATCATTCCAGGTTAAGTTATTGCAGATAGTGACTCCTAGATATTTGTATGTTCTGGTTACTGATAGAGGGGATCCATGAATAGCATACTGTGGGAGGGTTTTTTCTTTTATTGATCTGCTCATAAACATTATCATAGATTTATCTGTGTTGAGCTTCATGCTGTTAGACTCACTCCATGAGCCAAAGGAATCAAGGTCTGCTTGCAAGGAGATTTCATCTTCTGGTGAGCAAATAGCCCTGTAAATGAGGGTATCGTCAGCAAAGAGTAGACACTTAGAGTTCAGAGTTTGTTGATGAATAAATTAAAAAGTAGTGGACCGAGAACACCACCTTGGGGGACACCGGATGTAACAGGGGACCAGGATGATAAAGCTCCTTGGTACATTACACGCTGAAAGCGACCAGTCAAAAAAGCTTTGAGCCAAAACCAAGTTTGACCACGAACGTTTAAGTTTTCTGCAAGTTTATCAAGTAGAATGTGGTGGGGCAAAACGTCGAAGGCTTTGCTGAAATCTAGGAAGGCAATGTCAATACGAGGTGGGCGGGGCTTGTCCATGATTGAGGCCCAATCATATAGCATTTGTGAGTTGGGTGACGCAAGATTTACGTGCTGAAAATCCATGTTGTTCATCATTACTGAGGCAGTATGAAGAAGTTATCAGCAACTTCCCTTTTCAAAATTTTGCAAACAATGGAGGTCAGAGCAATTGGTTGGTAGTTCTTAATGTCAGTTCTCTTGGCAGATTTAAACACAGGTGTGACATTTGGCAATTTCCAGCCCATCGGGGAGGGTACCAGTTGAAAGTGAAAGATTCATTACATATAATAATGGAGGAGCGATGGAGGATGCAGCTGAACGTAACACTGGTGAAATCCCATCGTGGCCTGATGCTTTGTGAGGGTTGAGGCTAGGTAATAACTTCTAAAGCCATCCTAGTTCTATTTGAATCGGGGGCAGTTCAGGGAGTGGTAGAGTACATGGTGGAGGAGATACTGAACATGATCCAGGAGGGGAATGGGTTGATGTGAAAAACATGTTGAAAGCTTGGGCAATGTTTCTAGGCTTACAGAGTCGCTGGTCAGCATATCGAAACTCTGGTGGACACTTACACTTTCGCTGGTCTCTGACGAATTACCAAAAGCTTTCTTTCATTGCGAAAAGGTTGTGTCGTTTAATTTGCTGTTTACACGAAACATGTAAAAACTATTTTAAAAATGTTAAAACATTTTCACAGTATTTCACTTAGGCAGTTACATGTAGGTGAGTTTGATCACTCTTACGTAAACAAGAAAAGTTGTGTTTGGTAAACACTAATGCCCCACAAGCTGGTCTGTGCATATGACTAGACTTTGCTATTTAAACAAAGTCCATTGCATCATCTGGTTCTGTGGAAACATTAATTTTGACCCTTGAATTAATAAGTATCCCAAGTTCAATAGGCAATGTAGCAAGACCAATTTACAACCAAAAGTTCCCTTTGATAGGGCAAAAAATATACCATTTCTTATTTTGGCCAAAAACAATAGACTTCTGAGGGATCCCAAGACCTATCCACACAGCAAGTTTGGAGAGTTGATATGCCTAGTCCTTTTTGAGTTATTTTACTCAAGAACAATTCTTTTGTTTTAGCCATAATGACCTCGACATTTGACCTACATGTAGGGGTCCACAAAAAATAGACTTCTGAGGATCCCAAGACCAATCCACACACCAAGTTTTGAGTTGATCAAGTCCTTCTTGCATCCTTGTGGAGATCTCTATTGCTCTTTCCTTTGTCTCTCTTTTGTTCGTACTCAGTTCCCATTGTTTTGTACATGACTTTCCAACTGGGGACCTTCACCCAACTGGGGACCCTATTGTCCCTTTTACTATAGGTCCCCGATTTGAATGTGTATAATACAAACTCACGCACACACAGTTTTGTTAACACCTAGATGTGGGTACATGCTATTGTTCTATTATTCCCTTTTCTATTGAATTACCTTGTGGGGACAAGGTTTGACAAAGAAAAACTTTGTGGGGACCTTTGCCCCATTGTTTCAATGTCCCCACAACAGAGTGTGTGTATGTCCACACTGACACACATGGAAGGACAAGGCAAATACTACATGTATATACCCTGCCTGTGGAGCTGGAAGGGCATAAAAATATTCATGTAGGAACAGAAGGCCGCCACTTTGAAACCACAAATTTACAATTTCATCAGTTTGGAAGTCTTAATGGAGCCAACCTGGTAGGGTAGAGAATTCAGCTTCAATTTTCACTGCTACACTCAATACAATCTCTTTGACAGTGTTAAGTGTTCTTAGAACTTGATTGAAATACTGCGTAGAATCTGTTTACATGTATGTCTCACTTTCTACCCATGGTGTATAATTGTGCAGAATGTTACTGATTTGCAATATTGGGTCTCAATAAAAATAATACAAACACTCTATTCAGAAACAAGAAACACAAAAATGGGGCGCCCGCTGTTGGTAGGTAAAACCAAAGATCGTTTGTGCAGTAAGTAGGGCCTACTAAATGGAAAAAAATTACGCCAAACGCTCCCATCAACTAAAAAAGGTGAAGGAAAATCAAAAATTTGGTGTTCGGCAATAAATTGTGTCAATAATCCTAGCAAAATTGACACATGGGGAAGGGCGCCATCACGCAGTTGGTAGGTATAAAGGCGTTACATCTGCTACCGTGCAAAACGGCACAAGTGTCCTATCTTGTGTTTCTAGTATCTTTGGTCTTACTATTTGTATTGACAATTCTCAATAACTTTTGTTTCAAATGAACTGTAGGTATCAACTTACAAAGAATTCATACAATTACCTTTTTAAATATAAACTAGAAATGAGTTTTTGTGGCATCACAAAAACTAGGTGTTCGTAGTGTGATGTAATTAAAAACTATTTGATGTGTAAAAAGTGAAATGAAGTTAAAATTTAATCCAACTTAAATATATAAATATGAAGAAAAACATACGTTAAATTGCGCTTTATAATATAAAGTTTAATTTGAACATACGGTTTGGACAGGAACCTCTAACCACTTTTAAATGAGGTACTTCTGGTTTGACCGGAAGCAGAGTTCAGAGAGGTCACGCAACGTGTAACAAAGAAGGACCTTCCCTAATCTTGGTATTTGGTCAAAGAATCCTGTTCCTAGCTCTTACCATGTATAAATGAGGCGCTACTTCCGGTTTGATCTTAAGTAGAGCTCACAGAGGTCACCCATTGTGTAACAGAGAAGGACCCTCCCTAACCTTGGTATGTGGTGAAAGAATCATGTTCCTAGCTCTCACCATTTTTAAATAAAGAGCTACTTCCGGTTTGACCGGAAGTAGAGATCATAGAGGTCACCCAATGTGCAACAGAGAATGACCTTTCCTAACCTTGGTATTTGGTGAAAGAATCATATTCCTAGCTCTTAGCAATGTTATACAAAGAACTACTTCCGGTTTGACCGAAAGTAAATGTCACAGAGGTCACCTAGTATGTCATAAAGAAAGACCCTTCCTAACCTTGACATTTGTCAAAAGAATTATGTTCATACCTCAAACGGTTGATTTTTTGTTGATTTTTAAAGGTTTAAATAAGCCCTGTATTAAAGACTAACAAAGCATGGAGTACACACCTTGAGAAGAGACTAAGAACAATGTGTGGTTAATGTGTATAGCAATGGGGCATTGATGGCACACAGCTCACACACAAGCAAGTGTACATGTATAATGGCATTGGATTTTCTATAGCAATGTTGGTCATGTTGAATGCACATGCGTTAAACGTTCAGCTTGAACTGGAAGTAAAGGTCAAAATGGTGTCACCTCAATGCAAAAGTTTGAGAAGGATAAATTCTCTACAATCTGATCTAAGATTTGTGATCATGTGATAAATACTTCTAAAAATATGAATTTTTGAAGTTTTGAACCGGGGTCAAATTGGGGTCATGTCTGTGAGGTGTTTACGTAGTTTTGAATGACCTTTCCGATGATGTATAGATTGTAAAAATCCCTCGTGTAGATCAAAAGTTATGATTTTTTGAAATAATCAACTTTGATTTAATGTAATTCGACACCCCATGACGTCATCATGACGTCACTCAAACGGTTTCATGTCCTAATGAATATCTAACTATGTGTGAAGTTTCAAGTTCATACAAGCTTAGAAAGTATGCCTTTGTTAGCGGAAACTCGACAGGCATAAGAAGAAGAAGAAGAAGGAGAAGTAAAAAAAAAAAAAAAAAAAAACGTACAAAAACAAAAGGTCTTTGGACTTGAGTCCGAACACCTAACTAGAAATTTAGAGTTTGTGAACAAACTCACGGTGTTCGGCTTAATTACGTCATTGAAAATTTTAAGGTCAATATTGTGTGCAAGTTTTTTGTATATCTGTGCTATGCTGACGGGCGAAATATTTATTTGTACTTTTTTATCTTTATGCATGAGGGTTTGTCATATGAAACTTCAACTTCCGGTTTGACAGGAACTAAAGGTCAAATGGGGTCACACCTTGTGCATGGTATCTAGAATTGTCAGAGAGCTTTAAATTGATGTAACGATTATTAATGTACCATGTGTCATTAATAAGATACATATTTTTTTGTACAAATTTATACTTCCGGTTTCAACCAGAAGTGAAGGGCAAATGAAGTCAAACTTTTGCATTTGTAGAATCGTTGAAGGGCTTTAAAATTAACTTGTTATATAAATACACAAATTTACGTTACTCAGATATTGATTTTTATATAAAAAACTACTACTTCTGGTTTTGACCAGAAGTAAAGGTCAAATGGGGTCACACCCTGTGTAAATTTTTTTTTAATACTTCATGACCTACATAAAGATCATGTATGTAAGATATCTGATTCTGGAGATATGAGTATTTTAATATAAAACTTCACTTTAACGTAATGACGTCATCGATGACGTCATCATTCCAATTTTTGTTCTTTGTCCTGTACACACTGTAGTCTGGGTACATAGTAAGTTTCCAGTCCGTACAAGCTTTAGTTTAAGAGATAGTAAAATAATTTTTTTCGACCTTGTGTACCATTTTCGTTGTGACGTAGCTATGACGTCATATATTACATTTATAGAATGCTCTTGTGCTAAAGAAAATATTATACATTAAAAGTGTCCATATTTCCATTCACTTAGGCTGTAGAGCCCCAAATAACATGATTTGTTACTTTAACTTCCGTTTTCAACAGGAAGTAAAGGTCAATCGAGGTCACAGTGTACATACAATTTGTTCAACATTTTAAGGCCTTTCATATGCACCAAAGATTATGAATGTAGCATTTGCCGTTCTTGAGATATGGATTTTTTGAATTATTTAAAGTTTATTTAACCTAATGACGTCATCATTTCAAAAAAGTTTCAGTATCATCTACTCACTAATATCTTTGTACATGGCAAGTTTCAAGTTCATACAAGCTTCAGTTTTTGAGAAAATCGACCAACAAGTTTCGACGACTAAGAAAGCCCAGAAAAAAGAAAAAAAAACAGAACAATAACAATAGGTTTTCGGCCGCTAGCCGAACACCTAAAAATAAAAAACAAAATCAAGAGGTGTTCGGGCTGAGTGCCCGAACACCTAATTATTGCATTGTCTGAAACAATGTTATAACAATGATTGGCCTGTAACTATATCTGCTATACCAATGTTTTCGTGATTTGATCCCGCCCATTTTATTCATAAAAACTGACAACCATAAGTGTTGTCCAATAAGCATCCATTTCGTCGTGCACATGTTTCTCTAAAGATTGATCAGTCTGGGATTTCCCTGTGACGCAAGCACGTAGCCCACTCGTTCCCAGCATTTATCTGAAGGCATTGAATTTAGACCCATTAAGACCCATGGGGACCAACAAGGCCACATCTTGCATATGCATGTCCGTGTGTAGAGAACGATTAAATCATAATTGTCAGTCATGGAGTAGCTACCCAATCAGCTGCAATGAACGATTGTCCCCATTCTACCCGATGTGATTTACATAAAAGGTTCTACACAGCGATCAGAAAAGATCTTTATTCATGTTTTACATATTCATTCCGGATGTTTAATTCAGGCTTCTAAATGGTGCACAAGATATTTATACTTTTGAGTACATTTGAGTAAGTTCGTTTGTCTTTTTATTTGCTTACATTGTTCATACATGTAGCTCACTTCTCACATGACCATGAAAGTAGAAAATGCATCAACAAACTCATTCTTGTTGTTTCATTGACAATTTCATTTCACATCCAAAGATTAAGATATGAGTGAACATACATGTAAACATTATGTTTTCATTTTTTTTTGTACAAATTTCAAGTTATTTTGGTGAAGATTTTGGGCAGGTGATTGTTGAAAGTTTGTTTTACAGCAACAGAACTAATAAAATGAAACCGGGTATTGACATCGGCATTCAGGTATCCTGATAACCGATTACCCAGCACAGGCCAAACATTCATTATTTTTTGTATCTCAAGGGTCTACAGCCAATGCAAAAAAATGGATAAAGCGTCTGTGTATGGAATCATCAGTGACTCCCAAGCTTCCAAAAAATAGGTTTTATGACATCATGATTTGTTACAGCACCCTCTATTGACATGTTTAAAGTCCATGTTAAAAGTTACATCTCCTGAACCACATCATAAAAACTCCTAATGTCTGTGGAATCTTCTGGCTCAATACCTACATGTGACCATTTATTTACCACTACAACCCCACTTGACCTCGCTTTCCAGGTGTTATGTGTTACAGTACCCTCTTGTGACAAGATTAAAAGTGAAAGAATAATAACTCCTGAACGATATGAAATGTAAAGGGTCAGTGTTACAGTTAGAGTAAGGGTCAGGATGATGGTCGGTGCTATAGCCAGAATAAGGATTAGAGTCAGTGTAAGAGTCATGGTTAGAGTCAGATTAGATTCAAAATCAGCTTGATGGTTAGGGTTTTAGGCACAGTTAAAGTCAAATTACAGGTCTGTGTTAGGGTTATAGGGTCCAGCAGTCGATTTAACTCTTTTAACTCTTCCTAACTTAAAATTCATCCTTAACATCCAACGACTTTAAGATGCATAGTCATTTGTTTTGTGACATCACACTTTCCTTGGCAATTAAGATTGATTGAACATTTACTTATCTTAAGATTGAACTTAGTGCTTCATGAAATCGACTGCTGGTCTTTCAAATTCAGGGTCACATTCAGGGTCTGGGTCGTATCATAGTAAAACAAAACCAGAACAGCTTTGTAAGAATTGTAAGACCCATTTATTTACATAGCAAAATATAACGGTTTACAATGTGCTGTGGGACAATCTGAAAGCAGCTAACAATGCCAAAAAACACGGGAGGCAAACCCCTTCCGTAATGATAACTGAACTGGGTTATTTTATGTGCATTACACAACACACAGGACCTACAGCTTTGCGTCCATCCAAGGGACGAAGCAATATTGGTTAAATGTCTTGCTTAAGGACACAAGTCAAGACTGGGACTCGAACCCATACTCTGCTGACCAGAAATATCTGAACTTGAGTCCAGTGCGCTTCGACCACTCGGCCACACCACGTGTTTCAAAACATTCTCTCTTATATGTTAATACTGTACACGTACAGTTAACTGTACAAAAAGATCTTTCCATCTGCTTTTGTACAGAGAGTAAATTGTACTCTGTAACTCTGTACATGTAGAGATTTTTACATTAATATTGACAGTATGGTAAATATAGCGTGCGTGAATATACATAATATCATTGCAACATAGTGTTGGTTATAATGAGGTACTGTACATGTAAATTGGTCAGTCCAGCAGAAGTCCTTGTACTGTATTATGTCATTAGAAGAGTCGACTGACTTTCGGGCAACATGTCATTATTGTCAAAAATTTTGGCAAGGCAAGGAGGCTTCAGCACCTGCATTCTATTTGAACCCTGCTGGCCATAGCAGGATCATGGTTAGAGATTAGAGAATTGTTTGTGGCAAACTGTATTGCGAATTTGTGAGACTTTGCTTCACATAAATTATTTGCATTAGCATGAAGTATGAACCAGGCTTTAGCGCATGGTAGATGCAAACGTCAGCGACAACACACAATAGACCGATTGCGCGACCCAAGTCACGTGACCTGCAGTGGGTATTAAATGTAAACAAACACGACATCCTCCATAGGAAAGTGCGGTGCTAAATGATGATTGTTGCTCTTTTTCCTCGAAATCTGTGAAAAATATTCCAGAGTTTGTACCAGAGACCTTCGAGTGGCTGAATAAAGCCAGTAAGGACAGTTCCAGTATCTTGGAAATTCTACAAGGAATGTATTTTTCATGATAAGGCAGTACTACTACATACTAGTGCACGACGGAACGTTCGGCCCAGAGGACCGTGCGCGATCACACACTTTTCAACACAAGAATTTTACAGTTTTGGAGCCAAAATTATCCAAAGAAAAGGCTTTCCAAAACTGTGTGATTTCTTTGTCTACTTTAAATTCCGCAAGGCTAGGTTCTTTTTTTTTTTTACAGTGGTTTACATTACAAACAAAATAACAGGCGGGTTGCTACGTCGTTTTTCGACGCCGGTAGTGCATAACTAAAAATGAACCTCTTTTGTCGTAGAATACTGTTTATGAAATAGTAATATGATTACAACTGATGTCACAACATAAAACTTCAATAAAAAGGGCTCAGTAACTTCGTTATTACTACCAGAAGCGGACTGTCGGTGTGACCTTGTCGGTCACTGCATGTATTTGCACGTAGTTTGCCATCAGCTCAGATGACGTAGTACCCACTACAGGTCACGTGATGACTTGGTCGCGCAATTGGTCTTCTCCACACACACATCGTCACAAGCTTGTAAGTCAATACTTAAACTTATCTCCAGCCACAAAATAACAGTATCTGAAAAATGTGCTTTAACCAGAGAAAGGACTAGTCTACATGTTAATAATCCATAATATTAAATCAGATTTTTTGTTAAACGGATACACAAATCCAGAATAAACAAAAAGTGTTTTTTAATCTGGAAATCCAGAAATACAGAGAAATCTCATCCCTGCTGGTTTATCTATGAGAAATTAGAGCAGTTGTACCAAAAGATATGGACTGCTTGAATGCTGGAAAAGACATGACTTGCACATATC
The DNA here is from genome assembly GCA_911728455.2 of Marthasterias glacialis. Taxonomy (NCBI): domain Eukaryota; kingdom Metazoa; phylum Echinodermata; class Asteroidea; order Forcipulatida; family Asteriidae; genus Marthasterias; species Marthasterias glacialis. Next base: position 8,973,986 of record OU452232.1, on the reverse strand, counting down.
ATGATGGACAAGTTATTGCATTAGAGTCAGCAATGCAACCTTTGTTTGAAAGAGCAATCACAGGGACAGCGTGGGAACCTTTGTAAAATACTGTTATAAACTTGTTTTGTTTAATCGGGAAGCAAATTATACTAAAATAAACAGAGAGTAATTCAAGAATTACCATAGAGCTATATATTGACTCAAGCGCTAAATTGCCCTGAGTTTTGAAGCCATGTGGGTGCATCCATGTTTGTGCGGCTGTTGTTTTGATATTTGCAAGTGCATTTGGTCTTTTTTATGCATCATCGACTCAAAAATGTGGCAAATGTAAACTTGCACAATCTGTTAATGTAATGCGCACTCGCCCGTACGTCTGTGCTCTTCAAATTAAAATCATTCCGTAGTCGCGCGCATACATGTACGTGTCCGTAGTCGCGCGCATACATGTACGTGAAACATGTCTGCACCAAGAAGGTTTTAAAAAAAAAACAGGAAACTAGCGCTCCTGTCAATATACAAAGCTCTAGGCGAATAACTTGCCTTTCTTTGCAGTATCAATGTCATTATTTCAACAGCTGTATCCAAGCATGTAGTGTGGCCATGTGGTGCTTGATTCATGGATGGCCCAACATCTAAACACATCACTATTGCTTCCTGAAAACAAATAAGGCCATTTTACATGTATATTTTAGTTCATTTCAATGCAATTCAAATTACATGTAATGTATAAACCAGAGATATTTAATCAGGCTGAAATAAAAGGTCTTCTTTTGATTATGGCACTTCAAAATAGGGTAAATACATGTAGGTACAAGAATGTTGACCTTCAAAAATTGCAATGTATCGATCATACTATTCCAACCCGCATTGTAGGGTTTCATCAAGGATTGAAAAAGGGGGCCATCCACATTTTTCGCAATGAATGGCACAGCTAAAACAGGGATGGGTAAATGAATCCATTGCAAGACAAAAGATTAAATATATTGGCATTTTGTGGCTATTGAGAGGTGGTTTTTGTGTAATCCCCAATTACAGGCCTCTGTCCTTTCGTTCCAAGAAAAGGATTACAAGGCATGGGAGGTTTCCACCATTGTTCATTCATTGTATTTCGGCTCAATGGAGGTAAGTCAGAGTGAGCCGAGAATCAAGCCATTTTTTTTTTTTTTTTATGCAAGTCGCCAGACACACAAGGCCAGTAAGCCACTTGAGGTGTGGGCTACAAATCAACTGTTTTCCCAGGGGCCATTGCCAGGGGCCATTGCCAGGGGCCATTTTTCGGTCAAGAAACAAAAACAGACAATCCAATTAAGAGAATATTTGTTCTCTTGGCATTGTCAAGTCAGGTTTTTTTTGTGCCAGTGGTATCCTCAAAGAAAAACAAATTCTGGCAATTCCACCAAAAAGAATCCCAGCAGGGGGACGGGACAAAAAATAAAGAATCCCAGCAACAACTGGTTAAATGCGAAATTTAGCACTACCATGTATACAGTACCCCGTGGTGTCATTCCAACAGCTCCCAATTCAGCCAGTACCTCCTTACCATTGGAGAAAATGCTGCAGCAGTAATTAGGGAGACCACCAACGTTAGGGCTAGATAGCTCAGTTGGTGGAGTGCTGGCATGTTTCCGGGGGTCTCAGGCTTAAATCTCACTCTATTCAATTTTTCTTCATTCAACCCACAATTGAATTAAAATTTACCCATTTTCCCTTGTGGTTTATTGCTTGATATTTAAAATTAAAAAGTCGCATCATCCTTAAAATAAAAAAGTCGCATCACCCTTAAAATAAAAAAGTCGCATCACCCTTCAGGTAGATCCCCGTGCTGCCGCTTCCCAGGTTATATCCATAGAGCTAGCTCTATGGTTGTATCATATATTATGGGGTGTGATCCCTGGCTACACGGCAGTAACCGGTTGAATGGCTTCTGACTAGCACCCAGACGGCCAACATTAGGGCTGGATAGCTCAGTTGGTAGAGGAATTTTACTGTCACCGCGGCTTCCCCCCCCCCCCCCCATAGTGTAAAATAATATACTCTAAATTAATTGTCTAAGCCTGTGACGCTTTAATTCTAGACTGAATTGACAAAAGATGTCTCGGTTATCTATTCATCACAAAATTGTACAAAGATATTTATATACCAAATCTTAGAGATGTAGCAGACAACATCCCCCTACTTTGCGCGTCCGTGTTTCTTCTTTTCTCCATTAAACAGGCGGCTGTTTTATTATCACAAGACTTATTTGACATAAAATAGTCGTTGTCAAAAAAGGTCATCCTCGTTCATAAACTTTATTTTATGTAAACGGTATTTGCAATGCATCATCCGTACGATGCGCTTCGTGAAATGGTTATGGAGATACATCGCAGCTTCGATGCGCCCCATTGCCGCAATGCATCGCAAACCCTACGACGTTCTTAAGTTAAGAAGAGTTTCGTGAAATCGACCCCAGGAGACAATTACAGGCATGACAGGGGGCGAGATTTATCAACAAATGAAAAAAAATCAAATAGGGATTTTGGGGGCAAGGGCTCCCTATTATTCTATTTTGGAACTCCCCCAATAGGCCTTATGCATATATGACATCACTATGAGCATTTAGTACAGGAAAGGACACCCTTGCGCTGAGGTCAAAACAGCAATGACGCACGTTCAAAGCTGCATTTGACCTCAAAGATGGCAGCAAACGCATAAGGTCTATAAGGAGGTTTACAGATATTGTGTATCACAACAAATACAAAACAGGTTTGTACATAATCCTTATTGATTGCCAGCTTTACGAAAACTTAATCTACACTTTTACAATTTTTGTCAAATTATGTAGGGCTTTTGATAGATATTTTGAAACAAAACTTTCTTGCCTCAAAAAAAACTCGTATAAAATGCAATGCAAGAAGAATATAAATGAAATATGAATTGACATTTTTTCATGTGGCTCCTTATATCATCAATACTGGAGTGTTACCATGGTTATCGCCTACCAGTCTAGTTCACCGTACTCAAGTTCTGGTGAGAGTGTAGGTGTATTTCCCTGTCTTGGCAAATGCGTCATGGCACAAGCACTTAACCGTATTCGGAGACGAAACTGGCTATTGAAAAAACAATTCAGAAAATCTAACTCTAAAATAGCGTGTCCGGATTTTGGGCAATGTCTGTAATCAACCTTGTGCGTCTGACCTGACGTCACGAGTCCCATAGAGACATAAGTACAACAGCGCCCTCAATGAGGTCAAAACGGCCAGAAGTTTACTGTAGGAAAATGGCTGTGCGGACACTCTATTTTAATAGGCCAGGTGACCCAGGCACAGCACAGCATTCAGTGTGAACCCTGCTGGCTCTGTGAAAAAATTATAATTATAACAATGCTCGACGTATCTTATCTTAAAAAGGTCACAATAATGATATTCCAAATTAGTAATCCATGCATCAGTCGCGTTAGAAATTTTGATTTTTTTTTCTTTACCTGTGATACATGTGATAAGTGTTAACCCTTTGGCCATTAAAATTTGTCCTTCAAACACTTTTCAATATTTTCCAGATTATCTTGACAGTTTACAAACCACAGGATTTTGCCAAAATATTGAGACTTAACCATGAAGGCAAACGTCAACAATTCTCCATACACGTGCATCGGACAAACATTGCCCCAAGTTTCTCCCAGGTTACAGGTCAATGCATAAATTTATCTCCAGCCGTAAAAATGGCACTTTTACCAGAGACAGGCAATTGAGCGGCAGTTTCTATCAACTTTAGATACAGGTACATGTATGACATGCAAAATGTCTTTAAAAAATGTAAAAGTATTGTCCATACTGTCACTAGTGGTTAATGAGGCAAATTAGTTAATAAAAAAATAAATTTCTTCTTCTTTACATATTAAATGTGTTACAATATATTTATTTCTTTATTTTCCTTATTCTTTATCTATACACTAATGTGAGTAACTTGTCTGTTTGTTACACAAAAACTCTGAGGTGCAAGCATAGAAATGAAGCTGGAAATTGTCGTGGGTCGTTCTTTTGGACCCACATTCAGGCTAAAGGATTTATTTTTTTTTCTTCCGAAACTATTCAATAGTGATTTTGGGGGATAATAAATTCATTGACAGAGGACTTGTCAGACAAAAGCGCGCACAACAATGTTTCAACAACCATAACAACGTTCACTCACGTGTCACGCATGGGTAGGCACACACACCGTTATGGGAACATAGAATGAAACAAAGGTTCCCACAACGTTTTTCTTTGTTAAACCCTGTCCCCACAAGGTAATTCAATAGAAAAGGGAATAGAACAACTATAGTGAGTCCCCACAACTTGGTGTTAAAAAGAATACATGTACATTAGATAACAGTGTACTCCTACATGAAGGCACCACATGGGAGCCATTCATGGTACTGGTTTTCCTTATTTGGCTCGTAACCTTGTTGGGTTGCCAGCGCTCTACATGGAGACTTCAAACCATGAACAGCAAAAAAGACGGGTAAAGAGACGGCGTGCGTTGGGCAGTATTTGATTAACATATTGAAAAGATGAAAGGGCAATGATTCAGTTGATTCTGAAAAAAAATTTAAAGGAAAAAAAAAAAGATGTAAATAGATGGGTCTTTCCCCTTTCTTTTTTCTTTATTTTTTTTTTTTTGTAACTGGTATTGGAACCAACAAATTAGAACCGGGTAACACCAACAATTGCAATCCTCATTCTCGCGAGCGAACGGCCGCCGGAGTCCTATTTAAACCGGTATAATTAATTATTTTTAAATTAAATATACATGTGTACATTAACTGTTTTTACTATTACATTAGTTATTTGTGTGTTTATTTTTCTATTTTATCCTTTCCTCTCCTGTAATTGCTGGCTCTTTTGCAGCTTGTAGTTTGTCAGTTGGCCTACAACAACAAAAAAATCACCAAATCCACTTGGGATTAAAACTTAATTTTTTTTGCAACATTGGCATGCCATACAATTAGACCAAGTAACTGGGGTGCTGTAGATGCTTTTTTTTTTTTTTTGAGATTGTGACATTTTATCAGTCGTATACGACCGATAGTTGAGATTTTGACATTTTACGACCGATAAAATGTCAAAATCTCAAAAAAGAAGTACAGCGCCCCAGTAACTGGGTCTACCATTTCTGGATCTATCTTTCTACCTAAAGAGATTGAAAATTAATCTACAAGATGAAACTTCTGTTTGGAATTTTTGACTATTATTATTATATTTTTTGGACACACTTGAACATTACTTATTAGTAAAATAGTGCATTAGTGATTTATACCAAAATTTTGACTTTTTATAGCTATATCAGCGGATTCGTGATATTGACATTTCCTATTCTTGCAACACGTAGAAATACAAAATTTCAAAAAGTTACTGAAAGCTTACCTTTTTCGCTTAATTTTTCGCCTCCATACTTCCCAAAATGGTATTACATATTACCAAAAGTATATTCCTGTTGTTGTTTTTTAAAATTAGAGATGTTATACCCCAACTTTTAACGAGTTTTTCAGAGCCTCAATTGTACGCTATACTCGATTTAAATGTCAGATTTCGAGCAGGGGAGTTCGTGTTGTTTACGGAGGTTTGTTAAAAACAATCAAAATCCATGGATTAGTTACAAAACAACAAATTTTAAGAATTTTTTAGAAGGTAAGACCTTAGGGAACTTTTAAATTTCAACAATAAATGGATTTATTGGTTTGTTTTCTGCATAAAAAGTGTAAATTTCAAGCTGAAATCTGTGTCGCATAGAGTTGCCGTGAATGAAAACTTTGTCAAGTTGAAATTTAGGGACGATGTGTACCTATTGTGCGCAATCTTTATTGAAGACGCGCATTTTCAGAATTTTGAGTTTGTGTGTGCAAAATTAATTTCCAGGCTACATTTGTGACGGATATTTATATATATAATTTTTTTAAATAAAAAATAATTTAAATCAATCTGAAGACAACGTTTTGAGAAAGATTGTGGGGTCATATCAACCACAGTGCTACGAGTACAATGATGTGACTTCAAAATTTAATTACAGAGATCTGATGACGGGAAGATTACTATTTGTTTATCTCCTTTCAAGAGAGTTTTTTCCCCTATCTGTCCTGTTGCTTTTGCCTTCCTTTTATTATAATAATTTTATTATGATAACAGTATTATCATCAATTATTGTAGTATCATTACCATCATCACCACTACCATCACCACTATTTTAGTATTATTTTAGTACTAGTAGTGTTGTTACAAGTGATCATAATTTATTTTATTCTTTACAGTCAGATCTTTGGTTTCTCTTTCTTTTACAGGAACCATACATTTAACATTGCATTTGTGTATGACTGCTGTTTGAAATTATTCATTTACCAAGTTTTTGTTTATGGCACATGAAATGTTTTATTTTCTCACTGGTTCAATTGATTTGCCAATTGCAGTTTGTGTTTAGAGAAACATTTCTTCATGTATTGTAATACTGATATTGTGTCATCTTTTACAACACTTTTTTGGATAGGTCTTGTGAGCTGTAGGTTTTTTAATTTCTTTGAATTATTTCAATTAGCATGTAGGTACAACTAAGGTTATCCATCTTGGTGCAAACTTGTTTATGAAGAGTCACCAGAAACTGTTTAACCTCCTTGAATATCTACAAGCTGGAGACCTGGTGATTGAAGAAATGTTTAACCATATGTTAACAATAACAGTGAAATTGCATTTCCATCATCAACAGCTTTTATTTGACAGATAATTTGTCAATTTTTATGAAACTACAAAAACAAAGTGAAAGCACAATAAATTACAAGAAATGTACTCACATCACTCAGAAGAGTTCCAAGAGTCAGCCGTCTTCAAGATATACCTTTTGATTGCAAGCATCGTTTTCAATTTTGCATTCATCATTGTGTTTGTCTTATCAAGAGCTTTAATTTGGTATGTCATTTTACTATATTTGACAAAGAATTAAAGGTGCACACCGGCTTCGTTGGGCTATTTGGGCTACAAAATAGGCTAACATATGACTTCAAAGGTCTTTCAGGAATGGAGAAGAACGGTTCCTAAAAGAAACCATCAAATTTTGCCGTTTTCGAGCATTTTTCAAAAAACGATTTATCCGAACCAAAAAAGTGGTTCGGATAAATCACGTGATCTTCGGAGTTAGCTTTACTTCCAGCCGTATAAAAGCAAATTACTAAACCAAGTTTAAATCTTTTTTTTTTACAACTATTCATGAGTATTTGACAAAAAAGACGTATGTATTCAGATTATTGATACAATTTGTAAATAATGATGAAAAATCGAACGTAATATTCGCATTCAGAGAGTCCGTGCAACCGAAGCGTGTCTTACGGCGCACACCAGCGTGGGAGCTAGCGGAACGTAAACCTTGGGCACATCCCGTACAGCCGGTGCCATGACTCGTGGGGCCAGAGAGACAAACCCCGGGGCATGAACTCCCCAGCTTGCCGGTCGGTCTAGCCGTAAGCGTGGGAGCTTGTCGGAGGGGTAGGGAGCCAGACCTACAATGACGTTTTTTAACGAGGGTTTTAGTCTGTACCCCTAGCTATTATCCCCTAACTATTGTAACGTTGCCTGCGCTACGCACACGAGCGACGACGATGGGGAATGTTTATCCCATACAGCTGATCTATCTACTTCTATGATAGCTGCATAATGTCCACTCCCCCAATCGCCACAACAAAAAAACGGTGGCGGTGGCCGCGGCCGGCCAGCGAAGTCATCGCCCGAAAAACGGGAGAATGCCTTCGCTAAAGCTGCCAGGATTGGCAATCTGTTTGCAGCGAAAGCGGGAGGCTCGCTTGGCACATGACTGTTATTGGCTAAGCCAATGTGAAAAGATGGTCCAAGATAAGGGACACTACCATTAGTTTTTAGACTGCAGCAAGGCTGGTCACGATGAGAACATGAAGGATGTGGTCTTTGCCATAATTTTGATGGACAGGTTTGTGTCATAGAACTGTGTTGTGAATATGCCTGCGTATATTTTAATTCATGAAGACACACATTTTGTCAATATTTATGGTCCATCATGTCTGTGATGTCCACATTATGCCAAGCTTATTCTCTCCCTTTCTACATTTGAACACGACCTGACAACACAGATCAGTCCTGGACCCAACTGGCATTCGTCCAAGTATTTTTTTACAACATAGGGCCTACTTGCGATATAATGGAGAAACGTTCTCCATTGCAAGTAAGTTCGTCCAGTTCGTCGTACACAGAATACACTGTCCGTTTATGTCTGTTTTTTATTTACACGTGAATTTGTGCTGAATGGATTTGAAGTCTGGATCCTCATGCCTCGTCATTGTAATAATTCATACATAAACAGAGCACCAGTCTACTTACAACATTGCGCAACATTGTCACGTAAACTTGACAGTTGCAACGGCTGGAAAAGCGTATAAGCTGACCTTTGACCGTGTTTTGTTTTTTCCACGTTTTTCGTTAATTACGTGATATTTTGATAATTTTTTTTTAAGAACAACCATTTAAAAATTATTGTCTGTCATTCTACATCACTAAATTAGGTAAACAGTAAGCCGGTGTGTCCCTTTAAGAAACAAATTTATGTCAATAAAGTTCCAATAAATTGTGTCGCCAGAAGGGTTCTATTCCAGTCATTGCCCACCTTTAAGAAGCCATACTACTTCAGAACGGAATCACTGATTTCAATTCTTGTTCAATATAAAATTGACTAATACTAGTACTACTAGTTAGTAAGTAGGCCTACCTCCATGGCCTAACTAATATAGCTACTTTTTATACCTCCATGGCCTAACTAAATACAGCTACTTTTTATAAACTTGTGGGTGTCACTATCGACATGTATGTAACTTTCTTTTCCATTCCCACGGTCACGGTAGACGAGACGGCCTTGGTGATCGGCAAAAAAAAAATAGGTGTCGATCGGAAACGGGTGACGGCACGATTGGCCTGTTCCGTCCCAACTTGACAATCGCCCCCACTATAGTTGGGACAGGTACCAACTTGAGTGTTAGAGTTGGGGCGCCCCAACTATAGTTGGGATCACCTGTGCAACTCTACTACACGAAAGCGAAGCGGAGCCGGAGCCAAAGACGAGGTTTGGAAAAGGCCCTTTGGTTGATCGGTCTTCTGGGCCGCTAACTCGTCATAATTAATTATGTACAAAACATGTGGGTTACAACAAGTGTCTTTTTTTAGAGGGTTCTGACGGCGGACACATATGACAGGTGACATTTTCAGTCTCCAAACCCCTTCTCTCGGAAACCAAAATTCTAATTCATCTCAAATGTTATCAAGTACTAGAATGAAGTGGTCTTCTCTTAATAACTTCATAATCATATATTTTTTTTTTCTTGTTCATTTCGTTAAAATAATTGAAGACATGAACATTGTCATTAATACTTTCTCAGTATTGTGTTGCCGTTTGTGCGGACATATCACATTCTGGGGGTCGCTAATTTTGCCTCCATGTCCACATACCATAGAGCAAGGAACAGCTCTATGCACATACTTAAGATATTGTACTGCTCCGATGGTACTCTGTATTTGTTCCGTCCCAACTTGACAATCGCCCCAACTATAGTTGGGACTGGTCCCAACTTGAGTGTTATAGTTGGGGCGCCCCAACTATAGTTGGGATCGCCCATGCAGCTCTACACGAAAGCGGAGCCGGTGCGAGAGGCGAGGTTTAGAAAAGGCCCTTTGGTTGATAGTTAGTAGTATCGGTCTTCTGGGCCGCTAATTCATCATAATTAATTATGTACAGAACATGTTTTACAGGTGTCTCTTTTTAGATGGTTCTGACGGCAGACACATATGACAGGTGACGTTTACAGTTGCCAAAGTTCGGATTTAACTTTTCTTCTCTGGAAAACCAACATTCTAATTCGTCTCAAATGTTAACAAGTACTAAAATAAAGTGGTCTTAATAACTTCATACTTTTTAATTTTGTATTCTTGTTCATTTCGTCAAAAATATTGAAGAAATGAACATTGTCATTATTAACACTTTCAGTATTGTTGCCGTTTGTGCGGACATATCACATTCTGTGTGTGTGTGCGGGGAGGGGGGGGGGGTGGCATTGCTAATTTTGCCTCCATGTCCACATAGTATAGTTAGTACTGGCTCCGATGGTACTCTGTATTTACTGCAATCCCAACTATAGTTGGGGCGCCCCAACTGTAACACTCAAGTTGGGACCAGTCCCAACTATAGTTGGGGCGATTGTCAAGTTGGGACGGAACAGGCCTACCGGTACTACCGGTACTACTACTACTACTGAGTACTATACAGTAATACCATTACCAAAAATAGTGTGAGGAATTCAACTAAATGTTTACCTTGTCTTTTCCAGCCATGGTCTGAGAACTTGCACACCATTTAACACTTCGAAAATCGGTTGATCAGCAGCTGGGACTAGTAAAAGTATACTAATTACTAGTAAAAATAGTACTTAGTTACTTAGTAATAGGTGTAAACAATCTCGAAGTCGAACCGCAGGCAGCAATCAACGCACTCACGTGGAATCAATAACTCCACTCTATGTCTGAGAGAGTGTTGAGCGCGAAGTAGAAACCCGCGCAAGTTTGAAACTTGCCAGCGCAAATGGAAGCGCGCAAGGTTTGAAACTTGTCCGGTGCGTTTTTTGTAGCATTCATTCATAGCAAAAGTATTATTATCTTTTTTATTTTTTAATAAAATCAGAGAACTATTTCAAATAAATGTTAGTTTTAAAACATGCATGTTTTAGAATGGCAATTTCTGTCGACCCCCAAAAAAATGCCGGTATCACAGGGGTTTTGACCACATGGATGTGACCATGGAGGTAGAAAATAAATTTCTACCTTCATGGTGTGACATAATGCCACTGTAAGCCATGTACTAATATAAGGGCATTAGCCCCGCTCCCAGAAAGGAGTTTCATTTAGCTAATTTTTGTTATGATGATTTATGCAAGAAACATTATTGATTAGACTCAGCTTTTACATACATTCTTCAACAAAGACTAAGATTAGACTAATTGATCAAGTTAAAAGATTTTGTCATGAGAAATGCTGCTGAACGACGAAATGGGTGATTTTTGGCGCGGGATGTTTTTAGCGAAAACTCATTGGGCGTTCAGCAGACTTATGCACATAAAATTATGACATCATTGGGGCGCCCTAGGCTGGCTAGAGAGGTCAAAAGAAGGCTGCTCATTGGCCTATCCAGTGTGCAACCCGCTTAAATAAAATGTTATATTAAGAAATATTATAGGTTTTCCCGGCCAATTTCATCAAAAATCCATTCAAGTTAATACCGGGGTCATTCAATTTCGCTTGAAAATAAATCCTCTGGTACATCAACATTCAACAGAAAAGAGTCATTCAATTTCGACACGTGAGCATTCATTTGACAAATAAAATCATTCAATTTAAAATGGTCATTTGGTTCATTCAATTTCGTCAAAGACAGCGGGAACGGGCTGGTTGACTAATCATTTTTCGTCAACTGGCAAACGTTTTAGAAATGTTTGCATTCAAATTCGTTTCTTCGGTATGCCCTTTCTGGTACGTATTTGCCTATATATAAAGTTAGGATATTATGATGGGAATTCATTTCTACACTGTTGCCGAGTTATGCCTCTCACTAAATATACGATTTTGAAGCAAAAAATAATGTCTGCCCGTGGTCGTACGAAGATTGAGCACTGTAGATAGAGGAAGGCTGATTGAAGTATTCGAGAGTTAATTTGCAAGATCTAAACATTAACGAATAAAGAAGATGACAAAAAGTGAAATTAAGACCAAACATTTACATTGCAAGCAAATGCAAGCAAAATATTGTTTATTGTATTGTTTATTGTTTTGTGTAATGCCATAAAACTTTATTTAACTGTTCTTAGACACATTTTAAAGTTTAATCATGGGGTATACCCCAATATTAAACTTTAAGAGATTAAGTTTAAGAGAGTATACTCTCTTAATGAGTTTTTGATTAAAATTTACTCTATTCGATTGAAACTAGGGACAAAACGCAAAATTTTTGACTCTGGCCTCAATCGAAAAAAGTTATCTAATTAAAGTGATTTTCAATCTGATTTTTGTAGTGTGTAACAAAGTAAAAGGAAAACATTTGCAATTAAGACCAAATATAAGAATTAAATTAAAAACTCATCAGACAGATTATTCACGCAACTGCCGTAAAAAGAACAATATCGCAAACTTTAATCGCAAGCATAAGCCGTATCATACTCATGTTGAATTTGAACGCTCAAAATGTTGAAATCCGTTACCCATGAACGAAAAAGAAACGAACATTAGGTGCAAAATCGCAGAGCGCTTCGATGACTCTGAATTTGATTGCACCTATTGGGAAAAGGTGGTGGATATTCAACATAAGAATGGCAATCTTCTAATATTGAATGCCTATAAACGAAATATAATGAAAAGAAAGGGATCCTGGGTGCACGAAAACGAAATTGAATGCAATAATACTGAAAGAGAAACCCTAGTTTGACTGAATTAGAGAAATTGCGTGAATTTGAAAGCGCAATAATGAAATTGAATGATATTTTGCTGAATTTGGCCGAGAAAACCTGTAAGAAATCTGGTCCTTGCTCTATAATGAGTGCGATAAGGTTTGTGTAAAATAATATTTTCCCATAATTTTTGTATTTTTGTTTTCAAAATTCTAATCAATAACATGTTTATGACATTAATATTTTTCTTACAGTTGGTTTATCCCATTGTTTTAAATTTATTTATTTATTTGTTTGTTTGTTTGTTTGTCTCATCTAATCTTATCTCAGTTTGTTTGTTTGTTTGTTTGATGGTTGTTTAGATGGTTGGGGAGAGGGTGGGGGAATTTGTACTTCGTAGTTTTTCCTCGAAAAACATCGACATTACCGCTAGCTTTGAGGTCGAGGGTGCAATGATGAGGCCTGCAGTGGTTAACGTTTCTATACACCAATCCGAGCAGAGCTCGTTTATAGTGTTTAACACCACCGCAGTATGGCCTCCACACGCGCGCGTCAGCACACATGTACCAATCAGCACGGAGGATTCACAGTGCATGTGCCTCGACGCACGCATGCGGCGGACATAGCTGCGGTGGTGTAAACGCCCATGAACGAGCTGCTCGGATTGGTCTATATAGTATTTCTTGGGCCGAAAAGTTGGAAATTAGCATGTTAATATGGTGAATATCCACCACCTTTTCCCGATAGGTGCAATCAAATTCAGAGTCATTGAAGCGCTCTGCGATTTTGCACCCATATGTTCGTTTCTTTTTCGTTTATGGGTAACGGATTTCAACATTTTGAGCGTTCAAATTCAACTTGAGTTTGATACGGTTTATGCTTGCGTTTAAAGGTAGTGATAATGTTCTTTTTCCAGCAGTTGCGTGAATAATCTGTTTTATGAGTTTTTAATTTCATTCTTATATTTGGTCTTAATTGCAATTGTTTTTCCTTTACTTTGTTACACACTAAAAAATTAGATTGAAATCCACTCTAATTAGATTGAAAATAACTTTTTTCGATTGAGGCCAGGGTAAAACATTTTGCATTATGAGAGTACCCCATGATTAAAATTTTAAAATGTGTCTAAGAACAGTTAAATAAAGTTTTATGGCATACAAGTATACAAAAACAATAAACAATACAAAAAACAATAAACAATATTTTGCTTGCATTTGCTTGCAATGTAAATGTGTGCTTTAGTCTTAAATTCACTTTTTGTCATCTTCTTTATTCGTTAATGTTTAGACCTTGCAAATTAACTCTCGAATACTTCATTCAATCAGCCTTCCTCTATTTACAGTGCTCAATCTTCATAATTACCATTATGGGCAGCCATTATTTTTTGCTTCAAAATCGTATATTTAGTGAAAGGCAACAGTGTAGAAATGAATTCCCCTCATAATATCCTAAACTTTATATTGGTAAATACGAACCAGAATTTGAATGCAAACATTTCTAAAATGTTTGCCAGTTGACGAAAAATGAATAGTTAACCAGCCCTATCCTGCTGTCTTTGATGAAATTGAATGAACTAAGTGACCATTTTAAATTGAATGATTTTATTTGTCAAATGAATGTTCACGTGTCAAAATTGAATGACTCTTCTTAACTGTTGAATGCTGATGTACCAGAGGATTTATTTTCAAGCGAAATTGAATGACCCGGGTATTAACTTGAATGGATTTTAGTTTAAATTGGCCGGAAAAACCTATACACCACCTTTTTAGACGTCAGATTTCTGTAGCGCCCTCAAAGTTGAGGCACGGGTAGTAGATTTTAACATGGCGGCGCCCATACTAGTACAAGTAGTGTCATGCAGCTGCTGTACCACGACTGCAAGTCTTGTGAGAGTTAACTAGTGCGTGGTAAAATAACGTAATGGTCCTTGTCATTTATAACTTACTAGTCCTTGCACTATGGTTTAACAGACCTTAGGCGCGTAAATAGTGCACTGTTAATGTTAATTTAACCATGATTTTAACTAACTAGTTATAAATTATTTTCTTGCAAGATGTCTGCGGCCGCGGTGTTAGAGCATGTGTTTGTTGTATGTTGAGGAGCGCATTTTCCAAATTTGCGCAGTCATTTTCAGATTGCGCGCTGAATCTCCAGCACCACCACTACTCATTACTAAAACCCAAGAAATTGACGCATGGGCCTGCTGGGATGCAAAGTTTTGTTTTAACAAAGCCTGTCTCATTTATGTGATAACTGACAAGTCTTGTTTTTGAATTTTTAACATTGTGAGCATGTTTCGATTTAACATTATTTTTTTCACCCTGCTGCTAGCAAAACTTTGGTTTGACTTTTGAGTAAAATTTTGGTTTCAAGAGTCTGACCTCCATGGTCTGATCATATAAATCTCACTGATCATGATACAAATACCAGTACTAGTCTTGACTACTTTAGGCCCCTAATGTGTAAGATTTGCAGTCCACCCTAGGCAAAGGATATTTTATCGTAACACAGTGTCTGACTTTATTTCCCTAAAAATAATCCTTGGGAGCCACAAATCAGAAAAAGAAAATAAGGTAATTCACAAATGTAAGATTACATTTTTGTATAAAAATAAAATTATTTGTGTGGGGCTATTAAATGTGGGACGATCCCACATTTAATACCCAGCATCTCCTTTTTTATTTTGATTTGTTTCATGCCCAAAAACAAAAGGGATTCTTTTGTTCTAAAAAAATTAATCTCACATTTTATTTTAAATGAAGAGTATAGGGCACTATGACTAAACTATCTGCGGGTAAAATATCGTATTGAATGATTTTACCGTTGCCATTAAAACATCCACTGCCCAAAGATAACCATGGACAATGGAGGAATTCAATTAGCCATTTAGGCTATTAATTTATACTTCACCAGAGCAAAAAATGTTTTTTTTTTTTATCGATGGTGGTACATGTATAGCCTGCTGACTACTCTCTCCTCTCCTCATAGCCTTTCGCCAAGGCCTTCGTGGGTCGACATCTGTGTAGCCATGAAGCAACTGCATCGAAGACCAAGTCAGCGAGCACGAGTGGCGAAGCCACAAGGGCCTTTTCCAACTTGTCAGGAAATTCTAATATTTTTCTTTATTTCTCGATTTTTGCTACCCTAACAGGGTAGCAAAATTCCCAGCCAATCTGAAGCGATGGGGTCAGTGCGCATTAACCTCATCTGCATTGTGATTGGTTAATGTTTCAGAGCTGTTCCCTTTGAAACTTCATGAATAATTCAACATCAAAAACCGCAAAATCAAGTTGGAAAAGGCCCTCATGGCTTCGCCACTGGATGGTGCGCGCTGACTTGTATTGGTCTTGGCGGCATAGCTGTCTAAGCCACGAAGGCCTTTACGAAAGGCTACTCTCCTCAATGACTTGGCTGCTGGTACATAATTTCACTTTGATTAGAATATTATCAACAGTTCTGTCCTTTTTCACTAGGCCTTGGCTTATTTATTTAACTTTTCTGTCATCACCTTGTTTTATTTTGGTTTTATACATTACCATTACATTGCACTCGGTATAATGTCAAAGGTTAAGTAGGTATATCGACCTGTTAGTGGTGTTCGCACAAGTCGACGATTGACCAAGTTGACTCGAGACAGGTCGTCCGTTGAGACAAGTCTTCCGTTGAGACAACTAGATGGTCGCATCTGTTGAACCATAAGACAAGTCGACGGTTAACCGAGTCGGCGGGTGGGTTAGGAACCGTTCCTTGCATGCAAACCTCTATGGTGGTGAGCACTGTGTGTCATGTTCCGGGCGCATTGTTTGTTTGTTTGTTTGTTTGTTTGTTTGTTTAATTTGTTAGTTTGTTTTATTTCCATCTGTACAACAACCTTATGGCACATTATGGCACAGATGCATACAAGACCCGTCAGGCCATCAGGCAGGCAGGCCGACCACCAGGCACCTGCCACCACGGTCGCGCACTATATAGGCCGCCTAGTCGGCAAAAGGCGTACACGGAGGGGATTCGGTGACTTTTTTGCAGCCCCCTCGCAAAAACGGAAGTGGGAACAGTGGTTGGTGTGTCTGATGGTCTAACCAGCAACTTGTCTCAACTGCATAATCGACTTGTCTTGACCTTCAAGTTGGCTCAACGGACGAGTTGTCTCGAGTCGACTTGTCCAACCGTCAACTTGTCTGACATTCCCCTCAATGCAAGAAGGATGTATGTCACATTTGTTGTGAAATGGAGTTAAAATTATGCAAAAGGTGCTTTATTCGTATGAGTAATCAGTAATAGTATTTTGTCCCAAAAAAGATACAGGTACAGTAGGCCCTACTTAACAATAAATAACATCATTATTAATGTGGTCCGAGCAACAAGGTATTATCTTACACGTACAGCGTTGTTGCACTAAAGAATTATGATGTCATTCCTCATTGACTGCACGCGATGGAGCTTTGTACAACAAAGCGGTATCTTCATTCTGACACAACATTTTGACCAATTTAAACAACCCATATTCAATTATGCAAAAGGGTAAACAAGGCATAAAAACTTGTTTACTTTTATAGGTAATACGGTAATTAAGTGTAGAAATCACTTTTAAAGTTATTTAAAATTTCTTCATAATTTCTATGTAAAAGTGGACTTGTTTTAAACAATCAGTGGTTTAAAACGTCCCCAAACCTTTAAAAGCGATATGCTCAAACCATTTGTTTGACAAATTAACAATTAATATACAAGGAATATCCTAAAGATGGGTTAATCAAGCAATCATGTTAATAAAAAAGGAAATTCTTCTCATAGAAGACATGTAACACGCAAAACTTTTAAGAACCAGAAAAGGGATGCCAGATAAACCTGTTTGAAAGTACATTGGATACTGCTGACAGATGTCACACCAGAGCTATTTGTTTTGGTATGAGGTTAATGTTCAGCAGGTGGCGTGTTAACACGCCTGGACATTTTATGATGTTTGTTGTCTAATTACTTGGTTTAATCAAGGTTTTAGTGTGACAATGATATTCAGAATGGTTGAATTCCCGGTGTGTGATGTGCACACTCGCAGTGCTGACTCTAGCTAACAGGCTGGAAAGATTTAGGTTTCCTAATTCCTTCAATTGATTTAGCTTAATCCGGGTATGAAATCATTCAACAATTTACATTTTGATCGCATATTTTAAAAAGTTCGTAATCATTTAGATGTTCGAGCGATTTAGTTGTTTCAATAAATCATTCAAATGATTTAGTGCCTGATTTTTTGTTCTCACTATATAGATAGATGTTGAAATTTCAAGTTGAAAGTTATACACTTGTAATTTGTCTTTAAAGCTTGTACAGTGATACAGTCCTGAAAGTCTGAACAAGGAAAGTATGGCAGCTGACATTGGAAAGAGTGTGGTTACTGTGTGGACTCAACTCAAGTATGAGTATCTTCTGGCAGGAATCAGTGGGGGTATCATATCAACACTTGTACTTCATCCATTGGATCTCATCAAAGTCAGATTTCAAGGTAAATGAACAATATATTGCTGCACATAGTATACAAGAAAGAACCAAGCAAAAAATGTAGAATAAAAATGAACAAGGACAGTTAGACAGGTCAGGGGTTGCAATGCACAAACATACATGTATCACCCCACAGGTACAATGTATTTAGTACTATTATTTCACTTTTTAGAGCCCTTGACCCACATGGGCTAACAGTTCTTTTTACAAGGTCAATTTGATTCTAAATGTTGTTATAAGTTATTCGAAACAAAAGCACAAACCGACAAACCACATTCTGTGTTTAGTCGACATGCCTCCATTGAGTCAGTCTCACAACTTTTCTTTAAGTTACTTGACACACGTGTAAACGTTATATCTGTCCAGAACACTGCTGATTCCTATGTTTCCAGTAGAACATTTGGTCATATGAGAAAACTCAAAATCAAAATTTCAGGGTTTTGGGAGTTAAAGTTCATTGTATGTTCTTTTGACCTTTTTGCGCATGCAAACAAATAGAAACACTACCTCTGATGGGCGTGGACCTTTATGCTGGTAAATTTCAGGAATCAATGGCCCAGATATCCCAGGGGCTGGCACAAATAATGCGAGCAGTCTCGAGGCGGCATCTCACCAACGAACCTATAGGGCGCTGCCTCCGATTCTTTATGGAATCCTGGGCTCAAGTGACCTTAAATTGAGGGGTGCAAAAAAAATAATTCATAGTTGCACATTGGAGTTCACCAATACTCCCTTCCTCCCCCAGTGGACATGTTTGTTTATCAGATGCAAACCCTGCCACTGGTAGAGATAAAAAAAGAAGATTTAAAATCGATCCTCTTCTAACAAACTGCTCGGGTGGTCCTGGCTGGGAAACACGAACATGTCAACTTTCTTCTTGGAGCCTGGTATCTGTCTTCCAATACTAAACTTGAAGCTCCTAAACAAGTACCCGACTAAATTGTTTCTGGATGGAAATACTAAAAATATTCGTCATCTCGGCACAATCATGAGCAGCAATTTTGGACTTGAAACACGTGTGTAAATGTTTATATCTGTCCAGAACACTGCAGATTCCTATGTTTCCAGTACAACAATTGGATGTGCGAGCTCCATTTCAGACTTTCCACCTCCCTAAGGGTTTTCATCTAGGTATCAAAGGAAATTGGAGCAGTACGTGGGAAACAAGGGGTCTTAGTATTATGGCAGACAGATGCGCTGGTGGTTGAATGGGACGGACTGCTTTCTTATGCATTCCCGCCCTTCTCCCTCATCCCAAGAGTTCTAACCAAATCAGAACAGTAGAGCTGCAGGATACTCCTCAGCAGCACCGCTTTGGCCCCGGCAACCGTGGTTCCCCAGGTTAGTCAAACTCCTGGGTCCATAACATCCGTCGATACCACTTTTTTTGAATTATCAGTATATTGGAATTTCAGTACTGGATATACTTGATATATCAAGTATTTCCCATGTGCAAGATAAAGGCTGAAAACAGTGCTTGATATTTAAAATACCAAACGTTTTATTCACTGGTTTTGGGCTTGGTCCACCGCCTGTGTAGTAATTTCAAACAATATAAATGGGCGCTAACCCGCATGTACATGTATATTTTTGTACTTTGTAGGGCTACATGTATTTCCGGTGTTATTTATGCAGATGATGGGCATACGTTCCATGGTCGAAAGTCTGCATGACACTATTCTTTGATGTCACTGTAAAAATGTGACCGAAAGCATATTTTGCGGACACAATAAGATGGGATGCTTGGTGTACTCTGCATAGGTTAAGACAGGCTTATCGTTGCTTGGCGACTGTATAACCAAGGTGCAGGTGGCACCATTGACTCCTGCAACATAGGGAACTGTCACCACAATTTCTGAATGGTGATGGGCCAAAACGAATAAATAATAAATAAAAAAAGGCACAGTCCTAGGAACCTTTGTGAGCCATAAGGAATGTGAAGGTTGGTAAAGTAATGAGTCACTCCATTCCAGCAGAAAAGTGTCAGTCATGTACAGGTGGCTTTGACGTCTATGTTTTAGTGTATTAGCACTGATTTCTATTATACTTCATTTTACCGCATACACGGTCAAATGCATTATACACGGCTGTGCATTGCGCCTGGTTTGCCAGGGTAGCTTTATGCTAACTTGGTCCCCTGAAAAATTTTGGCTGCTGTCCATTTGGTTTTCGTGGGGTTGTTCGTGATTGGTCACACAAGTTTTTGGGTTTGGCTAATGGACTAATAGGGTGCCCCCATTCAATTTTGCCCTGTTGGGCGCAAAGTTGTTTCTGAAAATTTGGTCACATTTGTCGCAGCTCGGTTAGAGCAACATCTTTTATTTTCCTGTGCGACCTTTGTCAATTTTGTTGAATTGTAATACATTGCTGTGTCTTCGGAGTTTCCTAATATAGCTGCACAGCGGTTTTCTTCGGTGGATTTATGTTGTGAAAACTTTGGATTAATTTCTTCAGTTCTGGTTCATTTCGTGTACACGGCATGATACGTTCGTTATTTTCATTGAACATTTACCAGCTTTGTTTTTCCTGATCTTCATTGAACTTTCACTGACGGGGGACATTCATTTCACAACGTTTTCTTCAATGGTTCAAGTAAGTTCAACGTGTTTTTTTCATCGAACCGGTGGGTACTACTTACGTTAAGTTACCATGCCGGGACCATCCCGTGCAACAAAGCGTAAAGCCCGTTTTGTGGAAAATTTAACACCGGTCCCTTCTGCGCAACGATCTTTGGGAAAATGTCGCCGGGGGTCGGCCAACAGCAGGTACAGGCGGCCACAGGATGCTGGGATGTCTGCAATGCCGACGTGGTCTTCGAACGATACTGCCTAGTGCTACTGCTAATGTTCAAGTTCATCATGACGTTGGGCCAGCCATGCCTTCTGCAGTTGCACCGCCTGTTTTCTCTGCGGCCATGTCCAGTCAGGCTAGCCTCAACCATGCTCACGTCACTGGGAGTACGACTGGTAACGTTATGATGCCGGTTTTTACACCGCTGGAGCCAGCCGTGGAGTTCGGGCGAGCCAGTCGGCCGACTTCGGGTGAGTCCGGCAACATGCCACAACCTGTTCTGCTAAGAACATTACCGTCAACCATGAGTACAGCCATGACAGGTTCTTGTGGGCCTAACGCTTTTAATGTTCATCATAGTAATGATCTGCGTGTTGGGGTTAGCGTTGGTGATGGGCATGTTATGTCGAGTACTTATCGGCCCAGCGATAACGTGTCTAATGTTAGTTTTAGGCCTAAGCTAATGAATTTGAATTTTGAATTTTATTAAAACTGACAACTTCGTGACCCGAAGGTCAAATTACAATGTCATTACAATAGTAATAATAAAAATTGATAAGAAATACAAAAGTTTTTAAAAATACACCAAAATAGCAAAACTAAATAGTAATGTTAACCAGGTTCACGTTAATAGTACTTCTATAGAGGGTGGTAATATTGTTAATTGGTCATTGGCCAGGCCTAACATTTGTGTTTCAAGCGATGCTTTTGCTTGCCGCGGTAGTGAGGTCAGGCCTAGCTTTACTCAAGCTTTGGCAGTGCAGTTCCCACTAACTAACATTGCTGGCAATGCATGGTCCAATCCCATGCCTAACGTTACGTGTAGCGTTACTTCCACTAGTGCTATTGGCAGTTTTTATGCAGCACCGGGGCCCAGTTTTGCTGGTTCTTTGGCTTCCAATAGCGTTACTTGCGTTAGTGGCTCCATGCTAAGGGGTAACAATCACGTTAATATTAATGCAGTTCATGGGCAATTTGCATCACACTCATAACCTTTTTTGTCTGTTCAGTCTCAGGCCTGTGGTTTTAATGTCCAGTGGGGAGGGGCAGTGGGCCCTGCCGTTTTTTTTTTCTTCTGGGATGGTTCTCCGTTAGATGTCCTTGTACCACAGGCAACCAGGGAAAAGATCTGAGGCTCACAATTTATTGGTTTGGCCATCCTCTATAGGGAGAATGCTGTATCGGCAATGTCCCGTGTTAATTCTAATGCGCCGCCAAGTTGTTTTGCAGGCGACGACGCCTCATCGGAGTAAAATTGACTCCATTGATAAGTGGACTAGCGCATTTCATGTTTTTATGTTTTTTTTTCCGCACATCATCCTGAACGTTTGCCTCAGCTTCTTAAGTATGCTGAGACGGTTAAGACAGCGGCTTTGCAGTTTCTGGGTTTCGTGAGACAAGAAGGCAACCCTCTTTGTTCGTGGGCGGATTTAGACGTTGAGCTCTGGGTTACGGTGGCAGCTGCCTCTGCCTTATCCCTTTCCGGCACGTCTTCTGTCGTTGCTAAGGGCAGTAGGGGTGGGTTTGCAAACCAATCCATGTCAACACGGACAAAGGTTGGGCTGGGCTGCTGCTTCAATTTTAACTCTGCCAAAGGGTGTCATTGGCAGGCGTGTAAGTTTGCACATAAATGAAAAAGGTGTTGTAGTTTTAACCATTCGCTTTTAACCTGTTTGATGCGCTCGAAATTTAATGTTGGTGGCTTCGGCCAACCGCATTCGCATCCCAATTTGGCACCAAATGCAAGGGGGGCAAATACATGGTCAATGTTAGCGTTATCTGGCAGGCCAGCAGGCAAGGTTAACACGGCTCCAATTGCACAGGCCCAGCACAAACGTGGTTCTTTTCGTGCCCAATTAATTCAGCGGTGCTTTGTGATTTGCTCTCCAGGTACCCTGATCTGGTAGCAGCCAAGCGAATACGGGATGGGTTTACAAACGTTTTTTCCCTTAGTTTTCAAGGACCACGGGTGGCTTGTTTTTCTAAGTGTCTTTTGTCTGTGGCTCAACAGTCCTTAATTGTTATGGAGAAGTTGCGAAAAGAGATTGATTTAGGCCGTGTTGCTGGCCTGTTCGATTTGCCCCCATTACCAAATTTACAGTGTACTCCTATAGGTTTGGTCGCCTAAGCATTGAGCAAGGTTCTTTCAGATTGATTCATCCCCTATCCTTTCTGGCAGGTGAATCTATCAATGATTTCATTGATAAAGAGCTGTGTTCTGTTAATTATGCTTCCTTCGATAAGGCGGTGGGTTCAGTATTGTGTGCAGGCGAGAATGCATGGTTGGCGAAATCTGATATTAAATCGGCACTTCGTCTTCTCCCAGTCGCACCGTCCGATTATGAGCTGTTGGGTTTTCAGTTTGGAGGAAAATTTGTCTATGATAAGTGCCTCCCAATGGGATGTTCAATCTCTTGCCCACTGTTTGAAACATTTAGCACCTTCTCTTAGAATACCAGGTCCAGGAGATTTCACATTCCGAGTTTGTAGCGCATTATTTGGATGATTTCTTATTCGTTGGGGTATCGTCCATCTCATGCAATGCTTTGCTTCAGTCCTTTAAGGAAGTTTGCTCGGTTTTAGGTGTGCCAATTGCATGGGAAAAACCACTGTGCCAAGTCAAACCATCACTTACTTGGGTCTGGAGATAAACTCGGTTTTAGGACCATGTCTAAATTGTGTGGGCAGATAGAGGCTACCTTGCGTAAAAGCAAAGTAACATTGAAATTAAAACATCGCTCGGGTCACTTAATTTTGTGTGTAGGGTCGTATCACTGGTCGTGCATTTACAAGGCATCTTATTGCTCTTACTAGGGGTGTTGTTGTGCCACACCACAAGATCAGATTAACCAAGGGTGCCAAGCTTGACTTATTAATGTGGTTGGAATTTCTGGAGCATTTCAATGGTGTATCCCCCTTTTTAAAGGGCAGTTGGGATTCCAATGTCACCCTTGAACTGTTTACAGATGCAGCTGCCAGTGTTGGGTATGGTGGATACTTTGATGGAAATTGGTTTCATAGTAAATGGGCACCTGCCATCTTAGCTGACCCTCCATCTATTGCTTTTTTAGAATTTTACCCGCTGGTGGTAGCTGTTTGTTGCTGGGGTCCCTTTTTCGCTAACCGCAAAGTTTGTTTTCACACGGATAACACTGCAGTTGTTTACATCATGAACAGCCAAACATCTGTATGGTATTAAGGACTTATTTGTAACAGTCCCTGCCAATATTTGCATATGTAAATCAATTTCTTCATAGTTCTTATTGCGAAGCCATTTGTTGTAGCACAGACGCATCCATCAAGTGGGGCTTCTCCAATCGTACCTAATGTACATACGGTGGAGTCACTTTGTGCATATTCAGGGATAGGTTGTTAATTACTCTGTTTTTTAAGTTTGTAATTCTGAGGTATGGAAAGGGCGGCTGGAAAACCCTGGAATAAGGTCACCGAACGAATGTTACCTTTTAAATCTGATGGGGACTGATAGTGATATTACATTTGTGGGTATGGGTGCCTAGATGCCTAGGTGCGTTTGTGATAGGATATTTCAATTGCTTTTTTAGGATTTTCATAATTTGGGTATGTGGGTCCGGAATTTGTATAGCATCTGTGGGTATGTGTGCCCGGATGTCCATGCATAATTTGTGATTTTAATACTTCAATTCCTCAGGGTATGTGTGCCCGGGTTAGCATCTGTGGGTATGTGTGCCCGGATGCCCATGCATTTGTGATATAATTGTGTAAACCATCAATTCCTGTGGGTATGTGTGCTCGTTTTTTTGGGGGTAATATCAGTGGGTATGTGTGCCCGGATGCCCATGCTTTTATTAGGATTGTGATACCTCAATTTCTGTTGGTA
Source organism: Marthasterias glacialis (assembly GCA_911728455.2). Classification (NCBI taxonomy): domain Eukaryota; kingdom Metazoa; phylum Echinodermata; class Asteroidea; order Forcipulatida; family Asteriidae; genus Marthasterias; species Marthasterias glacialis. The sequence goes on along the minus strand of OU452232.1, from coordinate 8,949,411 downwards.
TGTGTGCCCGGGTTTTGTGGTAGCTTCTGTGGGTAAGCTTGCTCGGAGGCATTTTGGTTGTCATTATTGTGTTTTTGGTAATAAGGAAATTAAAATGAATTTTGGGCTGGGTAGAGATGATTAAATTTAAATAAGTTTTTAGCTGTTCCGACTATCCCTCGGACTATCTATTGTTTCTGTCAGGATTTTAATTTTGTTTATTACTAGCTGTTCCGACCTTTCAGTCGGAACAGCTATTGTTTCTGTCGGGATTTTTATTATTTTTTTATTATTATTAGTATTCTTTATTTCTCTTGAAACCCTGTTGACTGAACACATGACTTTTCTCAGCAACAAAGTCATTCTTTGAATTACCATGATCAATGTTAAAGCTTGTGCCTTGACCTATCTAAACGATACCATAAAATTAAAGTTCTTAATTAATTAACCATGTGACAGCAATGTGAATATTTAATTAAGCATTCTTGTTACCAATTTATCTCAACTTGTTTGAGTTGCAGATGTGCAATTTGGCTTCTTTGTGTCCATGTCACGTCATCATGACGTCATCTATGGCGTGTTCTCATATGCTATAGCGCCCTCTATCAGTAGATTTTTTTCTACATGAAACTTGCAGAATCTTTGCATTTTTAGGGTTTTCGTTCAAAGGCATCGCATAGGAATAAAAGTTATACCATCTTGTAAATAACAAAAAATCATAGCAAGGCAAACATGTTTTCGTCATTGTGACTTCATCAGGTATCAAGTTACAATAATTCAAAGTTTAGTAATAAAAAAATCATATCTCCCGAAGCACATATCGTAGAATCATAATCTTTGTGCTATTTTAAAGCTTAGAGCACGGGAGACATTTTATTTACACATACATGTATGACCCCAATTTGACTTTTCCTCCCGGTCCAAACAGGAAGTTAAAAACTTCAAAACATCATATATCCTGAACTAAAATCCAGTCGTAATCTTTGTGTTGCTATGTAGCTTACATCATATGTGACATTTGATTTACAAGCATTTGACTAAACAGGAAGTTCAAAATTTCAAAAAATTACATCTTATGTGTAAAATGTCGTAGAGTCATAATCTTTGTTCCATTTGTAGCTTACATCGTGACATTTGGTTATTAGCATGACCCCACTTTGACCTTTACTTCCGGTCCAAACAGGAAGTTCAAAATTTCAAAAAATCATATCTCCTGAGCCAATTTTTGTAGAGTCATAATCTTTGTACCATTTGTAGCTCACATAAAATGTGACATTTGGATATTACGCATGACCCCACTTTGACATTTACTTCCGGTCGAAATAAGCTTAAATTAAAAAAAATATATCTCCTCAGCCAATTGTCTAAAAGTCATAAACTTTGTACAATGTAGGACCATTTTTAAGGTCTGGATTGTTTAATCAAAGGACAAACAACTTCGGAACAGCTACGTGTTTGTCCACAAACACATAATGTCTAGTTTGGTTCGAATGTGTTGGAATAAAAGCAGTTTTTAAAGCTGCGAAAAAAAAGTCGATTTAATTTGTTTTTGGTTTATTCATCATCGCTCGAGTATAATGACAAAGTACAATAAAAATCAGTGTGTAGTGGTAACTGTATAAATCCAAACCTTGGCTTGTTGCACACTGCAGGGCACTTCATTAACACCAAGCGGAGCGTGGAGATGGAGTCCAGGCTTGGTTTTGAAAAAGCACCCAAGCCCATTTGAAGCCGGATTTATCTCCAAATTAGAACTTAACCCAACCATTGTTCAACATTTTATTTTAAACCAATCAGATCAATGGGAATAGTTCTTGCCTCCAAATAACCACTGATGCAGCAAGACCGGTTTCTTTTGAGGTATTACTTGACAAGAGGTCATGAACTATTGCGGTCAGCGGAAGGTGCTAATTCTATCTGCAATATCGATATCAAAATAGTATCGAGTATTTAAGTAATATCGATATATCGACAGACATTACTGGTCCACCAGCCAGTGATTCTCCCACAGAGGTTGGACATCTCTTTCAACCCGGATCAGGTCTATACATCCAGCTCCTCGGAGTCTTTACTTGACATACTGAGTATTGTCACACAATCCTTCCTCTGTGCAGGCCTTTCTGACCAATCTGCAAGGATTGCATACAGCCGTCAATCTTCAACTATGAAGATCTTCAACAGACTATGCCATTTCTTTAAATGGTGTAGATGGCATTCTCACCATCTCACCATTCCTCCAAAACTTCTGTAGGGGAAGATGTGGGCGACCTCCTAAGAATTTGTCTGAGACCAGCCTTGCAACAGCAACTGTTCACAATTACTGTTCTGCCATTTTAGCCATTCACAAAGGTTTTCTGAAATGGCTCTTCATTGTTTTGTCAAATTAACCGAGCATTGCATCATCTTACAAAAGGAATGCAAACTCATGCAATTAGGCCTAGCACTTGGGAACTGGTCCTAGCCCCATGCACACAATTGTATCTCACATACCCTCTGCTTTTTCTTGGTGGTAGTGTATGACTAACTAGTGGCTTGGCTTCTTCAAAATACCAGGGGCACAAAGGCCAACTCAGGTACACCAAGGCCATAACAAAAAACTTTTTTTCCCCCAGAAACTACACTTGTGTACATACATAATGATAATGTAGTTAAACGTTTAACAGTTATTTGGGTAAATGTGTAACCATTTCTAAAATGGTCGGTTACACATGTAACTGTCTGTTTCAAAAACAAAATGTGGAATACACAAAAAGTTCATTTTAACAGTAGACATGACCGTGCATGATACTTAATGTGATACTTATTGTGTCTTTATCCAAGCATTTTGACTCTGAGGAATCGTCCCGCAAAAAAAAGAAGAAAAAAACGTCTTACATTGTAAGTCAAAACAAAAGACCGATTGCCCGACCAATGTTTACATGTCATCACGTGACCTATTGTGGGTACTACATCATATGAGCTGATGGCAAACTACGTGCAAATACATGCTGTGACTGACAGAGTCACACCAAAGTTCTGCTTTTGGTAATAATAATGCAGTTACTAAGCCATTTTATTAAAGTTGTATGTTGTGACATTGAAATTAAACACATACTGTTTCATAAACTACAAGTACATATATTCTACTACAAAAGAGGTTTATTTTGAGTTATGCACTATGTAGCCACCTGCCTGTTATTTTGTTTGTAATGTAGGCCTAAATCACTTTAAAAAAGGGTAAAGAATGTTGGAAAAGTGAGCATTTATACCTAGCCTTGCGAAATTTCAAATAGGCAAAGGAATCACACAGTTTGGGAAAGCAATATTATTAGATGATTTCGCTTCAAAAACTAAGAAATTCTTGTGTTGAAAAGTGTGTGATCGCGGTCGTCTGGCCCAAACGTTCTGTTCTGCATTAGTACACATCGTGCACATTATACGTTACTTGTACAATTTCCAGGACTTGCTGGAACTGTCCTTACTGGCTTTATTCAGCCACCCGAAGGTCTCTGGTACAAACTCTGGAATATTTGTTACAGATTTCGAGAAAGAAAAGCCTCAATCAAATAAACAAATGCAACAATTATCATGTACTTTCCTATGGAGGACGTCGTGTCTGTTTACATTTAGTACCAACAATAGGTCACGTGACACGGGTCATGCAATCGGTTTTTTGTACAGTCAAAACTATAGGCTACACTGTATGAGTGAGCTTTTGTTTATAACAGCTATTTTTATGTTTTCTTGCTTTAATTTTACATGTTTCACAATTCATTTCTTACTTTGGAAATAATATATAATACATTTAATTCTGTTTAAAATTTATTTCAAAGTGAATGATGGGATTGTAGGGCGTCCCAGGTATCAAGGCATATATGATGCATTCCAAAGTATCATCAGACAAAATGGATGGAGAGGGCTGTATCAGGGAGTCACACCTAATATATGGGGTGCTGGAGCATCTTGGGGATTCTACTTCTTCTTGTAAGTAAATTTTATACATTCTTGAATGATCTTACTTTGGGGTCATATCGTATGAGCACATTGTACTTAGATATTAAACGACAGAACTCTTGTTTTCTTTTTTTGCCACAGCTCAAGCTGTTTTTATTGACCGACACAAAAATAGGGAAACACTCATAACCTGTCAGGAGGTGTACATGTACAAAGAACACAGTGCAAACCGGCTAAGACTGACACACAAACACCGAGGACTGTTCCATCTTATACTGTATGTATGAGGTCGTAATTCCCACATCAGCCTGATAAGCTTGCTTGTGCATGGGGAGAACCCTAAAGGACTACCTCTTCATACAAGTAAAAGAAAACAATCATCCATAACTGAAAACATACATTGTAAGTAAACAAAATGTACAGCACAAGAACACTTATTGCCTTTAGGTCAATAGTAACAATAAATGCACAAAGTAACGATTATGAAGCTGCAAACCAACCTGTATCTTAAAGCTAATTGAATTCCCCAAGTGGGAATGCACGAGGGGACAGAAAAGCCCCTCCAAAACGGAAAGGCACTCTAAAGTTTCTAAAAGAATTATTTCTGAACCTGCTAATAATACTAAACCTATCGGACAGGTATTTACATGCCCCCATTAATTTTCGTTTTTTATAATTATCTCAGTCAGTTCCTTTAGTCTATTTCTTTTATTATTCAAACTAAATCAAGCGCCCTTCAGGTCAGGTTTCTGGGCACTCCCATAGTTTCATTCCATGAAGACACCTTTAACATGTTGTACCTCTGTCTTCATTCATAGGTAAATGTCCCCTTTTTGTATCATATAATTAACTGTAAAATGTCATTAAAGTTGCTGGTGGTGCAAAACATGACCTCCAACCCTATGGCTATAGGTCTTTCCCAACTGTTAATAACTTTGCGCTGTTTGGCTCCACAATTCTTCGTGAGTGTGCCCCAAAATAAAACATTTGAGGGAGCAGTGAACCGTGAATCCTAAAACAGCTTGGGGAAAAGAAGCCCTGGCATTGCCAATCAAAAGTGTGATGTTCTGCCTTTAAAATGGCAAATTCACCAAATCGTTGGTGCTCAGGTGAACGATAATCATTGCAAGTGGAGCCTGGGCATGAATGGATGACTGTAAAGAAGACATCTCGCCCAGGCGTGTCCCACTTTTATCCTGCCACATCACTTAGAGAATCATTCCTAAAGGTTGTTTAGCACATCGTACCATAGATTTCATTCAACTGAGATAGCACTGGTTCGCATTCAGAATGACCTTCAGGCTGTCGACCTCATCAGGAAGCTATTCTAATGCTTCTTGATTTCTCTGCGGCATTCAATACGATAGACCATGAAATCTTAATTAAACGCCTACATTGCCGCTACGGCATATCAGACACTGCACTTGATTGGTTTGTGTCTTATCTTCAAGGCTGTCATCAGTATGTGGACATATCCCTTCCATCAAAAGAATTAGCGCTTGAAGAGTGTGTTACACAGGGTTATGTACTTGGACCTACCTTGTTCACAATGTATTCTACTCCGATCAGCGACATCATCAACAGACATGGAATACATCACATGAGTTACGCAGATGATACTCAGCTGTATATGATTTTTTATCCTTCTACGCTTTTGGAAGCCATCACAACCATTGAAAGATGCGTCCTCGATATCAAGGCTTGGGCTGTTTAAAACAAATTGCCTTAAATGATTTAAAGTCTGAGGTTGTTCATCAGAGTTCTCAATTTGTAAAAGTACCCTCCCCACCTTCTATCATCATTGGGGAATCAACTGTCGATAAGTCAAATTCTGTTACGAGATCTAGATGTTGTCATCGACAGCATCATGGAAATGAATGACCAAGTGCGTTTCATCACAATATCATCCTCTTTTGCCCTTCATAAGATAAGTCATATTCATTAAGAACCTCAACAAAAATGCATCAGAGCGATGCTTTTGTTATGCTTCGTCTAGACTATTGTAACAGTGTACTATTTGGTCTCCCTGCGAGTACAATGCCAAATTGGAGAGAATTCAGAATTTGGCTGCCAGACTTGTGGCACAAGCTAAGTATCATGATCACATACAGCCTGTACTCTATAGTCTACACTGGTTGTCTGTTGCATTTAAAATTAAATGTTGTTTTTTTTCCTCTTAATTTTACCTTTCAGTGGTGTGTAGTTTTAATTATTCGTTTCAGGTTTAATAGTTTTGATAATTTGTAATGCTCTTTTAATTGTTTCATCCTTTCTTTAATGTTGTGTGCTATTTTAGTTGTACGGTGCCTTGAGATCCAGTCATGAATGGAAGGTGCTTTATAAGCATTATTTATTACTATTATTAACAATTCCCCAACTATCCATATGCTACATGTACCTGTCATTAACATTGAGAAGAAAAAAAGGCATACATGTACGGCAATTAACCCAAAGCAATATGAGGCACTGCACACAAGGCCTCCAACCTAATAACAATCAAAGCAGAATCTGACCACCAACAACCCATATGTTTTGTATCAGCAAGTGAGGCTAAAGTAGCTGCCCCAATGCAAAATGAATGTGCACAAAAATGTTGATCTCCCAAGGTAATAGAATTTAACCACATTCATCAGTACTGCATTGAATTGATAGCATTTCAGAGCAGCCCATCAAAATGACAAAACAGCGGACCTGAGGACATCCAGGCTGGTTATTTTTGCTTGTTCTAAAAAATTTAAAATCAAAAATCTAGTAGTGAATCCTTAACTTTAAATTCACTTGATCCTCATAAAACCAAGGGTGTCACACAACACGACTGCTTTCACCAATCTAAAAATCTAAAAATTTCAAAATCTAAAAGTTCTTGATATATGTGTGACAGGTATAAAACATACCCCTATTTATTTTTAGGTTTATGTTCCTTTAAACAGTTCCATTAGTTCCTTTAAATCTTCAATCTTATTTAAAATTCAATTTATCGAATGCGCGGGCGGCTCCCACAATACAGTTCTGAAGACAATCCTTAAGATGATGCATGTCTTCATTCTTCACAGGTAGATTCTCATTTTCTATATTTTCCTTTTGTCGTGTTGTATTAGATTTCTCAAAGTTTATTATTAATGAGCTGTTTAACAGTGAGACAAGATGCATTTGATAGCATGTTTGTATCATTTATTGGTTTTTACTATTTAACCTAAGAATCGGAAATGCAACCGTTCAATCTCTAGTTCAAGATGGCGGTTCCAGTGAAAGTTTCAGCGGGAATCTCACTTTGTATTTAAATTTATTTCCTTTACTCGTAGTTTGGATATTTAAGTTCGTTTCATTAAGTAGTATTTTTATCTATAGTGTATGCATTAAATTACTGTGTCCGATTATGCTTTGGAGACAATTTAGTTCTGAAGACAATCCTTAAGAAGATGTTTGTATGTCTTCATTCTTTACAGAATTATATAAACTGAAGTCGCTACCTCAAGAGAGACTTCTTGTATTTATTTCAAGTGTCACATATTAATGAAATTCTGTGGTCAGTGGTAGAATCTGTCCATAGTGATAGTGTCCTCAAGGTTGACTTTACTATGGGTGTAGTGGAAATTCATGTTGAGCTTTTTGAGTGAATTGAACCTAATTGTTCTTTTGGTTTTCTTTTTTTTGCATTTTTTAAGTTTGATAGGTTTTTCTTGAATTTGGTTTAACTATGATCGATACTTTTATTAGAATTCAGTTACTGTAGTTGTTTAGTTTGTTTTTATTTTTATTGATCATAAGTTATTTTGAATATTATACACATATGGACTGGCAATGAGGGAAATAGTGCACGTCTATGCAACCCGAGGGCCTGTGAGTGACCAGGAGAGGGTCCTATTTCCCTCGGCCTTCGGCCTCTGGAAATAGGACCCTCTCCTGGTCACTCACAGGCCCGAGGGGTGCATAGACGTGCACTATTGCCCGAATAATGCCAGTCCTTATGTGTTTTATAACACACCTCAGTCCAAAATGTCGGTTAGAAGAGTAACTCGCGTTTTTTTGGCCGGAGATTCTCCTCGATCCGCAGACGCCGTCGTTCTGTTGAGGGCGCTCTTTACCAGTCAATAGTTTTTGGGTTTTTGAAACTATTTCCCGCTTTGCAAACTATTTCCCCCAAATGAAGCGTGTGTGGTGCGTGTGGTGCAGATTTCATGCACTTGGCTATATTAGTTCACCCCACGCAACTGTGTTTCAGCCAATCAGGATAAAGAACCAGGGAGAGGTGTGTTATAAAAATGCTTATTTAACCAGCTGGTGCCAGATGTCCTGTTTTCATGCAAATGTTTCCCCTGCCTGGAAACGGAAGCTGTCTTATAACACCATTAATTATGTAATTTCTGAGTACCTTTGCAAAGGTCGCCTTTTCATTCAACTGTGGAGTGTGCGCAGACCACGCACATACCATCTAACGCTTCGATTCACTCACACAGGGTAAAAAAAAGGTCGTGCATTTACAATGTACTCGTATTTTGTGGCCATTGAGAGGCGGTTTTTGTGTAATCCCCAATTATAGACCTTTGTCCTTTTGTTCTAAGAAGGAGATTACGAGGCATCGAGAGGCTTCCACCATTGTTCATTCATTGTATTTTGGCTGAATGGAGGTAAGTCAGAGTGAGCCGGCAATCAAGCCATGGTTCCATGTTTAGTGCCACAGGTAACGGCCGATGTTTTGCAATTCACACTGTGTGAATTTGACATTTTGGGGTCAAGAAACAAAAAGGACGATCCAACAACTGCAACTGCAAATGCTTAATCATTCAGACTTGAGCTGTAGTACTTCTAAGACTTACAGTTAGAATCCCTCCTCTTGATGTGCTGAGACCAAACAACTCTTTTATTCCAACCATAGCTTATTTTGCTGAATTGTTAACTACTTTGAGCTGGGTGAACTGGGTGTTACAATTAAGAGGAGTTGAGCTGATCTTTGGCGTAGATGAGGAATCAGTGTTTGGACATCAATCGCTTCTATCTTCTTAGTATTCTTCATTTTGAAGAACCTGTTAGTCTACAATTTCTTCTTGTCTTCATTCCTTAAGTGAGTCTTCTAGAATTTGAACTTTTGAACTTTCCTGAGGCTCTTGATTTGTTTTTTCAATCTCTTGAACTTTTCGTTCACGTCAAGTATCCTACAGTGGATTCATCTATTTGTTCTTTAAACCAAGACTTCTTCATATTGTTAAGTTTATTTCTTTTATTACTTTCATTGTATTATATATGATTCTATGAGAGATGATTGGGGACAAGTCTTTTTCTGTGTTAGGGCCCAGACTGATTACTTCTTTTTTCTTCTGTAAACTTTAATATTTTATTTGAATTGGATTTGTGCTATTATTTCTTCTTGATTTCTATCTTGAATTGTTGTTTGCCATTACTATTTGGAGATTTGGTTTTGGTGAAATATATTAAGATTGGACTGTTATTCATCGACCTCATATTTGTTATTGAATCTTTTTTATCAATTTTTGTCATACCTTCATACTGTTTACACATATTACGGGATCATATCTTCCAGGTAATACCCGTGACACACATGCATGGGAACCAAATCTTTTTAAAACTTTTTAAAGATTGCGGCAAACTAGGCAGTGGATAAAAGCTCAATTCTGATGTCCAATCAAACTTCTTCTTTTTGTTGGATCAATGGATTTTTACTCAGTTGTGACAAATGCATTTTGGAATAAGGGCCAACATATCAGTTCTTGTGTTTGGTGCATAAAGATTATGGCATGCAAAGCTCAACTAATCATGTGGTGATTGACTGGTAATCAGAACCGCAGGGGTCTTTTAGGGCGGCATTTAGTGTGTCCTTGTAGTGCATACGCTGCCCTTCAAAAGATCTCTTGCCCTGTGATAGCTCGCTGTAGAGAAGTTGTTTTGGGGTCGCTCATCGTTCATCATGACGTTGTGACCAGACCATTGCAACAGTGTGCCGTACTCAAGAGAGTATGAATGTTTGGGATCTTTGGATGATTTAGAACCTCTGTGTCAGGAATCTTTTCTTGCCACGTGATGCCCAATAGCCTGCGCAGACAATAGGTGAAACCGATTAAACTTCTTTCCATGCCTGCTGTACACTTTCCACATTTTTACATGCAAACAGTAGGGTAGTTAGGACGATGGCTTGATCTAGACTTTTATCTTCGTTCGGAGGCTGAGACCTTTTTTTTCCCAGACATTTTTTCCCAGAGTCTGCCAAAGGCTGCACTTGCCTTTGCAATCCGGCTGCTAACCTCATCATTGATATGAAGTGCTCTAGAAAGTGCGCTGCCAAGATAAGTGTCCTTGGCTTCAAGGGTCTGACCCTCTATTGTAATGGACTGGCTGGTACATGACTTCTGTTTTTTGTTGTTTTTTTAATTGTAAGCCAAAAGTTGTAACAGGCAGATGAAAATTTGTCTAGACACAGCTGCATCTTGTATTGAGGGCACAGTCATCAGCATAGAGAATGTCGCAAACCTTGGCCTCCTTTACTTTGGTTTTAGCCTGAAGTTGCCTCAAGTTGAAAAGTTTGACATCCATGCGATAATAGTCACAGCCACCTGCATCATCCGGGAAGGTGTCATGCAGCAGGGCAGAAAACATCATGCTGAAGAGTGTAGGTGCTAAAATACAACCCTGTTTCACACTACTGAATACCTGCAAGGCTAATAATGCATCTCCATTGTCGATGACTGTGGTAAACATCCCGTCATGGAGGAAGTGCACGTGGGCTATGAACTTGTCAGGACAACCAAACTTTGACATGATTTTCCACAGACCTTCACGAATGACATTATCAAATGCCTTTGTGAGGTCAACATAGGTAGTATAGAGGGAGCAGTGTTGTTCCTGGCACTTTCGTGGAGCTGGTGTGCAGAAAATATCATGTCAACTGTGCCACACCCTTTTCTAAAACCACACTGGCTCTCTGGTAGCAGGTCTGGGTTGAGATGTTCATGCAGTCAGTTCAGAAGAACGTGAGCAAGGATATTCACAGTGATTGAGAAGAGAGATATTCCATGGTGGTTGTCACAGCATGCTCAGTTGCCTTTACTGTTATAATATGGATTATGAATGCGTCACTGAAATCTTGGGGTGGTCTCCTGCCACATCTTCTGGAAGAGTTCAGTAAGCTTTGAGACAGGTAGCCGACTTTGTGGATTTATTCAGGGATGGCATCAGGCCTGGGTTCCTTGTGGCTCGCCAGTGCCTGATGCTTGGCGATGCGCTAATATAACTCCTGTGTACAAAAAGGGCAATAAGTCTTTAATTATAATAGCCAACTACAGACCGGTCGCCCTCACTTCTGTGCTCTGCAAAGTACTTGAGCGCATTATATCTGCTGGCATCAATGATCATTTAAGCCCTTTCGGCCTCCTTAACCCTAATCGACATGGCTTTGTTAACCATTGGTTAACATTCTACATTCCTGGTCATCTGCCCTGGACAAACGCCGTCCACCAAGAGTTGATGCAGTTTTCCTAGACATGTCAAAGGCCTTTGACACAATGCCGCATCACGCCTTGCTTGATAAATTGGCAACATCGTTTAACGTGCGGGGTGAGTTGTGGCATTGGGTTAAATCGTTTTTGACTGGTCGGAGACAACGTGTCCTCTTCCGGGGAGGGGTTTCTTCATGGGTTGATGTCACTTCTGGTGTGCCTCAGGGAAGCGTCCTCGGACCACTACTGTGTAATCTTTTTGTTAATGATATATCCAATCCTATCTCCTCCAGCTGTGTTTTGTTTGCTGCTGATGTTCTCTTATACCGTTCCATACAAACATCCGATGATGAACACATACTCCAACTTGACATAGACAGGCTCAAACACTGGTGTGATAACAACGATATGTATTTTATTGCTGGTAAAACCAAGGTCATGTATAGTACTAGATGCAGACACATCCATCCTCCAATTTATAGTTTAGGCATTTGTCCACTTGAAGCAGTCAAATTCTTTCAGTACTTTGGTCTCACAATAGACTCCAACCTCTCCTGGGCATCACATACCTCCTCCATAGTAGCCAGAGCCAATCGGCTCTTAGGTTTCATCCGATCAGTGGTCAGAGGTTGCTCACCCAAAGCCATTTTCTCTCTTAATAGATCTCTTGTTCTTCCAATCTTCTTCCGGTATGGTTTACCAGCATGGCACCCCCACACCTCATCTCATCAACAGCTACTCGAAAGAGTCCAAAGAACAGACACCCGTCTTGCTCTTGGCCAGAGACGAGGAGAAATGTCGTATGAGGAGAGATTGCAGCGGCTCAATTGGCACCCCTTGACTCACAGGCGACATTTCTTGCTCTGTTCCTTTGTCTTCAAGGTCTTGCACGGTATCTCGCACTGCGAAACTCTCAGCGAAAATACTGTCATTAATCCTCGCCATCCTCACTCGCTTACTTTCTGCCATCTCTCCGCTCACAAAGATGCTTTATTTCACTCACCTTCCCATCAATTTCCGAGGCTGTGGGATAATTTCCCCTCACACATACAGGATGCTGCTGTTGTCTCTCCTCTGCAGCCATTTCTCTGCCAACTGAAAGACATCTGCTGGAACTCAGTCTCTTAGCATTTCAATTTGCTGGTGCATGCAGGCATGACGATGTAATCTCTATTGTTGTCCTGGGAGTCCTCGCCATTGTGCTTTGTTAATCCCCTGGATTAAGCCTGGGACAACTTGCTTCCAAGCAACAGTAATTTAGTTTACTTTTGTTGTTCCTGACCCGCTTAATCTGTTCTTTGTTAATGTCTGCCTTGTCCTTTTTTTCGGGACTTGTTGATTTCACTGCCCATGCCTGCCTGCTCTACGCCCATGTAGCGAACGTAGCTGCCCTCCTGATCATGTTTTTTTTTCTATTAGCTCTTGTTTTACTGTGTTATTTTGCTTGTATAATTATTGAGTCCTTACGACTACTTGATTTGTTGTATGTTCGTTTTTACTTTTCTGTGTTTTTTTTATGTCCATGTACGTTTTCTGTTGAGGTCAAATAAATAATAATAATAATAATAAAGAGATATGGTTATGTCAGCTTGAGGCAGGCGTTCTATTGCGGACTCATTGCTTGTGGGACGATTCAAGACATTGAATTAAAGCAAAATATTCAAATGGAAATTCTAAAATCAAGTGCCATCAAGAACAATCATTAATAGCAAATTATCAAACCACAGGATATTGAAGACATTATAAATACAAGCGTAGTTTTATAGAAACAACAAACTGTAAGGAAATAACCATGTGTTTTTCATTCTTAAGGCAGTGTTCTTTAATCATCATTTAAAAATAAGAGTTCTGCTGCCAACTATGGCAGTGGAGCAAATCGTCTAGTTTTAAAAATATAATTCTAAAGAAAATACAACATATTACTTTATAATTTCTCATCTTTGTGGTGGGATGTGAAGTAAAGAGATACATGTAATCTACAGTGTATAAATATTTGGTGAGCCAAGATGTTTACATCTTAGCGTATGTCACCACCTTGCCACACATAGTACCAGTATCTGACAACAACACTTCAGTGTACCCTGTGGAAGACTTGGAATAGTCCCTCCTTGGAGCCACTGGAGATGGAGGAGTTACCCCTTGTTGTAATTAAGCCCTGATTAGCCAAGGGTTGGCAAACATGCAGTGGATAAAATGCCAATGTCTAATCAAACTTCCTTTTTCTATTGTAACAAGAAGGGACTTTATTTACGTGTGTTGCACAGCTTTTTAAGTTTGATAATGTAATACACAGGTATACATGTACATGTTATTATTTTGTCTTCACAGTTACAATGCTATAAAGGCCTATATGGAGGACGGACGTACAGGAAGTCTGGGACCGGGCAATCACATGACAGCAGCTGCTGAGTCAGGTAAGCCAACTAATTTGGGGGGAAATTTGAAATAAACCAAACTTGCACATTGTATGACAAAGAATGTGTGCACATTGTATGTTGTAATTATTTGACATCGAAGCATTTACATGAGTGATGGTTACTGCTTACCATGTACATGTATAACTTATTATTAATGTTGTGGTTGTGGTTGGAGCAAACGAACGTTTACAGATAAGTTAATCCACAGTCTGGGCCCTAACACAGAAAAAGACTTGTCCCCAATCATCTTTCATAGAATCATAAATATTACAAACTATCAATTCATTTGAGCTTGATTTGACATCTCTATCATCAACACACAATTCATTAATATATATAGTGATAAAGTTTCTAGCATGTTAGAAGCTTTACTGAAATAACGAGTAAATTTGTTACTAAGGTCCAACATTCACGCAGGTAGTTTATGAGCAGAGGAATTAAGAAGCGTGTTTAGAGTCCCATACATGGTTTTAGCATTTGCATTGTCAAGAGTTTCTTTGAAATAAGCAGTCTTGTGTTTAACAGTTTAAGAGTTCAGTGCAAGGTATTCATCACAGTCTTCATTTGATTCAGTCTTTCTCCACCTGCATTCAAGTCTTTTGCGTACATGTCGCACATCTCTTACATCATCCTGGTACCATTTTGGATTAAAAATCAGTGTCTGCAACCATGTTTTTTCAAGAAAATGTTTGTCAGGAACCTTGCAAATTGAACTGTTGTATGATTCAGCTTGAGCGTTTAGATCATCCGTTGAAACAACACCTTGTGTTGCCTTGCCAACATGGCCAAGATCAGATGTACATGTAAAAGCCAGTAAATCCAAGTCTTTGTATGACCTGGAAGAAAATACCCTTTTTCAGGAGGTTTTGAAACTGTTAACACTACATTTGATCATATGATGGTCAGATCCATACCTATATGGCAATACAAGGCAGGAATTTTGAGATGAAAGAAGATTATCCTCTGGACGATCAGTAACATGATCCAGAATGTTAGACTGTTTACATATTGCTCCATATCATGCACTGCAAGAGGTGTAAGGTACCAAGAAGTTTCATGTTTAGATGAATCATTAACATGAACATTCATATCATTAGAAATGGTTTACCAAGAAGAGTTGAAAATAACTGAGAAAGTCATCAAACTCCTCATTAAATTGATGATGTGTAAATCCTTTCTTCTTTCATGGTGGAGGCCAGTAGATTCCAATCAATTGAATGGCTTAGGAGTTGTCAGTTACAGAAACATACTCAAAGGTGACATTGTCAGTACCAACGGGTGACAGAACCAGCCTCAAACTGGATTTACAAATAATGATAATTCCACTGTGCCTGTTATCTGATTCTGGACAATTAAGGCATGTATAACCAGATGGTGTGAACTCATTTATTATTACGAGATCTTCTTCTACCCAGGTTTCAGTTATGATTAAGATATCAACATCTTTGTCTAAAAGGTAATCGTGAACAGTTGTGGTCTTATTACCAGCAGACTGCACATTTCAGCAATAAATGTCAAGACACTTTTTGCAGCCAGGTATAATGTGCACAAAATTATACCTATTTATGCAGCCATTATCATTGTTTTGCTTAGTCCCATGATTATGGGTTTGCATAATTGGGATGTGTTTTGTACACATCTGTGGCCTCTTCTGCATTTACTAATACAAAGATCTTTTGTTTTGTGATACCGTTCATCTGGCACAGGGTATGATTTGTGCAGTGAAGGAAGTTGATTTCTAGAAAATGACACTGTTGTAGTTCTTGTTAGTGAGGTTTTAAGTAATCAGTTTTGACTCTCGATTACCATGTAGTGGTGTAATGGAAGAATACACACTATGTTCACTATGTACATTCCTCACACTGGGAAGATTAGAATAAAAATTCCAGCCTGGAGAAGTCAGAACAGACTCCAGATGCAATCTTCAAAAATATGATGTATCAACATAAAACATAACTACAACCGGCAAAAATGTTAAATTTATGAGACAATGGGCTGCAGTGCCCTTTGTATTCAAGTATGTACACATGTACATGTACATGTAACATGTAACTCCAAGGATCTCTGTTGCCACCTTGTTACAGTCTAATCTTGGTCCCTCAATCATCCACTGCCAAAATTTACCTGACGTTATCATCACAATAATCTTGGTTGCACCATTTTGGGATTCAATAACCTTGTGTTATACAGTGTAGTGCGTATTTTAGGTGACGCAAAGTTTACACACTTAATATACTTTTTACCTGCAATTTGACTCCCAAAATGGCGATTGTGGAGACAATAACTGCTTGTGATAATGGTGCAAGGGATCAATAGCTAGCATCCAGTTTATATGTATAGTGTACGTACAATTCATTTTTACAGCTACATGTACAATGAAGATCCTCGTGTCAGGGGTTTCCATTAACTTTTTTTTCACTCACCGGCCGGACTATTCAACCAAAATTTGGAGTCTCCCTCACAATTTTTTCACTAGCCCGCATGCGCACAATTTTCGAAGCGCGGAGCAAAAATCATAACAAAATAAAACGGAGGCGAAGTTTGCAAACAAAATTGCGTATTTGAACAGAAATCTTAATTTCTTCCCAATTGGTATTTTCATCAACAACTATTACCATGGATTTGTGTTTGAGGATAGTTTTTTTTTTACTTGTTTTGTACTGACATCTTCACAATTCAATGATTGGTGGTTAAAATTAATGATGAAAATTCATTGGAAGAAGCATCCACGTACAATGATGTACATTGGGAACTTAGCCCCGCATCACATGCAATGTTAAAACAAGGCCCTCAATCAGCGAAAGTTTTTAATGTTTTAGTAGCCTTGATTCAAGGCTGTTTGTAATACAGGATCTGTAAGCCTGAACCACACTATGCAACTATTTTTTACTTGGCTTGTGAATATGTACAGAGTTGGAGTTTAGCTAAGCTTTCTTATGAATATAGATAATTATCAACAGCCAATCACAGTGGTTAGCTTTAGACATTGGACCTGCTGTATAGCGTACTCTACATGTACACACGATGAGTTTGTGTGATGGATGACTGGTGCAACCGTATGTAGTATATTGTGTGTACGGTGGTATTACACTGTGGTGTTCATGTTGTTTTGTGAATGTGTGTTTGTTGTGAGTAATTGCAGGAACATCAATCTAGCAAATATCAACTTGTCAAACCATTTTACAAGCTTCAAAATAAATCTCTCTATTTTACTACCGTACCTCTTATAATGTGTTGTGACAAGGAACACTTTTTTACTCATGCAGCGGACTAGTTAAGGAAGGCTTTTCACTCGGCCAGTTTTTTCACTCAAATTTGGCGACCGGGCAACCGCTAATTTCAAACCCTGCTTGTGTGACCTACATTTGTACATGTACATGAAGCAAACAGTTTGGATTTACATGTAAAAGTTTAACTTGGCCAACATTTTGGTCAGAGCTTTTGTCAAGGGTCTCTTACCTTAAATGATCTTATTATAGCATTCTCTTTTTCTTTAGTAACTGAAATGTTTTTATCTATAGTGATGTTTCTTTGGCTTATCTACTGGTGCTCTGCTTCTACACATTTATTCCATAAGGTTACCCGTACTATACTGATGTACATGTACATGTAGTATGGTCTGTTGCTAGCTCTCCATGTCCAGACTCACCAGGAACTATAGTGATCACTGTGTTGTTAGTGATAACATATTTGTTATCACTTGTGCATGTTGTTCGTGATAGATGTGCCATAGACTGAACTGGGCATCATATACTGGGCATTATATTGGCCTTCGGCCTAGGGAAATAGGACCCTCTCCTGGTCACTCACAGGCCCCCGGGTTGCATAGACGTGCACTATTTCCCTCATTGCCAGTCCATACATACTATCACATCCTAGCATATCATTAGTAAATTTTTACATACAGTAGGCCTACCTTTTATGAATGATACAGTAGCATTTTGGAATGTGAGCTTGTGAACTTTTAACCATTTACTGATTTTTTTGTGGTCATTTGGTTGCTGTCCTTAATAATACCTGAATAACTACAGGAAATAAGACCTATTGTTTCAGTGTACGAACTGGGCTATTAAACAAACCTATTCCAGAAATGTAAACAACTCCAACTCCTCGCATTTCACCATGGCAAGAGCTCTCAGTCCTACTTGTATCTTAGGCTGTACCCCATCAGCTCTACCTGCTCCAGGTTCTTGTCCACTTACCTTAATGAATAAAAGATGAGCTAGATCAAATGGATGGAAAGCAGCAATAAGATCACATTTTTAAGCAAGTCCTCAAGTGCAACAAATCAACTACCATAATACACTCCACCAAGAAACATGCACCAATCAAAGCATCACACAACATCATGGCCATTCTTCCATACATGAATGTGTACATCAACCAGATATTACACAAGATCCAGTGAATCCTACATATCTTCTGGCTCCACTCAAAGCTCCAGACAAAAAGGAGAGGCAGGGCCCTGTCATTAATCCCAGTGTTGACTGAATTCCCAGTAAACTCTTGTTCTTCCACCAAGACTGGGAGGAGAGTGCAAATGTCAGCTATAAATATTCCAACATGAATAGAAGAACACCACTGTCAAATGGGACAACACTACTCTCATCACTCCTTAACTGCCCAAAAATAACATTTTCTGATGTGACACCGATTTTCAATCAAACCTATGAGACTCCTCCCGTTAATGTCCTTCTTCCTACTCAGTTTACAGTACATATGTATCAAAGCCTTTCCCTTGCTAGTAAACCACTGATTGTGATACATGTAGATGTTAATTTTGCATCAGGGATAAAGAATGTTATTTGTAATTTTTACCCATACACCGATGTTTGTTGAGCACTGTATACTCCGTTCTTTCCCGAGTCCTGTGAACAAAATTCACAGGCATTTTCCTGGGGTGGGATTCGAACCCACGACCCCCACCATTCTAGAGCAGGTGTCTTTCTTACTAGACTACCGAAACTTCCCGGCAGCCAGAGGCAGTTCAAATCCTATAAGCACCGGTACCACGACCATTATGATAGATGTTAATTTTGCATCGGAGATAAAGAATATTATTTGTAATTTTTACCCATACACCGATGTGTGTTAAGCACTGTATACTCAGTACCCGATGCAAATTTAACATCAATCACAATGGGCACGGTATCAGCTGCTAATAGGATTCAGACTGCCTCTAGCTACTGGGCAGTCTCGGTAGTCTAGTTGGTGAGACATCTGCTCTAGAATGGCGGGGGTCATGGGTTCAAATCCCACCCGAGGAAAATCCCTGTGAATTGATTCCACAGGACTCGAGAAAGTACTCGTATCCCATCCAAGGTAAATGCCTGTGAATTTTTTTCCACAGGACTCGGAAAAGTACCGAGTATACAGTGCTTAACACACATCAGTGGATGGGTAAAAATTACAAATAATATACCACTGATTCTTTTCATTAACATGTACATGATTTGAGCTTTCTCCCAGCTACCCCCTAAACACAATTCCTGGTAAATACATTATCAGGTCAGAAATTTCAATTGGGCGCAAGGCCACTATTGTTGAGAAAAGGGCACTTCCATTGTTAAATCAGATGTGTCTATTGAAACAATTGTATTATTTTGTTCAGCACTCTCTTGATATTATTCTTGTATGCAGGTGTGATGACTTTGCTTATTACAAACCCAATATGGGTTACCAAGACTCGTCTATGCCTGCAGTATGAAGGAATAAGCAAAAAAACAACAAGTAGCAAATACAATGGCATGTTGGATGCACTGGCCAAGATATATAGATATGAAGGTGTACGAGGACTTTACAAGGTATTTTTTTATGAGTTCTTATTAAAATTGGCTCTTAGAAGTCCAGACTATTTACATGTGTAGGTATTTTTGTAAAAAGCAAAAGAATTGCTTATCATGCAGATGTTAAGTTAATCAAGAATGTCAGCTTATACATAAGTTGCCATTTTCTTTTTTCAGTAGAAATAAGGAAATTGTAATTTTTACAAAACTAACGTAACAGACTTATGTTACTCATATTGTCAGTAAATCTATACTATAATGATCGTTAAATGGGGGCTTCCGGTCGTGGGCGCCGTCATGTTTTTTTCCATCAGTGGCGCCCGTACCCTGCCGGTTTGATGCGTCCTGGGGTAATTTTTGGGGTACCAGGTGATTTGGGTTTGCGCTGGTGTTCTGACATCCCCCTGTGATTTCGTGCGTGGGGCTGGACCCAGAATACGTCTTTTTTTTTCAGGGGGGGGGGGGCTGCGCGTGTGCCGACTGGTTGGCCCTTTACCCTGGTTGGGGTGTGTTCCGATCCCATCAGATGTGGTTCGTTTTTTTTTGTTTTTTTTGTTTTTTTTTTGCAGCGGGATCCACTCGTAATATACAAAGGAATTGGAATCTCAAATAGATTCAACAAAATGTTATCAATGTTACTTTTAACTGTTGGTACATTTCATGCCTATTGAGTTAAAGCTTTCCTGTGTATCACGGGAGGTAAGGTACAATGAATGAGGTGACTTTATTGGCATGTTTGGCTAACTGGTTCTCTGGAAAATTTACGATGCCAGAATGGCTGAGTGGTGTACCAGTGATATGGTTACCTTATTTGCATTTTCGGGTAACTGGTGGGACATAGATAAACTACAGTAAGAGAAACCGATAAACTAAAGTAATTACCAAAGGCTGACCTCTGACCAGTAACGAAGCTATCTGCCCTGTTGTCAATAAACAAAACTCAAAATGCCGATTCAAGGTGGGGGGATTGAAAGTTAACGCCATCAACTTTGAAATAATCCAATAACATTTAACTTATTTTTTATAAAACTCCAAACAAGATTGCAAAAAGGATTGAGCACTAGACCTTTCTTTTGCAACCTCACAGCCCAGAGTTTTTGCCATCCAAGATGGAGAAACTACGGGGAGCTGCCAATGCAAAGCAAAAACAAATAATAACAGTTTCAAAAAAATGTTACGCAAATATTCAAAAATCGTTGAAAGTTGTCCGAAACAAACCAACCAATAATGGGATGTACTTTCTTAAAAGTTCCCCAAAAATTGAATTTAGTCCCAAATTTGAGCGGGGGCGCAGGTGAGCTGCTGCGACCCAAACCCAAACCTTTCGCTCACCAACATAAGACGTATAACAACATTGCGTACTGTTTTAAACAACCATTAACAAACCCATTTGATAAAAAGATGATGACCCCTGAGTGCCCCCTGCAAATTACACCCTTACCCCACATTATATTGACTGCAACATTTCATACGCAAGCATCGCGCCCACCTAGCGGGTGCTGCGCGAAGCGCGGCATCCCGCTAGTGTATATTATAAATAGGATGTGGCTTGAAGTGATCATGCAGTCTAGCACATTAAGCTCAAGTTCTTGTGACTGAGTCATCATACTGTATTATGGTTCAAATCCTGGTCGTGACAATTATGTCCTTGAGCAAGACACTTAATTAGGTGTTCGGAGGGTTGCTCCGAACACCTCTTGTTTTTGTTCATTTTTGTTGATTGTTTAATATAATATATATGAGTATCTACATTTTAAAGTTTCTACATATAGGGTCATCACAGATATTTATGAACATTTAATTCAGACATCAAACATCAAAATACATTTTAAAATAAATGCTAACGAAACATGCTATAATCAAAATTCTTCTTGAAACATGCTTCATGAGTGATGTATGCTTAGAAAACGAATTGGCATCATCATGATGCCATTAAGTGTCTCAGTATATCACCTTAAACGTATAGGTTTACAAGAAATGTGAGCATTCAGAGTTTAATGTTTCAAAAACCATATCTGCAGAACTACGTAAGGTATTTTCACAATCTAGAAAACAAAGTAAAAAAATAAGCCATAAGCCATAGCCGATAAATGGCCATGGTATGCTGGAATCTTAGACTTGCCTCCCATATGCCGAATACAATTATAAAGAATGGGGTAGCCTATTTATCTCTAGTAATCCTTACTGTTTGTACAACTAAAGGACAAAGGTCTGGAATCAAGGATTATTTTTTATACGTAATACAATTATAAAGAATGGGGGGTAGCCTATTTATCTCTAGTAATCCTTACTGTTTGTACAAATAAAGGATTTAATTTACACATCCAACAGTGCAAGCGCCAATAACAGGATGGTAAATAGGAAACAAGAAGAAATGTTCAGTTTTAGATTTGGGGAAAAAAAACAAAATGGGGAAACCCATGCCATCAGGTAGGGACAGAAATTCCAATTCACATGCAAGGCTATAGGTCTGAGGTAGGTTGCAAACCGGGGTCCACAGAGGTGAAAGGCAGGCAAAGAAACCACTGAGCCAACCTGATGCAATCTGATTATACAATATCCCCAAGAAAAAGTGAGATTTCGAGCATGAATTCCAGTACTCTTTGTCCCTTGTGGTACCTGAAAATGTAATCATTTTATGTAATCTAGCCACAATTCAGTTGTTTGCTGCAATTCTTGAATATTAATAATTCATTTTCATTCAAATCAGATCAAATAACAATAAGCTCAATACACCTTGATGACATTTTCCATGGAAAATGCCATTCAGGTGTTTTGTTGCTGGTTGCAGCAACACTACTAAAGATGATGTCAGTCTGCACAGATTGCCATCAGATGCAAAATATCAATGAATTTGGACGGCCGCAGTGAAGCATATACATGTAGGAATGTGCATTGCACTGTTTGTGTATTATTGTTGTATCATTGTATGGTGCACATTCACCAATGAAATATAGTGTAAGTTTGATTTTTTCCAAATTATATGGCTCAAATTTGATTCATATAAATCTGTCACTTGCTCATTAGAAAACAGATTTTAAATAGACTGGTTCCTGAACCTTTTATTCAATTTGATTCTCATCGTCACCTGGAAAAATGCATTAACAAAAGTGATGATGAGAAAAGGATGTCAGACACCTCGATAGTTGACCAACTTGACTTGAGACAACTCGACAGTTGAGTTGAGACAACTCGACGGTTGAGACAACTCGATGACTGGGACAACTTGACGGCTAAGTTCTAGCTGAAGACAACTCAACTGTTGTACCAGTAGACGGAGAATGGGATGTGGTATTCTTTGCTGTCGACTTGTCTTGTCAGGACTGTCTAGTTGGCGGACCATCGGACCACTAAAGGATTACGCCTTTTAAACCAGTTGGCAACAAGGCTCGCTGCACAAGACAAAACTGCCTGTGGAAATCTGCTAAAAGACTGATTGCTTCTTTTCAATGTCCTAAGCTACAAAAAAAAGTAGCCAGATAATCATCATCAGGTTATATATACCACCACAACTTCAGCTCATTTCCACAAGGCTTGGACTCTGGCTGTGGCTAGGCAGCAAAACCAAGAAGACAATTGGTTTATCATTTCACCTGAGGGGCAAGCAGACAACTTGAAGTCATTGCCAATGGCACCCCTCCAACTTATCTTGGGGTGAAACTTTACCAGGCCCTCCTTGTCACCATTATGCTGAAAACGTGGCAGGACAGATAACAGCAAGGACCAATCTCCTTTGATGATTCTGTAATCATGAGTGGGGAGCAGATTTCACAACACTGCACTCCTCTACACTGGCATTGGTACATTCCCCTGCGTTTATCCACCTGGGGTAATAATAACAATAAAAACAATAATAAAGAATTGGAGTGCGCACATATCCATCCTTCTGGAGGCATTCAAGGCAGGGAGATAAAGAAAACATGATCGCAAACATTAACAAACAATGCAATTTGAAATTGGCTTATACAATGCAACTACAAAGGTACATCATATTTGAAGATTTGTGTCATCAGATGAGTTTTTAGTAGCAACTTAAATCCAGTTAAATACTATTACAAGATTTGAAGCTTATATACACGGAAAGTGGTTGACAATTTAGCTCCATCCTGCCCGTTAGTAGCCGTCTTAGCTCCCACTCACTACTTACCTGTCCTCTCTAGTATCTCACCTTAATACATGTACTACTACTATCTCAGATGTAAACCTGCAAACGGACAAGCAGCATTTGAAACTGCAGAGTTAAAGACCCAACCTCTGCACAACAAGCTCCAACAACCTTTGCCAATCCAACACCTCAAGTGCTGCAATCACCTTTCTAAAAGCAGCTCAATTGTTTACTCTGATTAACTTTTTCATGACCTTTCAGATCATCTGAAAGGTCATGTAGAAGTACATTATGTAGTTTAAGATGTCACGTGTAATGTAATTCGATACTTGATAAATCATCATGACTTCATTGTTCATGTGTCTGTTGAGTTTCAAGGTTCTTGTTCTGTGGAGAAGAGTTAGGCAGTCTGAGTTTTTTTATGAATTGCTTTATTACTCATGATTCATGATTCATACTTCAAGATTCAAGAGTCATTGTTGATGGTTGATGTCACCAGATAACGCTGTTACCTACATGTATGGTGATGTCATCAATTGAATGTATTATGTAATACTGTTAAAGTCCTGTATGTATGAGGGCGCCCTTCAGAGGCAGCAACATGGTGTTTTAAGCTCTGTTAACATTGAAGTTTTTTACCAATTTTCTTCGCTTTTGTCTTGATGTCTGTCTTCAGTTGTGAACTATGATATGTTGTAAGTACTTGTGGTCAATTGCACCATTATTGTTTATCCTCGACAAACAAAGAGAGACTCATGACACATCATTTTGAAGCTTGCTGTCTTGCACGGACAGGGTCAATAATTATTTCCCTTAATTTGACTCTTTTTTGGTCAAAATAAACATTCCAACAATCAAAGGATTCAGCCAACTCTAATTTACGAACATGAAAGGGATGTTTAATTAAAAGTGGACGAAATGCCACTACACACAATTCTTTTCCTCCAATGATAAGACTTCAGGAACTTCCTGATGTCTATCAGGAATCTAAGAATTATCAAATTCAAATAAGTTTGCCGCGGACTTACAAAACCTAACAATCAAAATGTACGGCTTTGGAAGTGTCTACTCCAAGGCACTAACTCCACTCGGTGATGGGACCAGTGAAGCCAAAAGGAGCAAGCAATAAAAGCAAACATTTGAGATTTAATGGCTGAAACCTTAATTCTTGTCTCTTGTTATATTAACACCTGCTCCGAGCGTCTGCCGAAGCATTTCTCGCAGGAGTCTACCTGAAAGAAACTATGACATCAAGATAATTATTTATATTCTATCATATATTTATATAAGGTCATAATTTACTTCAATTTTTTACAAACCACCCAACAAGATGCTTGTCATGAAATGCGAGCAACTTGCCTAACCCCCAACCCCCCGCCCCCTCCCCAATTTGTTATCACTAATTTCTGGTTAATTTTTTCTACGAATCCTTAAGGAGGTTATTTATTTATTTATTTTATTACTAATATTATTATTAATTTTTCACGATATCACAGCATGCAAAAGAAAGATCTTATTTTCCTCTGTGCCGGTAACTCCTTGAGTCGGGCTATGTCCCGTAGCCTTAGATCTCGAGGGTCTTTCGCAGGATCCTAGCTATTCCCAAAAGTGCCGCCTTCTGCAGCAAATCTACCCTCACAGTTGTGCCTATTTGATCTAGATGCTTCTCCAGTGCCTTCGGAATGGTGCCAAGTGCGCCAACCACCACAGGGACTACTTTCACTTTGACCTGCCAAATGTTACGAAACTCCATGGCCAAGTCCTGATACTTCTGAATCTTTTCCATCTCCTTAGAAGCCACCCTTATATCACCCGGCACAGCTATGTCGATGATATGACACATCTGCTTCGTCTTATTTAAGACTACAACATCCGGACGTCTATGTTCTATAACATGATCAGTCTGGATGTTGAAGTCACAGAGGATCTTGACCTCGTCGGTCTCTACAACTTTCTCTGGAACATGGTCGTACCACTTGGCATGCACCTGGACACCATACTTCTTACACAGATCCCAGTGAATCACCTTAGCCAACTTGCCATGTCTGCCTTTGTACTCCGTCTGGGCCATTTTAATACATTCACTGACAAAATGAAATACAGTCTCTTCTGCCTTGTTGCACATTCTACACATAGGAGAGACGTTTGTTTTCTCTATCCTCGCCTTCATTACATTTGTCCTTAGAGACCGGTCTTGCGCTGCAGTAATCAAGCCCTCGGTTTCCTTCTTCAGTTCTCCGCTCTTTAACCAATTCCAGGATTTGCAACTCGCAACTTCTTCTGTACATCTCAGGAACCGGCCATGGAGTGGCTTGTTCCTCCAATCTTGGTGTGTTTCCTCTTTCTTTTCCTTCTTGTACTCCTATGGCCCAGCTTCGTCTGCCTTCATGTACTTTTGTGCAATTTTCAGCAAGTTCTCCTCGGTGCTCCTGACATGACGATGCAGGCTCCTTCGCTAGATGTTGATGCTGTCTGCCACGCTCAGTAACCTCCTTCCACCCTGTGACCTCGGAAAGATAGAGTCTGCTGACATTTGCCCGCAGATGTAGCATGCCATGCATGGTCATCAGCTTTCTTGTCCTTCTGTCAGTGACATCTAGATCTTCTTTAGTCCACTCAATAATGCCCCCACTGTATCTCATCAAAGACACGGCCCATGTGTTAATCGCCTTGATCATGTTTCCCCCGTTCAGTTTGGACTTCAAACATTTCTTCACCTGACTGATGTATTCTGCCCTCAGCCTTACCTTTGATTCCTCGTGAAGGACGTCGTCCGATTCCAGTACACCAAGATACCTCCTTTCCTCCTCACCCAAAGCCCTCATCTGTGCACCATCTGGCAGAGCGATGCCATCGGAATGTACCCTCTTTCCCCTCTTCATGTTCATTGAAGCACATTTCTCCAGACCAACCTGCATCCCAATGTCATCACTGAAAATCCTGACGGTCTGCACCAAAGAATCGATCTCCGCCTCATTCTTTGCAAATAACTTCAAATCGTCCTCAAAAAGTAGATGGTTGATCTTACATCCGTCCCTCTTCATTACATAGCCAGCACTCACCTTCCTCAGAATCATCGACAGGGGCATCAATGCCAGAACAAAAAGCAGCGGAGACAGAGAGTCACCCTGGAAAATACCTCTTCTTATGCATACCTTGCCCAGACTATCGTTGTTGGCTGTCAGATTCGTTCGCCTTGTCTTCATGCTCTCACTCAGAAGACGTTTTACTGCATCGGCCACTCCAACCATATCCAGACATTCCATTATCCATGTGTGTGACACATTGTCGTAAGCCTTCTTATAATCGATCCACGCCATTGCCAAGTTAGTCTTTCTGCTCCTGCAGTCCTTCAGCACAACCTTATCGATGATAAGTTGATCTTTCGTACCTCTGGACCGCTTCTTACAGCCTTTCTGCTCCTCCGGAAACAGCTGATGGTCATCCATATGGCGATAGAGATCCTCTGCAGACCGGGGCCTTTCCAGTTTGGCACTTTCCTTACCTGTCTTTTTACCTTGTCCACATCTATCTGGAATCCCCCTTGCTGTTGTACGCCTCTCAATTCATCTTTCACATCCGTTAGCCAATCAGCATCCGGGTTGTGATTGACTGGTCGGTCCAACATACCACCCCAGAAAGTTATTGCCTCTGCTGGCCTCGGACCCGCTTGCGTGCTGTCAGTCTTTCCGTCCAACTCCTTAAAAAGCTGGCACTGATTGATGTTAAACAGCCTGTTCTGGTGAAACTGCCTCACCCTGTCATCATACCTCTTCACCTTTGCAGCCTTAGCCTTAACCCTTTGTTTGATCTCCTCTATCACTACACTTACCCCCTTACCTTTCACATTGTATTTTGTCATGATTGTATTCCTCCAGTCTGAACCTTTTATTAAACCCTTACTATTTTGTTCTAGTCTACTGAGATCCCTTCGTAAATCTTTTATTTGACCCTCTAGTCTACGTTTCCACCATGGTGTACTGTTTTCATGTTCTGGACTTGAAGCCTTCACAACTTTTTTCCTACTACAACTGCCCCTGCAAACATAAGACGGTTAGTTTCCAAAAGATTATTAGTACTCACCGACCCAAGGACTTTACTTACCACGGCTGACATATCTGTCAAATAATTATAAGAAGGCTCAATGGTTGTAAACTAACAACATTGAATCAAAATTTAAAGTTGAAATGAAAATATAAAAATGATCGAAATGAATTGATTTTTTAAAAATCCAACCGAGTTTGTGCAACCATTACCAAGGTTTAATTACGATAAAATAAATGTGAGTTAGCCAAACTTTTTAACGGTTTAAAAAAGTAGGCTTTACCAAAAAGTGAGGTCAAGTCTTATTCTCCGTTTCTTTCGTTGATTTGTTCAATTTATTCTTTCTCTCATAATAAATTCATCGCTAATTAATAATCAAGATTATGATTGTAATATTTTTATAACCATAACTACGTTATACATGAACAAACATTCGCACATACCGAAAATTCAATTTATAAGAACCAACAGGGTCACTGATGTTCAAATTTGTGTAAGACTTGCCCAGTCTGTTGCATACGACTTTTGCAAGAAGATAACACCAAACTTAACATTGTCGCGTGCCTATGGGAAATTTGTTTATTATTTCAAAAGCTTAACACAACTTGTTCGATAAAACGAATGATGTCATCACAACATCATTAAGTGTCAAGCTTCACTACACCTGTTAAATTATTCGTTAAAAATAGTATTTTTTCAACCTCAGGACATGTCTCTATATCCATAACCTAAATAACATATCTTTCCGGTTTTATCTATGAAGCCGAAACCCCTTCATGTTAATTTTTACGAACACTTAACTTCTAGTTATTATTACTATTTTTTTCGGGGGGTGGGGGTGGGTATAGAAAATACTTAACACTTATTCCTGTGGTCATTAATGAATTCTTTATTTTTGTTTTGCTTTAAGGGATTAGTACCTGGCCTGTTTGGTGTGTCACATGGTGCATTACAGTTTATGGCTTACGAAGAGCTTAAAAGATTACGAACTACATTCTCATCAGATCCATCGAGCAACCAAAAACTTGTAAGTGTAATTTTGAGTTCACTTTTGAATCAGTTTGAAACTGTAAATGTAATTGAAAAGGAATATTTAGCAATGCACTGATTTAGGGTTAGGTTAGAAGATTTTAATGTTCTAGAAGATTTGAGGGTTTTAATAAAAACAAATGTTGCAGGTAAAATAGGTTTATTTGACTTCCATTTGTGTTTCCATAAAAACTGTGCATGCATCCTCATCCAGCGTTAACTGGTCATTAACGAAGTCATTACTATGAATTACCTGTAGATAAATTGGTTTGGTTTTCCCAAAGTTCTACAACATACATGTGTAGATGTATAAAAAGAGCCTTGTTTTGGTGATGTACATGTACCTTGACTTTGATGAAGTAGCTGTCCCTTTAACTGCTTAGAAGCAGTTCCATTTTACTTGTCTCTAGACAGAACTCTCAATTTTTAGTGTGTCAGTTTGGATTCTATAATACCCATTGCTTGGCCCACATTGTCTAAAACCAATTGCCCCTTAGTCTTTTGCCTACTGCAGACATGCTAGATGTTTGCTCTCTCCTGCACTCTTAAAAAAGTAGTCTGATTCCTATTTGATTTGGGTGCATGCTTTAAGTACTTCATATTTTGTATGTACACTTGTTAGGATTCAGTTTTGTGTTGTTCTCAACTGCTCATTGTAAAGGCAATTAAGTTTGAGTACAGTTGTTCAGAAAGCTGCACACCTGATGGATAATTGAAGAACAGACATCAAGGTTAAGGAATTTGTAATCAAACTAATCAGGTCAGTGCAGTCAAAAGCTTTAGAAAAAAATTGTATGAACAAGAACACCAGAATTCTTGGAATTAGCATTGTCTTTACACTTTATTAATCTAATAAACTAATCCAGCAGTGTACAGTGAGGTTTAGTTTTACAAGATCTAGACTAATACAAAACAACATGGCGATCAAGCTGAAACCTATATTTAACTGGGATGTGTTATATCAAAAAGTTTAGGTCACGTCTCGATGATGTCATCAAGTGTTACATGACATCATCACCTGAAAGGTACAGTTTTCAAGGCTTTATCACACAATTACAAACTCAAAGGAGCACAATATTGTATTTGATTTAACTTCTGAATTAAGCAAATAACTTTCTTTTTTAAAGCCATGCCGAACATGTTTTTTTTTTTTTTTTACAAAAAACAGGTTTTCGTTAAAAAAAGAACTCAAGTTTGTTCTTTTTTTTGTCCCAGTACTTAACATCCTCCCATAGAATTTGGGCAGAAAATTCCTTGTGGAGCATCCCTCTCTTTAGAATTTTCCTATGGAGACACATTGTGCCTTGCTTTCCATTTTGTCTAATGTCTCCATCCCATAATGTAGCAAATATTTCTCCACTCGTGATCTAAACTAGTAACAAAATCTTTATAAATGTTGTCATATTCTCTAGTACATGTATTATGTGAAAATGATGATTATTTATTGTATGAGGTTCAACCTCATGAAATAAGCAATCTTGTATGAGGTTCAAGACCATGAACAATCTTCATCTGATTTCAAGGCTGACCTGTCAAGATAGGCACAACAGAAGCTGTTTTCAACTTGTTAAAACAAAAAATTGGTTAAAAAATAGACTTTATAATTGTCACAAAACAGAAATCAGAGTTTATAGGTACACATTTCCCTATGAACTTTGTTCAATTCCATGTGCAGTATTATCATTCAGAGTGTTGTGTTGTATCCAATCAGTTTCTTCATTTCTTTATGCCACTCTCACAGAATACTTTGTTTCAGGTGACTGACACTTTTTAGTATCTTTGTTACCCTGTCTGATGTTTCTCGATATGTTATTCTGTAGAAAACCTCCAAAGAATAAATCTGACAAGGGAATCAATGCTTTTTGTATTTCTTTTAATAGCCTCCTTTTTTTCTGGAGTAATTATCTACTTATCCTCATTATGGTAAGAGACTGTCTCGATTGGGAAGTAATAGTCAAAAATTGCAGTATTCAGAGTTTTTTCAAGTTCTGTGGTCATTTGAGTTGACAACTCACCACATTACCATTGGTCATCCTCCTATTGAATGCAAGCCTGTGTTACTTTTTAACTGGAGTTTCAGCTTGCAAAGAACAACATTTGCAGTGATTATGGTATGTTTTACTGTGATTTTAATATTTGTAAACAGGGTTTTTTCAGTTGGTTTCAAGTGACTGCCAACCGTGTGTTTTTTAATAAACCAGAATAATAAAAATTTGTGTAGACTTGCCAAGAAGAGTGACCTCATTTTGGGCTAGGCTAATGCACACAATACACAGACTCACAGATACTCTTCTCAGAAGTGACTTGTCTCAATGGAAAATTAGCATATATAGATGGTGACATTCATCAATGGTCAAGTTGTTGCATGTCATGTTTGTCAATGGTAGGTTAAGTTCTCTGGCTACCATGTGCACTTGCTTTAAGTAGCTACATGTACAAATGGGAAAAAAATGTATCTTTTCAATCCAAAGTACTGCAGGATTAACCATGGCAACTACAGATCAAAATTTTGTGGACTGGGGCTCAATATTAGACCTCAAGTCTGCATGTAGAAATGGGGTCCAGCCAAAATATCAGGCTGCAATGGGGTCACGCTCCGCTCCATAATTTACATATGTAAATTTTTATTTACACATAAAAGTATAAAAGTTATGAGCTTTCATTTGATACTTTGAACGAAAAAATCTGTCAAGGATTAGTGGCAGTTAATTAAAAACATAAATGAATAAAAGGCTGGGCCAGCCTTTTAATCTCCAGAGTAATGACGTACATCATTTACATATTGCAACAGTACAGGGTATGAATATTCTTGTTTATATTCAAGCGACATTATTTCGGAACGACGATCGACCGGTTGGTTGTGTGTGGTGCACATTGTACACGGTGTAACGAGAGAACCCAACACTACGACAATTGATCGTCCGTGTGATCGTCGATTGACCAGCGGCGGCCTGCTCCTACTAACCCGCCCGGTGTGTTTGTAGCAGAGAGTCGGTGGTAGTTTATCACTCGGATTGCGCACTCAATGTATGTACATTGTACATACACCACGTACATTGTATGTACGCGCACAGCGAGCCGTGTGGGCCGGTAGCGACTGAGAGCATTACAGGGGGACCTGCCACGACCCGCTCATATATAAAAAAGGTCACAAGAATCATGAATATTCATTATCTTACAGATTCTTCTGATTGGCCGCTGGAAAACCAATCAATTGCAGTCGGCAACTTTAAAGTGAACTTTAAAGTGTTCTACATGTATCTCGAGTTCCTGATATCAGAATTCTTTGTTTTTTTATATTTTTCGTTACACAAACATTTACATTTTTTGCTCAAGGAAATTTATATCTTTTAGCCTTTGGCCCAAAATCGGACAATGCATCTTTAACTTGAGAAAGACCTTTCAACTCAATGTGCGGAGCATTCAGACCTCCTCTACTTACATGATGTTGCCGGGTGACATGACTTTCCTAGCATCCCTAACCAGAGCTGTTAAAAACAAAAATTAAAGAAATGTTATTGATAAGAAAAGACTTTAATAACTGGGCTATGCTACATTTACATGTTTTGTACATGTGAATGATGTAACTCAACAAAAGGAACTGGGCTTAGTTGGTTTTACCAAAAGAATGTTCAAGACATAGGCTATTTCATCAGCAGTATTTGGCACGCAGTCCTACCACTCTACTCCACTGACATCCCACAGTCTTCTGATCCGCCCCAGTACACAGGATACCCACACACAATGCCTCTGAGCCCACCAACCACAGTTCTCCTTTCAGAAGAACCAATCAGAGCAGTGCTGACTCAACACTGAAACCTCTGAATCCCTATAAAGAGACCAGCATCTGACGATGACTCCAGACGTTGAGACCAATAAACCGGAGGCAGTGAAGTTATCCGAGAAGTCCCCTCGATCCACCAAGCGAAAAGTAGTAGTTATCCCCCCGAATTCTGAAATCTACTCCTCGGTAGAAGAATAATAGCATGACAAGTTCTCGCAAGAACGATCTACTGTATATAGCAAAGTAGATATAATCACATGGTGTTACCATAAATCAAATGTACAATGTTCAGGTAGTGATTCAATATACATGTATTGCTACACACATGTACACACAGCATTCTTGGAACATGAACCTCGAAGAAAGTAAGATTTCTCAAGTATCCAATCGTGTCTTTCCTTGTCTCAATCTTAATGAACCCATAACATGGTATCAGAAGTGTGCTGATTATAGTGAACAGTAAACATCAGAGAATTGATTGAGATTGTTTAGAGAGTTCAAGTAGCCAGCCTTCAGCCGGAAAAGAGAGTTTTACAGGGTAAGCAGTTTTCTACTTTCGTATAAACTAGACACGTGTGTACGTACATAAGCCGCTACACACTATTGTGTGTAGCGGCTTATGTACGTACACACGTGTCTAGTTTATACGGAAGTAGAAAACTGCTTACCCTGTAAAACTCTCTTTTCCGGCTGAAGCGTACTGATCAAAGACATGGCGTCCAATCAAATACCACCACTAGAAGCAATGAACTGTAAAGGGGGAGATCTTGCCAATAACTGGAGTTTTTTTCAGAGAGAGTTTTGAAGACTACTGTAAAGCTGTAGAGCAAGATAAAAAAGATGAACCAATCCAAGTTGCACTGCTAAAAAGTGTAATGGGAAAGGAATGCAAGAACATTCTTAAGAAACTCCAGCTCACAGATGATGAATTGAAAAGCCACATTGCTATCCTAGATAAGCTACAGGAACATTTCGCTGTGTCCAGAAATGTACTGTATTAGAGATACATATTTCATACTGCAGATCAGCAGCCAAATGATTACAGCAGTTGGCAGAGAAATGTAACTCCACTCAGCTTGAAACAGAGATGATTCGACACAGGTTCATTCTTGGTACCAAAGACAATGCAGTCCGAGCACATCTCTTCAGAGAATAAGAGTGTGATTTGAAGCGAGCAATTGAAAGCCTGAGAATAAGTGAGCTTACTCATTACAACTACAGAAAATAAATGTTCCCCATGCTGAAGCAGTTAACTACGTGAAAAAAACGTGAATCCGGTGGGCACCCTAAAAGCAAAGAATCCTTGAATGATAACTCGAAGCAGCACAATAAGAAAATTAAGCACAAAGATGACAAGGAGAGTCAGAAAGTGCAAACCTGCAAATACTGTGGCTCCTCACATGAGCGCAATAGAAATAAATGCCCAGCTTATGGAAAAAAAATGCTATAAGTGTGAAAAGATGAATCACCAGAAGAAACTCAATTGAATACAAGAGATTTCTTCAAATCTGATGAGTCTATTTTTGGCATACAGCTGATTGGTGCTGTCATCAGTGGCAACAAAATGTTTACTGTTCCACTAACATTTGATGCTGACAATGGTGAGATTAAAGTCAGATGTCAAATCGACACGGGGAGCAACATGCAATGTAATGTCCGTGTAAAATTTTATAGACGACTGACCTCGAAAATAAGAAATCTACTGCCAAGTTAAAGCTGAATGATGACAATATCATTGATGTCAAGGGAGAATGTAGTATCTGATGTCACTACAAAGGACATAAACGTCAACTTCAAAATAGTTGATGCTGAACAACTTCCACTACTGTCAAGCCAGACATGTACACAGATGGGTCTCATCAGTATACACTTAGATGATGCAGTCAATAGTGTTGAACAACAAGATCAGTTGAAGCCATATCAGAGCAAGATTTGGTCCATGAATACAGCGAATAGGTGTTCCGGATGATAGTAATCAAAATAGTTGTTTGAGGTATTAAAAGTTAAATCGAATAAATATTTAAATATGACCGTCAAAACCATTGAATAGAGCTTTATAATATATCTTCTATAGGGATCACTTCTGAATTGGACAGGAAGTTAGGTCTAATCAGGTCACTAACAAATATAAAGAACTTCATACATGTACATCAAACATTCAGATATATTGCAAAGATTCAAATCATAACAGCCATGGTTCTAAAGATTCAAGTTTTTGAAATAACACACTTTTTGTTTTCGGCAAAATAGTACAATATGAAACATGTCACAAGAGAGCGCTGTTGGGGATGATGACGTCATTAGTCTTTTAATTGAAAATCCTAGGGGTCAAGCATTTTATACAAAGAGACTATGTCCAAATTCCAGTTCATAATGTCTGCAGACCTCAAAACGAGGCTTGGGATATTTTGTTCTACTCAACTTCCGGTTTCGACCGGAAGACAATGTCAAATACACCAATTGCGTAACCAATGTTTACATGTCATCATGTGACCTGTAGTGGGTATTACAGTATATCATCTCAGCTGATGGCAAACTATGTGCAAATACTGTTGTGACCAGCAGAGTCACACCAACAGTCGGCTTTTGGTAAACACAGTTACTAAGCCCTTTTATTAAAGTTTGATGTTGTGAAATTGATTTTAATCACATTACTGTTTCATTAACTACCAGTATTCTACTACAAAAGAGGTTTATTTTGATTTATGTACTACCGGCGTCGGACGATGATGTAGCAACCTGCCTGTTATTTTGTTTGTAATATAAATCACTGTAAAAATGAAAGAAACAAAAAGTAAAGAATTGGAAAAGTCAGCATTTATACATAGCCTTGCTGAATTTCAAATAGCAGAAAATCGAATCACACAGTTTTGGAAAGTCTGTGCTTTGGATGATTTCAGATTAAAAACTTTCATATTCTTGTGTTGAGAAGTGTGTGATCACTGTCCTCTGGCCCAAACGTTTTGTTGTGCAACTGGTACTACCGCATCGTGAACATAACGCGTTCCTTGTAGAAATTCAAAGACTTTTTGGAACTGTCCTTATACTGGCTTTATTCAGGTTCTCGTAACTGTGGAATATTTTTCACAGATTTCGAGAAAGAAAAGCCTTGATCCAATAAACAAGTGCAACAATCATCGTATACTTTACTGCACTTTCCTATGGAGGACGTTGTGTTTGTTTACATTTAATACCCACTATAGGTCAGGTATATGGCGTATAGATTGTGAAAATAGCTAAAAGTAGTTCAGGAGATATGGTTTTTGAAATATTAAACTTTGAGTGCTCACATTTGACTTAATAATGCAGTCAACATGGACGGCTGTATTAAAGCGTGGTGTGCGCACTTTGAAGATTTTTGAAGATTTAATATTTAGCTGTATGTTTTGTACACACAACAGCAACAACAATAGACAACCAGTGGTGTGTACAAAACATATGGGTAAATATTAAATCTTCAAAAATCAATAATACCTCATT
This sequence comes from Marthasterias glacialis, assembly GCA_911728455.2. Classification (NCBI taxonomy): domain Eukaryota; kingdom Metazoa; phylum Echinodermata; class Asteroidea; order Forcipulatida; family Asteriidae; genus Marthasterias; species Marthasterias glacialis. Next base: position 8,913,406 of record OU452232.1, on the reverse strand, counting down.
CCTATGACGGTAAGATCTCAAACTCCGTGAGTAGTCTCTACTAGGGTAGGGCTACAACATTATGTAAGTCTTATTCCTGAACTCTCTTCCTAACTGTTATGTCCTGCCCCCTCCCATGTGTACAAAACAAAGGGGGAAAATTTTTAAATTTTAAAATCCGGATGGTGCCTACCCTAACACTAATTAGTAGGCCCCAAGGAAGCTTTGTGCAAAAAATGGTGCTTTTGTCCGCAGTGTCACGGTAATCTTGAAATTTAACACTAAGCCACCTGACTATAACAATTCACATTGATTTTATCTTCTAATACTAAAGTTACAGACTGTGATGAACTGAGAATCAACTATTTATTAGACTGGACTTATTTTTATGACTTGACTTCACCATTTCTATATTCACAGGGCTCTTTGGAGTACATTGTATGTGCTGCTATCTCTAAGATGTTTGCAGTAATAACAACATATCCGTATCAAGTTGTACGATCAAGGTTGCAAGATCAGCATCAATCGTATAATGGCGTAACTGACACAATCCTTCAGACTTTTCGGTAAGACTTCATTTAAAGAAATTTAATCAGAAGCTTTGTTTAGTTTGCTTTTGCATTTGGGATATAATCTATATACAAATATAACATGGTTTGAGGGTGGACAGACGATATTAACTTCTCGAGGTATTGGAAGTTGACAAACTCGTTCGTCAACCTCCAATACCGAGGGGAGCTAATATCGAGTGTCTACCCGAATCAAACCATGTTATATTTGTTTTACTATACATGTACCTCATAACTTCTCTAGTTCAGCATCGTTGATCTCGTGAAAATGGTGATTGACATTTACTTGAAATGAGCCGCCATCTTTTCATGTGTATCAGCTAGCGAGATGTGTGCAATGTTTACACGTGAGCACAACACCAATGCGACAGTCAGATGAGTGCTTTGTACAGCACTTTGTAAAGCACGTGTAACACAAGCAATAGTCTACTACGCATTCGCATTTGCATGAAAGGTGCTAGGTGACCCAAGTGAGTCTACAATGCACATGACGCATGTGTATTTACACTGTGCGTGAATACTGGCATGCACTAGATAAACAGCAAAAATAGCGTCTGGCACGTGATGGCGAATGGACCAGTGAGAATTCAGGTCTTGTCATGCATGTATGACTATGAGGTATAATAATAATAATAATGATGACGATTTATTATGCGCACAAATCGACAAAAGTGCTCATGGCGTTGTACAAAACTACAGGATAACTTAAGTAATATACAAAATACAAGGATAAAGCAGAATACCCAGTAAACAACATTATGCAAATACTTCATTAAAAAGATGAGTTTTAAAGATGCATTGCCCGATTTCACAGTCCGATTTGGGGGTCCAAAGTAGATTTATCTTTCTAATTGCTAATTTTACGGAGTAGAAAAATTTATGAACTTTCATTTGATACTTTGAACGAGAAAATCCGTCAAGGATTAGTGGCAGTTAATTAAAAACGTAAATGAATAAAAGGCTGGGCCAGCCTTTTAATCCTCAGGATCGGATCACGCACTCTGTTGTGCATACACCGCGTACATTATATGTACACGCACGCACAGCGAGCCGTGTGGGCCGTTGAGAGCATCGGCCACTGGGAATCATGAATATTCATTACTTGTGGATTCTTCTGATTGGCCGTTGGGAAACCAATCAAATTGGAATCGGCAAATGCCCGCGGAAACTTAAAAGTGTTCTATCTCGAGTCCCTGATATCAGAATTTTTAGTTTTTTATATTTTTCGTTACACAAGCATATAAACGTTTTTAATTCGTTCGCTCAATGAAATTGATTTTTTAATCCTTTGACCCAAAATCGGGCAATGCATCTTTAAGGTTTTTCTTAAACTCATTCAAATAAGTCGATGATTTGACATGCGATGACAATTTATTCCATAGACGTGGTGCACCATGAGAAAAAAATCGGTCACCCCATGATCGATTAGATTTAGGCTCAATGAGGAGGTTTGAATTGTCAGATCGGAGTTTGCACGGAGTAAACACAAAGAGCAATAGTTTGTACTTAATCCTGCTATGCACTGGTAACCAGTGCAACTCTTGTAAAATAGGTGTAATGTGGGAGGATTTTTTTGACAAGGAAATAACACGAGCAGCAGAGTTTTTAATTCGCTGAAGACATTCAATTTGAGTATTTGGAAGACCAATTAAAAGTGAGTTGCACATGCCAAGACGAGAAACTACAACAGAGTGAATAATTTGCTATTTAGCATTGAGCTTTAAATATTTCCTTATTTTACTAATATTATGGATGTGAAATGATGCAGCACGAGCAATATTAGAAACAGGAGAATTTAGTGACATAGTTGAGTTAAAAATGGTACCAAGATTATGAGTTTGAGTAACAGGAGTTATTTCGGAGTCACCAATGGTAACATGAGGAACAGAAATTTTGGAAAGTTGTTGACATGAACCAAGTATCATAAACTCTGTTTTGTCATTGAGTTTAAGGAAGTTATCTTGCATCCAAGCACGTATTTCATTGACACATAATTCAATATGCTTGATGCTCTCAACAGCGAATTCCTGGGAAGGTTTCAAGGATAAATATAATTGGGTGTCATCAGCTTATTAGGTATAGTATACTGTATATATAGTTGTCTTTGTATTTATTCAATTTGTATGTTATTTAACAAATTATTGGCTACTAGACAAATACCAGTCTTTCTCGATTAGTGAAAAGAGATAAATCCTGCGGTTGGTTGTTTGGTGAAAGAGCGACCTTTGACCTGCAGAATTTTACATTTAACCCCTGGGTCATTCCATGCCAACTCACCTGGTGGATTGGCAGTGACCGTCTCAGATTTTGCTAATTTGTTTTTAACAATTCTCTATGGTTGCAGTAAAGACACACCAAATTTTACATTCCTACTCCTCAATGTCACAATCACCCTAGGATAACTGTGCACTGAAAGACATTAGACTGATAATGAATGATAGTCTCCTTGACAAAAGTATTGTATTTACAATTTTTTACATTTATTTACAACTTCTAGGGTCACTGCCCCATTTCTGGCTTATATACACTCAATTGATCTCAAATTCAAATAAAACTAAAATTCAATTCAAACTACCGACCAGATCAATTTAATCCAATCCCTTAAATGCAATAGAGTCAATCCACATGCATGCAAAAAAAAATTCATTTAAGTTTAAGTGCACCTTTACTCTTGTGACGTCTAGCCTCCAAATCTAACTAATCCCCCCCAAAAATCATTTAAGTTTAAGTGCACCTTTACTCTTGTGACGTCTAGCCTCCAAATCTAACTAATCCCAAAATTAATCCTCTCTGGATTATAACTTAATATTTTGGAAAAACACTAATTTTGGATTCCTCCTTCCATTCAATTGCTTAAAGGACAGCCTGAAAATCTGCCTCTAGTTTAGCAATAAAACTGCAGCACAGTAACCTCAAGGGTTTAACTTTGGCGCGGCACTGGTGAGATATAGGCTCTTCACTCAATCTCCCTCTCAAAAATTACATCTTCGTCTCTCAAGGATCTATATGGTCTGCCCACACTCTCAAGGACCTACGTGCTGACACTCCCTAAAACCTGAACATTCTTCAAATTTCATGCAAATTAACCAAACTCTCTTTGCCTGCTATACATATTCATCTCAACTTCTCTGAGCACACAAATACAAAAGAAAATAAGGGTGGTGGCTCCTGCACCTCCATTTATAATCAAAGTCACAAACTAAGCATAAGAAGGAAAGTTCACAACCTGTGGGGGAAACAATACATATTTATTAGTATCTCTGTCCCTGCAAAATAAACAGCAACCTTTAAGAAAAAAGTATATATATTCATTAGCATGGGTCTAATTCTGACACTATCTCCTCCATTGGAAAACAATTATGCAAATAATTTTTCCCTTCTGTCAGAAATATGATCTCTACCTGGAGAAAAACCACAGCATAATTATTTACGAGATAGTCCACTACTTTATGGAAGTATCCTGGATATTAAAGACTTCGGCTAGTCGGCTCCTACATTTTTACTACCTTTGATGGCTTCGATTCTGAACCTGTAAGGTTGCAGGGATAAGGCCCAATGAAGGATTCGGCTGTTGGTGACCTTAGCTCGTTGAAGGTACACTAGTGGCTGATGGTCCGTTTCTAGCACAAAATCACGGCCTTGAAATTTCTGAACTGCCCATACGATGGCTAAGCACTCTCTTTCAATTGTTGAGTATGATCGCTCTCTTGGGAGAAGTTTCTTACTAGCATATGCAACTGGAAAGTTGATGTCGTCTTCACGTTGTAGAAGAACGGCTCCAATGCCGACGTCGGATACATCAGTACGAAGTAAGAACTGTTTGTTGCAATCTGCTAGATGGAGAACAGGGTAAGTCTCTTCTTCAATGTCTGAAATGTGAGCTCCTGGCTTTTCTCCCATTTGAAATAGTTTGGCTCTCTCTTCTTTGTTTTGTCTGTCAGTGGGACAGCGATTGCAGCATAATTGGGAATGAACTTCCTGTAGTACCCAGTTTGTCCTAAAAAGGATCGTAACTGCTTCTTAGTTTTAGGTTGCGGTACATTCTGGATGGTGGTCAGGTTGTCCGGCAGTGGCTCAATTTGACCTTTTCCTACGATGTGACCTAAATACTCCAGTTTACTGAATCCGATAAAACACTTTGATGGGCGTGCTGTTATACCTGCATTTGCCAGTCTTCGAAAAAGTTCATCAACTGTGTCTAAATGCTCTTGCCAGGTGTTGGTGTGCACTAAAATATCATCAATAAAATTGTTGCGAAGCATGATACCGCGAAGCATGCTCCGCATCATTCTGCTGAAGGTTGCTGGAGCATTGATGAGTCCAAAGGGCATGGTACAAAACTGATAAAGACCGTCTGGGGTTACAAACGCTGTTTTCTCTCTGGCTGCGTCTTGTAGTGGGATTTGCCAATATCCTTTGCTGAGGTTGACCTTTGTGAAGTATTTGTCATTGGCAAGTTTTGCAAAGATTTCATCAGGATCAGGCATAGGCTTGGCATCAAATATTGTGATTCGGTTTAGCCTTCTAAAGTCTATACAAAACCGTTGAGTTCCATCTTTTTTCATGACGAGGACGATTGGTGAGGCATACGGCGTGTCAGAAGGTTCTATGACGCCCAGTTTCAACATGGACTTAACCTCATCCTTCACTGTGTCTCTCAGTGCATGGGACAATGGGTATGGCTTTGATCGGATTGGATCAAGTGATGTCAGCTTGATGTCATGCTTCATAATGGTTGTCTGCCCTGGTAAGTCGGTTAATACAGCCCGATGCATTTGCAGTAGGTTCTTCACTTCGTGAAATTGGTCTGGGGTTAATTCTTCACATACTGTACCTTGACGTCCTGAATGGTTTCATTTGCTGTCAAGCTGGGCAGTTGTACTGAATCATCATACAGTATTCCATGACCTGTTAGTTCTGGCTCAATGACAGCGGTGGCTACAAAGTCAAACAATCCTGCAGGTAAATTTTGGCTGACAGCACAGATATCGGAGTGATCAGTAGTGGATGGGTTAATGTACAACTTCAGAAGATTGATATGAAATGTCTGAGTTCTGTTACCCAAATCGATGGTGTAGTCAATGTTGCTCTTTTGCTTTATGACACTGAATGGACCCTTCCATTGAAGAAGAAGTTTGTTGTTATCGGCAGGGAGCAGGAGGAGGACCTTGTCTCCTTCTTTGAGTCGGCGGGGTTTGGACTGTCTGTCATAATACTTGCGATATCTCTCTGTAGACTTCTTCAACTCTTCCTGAGCTAAGTGGCATGTATCTTCATGTCAGTGGAGTTACGTGCGTGACATCACTCCCTCTAGTTCTTTTATATAACTCTATGAATTCTATGCTCAGACATCAAGTAAACTGAGGGCACTCTTTAATGTCACTCGTCACTGGTCATAATTTTTCAAATAGAGAGGTTGCATGACCCCGGGAAAAGTTCGTTTCACAACCATGTTGGGTACAGCCATGTACAAACTCAATGGCTGGCGCGTCGTCTGCTGAATGATTTCCAGTGCCTGTTTGTGCATGAAGCATTACCGTAATTTTCAGCCCAAAAGCCGCTCGGCCCATTAGCCGCTGCGCCCAAGAATTTACAAAGCAAGATTCAGTTGTCGGCACATAAGCCGCTACACCCCATAAGCCGCAGTATTTTTTCAGAAAAAGACCGAAAATAAAGGCCATTGGGCACGTTTATTTTCAGGTGAACAATAGCGTGACCGCATTTACTGTAGTCAACACAGAAACAGTGGCCAAATTCAGATCTGTATTTTCCATTAAATACTTTTGAGCTTATCTGTATGTCATTTACAAGCAATTTACAAGCCCAGCCAGCGTGCGTACCTTACGTTGCGGTCTTCCGATCGTGCACGTTGCAGCGACCATCATAAGCAAGAATTTACAGCAGCGTAACGTTTCCAGAAGTTTCCTCCGCTACCGGCAGAGGGCGCGCTACATTTTTATAGCGCCCTCCAGTGGCAGCTTACGGTAAAGACTGCGGCAAAGACCGGTAAAGTTCGTCGATGAATGCAAAACGGTCGATAACATCCGACATTTCGCAACTTCCTGTTTACATGCACGAAGTGTATTGACGCACTGGTTTACAATTGCATAATCAGCAATGCACAGGTCGGCGTGCGGATACCAATTTATCTGATTGAACGCCGATGTGTTTTCAGCAGCGCTAAGGTCGATCGGCTTAATAATGTGTTTTGATTGGAATTGGATATCAACATTTGTCATAGCTGAACTAAAAAGGCTTTTATGTTTTCTGGTTAGTTGTTTTTGTCACATTGCCATTTTCATCGTCGTCTTGAATTTTTTTGTGCGAGTGCAGTAATTTTCGACTTACATTACTGACACGTTGGCCCATAAGCCGCCCGGCCCATAAGCCGCGTGGAACTTTTTGCGGGCGAAAAACAACCAGCAAGCCGCGGCTTATAGGCCGAAAATTACGGGGGTCTTGGGTGATGTCACGTGTAACCTCTCTATACAGACCCTTGCTTGGACTTTTTTTGTTGATAAACAAAGCTGGTTGGCATGAACGACCAAATGTAGCAAAAGAGTCACATCTTGTTGACAGACGTCACAAGTTTCAACATAACAACATAACAGTTAGAATTTGTGAGGCGCTATTCCATCAAGATCATAGCACACATGAAAGAGATTAATATGGATAAATGTGAGAAATTTTCGAAATAAAGATAAACTAACCAATTCCCTACCAACACCAGGAAGATTGTTCCAAAACATTGGCCCAGCTACACTGAAAGCTTTTTCACCCAGAACTTTGTTTGTGCGGAGAACATTCAAGCAAGGTACGTGGAGGAGTGTAATGTGACAGTAAAGAGGAAAGATAACTAGGAGTAGTATTGTTCAAGCATTTAAAAACAAAAAGAGCAAGTTTAAATTTAATCCGTTCTCTAATCGGTAGCCAATGAAGTTCCCTGAGTGATGGTGTAATATGTTCTCTCATGGGTGTGGAACACACTAAATGAGCTGCACTATTTTGTAATCTTTGAACTCTGTCCAATTCATATGACGTAGCAGCAAATAAAAGAAGATTACCATAATCAATACGACAGAGCGCTAAAGCTCTGACAACATGATGTAGAGTATCCTTGAGTATCCTAGAGTATGACTCTGAACCAAAGGAGAGCAGTATCTGAAACGCCTAAATCATTTCTCATTCTATCAAGTAAAATATCATGATCAATAGTGTCAAAGGCAGCAGAAAAGTCTAACAACACTAGAAAAACAACATAAGACTTATCCGTGATGTACATCATCCTTAACTTTCAAAAGTGCAGTTTCAGTACTGTTGTGTGTCTTATGAATTGACAATGGTTGTTTCAATTGTTTAGCAGCAGCCTTCTCAATGAGTTTAGCGATAAATCTGATATTGGAAACGGGTCTATAACTACTCAAGGCATTGTGGTCTAAGGTAGACTTCTTCAACTCTTCCTGAGCTAAGTGGCATGTATCTTCAACACGAGTTTGCAGATCTAGTACATACTGGTACGTTGTCTTCACATCTGGAGCTTCGATGTTGTCATACCAGAGTTCTTTTAATATAGCCATAGGACCTCTCACGGTTCTTCCATACAAGAGCTCGAACGGCGCAAATCCCAGGCTGGATTGAAGTGTTTCACGATATGCAAATAAAAGTGGGCCTATGTATCTGTCCCAGTCTTTGGGTCTTTCAGCGCAGAGTCGTTTCAACATCTGTTTCAGGCTTCCATTAAACCTTTCAACAAGGCCGTTGCACATGGGATGGTATGGTGTGGGGTGGTCGTTAACTGCTTGATGGAGAGAAGTCTACTTACTTCTTTCATGATTCCAGATGTGATTTGGGCTCTTTGGTCGGTTAAAATCTCTTGAGGGATGCCAACTCGAGTGAACACATCAACTAAGGCTTCTGCAACTCGATGCGTCTCAATGCTCTTGAGAGGTATTGCCTCAGGGTAGCGAGTAGCATAGTCCACGATGGTCAAAACATAGCAGTTGCCTTTGTCTGTAATTGGAGCCATTGGTCCTACAATGTCAACTGCAATGCGTTGAAAAGGAACATCGATTAGTGGCATGTGACCCATTGGCACCCTTGTAACTCTGCCTTTTTGGGTGGTTCTTTGACATATATCACAGGAACGGCAAAATCGTTGTATGTCAGATTGTACTCCTGGCCAGAAGAAGTTTGATAACACCTTATCAGCAGTCCGTTTTGAACCTTGATGGCCTCCCAAAATCAATTCATGCGCCAGTTTCATGACTAGTACTCTTTGAGGTGTTGGTACTACTAACTGAGTGATAGCATTGCCATTGTCTTCTATTGGGCTGTGGAAATGACGATATATTAACCCTTTCTTCTTGAAGAAATGTGACGTATTCTCACCTTTCCCAATTTTGATGTCTCCTGTTTCCACCAATTCTCTCTCTCTCTGTAGTGTGGGGTCTTCTTTCTGTCCCTTTTGGATTTCATCTGCAGTTACCTCTGGTAAGGCACTCGACACCTTCAAAGCGCAAACTGGTTTCTCTCCAGCTACTCTCTGGGCTCTTGTCTGCTCAGCATGGGTATGGAAGTATGTCTCTTCCAGTTTCTTCTTATGTTTAGTTTCGTCTGATACCTTGTCATCCTTAACAGCCCAGTTGGGGTCTGGATCACCTGGATCACAAGCTTGCGGGATATTGCCAACAATAACATCATAAATTGGATTAATCATACAGACTGCATCTACGGACCCAATGAAATATGGCGAGTCAATCTTGACATGAGCAAGGGGTAATTTGCGAACGGTATTATCCACAAACACACAATATTTACTAGCACCGGTCATTTGGTCGTTTGATACAAGCCTCCTGCGAATAAGTACACCAGAACAACCTGAACAATCTCTTAAAACTGATTTACTCCCAACGTTCCCATATACGAAACTGACATACCTCTAACAAAGTCTGGTTTGCATGCAGCACATCTGTTCAAAGAAAAGTTAGATGGTTTGATATCCTGACCAAAAATACCTTCTCTTGCTTCTACAAATTTTTCTCCTAGTTCGGCCATAGCCGTTATATCAATTGGTTTCCTGTCCTTAAGGAACAATGATAAATCAAGACTGCAAGCATTAATAAATTGCTCTCTAAGAAGCAGATCCTTCAGACTCTCGAAGTCCTTTGTAATCTTGGCAAGGTCCGTCCACCTACAGAAGTAATTATCAAGTCTTACCACAAACTGTCTTGGTCCTTCAAACCTTTCAGGCTTAGCAGAGCGCAGTTTCTGTCAAAAACCTTCCTCTGTAAGATGGTACCTTTTAAGTAGGGCAGTCTTAAGACATTCATACTCTGAAGCTTCAGAAACTGACAATCTTGAATACACCTCAAGGGCTTTTCCTTTCAAAAGTGCACTGAGGTTAATGGCCCAGTTATCTTTGTGCCAACTTTGTGCAGTGGCATACCTCTCAAACCTCTGTAGATAAGCATCTAGTTCGTCTTCGTCATCATTAAATGAGGGAAACTTTTCTGAACTGCTTACAGGATCACTGGTATCCAAACAACTAGAATCAAAAGTAGAACAGAAGGTTTGCCTATCAAGGTATACATGCATGTAGGTCTTAAAAAAAACTAAATTTTATATGTTTTAGCCTGCAGAACAATTTTTCACCATTTTTGAGACCCCTTGGTGCCCTCTTGAGTTGTTCGATTGATTTGATATTATATTTGGTTTTAAACTAAGTGCATATGTCTGATCTGAAGTGAGGATAGACCATTTACACCTTTGATGTAAAACATGCCCCCAAAACGCCTTTTTTAAGGATTATTTGACAATGTGGGACACTAGGCCTACTGGCAAATTTCAAAAGTTTTCACAATAATACCTAGTATCCAGTCTATTTGTGTTAAAAAAAAACAGTTGGTTTCTTTATTCCGTCATGTTCAGATTTGAATTTTAATAAGTGTAGTATTTTGCCTATTGTTCAGTACATGTAGGCCTTTGTCTTATGTACAAAAGTAATACAAGGCTGCTGCAGTTCTGCTTGTAGTTAAATTCCAAACATTTTTTTAAATATATGAAAAATGTGAAGTGGATGTTGAATTTATTCATTAATACAACACTTCTGTTAACACTAACTCCAGATTTAATACCTGAAATCTGAAATTATTTAGAAACTCTACCAATTCAATTTCTCTTGTTTGGAAGCTAGGGGCAGAGTTTACTGTTTTTACAGGTTCATATCTCAGAAATGATAAGGAGTAGGAATCTAAAATTTTGTGCGTGTTCATTGCACCCATTGAGGACTGTTTAAAAAAAAATAGCAAAATCTGAGACGGTCACTGACAAACTTATCAGAATTTTAGGTGATTTGGCACGGAATGACCCCCAATATGAGCTATGTTTGACCTCAGATGACGGCAGTGTTTATTTTGTCAGGATTATTTAAGTGTAGGCCCAATCTGAGCAACTTGAAGAAGTTTTAACTTGACCTCGGATGACGTCAGTCTTTTTTGTGTCATGCTTCCCTCATGGTCAGGATTAATATCACCAAGTTGATAGGCCCAATCCAAGCATTATTAACAATGTTTCCTCTAGCTGGCCTTTGACCTCGGATGACCTAACAACTGCAAACTTGCTCTGTGTCGGACCAAGTTAACACACACACACCAAGTTTGAGATGCCTGCAACCTAACCAAAATAGCTGGACAGACAGACAGGCAGACAGACTTATTAGAGCGACATACTGGGGTTTTCGAACAGTAGTTCTATGATCCTTTTTTTATGTTTTCCCCTCTGGAGTTAAGCCCACAGTGTAACGTACATCTTATGATTTCATTTGGCAAACATTTTATGTCTTGATGTGTTCACTTTGTTTGAGCTCGTATTAATATCTTGTCGCATTCTATGTACTTCAAAGTATAAACAATTTGTATGCGAATCACATCTGTCTTTTTTTAAAGGAAGGAAATTCTTAAACATAGTTGAATAATCAAGAATCTATTATCTCAGAAAGTAGTGGAATTAGGTTGCAAAACATTAAATAAGCCATAAAATGTAAAAAAAAACTTTTATTTTATTTATCTATTGCTTTTGAAGGCGGGAAAGATTCCTTGGATTTTATAAAGGCTTGCTTCCAAATCTACTGCGAGTGGTTCCAGCTTGCTGCATCACTTTTGTTGTATATGAGAAAGTAACATCGGTCCTGGTTCCATGAAGAGTTATATTGTATGTGTGAAGAAACAACAAGACAAAAAGGTATCAATTGTTAGAAGAAGTATTTTTCTGAAGGATTGTCAAATAGATTTGAGAAAAACTGTTGCCTAATGCAAAAAAAAGTGATTGAAATCTTGCTTTCTGCAATTCTTTTAAAAGTGATTTGAAGGCTATTAATTTTAGTAAGAATGTTTTTGAAATTGTGAACAAATTTTAAATTTCGAGACAGCTGTGATTTGATGTAAAATCTGGCCATGCAACAAGTTGCCATTAATGGCTATTATGTGCCTTTTTTATCACACTAATAGTAATAAGAAATAACCTGGTATCTAACAATATTTGGCCATTTGTTTGAGTGTCCTGTGCTGATAAGTATGTAGCGTATTGAACAAGTATAAGAACCATATCTTACCCATTTACTCCTATTATTATTTTTATTGTTAATCTTATGAATGTTGTCTGCCGTGGTGATGACATTCAGGTGGGGAGGGAATAACTCACTTTTATACCAAATCAAACACTCATTAGCTATTTCAACATATTAGTCAGAACATGTATTGTTTCTATTTTTTTTTATTTTTTATTATTCTTTCTTTCCCATTGACACATGAATTTTTGGGGTAGCAAAATTTGTCCTTTTTAGCATCAGAAAGAGACAAATCAACAAATGTTTTACTTGTTTTATTTAGTTTACTGTTCCTCTCCTTTACTTATAATGTTACTTTTTTGACCCTCTTGACCCACTATCCCATTTTTTGACCCTCCTTGTGTAAAATCAATCAAGCATGAACTTTTTCACTGTTTGTCTATCTGTGCTCAATGGTAGTAGGATTAACACCATTTTCTTTTTGTACAGCTTTTTGTTTCTTTCAAAATTAGGTATCTCTCGTTGTAGGTTAATTATGGAGTTTCAGGTGGTAGGAGTTTCTCATAAAGGTTATGGAATAATAAACATAAGTAAAGCAATCATTGTCTCCATATGTCTTTTTTTGTTTGTTTTTGTTTTAGGTGTTTTTAGGATTTGTACAGGTTAATGGTAGTTAAACCTTCAGAGAGAAGTGGAAATAAAGTTAACTTGAGAAGTAAGTTTTTTGAAAGCATATAAGCAGAAAACCAAAAATCATCAGAAATAGTTCTGCACATAATAATTGCAGCTTTTTTCCAGAAGTGACAGTGTCGCATCATTCTCAACACTGGCTTTACGACCATCAGCCTTGTTTAACTCAGTGCAATGGCTTATGAGCCATTTTGTTTGTGACAGAGGCATTGAAGGCCATGACTCAACCAGCAGAAATTTGTAATCCACCGAAGAAGTTCCACTCATTTACTTGAAATTCAATCTTTTTCATACTAAAGAGGTGAGTTTACAGAAGTACTTTTTCCTTAAAGAAAAGTGCATTGCATAATTTTGGAGAAACTGATTTTACATTCTGTTTGATATAATAGTGTCACAATTGTATTTATAAATAAGTTTAAACTAATATTTTGTGTTCTTGTTTCATGACTTAAGTGAAAACCAAGCACATGTAAGTTTTTGGTTGGTTCTTTAAATTTCTTGAGATGGCCTAAATGATTGTCAGTATCACGTCTACCGTAGAAGTAGTTGACACTTAGACTTAGAGGTAAACACTTACTTCTAAGTGTCTACCCAATAGCCAACCTATCAACAATCAACTTATTTATTTGTATACAATTTTTTATTTATTCATTTATTAGGTGTTCGGCCAGCAGCCGAACAACTCTTGTTTTAGTTTGGTTTGTTTGCGTTTTTTAACTTCTCCTTCTATTTCTGGTTAACTCTTCTCTGCACAGGAAGTCGTACTTATCATTCTTGAAACTTCACATATATAAAGACCTTATCGTGTAGATGTATCGAAAAGATGTAAGTCATGATGACATCAGAACTTGAATAAAGTTGAATATTTCAGAAAACCTTAATTTGTTTATTATCAGAAAGGTTCAAACCAAACGTTGAAGCGAAAAACTGATAAAATGCCTTAATTCCAGCTCTGCAGTCAATATGAAATGGAATGTGGACATGGTTTCAAAGCATATGAAATTAATTACTTATTAAGCTAAAAGCTGCCAAGAATTTACAGCAGCTAAAACTGGACGTTTCTGTGCTATTGTCAAAATTGTTATGGTTACAAATGTTGTTTCTTGAATTCTGTTAGTTACTGGCTATTTCTTTAATCATTCCCACGACTGGCGGAATTCATGAGGGGGAGGTGGGTTCCGTTACAATACCTCGGGTCAGTATGGGTAGAGAGGGCGCTATTGCGTGAGAGAATTCTTGGCACTTTATTGTGCCACAATAGGGAAATACCCACTAGTAGTTTGTCTACCAGATAAGTATCAGTTCATAGACCCCTACCACACTACTGTGGAGGGAATTTGTTTTGAATGCTCATAATTATGCGATTGCGTATAAAGCCTTGAAAATTCTACCTTTAAGCAGACATCATAAAACATGATGATACATGTCACCGTCATGTGATCTATATTTTTGGATGCAACATATCCCAGCTTGAATACACGCTTAATCACCCATGTAAAACTAACAATTTTGTGGTAATGTAACGTAACAACATGATGACGTCACTCCACACTTTATGCATTTATGACCCTCCAAGTTGCAAGAAGAATTTTGATTGTGGCGTGTTTTCTTTTTAAGATATGTAATAACCGGTCGGAATTTGATGATGTCATTATGATGTCATTTCATTTTTTCCTGTAAACGCCGTTGTCTGACAAAATACCAAGTTTCAACTTATTCAAACATGTAGTTCGGTAGATACACAACTTCAAACAATAACCTTTAACATACCACGTGACCATGATGATGTCATGAATTACAACCTCACATGTCATGTCGTATGGTTTTGTACGCTTATTTGTAGTTCTTATATATAACTATAGAGCTAGAGGGTGTACAAAACCATGCGACACGGACCGACAAGGAGCATTTTTTACCATTGAGAAAATGGCGCGGACCATTCATTTACACTGGTCACTCATCAGTTTACACAGCAAACATTTTCTAAGTGGACATTCGTACGCAATTATTGACCTATAGGGATTTCCGCCCATGGTGGGTCAGTGGAGTTCCGTGCGTGACATCACTCCCTCTTGTTCTTTTATATAACTATGAATTCTATGCTCAGACATCAAGTAAACTGAGGGCACTCTTTAATGTGGTGACGTCACTGGTCATAATTTTTCAAATAGAGAGGTTGCATGACCCCGGGAAAAGTTCGTTTCACAACCATGTTGGGTACAGCCATGTACAAACTCAATGGCTGGCGTGTCGTCTGCTGAATGATTTCCAGTGCCTGTTTGTGCACGAAGCATTAGGTCTTGGGTGATGGCACGTGTAACCTCTCTATACAGACCCTTGCTTGGACTTTTTTTGTTGATAAACAAAGCTGGTTGGCATGGACGACCAAATGTAGCAAAAGAGTCACGTCTTGTTGACAGACGTCACAAGTTTCAACATAACAACATAACAATTAGAATTTGTAAGGCGCTATTCCATCAAGATCATAGCACACATGAAAGAGATTAATATGGATAAATGTGAGAAATTTTCGAAATAAAGATAAACTAACCAATTCCCTACCAACACCAGGAAGATTGTTCCAAACTTGCTCTGACAACATGATGTAGAGTATCCTTGAGTATCCTAGAGTATGACTCTGAACCAAAGAAGAGCAGTATCTGAAACGCCTAAATCATTTCTCATTTACGGAGCCCCTAAGGGGACATACTTTTTTTTTTCTCGTTCACTCGAAATAATATTTTGTTCCCTCTTGCACGTGACGTCCCTCGTGTACCTGTATTGTCATTCGTGTGTGAAGACTACTGGACGGATCATTGCAGTGACTGCAGGTATTACATTGTTTTCTTATTGTTTGGTAGGGAATTCGTTTGGTAGGCCTATGGCATTTTTTTTCGATTTAGAGAGCTCAAATGATTGACAAAAACGAATTATTTATGATTGTGAAATAATTTTCTTATGGGTATTGTCAATTAATTAAAATAGTTAAACTTTCCGCCTTCGTGGCCCGTCTTCATGACCTTGAAATGTTACACATGCAGTTTCATAATTTACTTTAGCCTATTATTAAGAACACTATCGTTATTGGGTACAAATATTGCGACACAAAATACTCTTAGGATGTGTGGGCCGACCGGAGTCTAACCACTACTTATAGGGGGCTGTTTGGGATTATTTCGATGTTTGTGCCTTTGGGAAATATGGTGGGGGGGGGGGCAAAGACAGTAACTTGTTGGCAATGTATATCTCCTCCATGTATCAAATGTTTTGATGTAAAAAACTCATTTTTTTTCCCCCTGTTTTTGCTCCGGAAGGGCGCCATCAACCATCAGTGCATACATTTAGTGTGTACATGCACTATACTTGTAGATTTGTTTGTCATTTTTAGGAAACAAGTTGGCATACTTCACAAAAATGCTTTGAAGGTAACATTAATGGTTTCCTGACATTAACGTTTTTTTATTTTATGCACTGTTCAACATGTGTCTGATATGGTTGTTACTTGATGAATAGTGACTGGTGTTCATTTTACTCTTGCCTGCAGGTACTCAGTGTGGTTACATGTAGGCTACATGTCATTAATCTACTTTTAAGATAAGCTGGATAGAATTCAATTCGTAAGTATTTCATAGTTGTATTGCAATTTTATATGAAATGTTTATAAAGTAGTTACCTGAAGAATATTTCTGTTTGAAAATGCTTTCACATAATTGTGGACAAGACCTCGAAAAATATATTTCAAAAAGGTAAATATCACTTGATTGCTACAGTTCACGCGAATGCAACTGAAACCGTTGTTATCTAGAGCATGTAAACACTGAAGTTGAGAAAATTTCTAAAGATTTCTTGTTCTCAGAAAGCCTACTTTGAACAATGAATTAGATGATTGCAATGTCAAAAGGTACTTCTTCAGAAACAGGACAAGAAATTCTCTCATGTACAAATAATTTCCATTAAAGCGTTTTGTAAACATTCCAGTCCGTTCTAGAGGGCAACTGCTGTTGTTTTTTTATCAAACTTCTTTTATTCTTTTATTCCATTAGAGTCTGCGCCGTAGGTGTACCCATGATGGATCAGGATGAAATGGATGCGCCAATTAAAGTTTATTTTGCTATGGGATTAACTTACAAGGACATAATCAACGTAATGGCTATTGAGCACGGTGTTGTAATATCACTACGTCATTTGAAAAGAATGTTGAGACAAATGGGTCTATTCAGAAGGAAAAATTATAGCAACATTGGAGACGTAATAAATTTTGTTCAGTCACAGATAGCAAATTTGGGGCAACTACATGGTTACAGATGGATGTACGAAAAATGCCTAGCACATAACCTACACTGCAAAAAGGAGGACATCCGCGTAATCCTTAGTATTTTGGATTCGGAGGGAACTGCTCAAAGACGGAAACGGAGGTTGCTGCGTCGATCTTACTCATCGAAGGGCCCCGACTACGTTTGGCACATTGATGGCTATGACAAGTTAAGCCGATATGGCATCTGCATCAGTGGCTGTGTAGATGGCTTTTCTCGACGAGTTATGTGGCTGAATGCATATTACACGAACTCAGACCCAAAGATAATCGGGGGATACTACCTAGAAGCGGTAGAATCACTTGGTGGATGTCCATGGCTCGTTCGCTGCGATGCAGGAACTGAAATTATATATGTCCCTGACATTCAGAGGTTTTTACGGCTAGACAACGATAACGCCATGGTAGGTTACAACAGCTACATGGAAAGGAAGAATTACTGCCAATCAACGTATAGAGTATTGGTGGTCCTTTCTTAGAAGAGAGTGCACAGATTACTGGATTCGTCTGTCCAGGCGCCTTCTTGACCAAGGCGATTTCAGCGGCACATTTTTGGATGTGAACTTAATGCAATTCTGCTTTATGCATGTCATTCAGGTAGGTATAAATTGACATGATTCCACTAAGGCTTAATTCCACTAACTACTACTGTTCTCACTTGAACAGGAGGAGTGGACATGTAAGCCCACTTTTCACCCTCAATGAAGTTAAATGTAGTGTGGATATGAAGTGCATACAGTACTTTAGACATTGTGAAAAACACACAATCCTTACTAACGCAGTAAATACATTAAACTCCAAAGTGATTAAAAACATTGTGTGCACGAGTCAATGTATAATATTTTTAATGATTTAGAGTGAATGACACGTCCCCACCTCCATGCCCCAACGTTGCCTTTATCTAAAGCTGCCTACAACCAGCATAACACGTTTCTTTTCTTTCCCCATTTCAGGATGATTTGGATAGCATAATGGAAGTATGGAACAGGTACTTGATACGCCCTTCGAGGAATGCCAATTCCCCAAGTGGTCGTCCTGACGTCTTGTACCACATGCCTGAATTATATGGCACTATCAGCTACCTGTACGAAGTACCTTCACACCAGACTGCCGTTTGTAAAGAGGAGTGCTCATTTAGGGGTCCGGTTCCTTGTGACAGAGATGTATATGATTTGTCCTGCACGGTGATGAAAGAAAACCGATATCAATATCCAAACGATTCCGATTCTGCTGTATTTTTGTATTTGGAACTAAGACGAACAATCAGTGCCGCAATTGTGTGAATCAGAGTGACAGAGTAACAAAAATAGGAATACTTAATCATTGCAATGTAGGGTTATTATTTGGCGAGCTGAAATAGCAGGTTTTTTTCCAGCATTTGCAATGTGTTTGTATTTGAAACAACTGACAGCTATTGAGTATGTTGTTGTATATAAAGCTATTGTTATAACATTTAGATATAGTCTCTCAATTATTATTGTTGTTGTTGTTGTTGTTGTTGTTTTTTTTTAGATACCTCATCCACCGGTCATTTCGAGATGTCTCAAAACTTTAACAAACAATTTTTTCGTGTGTCACTTATTTATAATTACTGATATCGCTGAGTATTTCAATAAACATCCAAATGTTCCAAATATGTTTAAAACATTGAGATATTTTTCAAAATATGTTTGAAGTCATTGATGCTGTCAACAAATTGTACTTTTGCTCGCAATTGTGTGGGTGTTACAAGTAAGGTGTAATAATATAACTTATAGATATAGATGAGTGCAATGTCCAAGAAAATGATTACGAGGTGAAATGGAACAGTCAGTCCAGACTTAGATTATAATTACATTTCGGGACATTGTTTCAGTTACATGAATTCAATTGGGTTTTTTAAACAATGATTTCCCCCAACAGTTCTTAGTTTCAGAAAAAAATACGACTTGCCATACTGGACCTACAATCCGTGATAACATACCTTGGGACACCCCGTACGCCTGTCCCCTTCCTACAAAAATTCTGGGATCCGCCGACAGTTGAACCATGTTAAGGAGGTTGTTTTGAACATACTTTATCAGTGAAAAACATCACTTATGCTTTTATTTCTTTGTAGTAAAACTTTATGTATTTTATTTTTGTGCATAATCACGCATGAAAATTCCAAACAATCTGGGACAATTCCTTGGGCACCCCTACTATTCTAAGCTTGTTTTATCAGTAGTGTAAATGAAAACACAGATAACCCCTACATTTATTTTAAACGGTCATTTTTTGTCAATGGGGTGATTATTTTTTATCCCAGTCCCAGATAAAAAAACGTTTGTAACTGTCTGTAACTTTTATTTTTGACACTTCAACTGTAATGCTACGTTGTATTCGCATCTTATAAGGCATGTGCACGAAAATTACAAAAGTGGGTGTCAAAACCAAATCACGTAATTTGCCGAGGTTGACCTGCAGAATCTCATCTTTCATAACAATTTGTTGGTGTGACTCCAGCCATAAAATATCCTGTGTGCTGCATAGTAGTGAGCCGCATTGAAAGATGTTAGTTGGACAACTTAGAAGAAATAAACATTCACAATAATTTAAATCAAGTTTAAGATGAACTGAATGTTTTAATCCCGCAAATTGATACTACACCATTAGGAGAGTTGTGCAAAAACAGGGTTTGAATTATTGTTGTTTTTAAAGGTTTTTTTATAGCCTATTTGCCTACATTGCATCACCTGTCAACAATACTGTTCAAGACGTAGTCAAATCTGTTTGCACAAATGAAGTGAACGCTCCGGTTCTAAACCTGTTTTTGCAAACATCAGTGATTATGCCTTTCATCAATGAACTAAATTCTCTTCCACGAATGAATGCTTGCAGCCAATCTTCAAAACCTACATGACCCCCAAAATGTAGAAACTTGTCAAACATAATATTACATAAACAGTTGTGATCAACATAAAGTAAAAGAAGCAACAAAAGTACAGTGTCTCAAGGCTATCTTTTGCTATCGCTTTGTAATCTTTTCCTACTGAAATCTTATTTTGAGATGAAACAAAAATTGACTAGAATGTCATTTGAACCTGCGACCTCCGGATTAACGGAGGTAGAGCGCTGGCTCATGGATTCGGAGGTCACAGGTTCAAATCACGTTCTGGTAATTTTTGGGGGGGTTCACCCAAGTATAGAATCAACGTTTGCCCAATCCAATCCCCTTGACCTTTATTACTTGATACTTCTAATATAGAACTGTGTCCTATGATATTCAGTGTTTACGAATGACCTTATCAACATTCTTGTAAAGGTAAGCTAAACATATCACACTGATGTTTACATATATCTCTAAAAATGTTAAGTTTCACACAGATAAACCTTTACAAGGAACAGTAGGCCTAGGAAATGGTAAGATAGTGTTTACCAAGTACTTTAAAGGGTAACTGTAAATTTACAGTTACCCTTTAAGTACTTGGTAAACACCATGGTAGAATATTGTATTTTGAAGTATTTGAAGTATTATGTATATAATTAACACTTCAAAATACAATATTCTACCAAGTTAGTTTTGAAACATATAACAATTACCAAACTTTTTTTGTGCCAACCGAACAAAATGACACTGAATGAGTGTACAAAACTACCAGTTTGCATTCAACAAAATTATCTCTTTGCGCAATACTTGCCCGAATATTTCAACCATTTCAATCTTTCTTGGTAAAAAAACCGTGATAAACTTTCAAACAAAAGCCTCAAGAAAACTTTTAAAAGATTAGGCAACATGTCAACTTTTAAAAACAAAGCAAATTTGGCTTCATACATGACAAAAACTGCCTCAAACAGTGTTCAATCTGAAGAAGATCAAAAACAACGAAAAATCAAATCGTTGAAAATGCTCTTTGGTTGAATGTTTACTAAGAAACAGGGTAACATGAAGTTACTGGTTCATTCTAAAGTAGATCGGAGAGAAAAAAATCAAATCCCTCATAATGCTGTTTGGTTCAATATTTACCAGTAACATATATGTCGTGAACGTCCTGGTTAGTTCTGACGAAGATCGGAAACAACGAATTGCTGAAAATGCTCTTTGGTTGAATATTTACTAAGAAACTGGTTCATTCTAGTGTAGCTCGGAGAGAAAAAAAAATCAAATCCCTCAAAATGCTGTTTGGTTGAATAGTTACAGTCCTGTTGTAAAACATCCTATTTAGATCTGAAGAAGAGCAGAAACAACGAAGAATCAAATCGCTAAAAATGCTCTTTGGTTGAAAATTTACTAAGAAACGGGGTTACATGAAGTTACTGGTTCATTCTAAAGTACATTGGAGACAAAAAGAATAAAATCCCTGAAAATGCTGTTTGGTTGAATAACATATGTCGTGAACGTCCTGGTTTAGATCTGACGAAGATCGGAATTAACGAAGAATCAAATTTCTGAAAATGCTCTTTGGTTGAATATTTACTTAGAAACTGGTTCATTCTAAAGTAGATCGGAGAGAAGAAAAATCAGATCCCTGAATATGCTGTTTGATTGAATATTTACCAGAAACATGTCGTCAACATCCTAGTTAGATCTGAAAAAGATCGGAAACAACGAAGAATAAAGATGCTGAAAATGCTCTTTGGTTAATTATTTACTATGAAACTGGTTCATTCTAGTGTGGATCGGAGGGAAAAAATCAAATCCCTCAAAATGCTGTTTGATGATTTAATACTTACCAGAAACATATGTCGTGAACGTCCTGGTGAAACCTGAAGAAGGTTGGAAGCAATGAAAAATCGAATCGCTGAAACAGCTCTTTGGTTGAAATACTTACTAAGAAAACTGGGTTACATGAAGTTACTGGTTCAATCTGAAGAAGATCGGAAACAACGCGAAATCAAATCGCTGAAAATGCTCTTTGGTTGAATGATTACTAAGAAACTGGGTACATAAGGTTACTGGTTCATTCTAAAGTAGATCGAAGAGAAAAAAAAAAACAATCCCTCAAAATGCTCTTTGGTTGAATATTTACTACGAAACTGGGTTACATGAAGTTACTGGTTCATTCTGAAGTAAATCGGAGAGAAGAAAAAATCAAATCCCTGAAAATACTGATTGATTGAATATTTACCAGTAACATATATCTCGTGAACGTCCTGAGTAGATCTGACGAAGATCGGAAACAACGAAGAATCAAATTTCTGAAAATGCTCTTTGGTTGAATATTGATGTCGTCAACGTCTTGATTAGAGATCTGAAAGAAGATCAGTATTACAAAGAAAAATCAAATCCCTCAAAATCCCTGGTTCATTCTTAAGTAGATTAGAGACAAAAATAATCAAATCCTTCAAAAATGCTGTTTGGTTGAATATTTACCAGAAACGTATGTCGTCAACGTCCTGGTTAGATCAGAGACTCAAAATGCTGTTTGGATAAATATTTACCAGAATTGTAAATGTCGTGAAGGTCCTAGTGTTCAATCTGAAGAAGATCAGAAACAACGAAAAATCAAATCGTTGAAAATGCTCTTTGGTTGAATGTTTACTAAGAAACTGGGTAACATGAAGTTACTGGTTCATTCTAAAGTAGATCGGAGAGAAAAAAAAAAATCAAATCCCTCATAATGCTGTTTGGTTCAATATTTACCAGTAACATATATGTCGTGAACGTCCTGGTTAGTTCTGACGAAGATCGGAAACAACGAATTGCTGAAAATGCTCTTTGGTTGAATATTTACTAAGAAACTGGTTTATTCTTTTGTAGCTCGGAGAGAAAAAAAATCAAATCCCTCACAATATGCTGTTTGGTTGAATATTTACAGTCCTGTTGTAAAACATCCTATTTAGATCTGAAGAAGAGCAGAAACAACGAAGAATCAAATCGCTAAAAATGCTCTTTGGTTGAAAATTTACTAAGAAACGGGGTTACATGAAGTTACTGGTTCATTCTAAAGTAGATCGGAGACAAAAAGAATAAAATCCCTGAAAATGCTGTTTGGTTGAATAACATATGTCGTGAACGTCCTGGTTTAGATCTGACGAAGATCGGAATTAACGAAGAATCAAATTTCTGAAAATGCTCTTTGGTTGAATATTTACTTAGAAACTGGTTCATTCTAAAGTAGATCGGAGAGAAGAAAAATCAGATCCCTGAATATGCTGTTTGATTGAATATTTAACAGAAACATGTCGTCAACATCCTAGTTAGATCTGAAAAAGATCGGAAACAACGAAGAATAAAGATGCTGAAAATGCTCTTTGGTTGAATATTTACTATGAAACTGGTTCATTCTAGCGTGGATCGGAGGGAAAAAATCAAATCCCTCAAAATGCTGTTTGATGATTGAATACTTACCAGAAACATATGTCGTGAACGTCCTGGTTCAATCTGAAGAAGATCGGAAACAACGCAAAATCAAATCGCTGAAAATGCTCTTTGGTTGAATGATTACTAAGAAACTGGGTACATAAGGTAACTGGTTCATTCTAAAGTAGATCGGAGAGTAAAAAAATCAATCCCTCAAAATGCTGTTTGGTTTGAATATTTACTACGAAACTGGGTTACATGAAGTTACTGGTTCATTCTGAAGTAAATCGGAGAGAAGAAAAAATCAAATCCCTGGAAAATACTGATTGATTGAATATTTACCAGTAACATATATCTCGTGAACGTCCTGAGTAGATCTGACGAAGATCGGAAACAACGAAGAATCAAATTTCTGAAAATGCTCTTTGGTTGAATATTGATGTCGTCAACGTCTTGATTAGAGATCTGAAAGAAGATCGATAACAAAGAAAAATCAAATCCCTCAAAATCCCTGGTTCATTCTTAAGTAGATTAAAGACAAAAATAATCAAATCCTTCAAAAATGCTGTTTGGTTGAATATTTACCAGAAACATATGTCGTCAACGTCCTGGTTAGATCGGAGACTCAAAATGCTGTTTGGATAAATATTTACCAGAATTGTAAATGTCGTGAAGGTCCTAGTGTTCAATCTGAAGAAGATCAGAAACAACGAAAAATCAAATCGTTGAAAATGCTCTTTGGTTGAATGTTTACTAAGAAACTGGGTTACATGAAGAAACTGGTTCATTCTAAAGTAGATCGGAGAGAAGAAAAATCAGATCTCTGAATATGCTGTTTGATTGAATATTTACCAGAAACATGTCGTCAACATCCTAGTTAGATCTGAAAAAGATCGGAAACAACGAAGAATAAAGATGTTGAAAAGGCTCTTTGGTTGAATATTTACTATGAAACTGGTTCATTCTGGTGTAGATCGGAGAGAAAAATCAATTCCCTCAAAATGCTGTTTGATGATTGAATACTTACCAGAAACATATGTCGTGAACGTCCTGGTGAAACCTGAAGAAGGTTGGAAGCAATGAAAAATCAAATCGCTGAAACAGCTCTTTGGTTTGAAATACTTACGAAGAAAACTGGGTAACATGAAGTTACTGGTTCATTCTAAAGTAGATCGGAGAGAAAAAAAAAATCAAATCCCTCATAATGCTGTTTGGTTCAATATTTACCAGTAACATATATGTCGTGAACGTCCTGGTTAGTTCTGACGAAGATCGGAAACAACGAATTGCTGAAAATGCTCTTTGGTTGAATATTTACTAAGAAACTGGTTTATTCTTTGTAGCTCGGAGAGAAAAAAAATCAAATCCCTCAATATGCTGTTTGGTTGAATATTTACAGTCCTGTTGTAAAACATTCTATTTAGATCTGAAGAAGATCAGAAACAACGAAGAATCAAATCGCTAAAAATGCTCTTTGGTTGAAAATTTACTAAGAAACGGGGTTACATGAAGTTACTGGTTCATTCTAAAGTAGATCGGAGACAAAAAGAATAAAATCCCTGAAAATGCTGTTTGGTTGAATAACATATGTCGTGAACGTCCTGGTTTAGATCTGACGAAGATCGGAATTAACGAAGAATCAAATTTCTGAAAATGCTCTTTGGTTGAATATTTACTTAGAAACTGGTTCATTCTAAAGTAGATCGGAGAGAAGAAAAATCAGATCCCTGAATATGCTGTTTGATTGAATATTTACCAGAAACATGTCGTCAACATCCTAGTTAGATCTGAAAAAGATCGGAAACAACGAAGAATAAAGATGCTGAAAATGCTCTTTGGTTAAATATTTACTATGAAACTGGTTCATTCTAGTGTGGATCGGAGGGAAAAAATCAAATCCCTCAAAATGCTGTTTGATGATTTAATACTTACCAGAAACATATGTCGTGAACGTCCTGGTGAAACCTGAAGAAGGTTGGAAGCAATGAAAAATCAAATCGCTGAAACAGCTCTTTGGTTGAAATACTTACTAAGAAAACTGGGTTACATGAAGTTACTGGTTCAATCTGAAGAAGATCGGAAACAACGCGAAATCAAATCGCTGAAAATGCTCTTTGGTTGAATGATTACTAAGAAACTGGGTACATAAGGTTACTGGTTCATTCTAAAGTAGATCGGAGAGAAAAAAAAACAATCCCTCAAAATGCTGTTTGGTTTGAATATTTACTACGAAACTGGGTTACATGAAGTTACTGGTTCATTCTGAAGTAAATCGGAGAGAAGAAAAAATCAAATCCCTGGAAAATACTGATTGATTGAATATTTACCAGTAACATATATCTCGTGAACGTCCTGATTAGATCTGACGAAGATCGGAAACAACGAAGAATCAAATTTCTGAAAATGCTCTTTGGTTGAATATTGATGTCGTCAACGTCTTGATTAGAGATCTGAAAGAAGATCAGTATTACAAAGGAAAATCAAATCCCTCAAAATCCCTGGTTCATTCTTAAGTAGATTAGAGACAAAAATAATCACATCCTTCAAAAATGCTGTTTGGTTGAATATTTACCAGAAACATATGTCGTCAACGTCCTGGTTAGATCGGAGACTCAAAATGCTGTTTGGATAAATATTTACCAGAATTGTAAATGTCGTGAAGGTCCTAGTGTTCAATCTGAAGAAGATCAGAATCAACGAAAAATCAAATCGTTGAAAATGCTCTTTTTTTGAATGTTTACTAAGAAACTGGGTAACATGAATTTACTGGTTCATTCTAAAGTAGATCGGAGAGAAAAAAAAATCAAATCCCTCATAATGCTGTTTGGTTCAATATTTACCAGTAACATGTCGTGAACGTCCTGGTTAGTTTTGACGAAGATCGGAAACAACGAATTGCTGAAAATGCTCTTTGGTTGAATATTTACTAAGAAACTGGTTTATTCTTTTGTAGCTCGGAGAGAAAAAAAATCAAATCCCTCAATATGCTGTTTGGTTGATTATTTACAGTCCTGTTGTAAAACATTCTATTTAGATCTGAAGAAGATCAGAAACAACGAAGAATCAAATCGCTAAAAATGCTCTTTGGTTGAAAATTTACTAAGAAACGAGGTTACATGAAGTTACTGGTTCATTCTAAAGCAGATCGGAGACAAAAAGAATAAAATCCCTGAAAATGCTGTTTGGTTGAATAACATATGTCGTGAACGTCCTGGTTTAGATCTGACGAAGATCGGAATTAACGAAGAATCAAATTTCTGAAAATGCTCTTTGGTTGAATATTTACTTAGAAACTGGTTCATTCTAAAGTAGATCGGAGAGAAGAAAAATCAGATCCCTGAATATGCTGTTTGATTGAATATTTAACAGAAACATGTCGTCAACATCCTAGTTAGATCTGAAAAAGATCGGAAACAACGAAGAATAAAGATGCTGAAAATGCTCTTTGGTTGAATATTTACTATGAAACTGGTTCATTCTAGCGTGGATCGGAGGGAAAAAATCAAGTCCCTCAAAATGCTGTTTGATGATTGAATACTTACCAGAAACATATGTCGTGAACGTCCTGGTTCAATCTGAAGAAGATCGGAAACAACGCAAAATCAAATCGCTGAAAATGCTCTTTGGTTGAATGATTACTAAGAAACTGGGTACATAAGGTAACTGGTTCATTCTAAAGTAGATCGGAGAGTAAAAAAATCAATCCCTCAAAATGCTGTTTGGTTTGAATATTTACTACGAAACTGGGTTACATGAAGTTACTGGTTCATTCTGAAGTAAATCGGAGAGAAGAAAAAATCAAATCCCTGGAAAATACTGATTGATTGAATATTTACCAGTAACATATATCTCGTGAACGTCCTGAGTAGATCTGACGAAGATCGGAAACAACGAAGAATCAAATTTCTGAAAATGCTCTTTGGTTGAATATTGATGTCGTCAACGTCTTGATTAGAGATCTGAAGAAGATCAGTATTACAAAGAAAAATCAAATCCCTCAAAATCCCTGGTTCATTCTTAAGTAGATTAGAGACAAAAATAATCAAATCCTTCAAAAATGCTGTTTGGTTGAATATTTACCAGAAACATATGTCGTCAACGTCCTGGTTAGATCGGAGACTCAAAATGCTGTTTGGATAAATATTTACCAGAATTGTAAATGTCGTGAAGGTCCTAGTGTTCAATCTGAAGAAGATCAGAAACAACGAAAAATCAAATCGTTGAAAATGCTCTTTGGTTGAATGTTTACTAAGAAACTGGGTAACATGAAGTTACTGGTTCATTCTAAAGTAGATCGGAGAGAAAAAAAAAATCAAATCCCTCATAATGCTGTTTGGTTCAATATTTACCAGTAACATATATGTCGTGAACGTCCTGGTTAGTTCTGACGAAGATCGGAAACAACGAATTGCTGAAAATGCTCTTTGGTTGAATATTTACTAAGAAACTGGTTTATTCTTTTGTAGCTCGGAGAGAAAAAAAATCAAATCCCTCAATAATGCTGTTTGGTTGAATAGTTACAGTCCTGTTGTAAAACATCCTATTTAGATCTGAAGAAGAGCAGAAACAACGAAGAATCAAATCGCTAAAAATGCTCTTTGGTTGAAAATTTACTAAGAAACGGGGTAACATGAAGTTACTGGTTCATTCTAAAGTAGATCGGAGACAAAAAGAATAAAATCCCTGAAAATGCTGTTTGGTTGAATAACATATGTCGTGAACGTCCTGGTTTAGATCTGACGAAGATCGGAATTAACGAAGAATCAAATTTCTGAAAATGCTCTTTGGTTGAATATTTACTTAGAAACTGGTTCATTCTAAAGTAGATCGGAGAGAAGAAAAATCAGATCCCTGAATATGCTGTTTGATTGAATATTTAACAGAAACATGTCGTCAACATCCTAGTTAGATCTGAAAAAGATCGGAAACAACGAAGAATAAAGATGCTGAAAATGCTCTTTGGTTGAATATTTACTATGAAACTGGTTCATTCTAGCGTGGATCGGAGGGAAAAAATCAAGTCCCTCAAAATGCTGTTTGATGATTGAATACTTACCAGAAACATATGTCGTGAACGTCCTGGTTCAATCTGAAGAAGATCGGAAACAACGCAAAATCAAATCGCTGAAAATGCTCTTTGGTTGAATGATTACTAAGAAACTGGGTACATAAGGTAACTGGTTCATTCTAAAGTAGATCGGAGAGTAAAAAAATCAATCCCTCAAAATGCTGTTTGGTTTGAATATTTACTACGAAACTGGGTTACATGAAGTTACTGGTTCATTCTGAAGTAAATCGGAGAGAAGAAAAAATCAAATCCCTGGAAAATACTGATTGATTGAATATTTACCAGTAACATATATCTCGTGAACGTCCTGAGTAGATCTGACGAAGATCGGAAACAACGAAGAATCAAATTTCTGAAAATGCTCTTTGGTTGAATATTGATGTCGTCAACGTCTTGATTAGAGATCTGAAGAAGATCAGTATTACAAAGAAAAATCAAATCCCTCAAAATCCCTGGTTCATTCTTAAGTAGATTAGAGACAAAAATAATCAAATCCTTCAAAAATGCTGTTTGGTTGAATATTTACCAGAAACATATGTCGTCAACGTCCTGGTTAGATCGGAGACTCAAAATGCTGTTTGGATAAATATTTACCAGAATTGTAAATGTCGTGAAGGTCCTAGTGTTCAATCTGAAGAAGATCAGAAACAACGAAAAATCAAATCGTTGAAAATGCTCTTTGGTTGAATGTTTACTAAGAAACTGGGTAACATGAAGTTACTGGTTCATTCTAAAGTAGATCGGAGAGAAAAAAAAAATCAAATCCCTCATAATGCTGTTTGGTTCAATATTTACCAGTAACATATATGTCGTGAACGTCCTGGTTAGTTCTGACGAAGATCGGAAACAACGAATTGCTGAAAATGCTCTTTGGTTGAATATTTACTAAGAAACTGGTTCATTCTTTTGTAGCTCGGAGAGAAAAAAAATCAAATCCCTCAATAATGCTGTTTGGTTGAATAGTTACAGTCCTGTTGTAAAACATCCTATTTAGATCTGAAGAAGAGCAGAAACAACGAAGAATCAAATCGCTAAAAATGCTCTTTGGTTGAAAATTTACTAAGAAACGGTGTAACATGAAGTTACTGGTTCATTCTAAAGTAGATCGGAGACAAAAAGAATAAAATCCCTGAAAATGCTGTTTGGTTGAATAACATATGTCGTGAACGTCCTGGTTTAGATCTGACGAAGATCGGAATTAACGAAGAATCAAATTTCTGAAAATGCTCTTTGGTTGAATATTTACTTAGAAACTGGTTTCATTCTAAAGTAGATCGGAGAGAAGAAAAATCAGATCCCTGAATATGCTGTTTGATTGAATATTTACCAGAAACATGTCGTCAACATCCTAAGTTAGATCTGAAAAAGATCGGAAACAACGAAGAATAAAGATGCTGAAAAGGCTCTTTGGTTACTATAAAACTGGTTCATTCTAGTGTGGATCGGAGAAAAAAAATCAAATCCCTCAAAATGCTGTTTGATGATTGAATACTTACCAGAAACATATGTCGTGAACGTCCTGGTGAAACCTGAAGAAGGTTGGAAGCAATGAAAAATCAAATCGCTGAAACAGCTCTTTGGTTGAATACTTACTAAGAAAACTGGGTTACATGAAGTTACTGGTTCAATCTGAAGAAGATCGGAAACAACGCGAAATCAAATCGCTGAAAATGCTCTTTGGTTGAATGATTACTAAGAAACTGGGTACATAAGGTTACTGGTTCATTCTAAAGTAGATCGGAGTAAAAAAAATAATCCCTCAAAATGCTGTTTGGTTGAATATTTACTACGAAACTGGGTTACATGAAGTTACTGGTTCATTCTAAAGTAGATCGGAGAGAAAAAAAAACAATCCCTCAAAATGCTGTTTGGTTGAATATTTACTACGAAACTGGGTTACATGAAGTTACTGGTTCATTCTGAAGATTGGAGAGAAGAAAAAATCAAATCCCTGAAAATACTGATTGATTGAATATTTACCAGTAACATATATGTCGTTGAACGTCCCGATTAGATCTGACGAAGGATCAGAAACAGCGAAGAATCAAATTTCTGAAAATGCTCTTTGGTTGAATATTGATGTCGTCAACGTCTTGATTAGAGATCTGAAAGAAGATCAGTATTACAAAGAAAAATCAAATCCCTCAAAATCCCTGGTTCATTCTTAAGTAGATTAGAGACAAAAATAATCAAATCCTTCAAAAATGCTGTTTGGTTGAATATTTACCAGAAACGTATGTCGTCAACGTCCTGGTTAGATCGGAGACTCAAAATGCTGTTTGGATAAATATTTACCAGAATTGTAAATGTCGTGAAGGTCCTAGTGTTCAATCTGAAGAAGATCAGAAACAACGAAAAATCAAATCGTTGAAAATGCTCTTTGGTTGAATGTTTACTAAGAAACTGGGTAACATGAAGTTACTGGTTCATTCTAAAGTAGATCGGAGAGAAAAAAAAAAATCAAATCCCTCATAATGCTGTTTGGTTCAATATTTACCAGTAACATATATGTCGTGAACGTCCTGGTTAGTTCTGACGAAGATCGGAAACAACGAATTGCTGAAAATGCTCTTTGGTTGAATATTTACTAAGAAACTGGTTTATTCTTTTGTAGCTCGGAGAGAAAAAAAATCAAATCCCTCACAATATGCTGTTTGGTTGAATATTTACAGTCCTGTTGTAAAACATTCTATTTACATCTGAAGAAGATCAGAAACAACGAAGAATCAAATCGCTAAAAATGCTCTTTGGTTGAAAATTTACTAAGAAACGGGGTTACATGAAGTTACTGGTTCATTCTAAAGTAGATCGGAGACAAAAAGAATAAAATCCCTGAAAATGCTGTTTGGTTGAATAACATATGTCGTGAACGTCCTGGTTTAGATCTGACGAAGATCGGAATTAACGAAGAATCAAATTTCTGAAAATGCTCTTTGGTTGAATATTGATGTCGTCAACGTCTTGATTAGAGATCTGAAAGAAGATCGATAACAAAGAAAAATCAAATCCCTCAAAATCCCTGGTTCATTCTTAAGTAGATTAAAGACAAAAATAATCAAATCCTTCAAAAATGCTGTTTGGTTGAATATTTACCAGAAACATATGTCGTCAACGTCCTGGTTAGATCGGAGACTCAAAATGCTGTTTGGATAAATATTTACCAGAATTGTAAATGTCGTGAAGGTCCTAGTGTTCAATCTGAAGAAGATCAGAAACAACGAAAAATCAAATCGTTGAAAATGCTCTTTGGTTGAATGTTTACTAAGAAACTGGGTTACATGAAGAAACTGGTTCATTCTAAAGTAGATCGGAGAGAAGAAAAATCAGATCTCTGAATATGCTGTTTGATTGAATATTTACCAGAAACATGTCGTCAACATCCTAGTTAGATCTGAAAAAGATCGGAAACAACGAAGAATAAAGATGTTGAAAAGGCTCTTTGGTTGAATATTTACTATGAAACTGGTTCATTCTGGTGTAGATCGGAGGGAAAAATCAATTCCCTCAAAATGCTGTTTGATGATTGAATACTTACCAGAAACATATGTCGTGAACGTCCTGGTGAAACCTGAAGAAGGTTGGAAGCAATGAAAAATCAAATCGCTGAAACAGCTCTTTGGTTTGAAATACTTACGAAGAAAACTGGGTAACATGAAGTTACTGGTTCATTCTAAAGTAGATCGGAGAGAAAAAAAAAATCAAATCCCTCATAATGCTGTTTGGTTCAATATTTACCAGTAACATATATGTCGTGAACGTCCTGGTTAGTTCTGACGAAGATCGGAAACAACGAATTGCTGAAAATGCTCTTTGGTTGAATATTTACTAAGAAACTGGTTTATTCTTTGTAGCTCGGAGAGAAAAAAAATCAAATCCCTCAATATGCTGTTTGGTTGAATATTTACAGTCCTGTTGTAAAACATTCTATTTAGATCTGAAGAAGATCAGAAACAACGAAGAATCAAATCGCTAAAAATGCTCTTTGGTTGAAAATTTACTAAGAAACGGGGTTACATGAAGTTACTGGTTCATTCTAAAGTAGATCGGAGACAAAAAGAATAAAATCCCTGAAAATGCTGTTTGGTTGAATAACATATGTCGTGAACGTCCTGGTTTAGATCTGACGAAGATCGGAATTAACGAAGAATCAAATTTCTGAAAATGCTCTTTGGTTGAATATTTACTTAGAAACTGGTTTCATTCTAAAGTAGATCGGAGAGAAGAAAAATCAGATCCCTGAATATGCTGTTTGATTGAATATTTACCAGAAACATGTCGTCAACATCCTAGTTAGATCTGAAAAAGATCGGAAACAACGAAGAATAAAGATGCTGAAAATGCTCTTTGGTTAAATATTTACTATGAAACTGGTTCATTCTAGTGTGGATCGGAGGGAAAAAATCAAATCCCTCAAAATGCTGTTTGATGATTTAATACTTACCAGAAACATATGTCGTGAACGTCCTGGTGAAACCTGAAGAAGGTTGGAAGCAATGAAAAATCAAATCGCTGAAACAGCTCTTTGGTTGAAATACTTACTAAGAAAACTGGGTTACATGAAGTTACTGGTTCAATCTGAAGAAGATCGGAAACAACGCGAAATCAAATCGCTGAAAATGCTCTTTGGTTGAATGATTACTAAGAAACTGGGTACATAAGGTTACTGGTTCATTCTAAAGTAGATCGGAGAGAAAAAAAAACAATCCCTCAAAATGCTGTTTGGTTTGAATATTTACTACGAAACTGGGTTACATGAAGTTACTGGTTCATTCTGAAGTAAATCGGAGAGAAGAAAAAATCAAATCCCTGGAAAATACTGATTGATTGAATATTTACCAGTAACATATATCTCGTGAACGTCCTGATTAGATCTGACGAAGATCGGAAACAACGAAGAATCAAATTTCTGAAAATGCTCTTTGGTTGAATATTGATGTCGTCAACGTCTTGATTAGAGATCTGAAAGAAGATCAGTATTACAAAGAAAAATCAAATCCCTCAAAATCCCTGGTTCATTCTTAAGTAGATTAGAGACAAAAATAATCACATCCTTCAAAAATGCTGTTTGGTTGAATATTTACCAGAAACATATGTCGTCAACGTCCTGGTTAGATCGGAGACTCAAAATGCTGTTTGGATAAATATTTACCAGAATTGTAAATGTCGTGAAGGTCCTAGTGTTCAATCTGAAGAAGATCAGAAACAACGAAAAATCAAATCGTTGAAAATGCTCTTTGGTTGAATGTTTACTAAGAAACTGGGTAACATGAAGTTACTGGTTCATTCTAAAGTAGATCGGAGAGAAAAAAAAAATCAAATCCCTCATAATGCTGTTTGGTTCAATATTTACCAGTAACATATATGTCGTGAACGTCCTGGTTAGTTCTGACGAAGATCGGAAACAACGAATTGCTGAAAATGCTCTTTGGTTGAATATTTACTAAGAAACTGGTTCATTCTTTTGTAGCTCGGAGAGAAAAAAAATCAAATCCCTCAATAATGCTGTTTGGTTGAATAGTTACAGTCCTGTTGTAAAACATCCTATTTAGATCTGAAGAAGAGCAGAAACAACGAAGAATCAAATCGCTAAAAATGCTCTTTGGTTGAAAATTTACTAAGAAACGGGGTAACATGAAGTTACTGGTTCATTCTAAAGTAGATCGGAGACAAAAAGAATAAAATCCCTGAAAATGCTGTTTGGTTGAATAACATATGTCGTGAACGTCCTGGTTTAGATCTGACGAAGATCGGAATTAACGAAGAATCAAATTTCTGAAAATGCTCTTTGGTTGAATATTTACTTAGAAACTGGTTTCATTCTAAAGTAGATCGGAGAGAAGAAAAATCAGATCCCTGAATATGCTGTTTGATTGAATATTTACCAGAAACATGTCGTCAACATCCTAAGTTAGATCTGAAAAAGATCGGAAACAACGAAGAATAAAGATGCTGAAAAGGCTCTTTGGTTACTATAAAACTGGTTCATTCTAGTGTGGATCGGAGAAAAAAAATCAAATCCCTCAAAATGCTGTTTGATGATTGAATACTTACCAGAAACATATGTCGTGAACGTCCTGGTGAAACCTGAAGAAGGTTGGAAGCAATGAAAAATCAAATCGCTGAAACAGCTCTTTGGTTGAATACTTACTAAGAAAACTGGGTTACATGAAGTTACTGGTTCAATCTGAAGAAGATCGGAAACAACGCGAAATCAAATCGCTGAAAATGCTCTTTGGTTGAATGATTACTAAGAAACTGGGTACATAAGGTTACTGGTTCATTCTAAAGTAGATCGGAGTAAAAAAAATAATCCCTCAAAATGCTGTTTGGTTGAATATTTACTACGAAACTGGGTTACATGAAGTTACTGGTTCATTCTAAAGTAGATCGGAGAGAAAAAAAAACAATCCCTCAAAATGCTGTTTGGTTGAATATTTACTACGAAACTGGGTTACATGAAGTTACTGGTTCATTCTGAAGATCGGAGAGAAGAAAAAATCAAATCCCTGAAAATACTGATTGATTGAATATTTACCAGTAACATATATGTCGTTGAACGTCCCGATTAGATCTGACGAAGGATCGGAAACAGCGAAGAATCAAATTTCTGAAAATGCTCTTTGGTTGAATATTGATGTCGTCAACGTCTTGATTAGAGATCTGAAAGAAGATCGATAACAAAGAAAAATCAAATCCCTCAAAATCCCTGGTTCATTCTTAAGTAGATTAGAGACAAAAATAGTCAAATCCTTCAAAAATGCTGTTTGGTTGAATATTTACCAGAAACATATGTCGTCAACGTCCTGGTTAGATCGGAGACTCAAAATGCTGTTTGGATAAATATTTACCAGAATTGTAAATGTCGTGAAGGTCCTAGTGTTCAATCTGAAGAAGATCAGAAACAACGAAAAATCAAATCGTTGAAAATGCTCTTTGGTTGAATGTTTACTAAGAAACTGGGTAACATGAAGTTACTGGTTCATTCTAAAGTAGATCGGAGAGAAACAAAAAATCAAATCCCTCATAATGCTGTTTGGTTCAATATTTACCAGTAACATATATGTCGTGAACGTCCTGGTTAGTTCTGACGAAGATCGGAAACAACGAATTGCTGAAAATGCTCTTTGGTTGAATATTTACTAAGAAACTGGTTTATTCTTTTGTAGCTCGGAGAGAAAAAAAATCAAATCCCTCAATATGCTGTTTGGTTGAATATTTACAGTCCTGTTGTAAAACATTCTATTTAGATCTGAAGAAGATCAGAAACAACGAAGAATCAAATCGCTAAAAATGCTCTTTGGTTGAAAATTTACTAAGAAACGGGGTTACATGAAGTTACTGGTTCATTCTAAAGTAGATCGGAGACAAAAAGAATAAAATCCCTGAAAATGCTGTTTGGTTGAATAACATATGTCGTGAACGTCCTGGTTTAGATCTGACGAAGATCGGAATTAACGAAGAATCAAATTTCTGAAAATGCTCTTTGGTTGAATATTTACTTAGAAACTGGTTCATTCTAAAGTAGATCGGAGAGAAGAAAAATCAGATCCCTGAATATGCTGTTTGATTGAATATTTAACAGAAACATGTCGTCAACATCCTAGTTAGATCTGAAAAAGATCGGAAACAACGAAGAATAAAGATGCTGAAAATGCTCTTTGGTTGAATATTTACTATGAAACTGGTTCATTCTAGCGTGGATCGGAGGGAAAAAATCAAATCCCTCAAAATGCTGTTTGATGATTGAATACTTACCAGAAACATATGTCGTGAACGTCCTGGTTCAATCTGAAGAAGATCGGAAACAACGCAAAATCAAATCGCTGAAAATGCTCTTTGGTTGAATGATTACTAAGAAACTGGGTACATAAGGTAACTGGTTCATTCTAAAGTAGATCGGAGAGTAAAAAAAACAATCCCTCAAAATGCTGTTTGGTTTGAATATTTACTACGAAACTGGGTTACATGAAGTTACTGGTTCATTCTGAAGTAAATCGGAGAGAAGAAAAAATCAAATCCCTGGAAAATACTGATTGATTGAATATTTACCAGTAACATATATCTCGTGAACGTCCTGAGTAGATCTGACGAAGATCGGAAACAACGAAGAATCAAATTTCTGAAAATGCTCTTTGGTTGAATATTGATGTCGTCAACGTCTTGATTAGAGATCTGAAGAAGATCAGTATTACAAAGAAAAATCAAATCCCTCAAAATCCCTGGTTCATTCTTAAGTAGATTAGAGACAAAAATAATCAAATCCTTCAAAAATGCTGTTTGGTTGAATATTTACCAGAAACATATGTCGTCAACGTCCTGGTTAGATCGGAGACTCAAAATGCTGTTTGGATAAATATTTACCAGAATTGTAAATGTCGTGAAGGTCCTAGTGTTCAATCTGAAGAAGATCAGAAACAACGAAAAATCAAATCGTTGAAAATGCTCTTTGGTTGAATGTTTACTAAGAAACTGGGTAACATGAAGTTACTGGTTCATTCTAAAGTAGATCGGAGAGAAAAAAAAAATCAAATCCCTCATAATGCTGTTTGGTTCAATATTTACCAGTAACATATATGTCGTGAACGTCCTGGTTAGTTCTGACGAAGATCGGAAACAACGAATTGCTGAAAATGCTCTTTGGTTGAATATTTACTAAGAAACTGGTTCATTCTTTTGTAGCTCGGAGAGAAAAAAAATCAAATCCCTCAATAATGCTGTTTGGTTGAATATTTACAGTCCTGTTGTAAAACATCCTATTTAGATCTGAAGAAGAGCAGAAACAACGAAGAATCAAATCGCTAAAAATGCTCTTTGGTTGAAAATTTACTAAGAAACGGGGTTACATGAAGTTACTGGTTCATTCTAAAGTAGATCGGAGACAAAAAGAATAAAATCCCTGAAAATGCTGTTTGGTTGAATAACATATGTCGTGAACGTCCTGGTTTAGATCTGACGAAGATCGGAATTAACGAAGAATCAAATTTCTGAAA
Source organism: Marthasterias glacialis (assembly GCA_911728455.2). NCBI lineage: Eukaryota > Metazoa > Echinodermata > Asteroidea > Forcipulatida > Asteriidae > Marthasterias > Marthasterias glacialis. The sequence goes on along the minus strand of OU452232.1, from coordinate 8,875,973 downwards.
ATGCTCTTTGGTTGAATATTTACTTAGAAACTGGTTTCATTCTAAAGTAGATCGGAGAGAAGAAAAATCAGATCCCTGAATATGCTGTTTGATTGAATATTTACCAGAAACATGTCGTCAACATCCTAGTTAGATCTGAAAAAGATCGGAAACAACGAAGAATAAAGATGCTGAAAAGGCTCTTTGGTTACTATAAAACTGGTTCATTCTAGTGTGGATCGGAGGGAAAAATCAATTCCCTCAAAATGCTGTTTGATGATTGAATACTTACCAGAAACATATGTCGTGAACGTCCTGGTGAAACCTGAAGAAGGTTGGAAGCAATGAAAAATCAAATCGCTGAAACAGCTCTTTGGTTTGAAATACTTACGAAGAAAACTGGGTTACATGAAGTTACTGGTTCAATCTGAAGAAGATCGGAAACAACGCAAAATCAAATCGCTGAAAATGCTCTTTGGTTGATTATTACTAAGAAACTGGGTAGATAAGGTTACTGGTTCATTCTAAAGTAGATCGGAGAGAAAAAAAATCAATCCCTCAAAATGCTGTTTGGTTGAATATTTACAAGAAACTGGGTTACATGAAGTTACTGGTTCATTCTTAGAGACAAAAATAATCAAATCCTTCAAAAATGCTGTTTGCTTGAATATTTACCAGAAACATATGTCGTCAACGTCCTGGTTAGATCGGAGACTCAAAATGCTGTTTGGATAAATATTTACCAGAATTGTAAATGTCGTGAAGGTCCTAGTTCATCTGAAGAAGATCAGAAACAACGAAAAATAAAATCCCTCAAAATCCCTGGTTCATTCTTAAGTAGATTAGAGACAAAAATAATCAAATCCTTCAAAAATGCTGTTTGGTTGAATGTTTACTAAGAAACTGGGTAACATGACGTTACTGGTTCATTCTAAAATAGATCGGCGAAAAAAAAATCAAATCCCTCCAAATGTTGTTTGGTTGAATATTTGCCAGAAACATATAAGTCGTCAACGTCTTTATTAGATCTGAAGAAGATCGGAGACAAAGAAAAATCAAATTGCTCAAAATGCTGTTTGGTTGAATAATTACCAGAAACATATATGTCGTCAACGTCCTGGTTAGATCTGAAGACGATCGGACACAACGAAAAATCAAATTGCTGACAATGCTCTTTGGTTGAATATTTACCAGAAACATACTTGTTTATGTCGTCAACGTTCTGGTTAGTTCTGAAGAATATCGGAAATAACGAAGAATCAAATCGCTGAAAATGCTCTTTAGTTGAATATTTACTAAGAAACTGGGTAACATGAAGTTACTGTTACCAAGGTAGACAGAGAAAAAAATAATCAAATCCTTCAAAAATGCTGTATGGTTGAATATATTCCAGAAACATCTGTCGTCAACGTTCTGGTTAGGTCTGGAGAAGATCGGAAACAACGAAATCAAATTGCTGAAAATGCTCTTTGGTTGAATATTTACCAGAAACATATACCTATGTCGAGAACGTCCTGGTGCGACCTGAAGAAGAGACAAAAATCAAATCAAATCCCTCAAAATGCTGTTTGGTTGAATGTTTACCAGAAACATATAATATGTCGTCAACGTCCTGGTTAGATCTGAAGAAGATCGAAGACAAACAAAAATCAAATCATTCAAAATGCTGTTTGGTTGAATATTTACCAGAAACATATAATATGTCATGAGCGTCATAGTTCAATCTAAACAAGATTGGGGACAAAAAGTCGAATCCCTCAAAATGTTTTTTGGTATAACATTTACCAGAAACATATATGTCTATGTCGTAAACGTCTTGGTGCAAGCTAAAGAAGATTTGAGACAAATTTACACGTTATAAACACGGTAAAAGTGTTTAAAACCGCCTAGCTTGCGAACGAAAAATATAGCCCCTGAATCAGAATAAAGAAGCTGTTGTTGGTAGGGAATTGGTTAGTTTATCTTTATTTCGTAAATTTCTAAAGACTCACATTTATCAATATATTAATCTTTTTCATGTGTGCTATGATCTTGATGGAATAGCGCCTTACAAATTCTATTTGATATGTTATGTTAAAGAAGTATACGTGTTTCCAGCTGTTGGGTTTCTGATTGGCCGAGAGGGCATCAAGTGCCTATAACAACTGCATAGACATGAAGATCGACATTCCGTTCAAGGAATTGGCCTGTAAAGACGGATAGAAATTTAACTTATAGTCGACCTGAGAAACTGTCTGATTTGTTTCCAATTTTTGAAGGTTTTTGAATTTTTTTGACAGAAAGGCATTTATGAATGGGAATAAAGGTGTGCTGAATCGGTTTTAAACTATTTTTTAAAACCTCTGTGGGGCCTGGTGGCCGATAAATGCCCTCGCCTTCGGCTCGGGCAATTATCGGCCACCAGGCCCCTCATCGGTTTAAAACAATAGTTAAAAACCTCTTCATCACACCTTTATTCCCTTACTATTGAACGGTTAGGATCATCCTCGTTCCCAATGATTTTATGATTTTGAGCAATAGAGACGCCGCTGCTAAAACAAAGAAGCACCTGTGCAAAGGGTTGTAAAGCTGCGCGCGTCAAGTTTGCTTGACGATAAATTCGTTGTCACGCGCGCCTGGATTACGGAAAATAGCGCGTCTGTGTCTACATGGAGTCGTCCACGTTGTTTAGAAGTTTCAGAATGTTCAGAGTGGTTCAAGAACCGTATTTATTTGATTTTGTGTTTATTGTGAAAAAACAAATGACCAGGATCTATAGTCAGTTATATAAAACAAATATTGAGTGACTTTAATTCGTGAAATGGGAAGAATATTATTGCTCGGTAAAATTTGGACTGTTCCATTTCACTCGGCTTCGCCTCGTGAAACGGAACAGACCAAATTTTACCTCTTGATAATATTCCTCCCATTGCACTCTGAGTCACTCAATATTTGTATAATATCGCCGTTTTTATTGTATTATATCGCCGTATTTATTGCGTTATATCGCCGAGCTGTATCGTTATATCGCCGTATTTTATTGCGTTATATAGCCGTATTTTATTGCGCTATATCGCTGTACTGTAGTATGACGATTAAGTCATATTTTGCATAACTTGACGAACAAACGGCCTCGTCGATTTTTTTTCTCTATTTTTATAGGAAAGTTGTGAACATTGCATTGTTTTTGATATGAATTTAGCCAAACGAATTAAAAATTATTTGGAAAACCCACGCAATCAGGTAGGGACTAAAAGCCCAATCCAAATGCGAGGCTCCAGTCCGGGATTCGAACCGGGGTCCGCAGAGGTGAAAGGCGGGGAAAGAAACCACTGAGCCAACCTAATTAAAATAGTCATAACCATTGCCCAACTTATCTAAAAGAAGAAAAAAAAAATCGACAAGGCCCTCGGGAACGGTGCCAGTTTGTTCACCCGTTTGCAAAATGAGTTTAGCACCATACTACAGTACGGCAATATTATACAAACAATGAATGTTTATGAGTGCAATGGTAAGAATATTTTCATTCGTTGAAAGATGGAATGTTCCATTCAATGAGGCGAAACCGAGTTGAATGGAACATTCCATCTTACAACGTTTTTCAATCGTGCAATAGCACGATTGAAAAACATTTATTGTTTGTTTTATATAACATCAAATAAATAATAATATTCAGCCATTTTTAATCGAACAGTCACTTTCGTCAATGGAGGGCGGGCGAGCATGTAATAGAACAAACCGGATGGAAAAAAAATGCACGGTGACTGGAACGAAAAATGCACGGCGAATGACGTAGCGTGCAATGGTATGTTTATTTGCTAAAGGATTAAATTGAATTTGATTCAATTTGATTGGAGGATAACACTATAAAGTATAATAAGCTTCAGCCATTTTTAATCGAATAGTCACTTTCGTCAATGGAGGGCGGGCGAGCGTGCAATAGAACAAATCGGACCATGGAACGAAAAATGCACGGTGAATGGAACGAAAAATGCACGGCGAATGACGTAGCGTGCAATGGTATGTTTATTTGCTATCACGTGACCGACCATCCTCCAATCAAATGACAAGGATCTGCTTGGGTGTTATTTCAATATAACGCAATAAAATACGGCAATATAAACGCAATAAAATACGGCAATATAACGCAATAAAATCGGCGATTTAACGCTATAGTACGGCAATATTACGCAATAAATACGGTATTAACGCTATAATACTGCGATATAACGCAATAAAATACGGCGATATAACGCAATAAAATACGGCGATTTAACGCAATGAATACGGCAATAAACGCTAAAGTACGGCAATATATAGCTATAGTACGGTATTAACGCTATAGTACGGCGAAATAACGCAAGACGGCGATATAACGTCGTAAAATTGTTCTCCAAGAAAGTGGCGAATAATATGAGCCACCGTAATCCCGTGTAAGCTTATCGAACACACCATTATTATGTAAATATGGTTCACCCGTGGAGGCAACCCATAACTACGGTACATCGCGCTGTTGCTTTTGCCGTGGCACTTTTACTTTCGCCGTGGCCCTTTTGCTTTTGCCGTGGCGCTTTTGCTTTTGCCATGGCGTTTTGCTCATTTGCTGTGACCCTTTTGCTTTTACCGTGGCCCTTTTGCTCTTGCCATGGTGTTCGCTTTTGCTGTGACAGTTGTGGGCCAACGTAAGAAACTGACGCATATGCAATACACAGCTGCATTATGAATATTAATAAAAACAACCTGTAGTCAAGTCGTTAGTTCCCGGACCATTTTCTACGTATTGTTGCATGAACGAATACCGTCCTTAAGCCTTTAAGTGTAGCATGAATCTGATAACTGATAAATGGCGTTCACGGAAAACGTACGACTTATGACGACTTGTCGCCAAGTCTACGTTAAAGGGAAGTAGACATGCAGCCTGCTAACATTCAATTTTGAAACTATTCGAAACTCTTCGAAAACTTTTGTAGCAACTGTTTATTATGGAAATCTACCTCTGCCATTTAAACGTCGCAAGTGTGGTTGTGATTGTAGTGTCCCTAGCCGCTTGCACCGTCAACGGCGCATTGTCGCGTCATGCCGTCGCATAGTTGCGTCGTGCCATCGCACAGTCGCGTCGTGCTGTCGCATAGTCGCGTCTGCCGTCACATTGTCGTGTCTTGCCGTCGCATCGTACCGTCACATAGTTTTGTACATGTTGCATAGTGCCGCCGCACTGTTGCGTCGTGCCATCGCATTGTCGCGTCGTGCTGTCGCATTGTCGCGTCGTGCCGTTGCATAGTCGCGTCGTGCCGTCTCATTGTCGCTTTGTCGCCCGGAAGTTTTAATGAATCATTCAGCATTTGAAGTGCGCCCTCTTTTGTCAAGCACTGAATATGAGTAAAACTGCTTCCGGGCGACAATGTGACAATGCGACAATGCTACAATGCGGCAACACGACGCGACAATGCGACGGCACGACGCGACAATGCGATGGCACGACGCGACTATGCAACTGCACGACGCGACAATGCGCCGTTGACGGCGCAAGCGGCTATAGGGACACTACAATCACCACCATACATGCCACGTTTAAATGGCAGAGATAGAAGAGTGAAATCATACATAGCCGTGGAAAAGTAAGTTCGAGAATAGACCCATACTACGACCACGAAAAACAGTTTGATGGATGTTCGCATCTCAGAGAGGCTTTTGAAGGCCAAGCAAAAACAACAATCATTGGTGGAAAGCACTCAAAATGCATTGTTTTATTTGGTAACTATGACAGCACCCTATTGTTCAGGGGGCTGATTCAGGTGCTGTTTAGTGTTGTACATAGGCTGGGCAAGCTGCCCCCTCTTATTTATGGCAAGCTGCCAAGTAATTGCGGGGCCGGTAAATTGTTGTTGGGCAAGCTGCCCTTAATGTGTTCTCTTTCAGGTACCATCTGAATTTAACCAGTGGCTTTTGTGGTAATAAAAACAGTTTGAGCTGTGCCAAAAGTAAAAAAAAAATGTTTTGTTTATTTATCGGGGTCGTCTGAGAATAGTTAAAAGTGAACGGTATTATACTGTAGGCCTCTTACATGATAACTCTATTTACCGATTGCGCGAAAATGTTGACATGCGGTCACGTGACCTCCTACTGGGTATAACGCCATACAGCTGATGGCAAAATACTTGTAAAGAGATATGCCGTGCAGGCACGGAGGAAGATGATTCTACAGGGGGGGGGGGCAGGAAAATGAAATCTCTCAGTGGGGAGTCCAAGGCATGCGAGCGCAAAGGGCGAAGCCTGTACGGCGTTGGGTCCGGGCCCGCTTAAGGCCCCGGGAAAATTTTATAAGGCTTGAAGCTCCCAGTGCATTATAAGCCTCACTGGAACACCTTTTGAGCAGATAATATCTTTAAATTTCAGCACCTTCAAGTTTAAAGGACTCATGAAGTGCAATTTTTTGAAATACATTTTTTATCTTAAAATATCCATGCTTAAGGACAGTTTAAAGAAAATGGAAAGTAATTTTTTGTACTTAAATTAAGATTTAATGCACTAATTCAATGTTAAAAAAATAACAAATCATAATGCTGTTGCATAAACAGGAACAGAGTCTCGCAGCAGCATTAAAAATGAACAAAACCATGATCCCAAATCTTGCAAAAGAAAAGAGTGGTCACCTCAAAATATGTTTTGACACTCATTAATAAGATAACATCCAAATATATTAGTGGAATTGCACTTTTGAGAATTTTTTTGTGCACAAACCAACCATGATGTTGCAACTTTGCTCATGAATATGCAAAATTCAATTTGCATAAAACACAAAATTCAGGAATATCAAACACCACAAATTCGGCATTGAAAAGGTAAAATTCTTTTGTCAGAATGAATACAAAATTGTTTCAAGTCTTAAATTTTTTTTTATTTCACAGGTCCCAGAATAGAACGACTTGTAAGCTGTAATTTTCACTGGTGGGATTTTGCATGTAGGCCTACAATACATAGCAATGTACAGGCCTGTCCCTTAAGGGGATGGGGATAAGTTTTACCAATGGTAGGATACTATGAACTTTATATTTCAAATTCTTTGAGTAAACCACCCAAAATTACTGTTTAATGCGAACATAATCTTGCTCTGTCACCTATTCAAACATTTAATATGCAAAGAAAGAATCTTGCTGACATTTCAAATGTTTTTGTATGTGGTTACTTATTAGTGTACCTCCTGTTTGTGACTGTGTCTGTCTGTGCAAACATTCTCATCCGACAGTTTCCAGATCAAAGCAATTTAAATCAAATTACGATATCATCGCCATAAGCTTATTTTTGTTACTACAAATAAACCATTTATATAGCACTTAAAGTTATCATACAGAATTGTTTTTTTTAATAGTACTGGGAACTCGTCGTCGTGATGAGGAGCGGGGAGTGTCGACAGGAACAAGATCCCGCAAGTAATTATTGACATTTCCATTTTCCCAATGTGATCTGATTAAAATTATGTCCTACACACTGCATGCTACAAATACTATCCACTCTGAGAATGCAAATAACGAAACTTTTTTTTTAGGGGTGCCCGGCCCCACCATATGTTCAGGGGAGAGGGCATTGGCCCCCGGCCCCCGGTTCCTACGTGCCTGCCGTGACACAGAGTGAGTTCGAAAACAGTCAGTTTTACTTTTGTTAAGTGATAAATTAGTTAACCAGACCCTTTATTTAAAGTAGTATGTTGTTGGCATTAATTTATCACACTCTCTGTTTCATAATTGAACAGAATTCTACTAAAAAGAGTTTTTTAGCCATGCACTACCGGCGTCGGACGACTATTATGTAGCCACCCGCCTGTTATTTTAGTGTTTGTAATGTGGCCTAAATCACTGTACAAAAAGGACAAAGAACGTTGGAAAAGTGAGCATTAATACCTAGCCTTGCAAAATTTCAAATAGGCAAAGGAATCACACGGTTTTGGAAAGCAATTTCTTTGAATGATTTCAGCTTCAAAACTTTGAATTTTGTTGTGTTGAAAAGTGTGTGGTGATCGCGGTCGTCTGGCCTGACGTTCCGTCGTGCACTGTACATGCACACCGTGCTCATTTATACTGTTGAGAACCTCACTTTGACTATTGTGTTTCTAGCGCCCTCTTTTGGGGCCCCAATATTCGTCAATACGTTCAATGCATCACGATCGTTGATCCATCTATCATTACTAATATTCTCAATATCTTGTACTTGTAGCGGCCTCCCAAGGACTCTCCTTCCACTATGACGCATTCCAATGACAGACCCTCAATCGCCCGAAGGGGGTCAGCGCTGTTTCCTATCATGCATATTCAGCGAAAGCCTTGTGGGCGATTTAGTAAGCCACGCCTACGCGAACTCCCACCATATCAATGATTACGCGCTAATCTTTCTACACAACTCCCATCCATAACATTATGCGCTAATCTTTGTACTGCAACTCCCGTGCCATACTGGGCCCAATTTCATGGCTCTGCTTACTGCGTCATTCTGCGCTTACGAAGACCATTCGCCGCTTACGAGGTTAGCGCCGAATTTCTGCGCTAGCTGTGTAAGCACGGAATCCTTAGTTACGTGAACTACGCACGCGCACAAGCAAAAATTCCTTGCTAACCCGTGAAATACGCTTAAGTAAGCGCGGAATTTTCTGCTTCCGCAAGCGCCGATTTTTTGCTTACGGTAAACAGAGCCATGAAATTGGGCCCAGATGTGCACGGTTCTTTGCCATTCAGAAGGCGTTGTCGCGCGTAATCTTTCCATGTCATTTCTACACAGAGCATGCAGCGTGCGGTAAATAGACCGATTGAGCGACCTACGTCACGTGACTCCTGTTGGGTATAAAATGTAAACACACACGTAATCCACCATAGGAAAGGGTGGTGCGGTACACGATGATTAATGCATTTAGTTTATTTAATCGAGGCTTTTCTTGCTCGAAATCTGTGAAAGATATTCCAGAGTTTGTACCAAAGACCTTCAAGTGGCTGAATAAAGCCAGTAAGGACAGTTCCAGCAAGTTTTGAAAATTGTACAAGTACCGTATAAATATATGTGCACGATGTGCACAGCGCACGACGGAACGTTAGGCCTGACGACCGCGATCACCAAACACTTTTCAACACAAATTTCAAAGTTTTGAAGCTGAAATCCTCCAAAGAAATTGCTTTCCAAAACCGTGTGATTCCTTATGCCCATTTGAAACTCTGCAAGGCTAGGTATTAATGTTCACTTTTCCAACGTTGTTGATCCTTTTTTTACAGTGATTTAGGCCAACATTACGAACAAAATAACAGACGGGTGGCTACATAATAGTCGTCCGACGCCGGTAGTGCATGGCTAAAAAAACTCTTTTTAGAAGAATTCTGTTAAATTATGAAACAGAGATGTGATTTAAATTAATGCCACAACATACTACTTTAAATAAAGGGGCTGATTAACTAATTCATTAAAATAAAATCGACTGTTTTCGTACTCACTCTGTGTCACGGCCTATGCTTTTACACTTTTTTTTTCATCAGCTGTAGGACGTCATACCCGATAGGGGTCACGTGACCCCATGTAAACATTGTCGTGCAATCGGTCTATTGCCATAATCGAGTCGTGTGTATATTTCCCACGTAATTGCCGCCTGCACGGGAGTGATTTCTACACAGGCAAAGGGCTAGTGCTTGTGCACACACTCTAGGGATACGCCCCCTTGTCAACACTTTACTCTTGCCACATGCTACTCCCTATTTGGTAGACCAACATATTGTATAATTTGTGTCATTAACTATAGACATGTACCTGTACGCTACCGCTATCTGCACATGTGCATACATACGTTCAGTGCATGCACGCTCGCTGACGCATTATTATTATTGTTGATGAATTGTGAAGTTAAGAATAAACCAGCTCCTACATTGATTTGTCACACCAAACTCTGTCTCCACCCACTCTTTATTATTTGTTGACCCGCTACACTAAGCGGGAACCCAACAATACGTTACTTGTACAATTTTCAAGACTTGCTGGAACTGTCCTCACTGGCTTTATTCAGCCACTCGAAGGTTTCTGGTACAAACTCTGGAATATTTTTCACAGATTGCGAGCAAGAAAAGCCTCCATTGAATAAACTAAATGCATTACTCATCGTGTACCGTACCGCACTCCCTATGGAGGACGTCGTGTGCGTTTACATTTTATACCCAGAAGTGGTCACGTGACGTGGGTCGCGAAATCGGTCTATAGACCTTTCCATTGTTGATAAACAAACCGTGCTGGTTGGCATGGACGGCCAAATGTAGCAAAACGTTTAGGTTTTGTTGACAGACGTTGTGACCAAATTCAACATTTTTGCAAACTTTCTATTGAAAGAAAATACATCCCATCATTGGTTGGTTTGTTTCCAACGAATTCAAAACAATTTTTGGATATTTGTGAACTATTTTTACAAACTGTGATTATCTGTTGTTGCTTTGCATTGATGGCTCCCCGTAGTTTCTCCATCTTGGTTGGCAAAAAATTGGGTTGTGACGTTGCAAAAGAAAGGTCTATTGCTTTCCCGCGCTCTATAATCTTTGGTTTTACCTACCGCGTGATGGCGCCCTTCCACATGTGTCACTTTTGTTGTTGAGTCATAGCGTTACAAAATGGTGCTGTATTTTTAAACTTTATAGTCTGGTTCTTGAAAACCCGCATACTTTAAATTTATGTGCTAAGAGATTTGGTGCCACGCAAAAAAATTGAATAGCCAACAGTGAGTGGCCCTTTATGCAAGTTGTCCTTGAACATGAATTCATTTTTCAAGAAAGAAATTTATTTCCGTGTTTAAAACTAACTTGAAAAGGTATTTATTAATGACAGCAATAATAACAGTGCGAGGACCTAGTCTTCATTGCGTGGTAATGACCTTTGTTGGTGGCTGGCCTTTTTTAGCGTTAATCAAAGATTGTATATCGCCCTGTAGCGGCGCTAGAGTATACCGTACGGTCTTTGTTTTGGTGTTAATGCAGTCGTTACCACGTAGTGACCCCGGCTGGTCCGCACACACTAATGTATAGTACAGTGTAGTGTTGTTAATGTTACTGTTAGTGACAAATTAAAGCATGGCAGTGGCACTAGACTGCTTTTGGCTGTTTTTTATTATTAAAAGTGAACGATAACTTTATATGGAAATTGCTAGAAATAGCTATGAATATGATGTGTTTTGAAAGCATAATTTTGGTCTTTTGTAATTATATCTACACAGCTGTGTAGCCTGGTATCCTGCGTTGACTGCGCAAATCAATATGCATGTCAGGGCAACAGCGAACATTGGCGCTACACACAGCCTGGTATCCTGCGTTGACTGCGCGGAAAACAATATGAAAGTCAGGGCCTCAGCGAACACGCAATCCTTGCAGCGTTTTAGACATAAGGAAACGGTCGTTGAGTATCACATTCAAAATGGCGATTCTAACGGCAAATTTGATTGCGTGATAGTGGGCTAAAAATCATCGATTTGGAGGACCAAAAATGATCGTGAGTACAATTAACTGCATTTTATTTCACCGTAGATACTTGGAGAAGCAAGTAGGCGATTTTCAAGCAATTCTGTCGAGTCCTTGTTGCAATTTTGACAATTTTGTAACTGATTCAGAAAAAAACCGCTTCGGACTCCGAATCGGAGCACTTTCCATATATACCACGGACTGGGGCGCTAGTACGACAGATAATGTCAAAAATCTCAAAAAAGGAGTACAGCGCCCCAGTTACTGGGTCTACCCCAAGTCGCAAATATTGACGCCAAAATTGACGCCAATATTCACAACTTGTACCCAAAGTCGCAAATATTTACGTCAATATTGACGTCAATATTGGCGTCACTATTTGCGACTTGAGGTACAAATCGTGAATATTGACGCCCATATTTGCGTCAATATATATTTGCGATGTCCCTTTAAAGCCACCATATAATATCTATTTTGAGGGAACGAAAAAAAACTATGTCCCCATGGGCTCCGTATCCATTTCATCTTCAACTCATTGTTGTGATGTATAGCAATATGAATAATGACGAAAAAGGACCATATAATTTATGGTCATGGTTTGTTCAGCAAAGCAATTTTGTCCATGATGACGCATATCTGATTTACAAACACTACGGTACATGTTTCCGTCAAGTTGCAGCAGTCGTACTGACATGGCTGGCTCAATAATTGAACAAGCCGGGTCGGCCACCGGGGGGGGGGGGGGGGGGGGGGGGGTGGACAGGGGAGTTTACTTTCGATCCAAGAAGCCCACTGGAGCTCCCTCGTGTGTGCAGCTCGTTCGTGAATGAGAAAGCACCAACGTTGATGGCGCCCCCCCAGCCGTATATTGTGTGACGGCATGTTTTTGCACGTAGTTCTAAGTTTGCCATCAGCTATCTCATCCAAGGTCACTTTACATGTAAACATTGGTCACACAATCATGACAATCGGTTTATTAATAGTATTATGCTTTTCATCGTTTTGCATGTATCGTCAATGACATCATCGGTAGCGGTTACGTCATGTGTTTGTTTTATTAATCAGAAAGTTGCAAGTTGCTCTTGAGTTTTATGAAAACGTGCCATTTACATTTACAGGCGCAGGCAGGCTCAACTCCATCGCAAACTTCAATTCAATCAACAAAGAAAAGCAACTAACGACTCTACATACAGTCACACTCACAGTCTAAATATGGATGGGTTAGACGGCACTGCGACACCTCTACTCCCGCCACAGTCGGAAGAAGGCTGGCAGCCTCCCTTGTTTTCAACTGCAACATGGACTCTCGTCTTCACCGCCGGAATCCTGTTCTTTGTGTAAGCTAAACCCCAAATTAATGTAACTTGAAATTGTAACCAACCAAGGGCGGATCAAGGATTTTCCAACCGGGGGAGGGTGAAATTTAGCACATAATCCTAGAGATTTTGACATTGGTTGTAGTTGGCTAGGCCTAGCGATAATGTCAAAATCTAGAAAAAGGAGATTAGCGCCCTGTTACTGGCATGTTATTGGTCTGGGTCGATGCTAGTGCTACATACAGTAACAGTAAGCAGGTAACGGCGGCAAAAATGCTGTAACGGCTGCCACTTTATCTCCCTTAATTTAGGTCAAATTATATCCTTACCCGTCCAGAAAGGTTGACAGAATACAGAGAGTTACAGGCACTTTGAATGATTACAAAGTGTTGCAGTCATGAAAAATGAGCCATTTTCACAGCTACGCTGGGCTTGACAACGCTACTCGCTAAACGCCATGTTAGTTCCTTTGGGCATGAATGTGAGAAAGTTCCAGCCGCGCGATTAAATGTCCGCATGATTTTTCTTTTTAAAAGGTCAATAGTTAGCATTTTAGCTTCCAATTCCTGCAGAGGGATATAAAAAAAAAAGGGAAATAAAGCCCAACATCCAGTAACAAATCTAAACAACCCCTTAGAAAGTGGCAGTCGGATATGGAAATATTTCCATTGGAACTGTCACAAATATTCCTGATCCTACTTAGAACTGCAGCAGAATGGAACCTCCTTTCACTTTCAGCATCTGTGTGAGGGTAGCCCCACACTAGTGTAAGGATACGACTGATGTCAAAAATCCTTATTACCTAACTCGTTCCTCGACCGTGAATAAAATATTTTCTCATTTCATCATCCTACCTGCAAGGGAAACATGTTAATTATACAGACCTGTATTGGGGAGCACCGATCTTGAGGCCGAGCCGGGAGTGCCAGAGCCGCGCCGCATGAAGAAAAGCGAGTCCATGGGGGTAACCGTGTTTAGTACTTTAAGACACGAGCAATTTTACCGTCTCGAAGAAGAACTTCATTGGTTACCTGTACGATTAGAACTTCGTCTGCAGACGTTTTTAGATTTCTGTATAACTTTCCTATCACGGCACCGGGATGCCGAACTTCAATCGAACTGTCCTGTTATATCATGCGATTACCCGTTTTCGGTCGACACCTATACCCGGTCACTCATTTTGATTCCTGTTTACCGCGAGAGGGCGCTAGATGCACAGCGACTAGAAGTTTCATTCACAGCCGATGTACCTTACGATCACCCACGCAAAAAATTATTGAGATTCAAGTTTCCTGTCGTAAGTTACACCCAAAAGTTTATAAAATGTTAAATTTTCAGTATAGATCACTAATACACTTTTTACTCACAATCAAATGTCTCTAAAAATTATAATCCGCGGTCAAACATTCCAAATGAAAGTTTCATCGGTAAGGTCAAGTTCCATTTTCCCCAGGTAGAACGGTAGATCACGTGATTATGTTGCTAAGTGGGATTGTATGGAGTGCCAACATTGCAGAAACCTTAAGTGTATTTCAAGTGAATATGACTTTTTGTGTTTATATTGCACTCTCTGCTTAATTGCAATGGGCCCTATGGAAAGCTGCAATGGCTATATAAAGTTCATTTCTCCCCAAATTATTCATATTATTGGCCACTCTGAAATTCAAGATAATCAGAGTGATAAATATTATTTTTTGTTTTAAATTAAAAATGTGTTGAGGAAATGGAACAGTCACTTTTATTTTATTCAGTAATATTTTGTTTATGAAGAACAACAAAGTTGTGTGGCCCAAGTTTCACTTAATTCCCCTCCCTTCCCCATTCTTTGAACAAATTTTGACAGAACGCAGTTTCAAAACAAAAACAAACATCAAAAACGTTCATATTTATGCCACGGACAGTGCACAAAATGTGTAAAATAATTGCACAAAATACTTGTAGAGCCTGACATTGTACGTAGCTAATGACAGTGAATTTATGTCAGGATCCAGAAAATATGTCATCTTTATTACAATTAATTTTAGGAATTTTATGATTGGTTTTATAGGTTTTTTAATGGCAATGTTATATTTCCTTCTCTTTATACAGACTGTGATACGCAAAGTAAAAGCCGGCTACAGACTATTTTATTCTCAAGAATGTCTTGATGATGAATACGAGGCTGTTGTTGATCAATCAGAAAAGCTTAAAAAAATAAAACATCAAAGCTACCAGCTCTGGACCTGCTCCCCTAATGAGTCAGGAAGAGGAACAAACTGCAATGCAAGAACTATTATTATGTTGACAAAGCAGAAAAGTCACATAACTTGATAAATAAATATAAATGGATTTGTATCAATTTAAAAATTTTATATAAATTCAGTAAAAACCATTACATTTGATTTTAAAACAATTTATGTTAAACACTTCAAAGAAAAATAAAGAAGTAAAAGATAAGAAAAGGTGTCATGCTTTTCTCTTGTGTCATCTGGATTTTTCTCTTGGGGAGGGAGGGCACTTCAAGAAGTATTCATTTATTATGTTGATGAAGCAGAAAAGCCACAAACTACAGAAAAGAAAAGGATAATTGATGTATATAATTATACAAATTTATATAAGTTCAGCAAAAACAATCACATTTAATTTGAAAATAATCATTAATACCACTTTAAAGTAAAATAAAGAAGAAAAAGAAAAGGAAAAAATAAATCTAAAAAAATTCATGTAAAGAAGAACTTTGTTATTTTATTAACCAATAATCGTCTCACTAGCCGCAGAGACAGTCTGGACAATAGTTATTATTTGTTTTTTTGTTTTTTTGCATTTTGCGCGCCATACTAGTGCGTGAAGTTGATAGAAACTGCCCCTGAATGGACCGACCGGAAACGGGTAACGCGACGTGTGCACGGCGAATACAGCACCGCTGTAAATTTAGGACGATATTTCGGAATTTATGACTGCAACTTCTGGGATTTCAACAGATTATGAATTAAAAGGGTCTTGTTAAAAGGTGGGTCAGATGGTTTAAAAAAATTTCATTTAGTTTCCGTTTCCGAACGATTTTTACCGTTAAGTGACCGAAAACCGGTCGCTCCAGGATAGTTTATACAATTATTTTGAGAAATTTTGTAATTTGTCTTAAGGCTGAGTTTAGATCCAGTAGAAACTGGGGCGCTGTACTTCATTTGAGATTTGACATTATTGGTTGTACTACAGCTAGTGACCGATAATGTCAAAATCTCAAAAAATGAGTACAGCGCCCCAGTACTGCCTGGGTCTAGACTGAGTTTGACTGCACTAAAAAGTACTTGAATTTTTAACAAATTTTATTCATGGCAGGTAAAATTCTCTTTTTAAAATTAAAGTTTTTGAGAATAAATTGTTACTGAAAATCTAATCACGATGGATTTATTTACTTTTTTTTTTTAAATGAAAACTTTGATATAAAAAACTTTTTACTTCTCTGCTTTTTAACCAGTTCCCCGGCTTGCAGCCCGCCACTTCTTCTGTACATCCCAAGTCCTGGCAAGAAGTGGATTGTTCTTTAAATCTTGGTGTCTTTTCTCTTTCCTTTTCCTCTTTACTCCTTCAGCCTAGACCCAGTAACTGGGGCGCTGTACTCCTTTTTTGAGATTTTGGACCGATAATGTCAAATTCTTAAAAAAGGAGTACAGCGCCCCAGTTACTGGGTCTACCTTCGGCCCAACTTCATCTGCAGTTGTGAACTTCGGTGCAATTTTCAACAAGTTCCCCTCGGTGCTCTTGACATGACAATGCAAGCTCCTTCGAGTGATATTGACATTGTGTGCCATGCTCAGTAGCCCTGTATAACTCCCTTCCGCTCTCTGCCCTCGGAAAAAGGTCTACTTACATTTGCCCATTGATGGTCATCAGTTTTCTTGTTCTCCTGTCAGTGATATCTAGATCTTTCCTAATAGTCCACTCAAGAATACCTGCTCTATCGAAGACATGGCCCATGTGCTTTTCACTTTACCATTGTTTCCCCCTTTCAGTTCAGTTTGAAATATTTCTTTACCCGTCTGATGTATTCAGCCTTACCTATGTTTCCTTGTGAAGGGCGTGGTCTGATTCTACATGTTCTAGCACACCAAGATACCAATAACTTTCCTCCTCATCCAAAGCCCTCATCTGTACGCCATCTGGCAGAGTGATGCCATCAGGATGTACCATTTTTTCCCCTCTTCATGGTCATTGAAGCACGTTTCTCCAGGCCAAACTGCTTCCCGATGTCATCACTGAAAATCCAGATGGTCTGCACCAAAGAATCAATCTCCACATCATTCTTTGCAAAGAGCTTAAAATTGTCCATAAAAAGTTGTTGCCATCTGCATCTGCATCGTTGTCATCTGCATCTGTGTCTGCATCTGCATCTGCGTCTGCTGTTGCATCTGCTGTTGCATCTGCTGCTGTTGTTGATGTCGCCATTGCTGTTGCTGTTGTTTTTGTCGTTGTCATTCTTTCATTTGTAGTGCATTATTTAAATTCATGTTAATGCATGTATTGTGTTGCCTGCCCTGTGTATAGACAAAGGGGCAGGCAAATTTTAGTTTTAGTACCAGAGGGATAATTATCCAAATGTGTTATTCTGCTGTACCAAACATGCATTTGTAACAGAGGTTTTATTTATTTCTAATCATTGACATTTTTCAAAAGTAATAAAAAGTGTTAAATTAAAAGATAATTGATCTTTTAAAAGTATTATCTTACAGACATTGTATTGACATATATTCTTTCTCATCATGAAAGGTCTCACCTGGAACAGGAGAAGTTGACATGGCAAATCCGAGAGATGAGCTAGTTGATGATGGAGCTAAGAAAAGAGTGTTAGTTGTTGGACTTGTATGTCTGGATATCATCAGTGTATTAGACCATTTCCCATTAGAAGACACAGACAGCAGGTAGGTTTCATTTGTCTGAGTTGTACAGTTCAATTATTGTATCCGTCTGCAGGAAAAGTAATAGTATAAATGAGTTTAATTCCCAGTTGTCAAACAGATTATGTCCTTATAACGATGGAAAGCATGTGGCCCTAACCTCAAACCTCAAATTAAAAATGGTTTTAAAAGAGTACTAGGCGTTACAGTCTAGTAATTATAACATGTATTATTTATTTCAAGATTTTATTATTTTATTTTATTAATATTGGTTCTGCTTTGGAGCCTAATACACCGAGCCAGTAGGCCACGCCCCTTGACAAATTGACCAATCACAATGCGTGATTTAAGGTCCGACAAATTACCGCCATTTTGTCCGACATAACTTTTTATTTTGTGTATTGTTTACTACACACTTTTCGTTGACTTTACTTTTGTTTCGTATGTACAGGGCAATTCTTTTACAAACCCGAGTTTTATCCTTAACCATGGTCAAGCGGTGTTTATAATATTTTAATTGTAACTCTGACTCTCATACCCTGACAAGAGAGGAAATGTACATTTTTGTCCTTTTCCAAAACCAAAGTCCAACGGAAAGAAGTGCTTTCGGTGAACATGCAACACACGGTGTGTGTATGTACCATGATGACAGGCTTCGCACAGATGTACATCCATCATGCGGCGATCGTGACATGTTGTGTGTGGTTGCTTGGTCGTTGCTATGGTGGGCGTGGCCTACTGGATCGGTGTATTGTCTTTGTCTGGTGAATGTTTAATATTTATTGATCTGCTTGTTTTTGCCCAAACCCTGTTTGTTGTTTGTTTATGCTGCTGTTCATTCTTAAAAAAAAAAGAAATATACAAATCCAATCTCATTGCATAATCTAACTTTGAAAAAATGAAAATTATGTTGCTTCACTATGTCCAGTGTTGTTGGAGTTAAGTCCAAACATCTGAGTAGAGAATACTCTGAATACTGCACGGCATCAGAGTACAGGCCGAGACGGAGTACTTATGATTGAATCCACTCAGGTCATCACACACAGACTATGTCTGAGTAAATGTATTATGTACATGAGACTTGAAAAAAGAAGGACTTGATGTATAAATGCAAAAAAATATTATTGACCTCAAGAGTCTTTCTCAAAGGATAAATGACAACACAACACAACACAACACACATACAAATATACTGAAGTATACAGAAGCAGTCAAGTAGAAAGAAGTGAAAAGAGAGAGGCAGAATGCAGTCAGAAGAAGCAAGGGATGAACAATGGAGAGGGAGACAATTAGGGTGGAGGGAAGAGGCTGGTTTAACCACAAGAGGTTGGAAACACAAAAGACAAAATCAAAGGTGGGAAAAGAGAGAAAATAACTAATTTAATTAGTGAAAAGGAGGCCTTCTGTGGAAAAAAGGAGAAGACAAAGACAAAAATTAATGAATAATTTCCTTCTGGGATGTTAGAAACAAGGGGTTGAATGGTGTGGAGGTGCCTTATCTACAGTTTCTCCCTATACTCGTACGAATAGTCTCTCTGTGGTTACCTAGTGCCTCAATGCCCTGTAAAATCATGTCAGAAATAGAGTGATTAGATAGATTGACGTGATGTTCAACAGGTGTATCCAGCTTCTGGGTGGTGACTGTGGACGGTGCGTATAAAAAAAAAAATGCAACAAGATTTAATTTCAAATTTGTTAAGATTGGTTAGCTTAACACCAAAGTGAGTAGTAACAAGTTAAAGCCACATATCTCCTCTTTCCAATTATATCTTATTTATTCATACACGGTCATGGATGGCTGAGTAATCATTCTTTTTGGACAATGGGACAAAGTGGACTTGGGGCCAAGTTTTAGACACGGCTTAGAGCATCAAACTCATCAATGATTCTTTGTCGGAGAGTTACAATGTCAGGTGAAGGGGTAATAAACACTTTGCTCTTGAGATGACCCCAAAGAAGAAAGTCACAACAAGTCAGATCCGGAGATGGCGGTGGCCACTCCACATCATGATACAAGGCAATAACTTGATGTCCAAAAACCTCAGCCAATCTGTTTCTTACTGCAACTAGTCGATGGGCTGGTGCGCCATCCTGTGCCCACCATAGGCGTCTGAACACACCCCTTTGTTGCATAGGAAAGTTTTCCATTAATTCAGGAATCACATGTTCATTTAAAATCTGTAAGTATCCATTTCCGTTCATGTTGTTTTGGAAGAAGAAAGACCCCAGGAGCAAACCGTTTATTCATAGGAACAGGTGAGTTTGATGCTCTAAGCCGTGTCTAAAACTTGGCCCCAAGTCCACTTTGTCCCATTGTCCAAAAAGAATGATTACTCAGCCATCCATGACCGTGTATGAATAAACAAGATATCATTGGAAAAAGGAGATATGTGGCTTTAAAACTGGTTACTACTCACTTTGGTGTAAAGCTAGCACAATCTTCACAAATTTGAAATTAAATCTTGTTGCTTTTTTTTTTATATGCACTGTATAACTATAGAAACGCCTTTTGAGTGTAGTTCTAGTTTCACCTATAGATTGCACACCACAAACTTTGCAAGATGTAGATGAGATTCGTGGTGGTGCAGGTGACATGGCCCCTTGTCTTATGGGTGGTACCAACTGGTGAAAGAATCCGACTCCCTGATGTGTTGTCTACAGACGATGTATTTGGAATTGTTGGAGCACCTGAAAGTTCCCTGTGGGAAAGGGGGATTAACAGTATCACCACATCTCCAAACGTCTTGAGCTACTTACCCTCACGATAGACAACACAACCATCAACCATGTATAATCTGTTCGGAATTGAACCTTTGACAACTCCATGTCAATGAGTCAACATGTCAATGGTCTGTGCAGGTCCATTAACTATCACATACGCAACATCACAATTATACACAAATACCTGGACTACGACACCTGTCATTCTGTTGTCCGTGCACTTGAACTCTCACGTCTTGACTACTGCGACTCTCGTCTAACCGGACCTAAGCAATACGATCTAAACCGCCTCCAAAAACTCCAAAACAGGGCTGCTCGACTGATCCATCTGAAGCCAAAGTACATGTACTCCCACTTTACACCTCTACTCATGGATCTCCACTGGCTTCAAGTGAACCAGCGGATTGTTAATAGGACAAATCTATCGGGGTCTGAGGGCCTGACTGTAGGCTATGCTGGCTTTGCAGTGTAGGGGGTGACAGCTGGTGGAGTGGAAGTATTAATGTTTATCTGTGAGTTTAACAAACATCTGTGGTTAAGTCGTCTTCCATCTTTTGAACCTTGACATCAAGAAAGTGGGTATCTTTGGTTGAGTATTGGGTCGTGAATTTGATGTGGTTAATGAAAGCTGTGAGGCTTCCTTCATCACTGGTCCAGATGGAAAAGATGTCATTGATGTAGCGCCACTAGGCCCAATGCACATGTAGGGAATGCATGTGCGCCCTCAATCTTTCTTTTAGAACTAACCCTAAAACTTTATTATGGGCCTTCATACTTTTTGCTAAAGGACGGATTGCAGCATGTTCATCCATTGAAAATAGTTCTTTAGTAGCTCTATTGTTATTCAAGTTTATTACAACTACTAATGGCTAGTAATTTACACTTCACATTTTTTATCACATTACATTTATCATACAAGATTTTAAGCCAAGGAAGTGATTATTTCAAAATTATCTTTTTATTGCCTGGATTGGTATTTGTAGGTGTATATATTTGCGTAGTGATTTTGGAAGAGGTTGTGCGGCATCTTATATCTTTCTTTTTTGGTGGAGGCTGTATCAGACACACATACATGTACATGTTATACTTTGTCTCTACCTGTATTTCTCTCCATTTTGTGCCTGAGCATGGCTCAGGGCAGTGATTTTATGCCCTAGATGTATGTAAAAGGGTATTTGTTAGAGAACCCCCAGTGAGTATTTCTGAGCTTTATACTTGTACTTATATCGTATTGGAGAAAATGATTCATTTGTGTTGTGAAAATACCTGGTGTAGTCTCTCATGTGTGTGTGATGTTTACTGGTTTATGATGTCTTCATATACCAATGTAGTTTATTATTGCTTGTATGTATACTTTTCCAGGTAAAGGGGGTTCTTCCAAGTTCTGGTTCTTGTTCTTGTTCTTGTGGATTCTTCTCAGTGTTTTTTTAAGTATTTGGTTTACTGCTAGTTATTACACCTAGTGTTTTATTGATGGTCCTTGAGCTGATGAGGATTAAATTGTTTTGAGTTCACCCTATTAGATTCTCGCCATCCTTTGTATTAATTGTCAATTTCTACATTGTAACTCCAAGTGCTTGTCTTTTTTAATTAGAGGACCAGCCTCCTTCCCGTGTCTCTGCACAAACAAAATTATTAGTTATTTTCTCATAGTGATTTACCTGATGTTGGAAGCTGAGAGTCATTTCATTTTTTGACATTTGACATTGACATGGTGAAGTTTATTTGTAAAATTAAAACATAAACTCATACATTTAGTTTCAAACATCATGTACTCTTGAGATGGTTATTGCTGGATGCATGTGCACAATTACATGTAGTATAGCAACAAGGTTTGAGCCGTGTCAACCTTTTTCTTGCTGAGTCGCTCACGTCATTGATTCTGAAAGCCTGTCTGATTGTGCAGGGGCTTGACTCAATTAAAGTAAAATGCCACTTCGATCCTTTCTCCCTCTCTCTCAACTTTTTGTTTTCTTTGCTTTTAATATCGTCCCCTCTGGTTTGTACACGAAATCAAACTAAGACGGTGATTGGTCTGCATCACTTGAGATGGATTAACCTTTAATCAAAGAGAAATGTTTCCTTAAAGAAAAGAGAGAGATTTACTAACTTGTGAAAACACTGTGTAGACATGTGATAGTCCACAGAATATCTGGAGATCCTACATTGAGTGGACATCTTTTTTTGTTTTTGCCACACTTTGCAATTAATGCTCACCCCATACACACAACCTTGGATGCAGATTGTGGAGTTTGTTGCAAATTGTTTCCTTTTCTAAAGAGCTGCGGTGCCCTGAAAAGAACAACTGTCTGGCCTGCATAAATTTGTTGCAAAGATAAACTGAGGACTTTGTTTTGTTCTCCCATTTGTTTTAACCTTACAATGTGTTAGGTGAACTTCAAAAGGTAGTCTGTCTTACCTTTTGTAGGCACTATTACTTGGCTAATTTCTTAATGGCATCAACCCAATGCCAATACTGTATTGACCATAGATTTGTTTTATTATATTTTACTTCAGGGTCAAAGATCAGTTATGGAAGCGAGGAGGTAATGCTGCTAATACATCTGTAGTGCTGTCTCAGCTTGGAGTATGCACAGAGTATTTGGGCACCTTAGCGCAGAATGTATTGACACAGTAAGAGGCAATAATACAGAGCATGTAACCTGTGACGTCACATGTTTACAAAAGAGTCCCTACTTCCTGTAGGCATGATTAGTAAACAACTCATGGAAGAAAACATGAAACCTATTTTCCACCTCACTAACTTTCATTTACTACGGGCTTCTGTGAGATTGCGTGAGACTTACCCACAAATCAGTGTGCTAACTTTCCCTGTGGTGTGTGTTCACATGTGGATTTCATAGTCATGTAAAAAAAAATTATTGAATCTTCATAAATTTGGGGAATTTCCATCAAATACTTTAATTGACAGAGCACCCTCAGACATGTGCAGGGTCCATAATTTTTAAGATTGTAGTAAGAAAAATGGACGGAAAACTTGGTGGTCAAGACTCCATCTCAATTACGTGGCTGCACAGCAGCACACAGACTTAGACATGACAGAATGCAATGCCACTGGCAATCTGCCTGATTTTGACATTGTCGGTACTATAACTGAGAAAATATTTGATGGTAAAACCCTCAGCAACAATAACAAGGAAGGTAATTTCCAGAAACTCCAGCTCAACGATTGTCCGAGCCAGCCATATTTTCGTCCTTGATATGTTCCAAATTGGTGGGTGAAAGTATTGAACCGTTAACGATAGGTTCGGCAGGGAAAGGGGAACTAACTCCGAATAAACAACCAACAGATTCGGTTTCACAGGAGCCAGCATGGCTTCAAGATTTCCAGCAAAAGCAAATGACTGTCATGAATGATGTCATGAAGGGAATGATGACTGAATTTGCTAAGAATTTCTCGCAAATTGTGTCCGACACAGCTGACACAACTGAGATGACTACCTCAACAAAAGCCGAACAGCCAACCGAAACCCACACACACAAAGTGCTGTCATTACGGATGGGGTGCACCATCAGCCAACCTGGGCCATCAAAAAAATGCGCAAGCCAGGTGATCACTGGTTCTGAAGATAGTTCACCCCACACGGGAAAAAGGTCAACAAATGTGTATCAAGGCCAACATGGCCAGAGAAAGTTATACCAAAAAAGCAGCTCCTGTATTGGGACTCTTTGATGATTTGTACTTCACTAGATTTTACAAGGAAAAGAGAAAGAAAGCAGAAGAACTTGGGGCAGAAGAAAAGTGTTTACATTTTGCCTAAATTGAGAAAGATTATAGCTCGCAGGGAAACAGGATACAGGCAAAAAGAACCAGGGAGGAAGGGTAATTATGCCTGATGGGCAAGGTTCTGCATGCACTGCTTTGCAGAAAGATACAGATCCAGAATTTCAACAAATACATGTAGTTGAGGATTTGGCAGAATTTTTTTAAAATCAAATTCACATCTGGCCCTGATGTAGAGTCTGAATTATCAGGCATTGTTAATATGATGCTATGTCTTCACCAACATGTATCCCAGATGAGAAAGCCAAGGCTTTGGCCAAACAGGTATGTAGATCAGCCAATCCAGCCAATACCAACTGCCAATCCAGAAATGTGGAACTTAATAAATGCCAAAATGAAATCAAAAGACTTTCCTTACAAAAACTAGGAGCATAGTGCTTAAAGGCATCATAGCAAAAGTAACTCTTTTGATCAAGTCATTGGTGCAGTGCAGTCAAAGAGAGCTCTACATGCTAAAACATGCTTGATTGAGTTGAAGCAAAGATTAAGACTTTATGTAGCTTCCTTTCAAGATTTGAATCAGAAGAAAGGAAGGGTTTAAGATCTGCTATTGAGGACAACTATTGCCGCTTGTGTGGTTATGGTAGACCATCTACGACCTTACTTTTTGGGAATGATTTAAAAGACCCCAAAATGTCTGTGGTTGAATTACCAGGAGAGGTGCAAATCAGTCAAAAAAACTTCAAAAGCCACATACAGGTTATAATATACCACCAGGAGAAAGGAGTTATGGGCACCTTTACCACAACCGGGGCTACCAGCCTAGGGCATTTCAACAGACAGCAAAACCAGTCCAAGGCTTCCAGCCTCACAAAAAGAAAGGAGAAATGGGGAGAAAGTAGATACCTATGCAGACCAACAGTCTCAGGTAAATTCTCTAAATGCTTTCACATTACCAATAGAGCAGACCATTTTAAAGGGGGCAAGACCAGTCTCAAAAGTTAAACTGTTCAGTGAGCTAGAGTATCCACAGATTCCTGGATTTTATGCCAAATACGCAATGGAATTGATAATGAATTTGCTTCGGAGCCACACCAAGCATCCTGCTTGGGAAATATCAATTTTCTCCTGCTGAACATACAATTATTGATGCTGAATAAGCTCTTAGAAAAAGAGGTTATAGAACAAACCTGTCATGAATAGGGATAATTCATTTCTAAAATATTTGTTTGAAAAAAACAAGATGGGAGTAACAGACTCATTTTGAATTTAAAACTATTGAACAACACCATTTTAAAATGGACACCGTGAAAACTTTTCTAATGTGATTTTGAACATGTCAGACTTTTGTCAGACTTTCGTTGGCATTGTCAAGGTTGTGATTGGTCAATACGTTAGTAGGCGGGGCTTAATGGATCGGTCTATTGAAGTTGAGCTGCACATCATTGTGTTGGAATTGATGGCAGCATTTTTTCACATTACAAGCTTTCTGTAAAGGGGTTACAAGAAAGCATGTTTGCATAATGAGTGATAGCTCTTCAACAGTGGCATGTTTTAACACAAAAGGTAGCATGTGTGCCAACATGACCAAGGAGGTTTGTAATAATGTCACAAGAAAATTGATCATGTGGGTCCAGGAAAGAGGATTGATGGTTTCAGTGGTGTACATTTCTGGATCTTACAATATTGAGGCAGATTTGTAATCCTGTCACAAAAAAACACTAATACAGAAAGGATGTTAAATGATATTATTTTTGCGCAGCTTGTCCCCAAAATTTAGAGTTTGAATGTGACATGTTTGCCTCAAGGCTGAATAAAAAATGAGACAACTTTGTGATGTGGCACCCAGAACCCAATGCTTATGCAGTCGCTGCATTCACGTAAGATTGGTCGAAAACTTACATTTTTCCTCCTTTCAGCATTTTTGCCAGGATGTTCAGGAGGCTGAAGTTGTGTTGGTAGCTCTGCTGTGAACAACTCAACCATGGCTCACAAAAGTGTTGCAGCTACTCATAGAGCCTCCTGTCATCTTTCCAAAGAGGAAAGACTTGTTGTGCACCTGCACACTCAATATCCACATCCACTACATCACAAAATGACACTTGCAATTTTGTTGCATCAGGAAAATTAGTCAATTGCAGCCGTCTGTAAAAGGACTGAGTTACTGTGTGATAAATACTGCAAAGTGTTCAGTAATGTCTCTTGATTTGCAAGTTACATCTTCAGAGCCATTAGGTAGACACCCTAAGGTTGCTAGATTCATCAAAGGTGTGTTTCATGCAAGGCTAGCCTTGCCACAACATTCATCCATTTGGAAACAACTTTCAGTTGGCAATGTTGTTATTGTCGTCGGCAGAGAGGGAGCAAACTGTTCTGAGTTTCAACATTAAAAATGTGACTGTAAATCAGGATAAAGCTGTTTTTATGCTGTTGATTTAACTTTATCTTCAAGGCCAGGTGCCCATAAGACTGCAGTGGAGATCCCTGCCTATGCACCAGATAGGAGGTTTGTTACATATTTGAAGGAGCATCTCAGTAGAACAGAGAAAGAGAGAAATAACCACCCACAGCTGTCACTTGCCTACAAGAGACCTTACCAGCCAATCTCCACAGATCCCTGATTTAGATGGACTAGAGAAGTTCTGAATCAGGCGGGGGTGAATGTGGAAGTATTTTACCCCTCATTCAACTTGGTCGGCAGTTGTGAGTTCTGTTCATGGGAGTATGTTGGTGCAAGCAAGTGAAAGAATCTTTGCAAAATACTACAAAGAAGGTAGTTGTCAAAAAGTCAGAACTGGCTGTGGTTCTTATTGCAAAGAACCCCTCAACATAGATATTCACTTTCATTTTAGTATTGTGGAATGGTCAAATATCCACATGCTCTAAACATCTCACAGAAGCTCATAGTATTACGAAAGTTAGTGAGTTGTGATCGTAAATTAATCGAACTTACCAAGTGAAGTTTGATTATAACTCCACTGACCTAACTGAAGTATGGAGGGATTATGGGCCCTCCTTATGCATACCCTCCCGAAAATGTAACACATGAACATTTGATTCGTTAAATACGGAGTTGTAAGTCTCGCGCAATCTCGCATAATCCGTCCAGATTTCAGTTAGTTCGGTGGAATTACAATCAAAGTTTACTTGGTAAGTTTATTAAAATTTACAATTTTATGAAGATTGTCTGATATGTATCAACTTTTTATATGAAAAAGGGGGCACATCTCAAAACTTGTTTGCAGCTATTACTTTTATAACTCTTGAATTTATGTGGGATTTATGACACAAAATGTTTTCTCTGACCAGTGTACATGTAGTATCTCGCCTGCTAGAAAGATACTGGAATGTACAAGGTCACTGCACACTGCACACAGGCAGCATGCAAACCAGGTGTGAACGTTCTTGTTTGAACATTCCCAAGAGAATGGTCCAAAAGAAATGCAGCTAAAATTAACAAGGAAGTTTTTGTCGTAACTTATTCACCGGTTTCCAGGATCAGGCTTGGTACATGCAGTTTGATTGACTTCAGAGCCATCGTGCAACATAGGTCCAGGATAAGGATTTTCATCCCCAGCAACATTAGTAGCTTTAATTAAAATGTAGCTGTTGAGTTGTCATAGAACATGTAGGAGGCAACATATGATCCAAGGTATCCTTAGGTTTCCATGGTACTGCATGTAGATTCAGCTCATTGTATTTCAAGGCACACTGGACCCTTTATAGGTTTTGACCTGTACTGTTTAACAGAGCCACAGTAGTTTTGATATCAGTTACACAATTGATCAACTCCTGTACACATACATGACATAAAGGAACAGGGGTTAATAGTGTAAGTCAATGGCTGACATGTACACTAAACTAGTGACTTCAGTCCTTGTGTTCATTGTTCAAGAAGAGAAAATTTCATCTAGTTGATATTCCAAAAGTGTCCAATAAAGGCCGATCGCTGTTCTGCTGTTCTAGGGATTCATGTTCCTTGCTATGACTCGCTGATTATTGCAAGGGAATCCAAAGGGACAACTGAACTGGGATCACTCTGAGATTTACTGCCACTCCAGATGTGATTTTTCACGCACACGTTTACTTGCTCGTCAGATAGCTCTGGAAGAACAGATTACTTCCTTGATGGAAAAGAAAGCCATAATCTTTTTTCCTCGAAAAACTGGACAAGGGTGAAATGTCAGCCTTTTTCCCAGCTCCAAAGAAGTGTAACAAGTGGCAACCAATCATCAATCTTCAGTCCTACAATACCTTCATTCAATCCAAACATTTCCAGATGGAAACTTTGACCCACTTGTACACTCTCTCCCTCTGGGTTGGTGGGCCACATCTATAGACTTGAGAGGAGCCCGCCTTCTTGATCTCATTCAACGTAGATCATTAAAGTTTTCTGCATTTCACTTACCGGCACACTACTTACCAGTTTTGATGTCCCCCCTTTGGCCTCTCAACTGCACAACAGGTTTTTACCAGGATAATTATATAGTTGCAACTGCTCATTGGCTCATCATGGGTCTCTTTTACACGAGCACTTCCCAAAACTTTTCAAGGACTGTCCTGCTTTTTACCCAAAATTAATTTTGAAGATTTTCAAGTACCGACTTCGCCCCTCCAACATTTTGCCTCGGGAGACTCTTTTGCCTGTGCATAGCCTGACCGCGCTGCCGCCCTGATGTCTTGTGTGTATTTTGAGTCGATTGGAACTGTTAACACAGGGAAGTTATAGTTAGTACATTGTAGTAATATCAAGGGACCAAACTGGGTACTTTTTTTTCTCCGACCTTATGTCATGAAGAACGCAATGCATTCATTTTTTAATTCATGGATAAACACTCCTTAATGAACAACAACAAAAATCAAGTTTTACTTACACAATGAAAAGAAACTTAGCCTTTTCATTTTGTTGGACATCTGATGTTCTTTTACTTCCTCTTGATTTCAATGGGAGACTTTTGAGACATTAGCGGGTGCCCCAGTAAGCGGTCCTTTTCTATTATGAGAGCAATAGAAAAGGACCGGTTACTGGGGCACCCGCTAACATCTCACAAGTCTCCCATTCGAATTGTTTTGACCTTGATGTTTGAGACAATTGTAGAACCAGATTACTGTATAGTGATAGATAAAAAACATTATCCCACACTGGGAAATCAAACAGTACACTAAAAGAAAAAAACAGATTAACAAGAAAAACTTTATAAAAAGGTTAGATTAACAAGATTCTTTAAAAATGACTGTGTACAAACTTAAGATTTGCAAAAGGTAGTCTATAAAAGCTCAAATCACAGAAAAGCACAGCTACTTCAAATCATGTCGAAACAAATTGCCGTTGGGACAAAGGAGTTGTCGTAGCATTTAGCTCTAATTTTCCATTGCTGAAGGCGATGCCCCACTGGCAAGTAAAAACGTAGGATACATAGGGTGGGATGGGTCAGACAGAATCATGTTCACTTCGGTACACACTTGATCATGGAAAAGTGCCTCAGGGTTTTGCAGTTGAGTTCCGGTTATTCTTCTTGGCTGCTGAAGTATTCTTAAAAATGAACGTTTGTCCCGAGATAACATCTTTTCATGAATACCAGGAGGACTCAAAGTTAAAATAGTGTGACAAAACATTTCTAAAATGGTATTATCCACACCGAAGGATCATGCAGCTTTTTAAGAAAAAAGAGTTGTTGACGAAATTTGCTGGTTTTACAATTTGTGTTTTTGTCAAACTTCAATTTATCATCTATTAAAGTTCCTAGATATCTATATTCTGATACTCTGTCAATGGATTGACCAATTATTAAATGATGGCTGGGATGGGCGTGCCCTTTTTCTAAAATCAACAATTAGTTCTGTAGTTTTGTTCACATTAATTTCAAGGTAGTTTTCTGATCACCAGTTAACAAAATGATAAATATGGTTGTTGTAGCACTGCGGTAAATCTTCTGTGGAAGACATACGACCAGCAATAAAGGTATCATCTGTATATTTGATGATCAAGTTATCACTGTCAACTGTTTTGCAGTCATTGGTATAGATGGTGTACAAAATTGGGGATAAGGCACAACCTTGTGGGGCTCCTTTGTGTGTAATTTTAAAGGGTGAGATAGTGGAGTTTAACTTGACTTGTTGTGTCCGGTTAGTTAGAAAACTTTGTATCCATAGAACAATATTAGGCTCTACTTTCAGATCTAGGAGCTTTTTAACCATGAACCCGCTGGAAATCATTGAAGAGGGTTGTGACATAAATACTATCCTTTTGTAAATGTTTGTATGCAGCATTTAATTGAGTAAGCAATGCGTCTTCTACACTTCTTTTGGGTCGATAGGCAAACTGCATCTGCTAAAGAGATTGATTAATAGAAGGCATGAGCCTATTCATAATTACTCTTTCCAAACATTTCATTGGTACAGAGGTTAAAGCTACTGGTCAAAGATCTCTTTGGTGTGGGGTCCCTTAGGAATAGGAACAGTCGTTGAATGTTTTTACAAGGCTGGGACTTTCCCTGGAAATTTCCCTTTTCTTCATACATTTGTGTCCATTCCCATAGTTTATGTTTTAGTTTCTTTTGTACCAACTTTTGCTCCTCTTTAATACCAGAGTGGAATATTCTCTTTTTCTCATTCAGCAATAACAGAGTCCTCACAGAAACAGATGTATGCGGAGATGACTTTACAGCATTATCCAAGTCATTGGCTAGGGTTGATACAAAGGGGTCAGCTGGATCATACTGTGGTCTGAAAATCCAAGTTTCGCCAGTCCATTAGCTTGATAAGCATCTTTGATGTTCCCATAGCAGAGGTCAAGACAAGCTTCGTGTCGGGTGGAGCAATTGATGATAGTAGGTGGGATGTATCACAACAAAGAGACAAATTTGGTTGATTTCTAGAGATAGATAGTATGGCCACAGAGAAGTTTGATGTCTTTTGTGCATAGTTTTGCCTTAAACAGTTATATGCTATGGGTTGCAGAGTTTTTTATTGATGAAAAGCACATACACAACCTCATCAACTTTCCCTGAATTTGTGGTTCTTTCATTCCGTATCAGAGTGAAACCCTCAATAATTATTGATGAATCTGGGTCATTCTGTGTTGTTCATGTTTCTGTTAGACAAGTAAGGCTAGAATTCCTATGTTCAGATTAGTATTGTGTACATTAGCCCTCAGTTTATCTGTCATATTTCTGATACTTTGCACATTACCCTGTATTATGGCTGGTGATGGAGTTCTGCTGTCACTTTTTTAAAGTTGTTGTCTGATGTCGCCTTTTCTTCCTCTATCTCGAGAAATCTGGATTGATTTGAACAGACTTCAAGGACGACATAGTCAGGTTGTAATGAGAAAACATGTTGGCTCATAAAGAAGTCTTGGCTGTGTAAGTTATCAATGGCGGTAGCTCACCTT
This sequence comes from Marthasterias glacialis, assembly GCA_911728455.2. Lineage (NCBI taxonomy): Eukaryota > Metazoa > Echinodermata > Asteroidea > Forcipulatida > Asteriidae > Marthasterias > Marthasterias glacialis. The sequence goes on along the minus strand of OU452232.1, from coordinate 8,844,501 downwards.
CAGCATTACAGTAATGTGTCATACCCAAAACTTGACCAACACTCGAGATATACAGCCAGCAAAAAGATGAAAATTGCAATTCTTGAAAAGTACTCTTCAGACATTCTCAAAGACCATATCGCCACAAGAGCAGTGCCACCTGATTACAAAAGTCAAGCAAAGTTTTGTTATTTGACCTCCGACCCACATATGTCCTACAAAATGGTTAACCAATTGGTTGGACTACACATGACACAAGCAATTCAAGTTAAACACACGCGGTAATGGGCTATAAATATACAAACAACATTTTATGGTGCAGAGATACAACTTTATTTTTGTACAGAATTTTTTTGTGGGAGGTATGGCGTTACAAAGTTTTTTACTGGCTTGCATGATGTAATAAAATCAAAATGTTTTTACAGGTTAATGGTTACTGACTTTTCCAAGTATGGAGTGAATATGGACCACTGTTTGTACCATGACAACTGTGATGCGCCTGTTTCCTGTGTCATTAACAACTCTTCCACAGGAACAAGAACAATTCTACACGGCAACAGGTTTTTAAAAAACTTATTTGTTTTCTTTCCTTTAATTTGATTTCTTTCACCTTCTTTTAACCACTTACCGCCAGGAATCTTCCGTCCAGTCTGATGGGATTATTCTCTACAGAGACTCTGACTTGGCAAACCCAAGAAAACAAAGATTTTTTTGAAGCATTGTGATTTATGGTTTCTCTATCGAGAAAATGTCAAAATCACACACTGTGAATTGCAAAACCTTGACCATGAGCTACGGCCAAGAATTGTTTTTAAAACCAGAACAATTAAAGGCTAGATACTCGGTTCACTCAGACTTGCCTCCATTGAGTTGAAATACAATGAATAAACAATGGTGGAGCATTTCGATGTCTTCCAATCCTCTTGGAACAAAAGGACAAAGGTTTGGAATGGGGGATTCCAAAAAGCCTCACATAATTGGAGAACTTTGTTGACATTTTCCGTACTATCTGTCTTCTGTGTGTGGGTGAAACAAAGCGTTGAACAGTGAGTGCATGCTCTGTGCACGCTCTGTAGTGAAATGTCCAGTTGACCTTTGTTCTGCACTTCAAATTTCACACACATGCAAAACACATGTCATCTGTGAGCTCACTTGGGAAAATATTGGCGTGTTCGTCATCTGGCGTTAACTGGTTGACATCTTGAGCTCAGTAGATATAGATTTTCAAGTAGATTTTCTTCATGAATTTTGCAAGTCTTTGCAGATTGAATGTTACAATGCACAGTTTTGTTTTCTTCACTTGTTACATGTTGAAACCTGAGATAGTTTGGATATGTGCTTAACATGGCCTATTTGCAGCATGTATTGAAATAGGATATTTTTCTTGAAATTGGACAATAATCAATTTTGACTACATAACAGATCTCTTCCAGAAGTAATGTATAAAGACTTTTTATTACTTGACCTGGAAAACTACACATGGATTCATTTTGAGGTAAGTTCTTGAGGCATTTTTGATATTATGATGAAGTGACTTTAAGAAATGCATTAAGGGATGGTACGTAGTTGGTGTTTGAAATTTCATCAATATGTAATTAAGGGCTCCCTTGAATTGAATTTGTTCATACACAAAACATACCAAGAAGAATTAGCTCTGTAAATATGGAATTGCTTTAACCACTTCATGTTGGAGAACGGCTTTTTCAGCCAAACTTTTCTAAACTGAATTAGGGCGGATGTTTATGAACGCCTGGAACAACTTTGGAATGTCCTTTTTCGGGTTGTGGTCTGATGACTGGCTGACTTATAAGTATGCTTGCAGACAATACATTGTGTAGCCTGCCTGAGCATATGCACCCACCCTACTACACTTTGTTTTTCCCATGCATAGAGGGACAATATTTGACATATGGGAGGCAAGTTTGAGAGTCCAGCATACAATGGCTGATTATCGGCCAAGGTTCAGGCCTATATTCACAGCCTAAAAAAGACATTCCACAATTTCTTTCCTTTGGTTAGTCAGGGTTTCATTGTGACTACGATATTCTAAACAACAACAAAAATTGTCTTTGAAAGGTCAAAAAAGTTCTGAAAAATAGTACCGCCCAGGCACGGTAATTGTTTTTAAATACAGAGATGAAGTGGTTAAGGTTGCGTATGGCTAAGGTCTTAACAATATGGATAATCTGTAGACATGAATAATGCTATTGTTAAGTCTGCTGGACAGAGTTTTACTGAAAGCTTAGGTTGGTGTAACAGTATAGTTATTTCCTCCCATCAATTTATTTGTCTTTAATGCCTGAAACTCAAGTTATGATATCAATTTAATAGGGTCGAAACATCACAGAAGTGTTTCAAATGGTCAACAGAGTTAATAAGTACAACAAAGAACTATTGGGTAGTCAAAGAATTAAGATTTCCCTTGAACTTGAGAAGCCAAGTCTTCAAGTCTGTTTGGAAGAACTTCTTGCAAGGATTAATGTGGTGAGTTTGTTATGTGCATTATTTGGTTGGTATTGTTTACATGTACTATGATAAATGCTGTATTTACTTGGTGTAGAAAAAATGCTTGGCACCTAAGATTCTAAAACAGATTTATTATATTAGTCGCCTCACACTAAGCTCAGCTAGAGGCAAGAGGCCGGTTTCAATCCTGTACTCTAGCAGTGGGTATCACAAACAACTTAATAATTAGTTCTCTGAAAAAAGGTGGTTACATAATTATTCATGTTATGATGAACACACAAAGAACTAGAGTATACAAAATCTAGGTGTTGGGGATTTTTGAAAAGCAGGTTAACATTAAAGTCTAAACAAAATACATCAGTATAAACATAAAAAACATTAAATAGAGCTTTGTAATATTATCGTATTTGAACTTCCGGTTGAAACAGGAAGTGAGGACAAATCAGGTCACTATTGTAACTGTGGGTTTTTCTGGTCCTTTTTGGAAAATAAGTGGCCAATTTGACGATGTTTTATTCTATTTCGTTTGAATTGGAAGCTCCTCAACACAGTCATTGAATTTCACATAATGTGTAAGCGATTCTTCTTTTGTGTCAAAAACTACAACATTCAATTGAACAATCCACTTGAACAGCAGCTTGAGCAGCAGCTTTTTGCAGAAATCTCTAGTTGTGCCTACTAAAATGAGTTTAATTGAATAAAATGCTACTTAAATTTGCATGCCTCAAGGTAAAATTGAATGATGGTTTCATCTGCAGAGGTAAATCACTTTAATGCGAATGCATGAAAGTGGATTGGGAAACTTTTTCGTCGAAAATGACCGGGAAAACCAATATTGAAAATTGCATACCTTCAAATATGATGCAAAGTTTTAAATTATTTTGAGCTTGAAACAGGTAACAAAAGAGCACATTTTTGGAACAAATGGGCACTATTGGAGATGTTGACATCGTTATTTGTATGATTGGGCCCTGTGTTCAATATTTATTTCATACACAGAAAGCATGTCCAAATTATAGTTTCAGCTTCTAGTTTCGACTGGAAGATAAGGTCAAATTGGGGTTATGTCAATGACAATTTTGGGAAGTATCTTAAGCCCTTTCATATGACATTTACATTGTGCAAATACCTCATGTAGTTCAGGAGATTTGATTTTGTTTACATTAAAATTTGAATTAATGCAATTCGACACCTGATGACATGATGATGATGTCATTGCACTGGTGTCATCTACCAATGAGGGTCTAACAAGTGTAAAGGTTATGTGAGCTTGGGATGGGTAAATTATTAGCAAACAATTGACCGATTGCGCGACCAACGGAGACCAAAGATCTCAAATCAAAGCAAAGTCAGGCTCTAGCTGTGCCATGCCAACGGAGACCAAAGATCTCAAATCAAAGCAAAGTCAGGCTCTAGCTGTGCCATGCCAACGGAGACCAAAGATCTCAAATCAAAGCAAAGTCAGGCTCTAGCTGTGCCATGCCAACGGAGACCAAAGATCTCAAATCAAAGCAAAGTCAGGCTCTAGCTGTGCCATGCCAACGGAGACCAAAGATCTCAAATCAAAGCAAAGTCAGGCTCTAGCTGTGCCATGCCAACGGAGACCAAAGATCTCAAACTGTAGCTTACACAGCTACCCCTTCTAATCAAACAATTCTTGGGTGAAAAAAAAGAATTTGTAGCTTTTTCAAGAGATTTTCTTCTTCTCCTCCCCCACAATAGACCGATTGCGTGACAATGTTGACATGTGGTCACGTGACCCCCTATAGACCGATTGCGCGACCTACATCACGTGACCACTTCTATGTATCAAATGTAAACACACACGACGTCCTCCATAGGAAGGTGCGGTATGGTAAATGATGATTAATGCATTTAGTTTATTTGATCGAGGCTTTTCTTGCTCGCAATCTGAGAAAAATATTCCAGAGTTTGTACTAGAGACCTTCGAGTGGCTGAATAAAGCCAGTAAGGACAGTTCCAGCAAGTCTTGAAAATTGTACAAGTAACGTATAAATGTGCACGATGTGTACAGTGCACGATGGAACGTTAGGCCAGACGACCGCGATCACCACACTTTTCAACACAAAAGTTTCAAAGTTTTAAAGCTGAAATCATCCAAAGAAATTGCTTTCCAAAACTGTGTGATTCCTTTGCCTATTTGAAATTCTGCAAGGCTAGGTATTAATGCTCACTTTTCCAATGTTGTTTATCCTTTTTTTACAGTGATTTAGGCCAACATTACAAACAAAATAACAGGTGGGTGGCTACATAATAGTCGTCCGACGCCGGTAGTGCATGGCTAGAAAAACCTCTTTTTAGTAGAATCCTGTTAAATTATGAAACAGAGATGTGATTTAAATTAATGCCACAACATACTACTTTAAATAAAGAGGCTGATTAACTAATTTATCACTTAACGAAAGTAAAATCGACTGTTTTCGAACTCACTCTGTGTCACGGCCTACCTCTTTACACGTATTTTGCCATCAGCTGTACGGCGTTATACCCAATAGACCGATTGCGCGACAATGTTTACATGCGGTCATGTGACCCCCTATCAGGCATGACGTCCATCGATACGAGTGGTCCATCGGTACCCATGTCTTCCCATGTCTTTATTGCGTAGCTGATAGTTTTTAACATCTATCTCAGGTCATGTAATCAAATCCTGTTTGCGTTGTGTGTACCATAGCAATACAATAAATGCAGTACATTGTGGTATTTTGGAAGTGTGTTTGTAGGGAAGTTAACCAGTCAAAACTTTAAAAATTTGTACAAAAGCATGTGATGACATCATCATGACGTCATTTCAGATTTATCTGTAACACATCTCTGTCTAAACACAAACCAAGAGTCAACTCTATTACATATATGGTTCGGTAGATACACAGCGTCAACGGCACCTTTAATGTAATGTGACGTGATGACGTCATCAACCTGAAACTTCACACATTTGTTGTCTGGGTGAATGAATTTGGAAGCGATTACCACCATCTTTGCCAAATGGCACAACCAAGATTATTGTGATGATAATGTCAGGTGAACTGGGTCAATAGTGAATTCTTGAATGTTTACTTTTAATGTTTAATCTCTCATTTGTATCTGTGCTTTTTATTATCTATATAGTTCTTATTGTTAATTCAATGTAATTTTGCCATTGACAACCAAATTGAATGTGTTTTAATGAACCATGAATAATAATAATAAGAGGCAGGTTTCATAGGGCTGCATTTTAAAATAATGGTCTAAACAGATTCATTTGCCAAGTATCAGTAAGAAGGGAACCTGTTCCAAATATAGTACACCACACAGTGTTTTGGGGTTGGTTACATTGTCTTGTTCAGCTGAGTTTTAATAAATTTGTATACTTAGCATTAGCAGCCGAATGAAGTTTGCCATCGTTCATAGCCAGCATTTCAACTAGAAGGATTCAACGAGGCTTCCAAACACTAGTAATTAAGTAGGAGTTGAAACTTTAAGTGATGGAAACACAATCTAGTATTAAAGGTGGCATGTCGTGGCCAAGCAGCTCATCAGACTCAAGTTCTGGTGGCTAAGTCAATGGGGAGCGGGTTTGAATCCTGGTCACGACACTTGTGTACTTGGCCAAGACACTTAACTACAATTGCTTCTCATCACCCAGGGGTAAATGGGTAACTGTGAGGGCAGAGATGGTTCATGTGAATTATTTAGCTTAATACACAGGCTGTATACTCCCCAGGGAGCTGAGATGGTTTAAGGAATGACATAATTTGTGACCAGGGGTAATATTGTTCAAAGCGCAATGATCATAATTTGGAATTGTACTTCATTATATAAGAGCCGATTATTATTATTATTATTTTATGGTAATGAAATGAACATAAATCTATTTTATGAGTTGTGGTGGTTTTGACAAGAACTGGGCGCAATTTCATGGCTCTGCTTACCACTGAATTCTGCACTTATGGAGCCATGTAAAGCACATATTTGGATGGGCAGTAAGCGCAGAATTCAAAATTAAGCAATGTCATGAAATTTGGCCCGTTCAATGAAACAACTTTGACCGGTATGCTCTGAACATTTTCAGGAGAAAGCTATGTTAAGTTAAGTATTTTGAGGCATCCTTGGGTTTTTTATTTTTTTGAAATTTCCTTGAAATAATAATCTCCCTAGCTTTTCTGAGTAGCATGTTGACTACACAAGGAAGCCTAATCAGACCTGCTTATTTAATTGGCTTTGCTATTTCCCTATCAAAAGCTTAACATAATTTTAATGTACATGTACATGTATCTTCTTGACAGGTATTCGTTAGTAAAGATTTTGCAATGAGCTATGGTTGCAAAAATGGAGAAGACTGTGTTCAGATGTTTTCTAAGAAAATAAAACAAGGGTATGTCGTATTTCTTCAAATACACTCTCATTTTCAGTAGGTCACAAGAAAAGACTTGTGGTCAAGTTGACTTTTGAAGCCTTGCCTGTAAATGACATAATCACAATTAAAATGCAGCAGTGTGGAATGTTGACTTGGAAAACAATGAAGACTTTGAACAAAATTTCGGTTCAATTAGGACCCATAGTGATGCCCAATTTATGTATTATTATTAGAAATGAGTAGAAAAATAATCTGTTTGATGCCTATTTTTTTTTATTAAACAGAGGACAGGTTGTCTGTGCTTGGGGTGAGTTGGGAGCTTGGGCTATTGAAGCAAATGGTGCAGTTATTCACTCGCCTGCCTACCCTCCATCTATAATCCAAGATACACTTGGTGCAGGAGACACATTTAATGCTGGAGTCATTCATTATCTATCTCAGGGTAGATGCTTAGTAGATGCTATCACACATGGTTGCAAAGTGGCTGGATATAAGATAGGAAACCAAGGTTTTAACCTTGAGCTTTTTAACTCCTCACAAAAACAATCGGCAGTCAACGAGCTGCAGTCACATTGATGCCAGCAGTATTTCTTTTGTGATATGTTTTGATTAATATATGATTTTTATTAAGCAGACGAGGACAAAGGAATCTTTATTTTTTTTATATTTTTGATTATTTTGTAATTACTAGCCATTACTTGGGTTCTCTATTAATATAGATTTTTTGCTAAAGGTCCTTAAAAGCTGAAAGTGTAATGATTTAGTCATTCTGTAATGGGATCAAAGTGATGGATACTTTTATAAAATGTGTTTGTTTTTAAAATTGGAAGAAGTCTTACCAAAGATAATAAAATAAATATTTGTTTAAAAAAAATGAATTTAAAAATCAATAGTTAAAAAATTGTCATTTGTTTTTAAAATTGGAAGAAGTCTTACCAAAAAAAAAAATGAATTTAAAAATAAATAGTTAAAAAATTGTCATTTGCATCATGGGCGTAAATACCAGGGGGGATGGAGGATATACCCCCACTTTTTGTCCGGGGGGGGGGGGGGGGGGGATGGTTCACAGGATCATCCCCTCAGATTTTTGGTCCTTAAAAGAAAAAAAAATGTGGTTTTCACTGAAAAAGCACCCGATGGCTTAGTAAATGAATAAAACATTTCTAAAAATCCTTATCTGTAATTATATTTGAACTAACTCGTAGAACAGTAACAACACAGAGGAAATCCATAATGCAATAGAACATCTGCTGTGGACTTATATTTAACCTTCTCCATGCCCCCTTTACTCGTGATCTCAGCATTATTCCTTTTTTCCAATTACCTAATTACCATCTCCCCCCCACCCTTTCACAACAAATTTACGCCACTTTTGAACATTAAACTAGTCAATTAAAAAGAAATATTAAATGAAAACTGTTTCTTTTTTTCTCCTATTCTTGAAAGGTAGGCCTAAAAATGTTTCACTTATCACCCTCACATCCTTAACTATTCTACTGCACTCTTGGGTTGTCCCCTGATCCTATTATTCACATGCCATTTGGGGGCAATGTACAAAACAACAAAAAATAAACCTAACTTTATATCATGTTATGCCATTTATATAATATCATATCATGTCATTTTACTCAAATTAATATACAGCGCTCACAGTTGTGTTGTTGAACAAAAAATCTTTAATAGTAAAAAAAAATAATTAAATGAAAAAAAAGAAGCTCAAGGTGATTTCTGTTGCCAGGAAAATCGATGTTCCAGTCGTTTATCAATCAAAATGTTTCCCATATCTTTTGCCATTACTTGAAATTCTCTGTAACAAAGAAAAAGGAAAGGTACATAAATAATAGAACATTGTATTTTTCCTTAGGATTATTGGCATAATTTATGACCGCCAACACAAAATTTTCGATCTACCATCACCTTTTTTAGCCGGCGAATCATTTGGCCCAAGTGTTTTCATAGTATTTATTGTGCAAACGATCTTTGGTTTTACCTACCTAACACCAGCGGGCCCCACTTCCACACGCAGCCATTTTGGGTTTCACAAATCCACACACAGTGTTCTATCTTGGGTTTGTAGTATCTTTGGTCTTACTTTTACAAAATGCACATTCTGTTGTAGAAGTACACAGGTATCAGTAATGCCTTTCAGAAATCGAAATAAATATGCATTGTAAAGTATTTTTATTTTCACCACCGTTACAACATTACGCAACTCTGTATGAGAAGGCAGTAAGAAAAAAGCCGTGGTCTTTGAAGTGTAAGAAAATCAATAAAGCTTTAACTTTTTAAAGTAAATAAATGAAGTAAGTAAAAGAGAAGTTGTATGCCTTCAAACATTTAGTTAGATTGTGTGCAAAATTTGAGAATTATGCAGTTGTTGAGATTTTCCTATGCAATTCAAAGTACTTATATTTTAGTGTTCCTTTCTAACTGTTATAACATTTGTAACTGTTCTAACTGTTGTAACATTTACAAATTATCAGTTATGAATTATAGCATTTTTGTCAAAAAATGTCAGATTTGGTTGGGGATCTAAGAGTGATGTCATAATACATACAGATTTTATAGCCTCATTATATTAGCAAGATAACTTTTAGCAGTTTAATTACTGGTACCAACTGTTTTGGAGATTTGAGGAACAATATAGTGCCCAATGGTTTTCAAGGGCTACTTTCACCTGTACACTTGTTTGTGTCAACCTTCCGAAAATATTGTGATTCTGCGTTCCTTGTCCAACAAGGCTGAAGCGCAAAATTTTCCTGTATTACACGAGCGTGTGTGTGATAAAAAAATTATTTTTCAGCTAACTGCCGCTTCATTGGGAATGATGTGGACATTCCTACAAGAACTCCAAAATAAATAAAAAGACGGTATTTCCAAGCAGCAAACTGGCTTATTGTGATACCCTCATTGCACGCTGAAGCGGTGTATACTATGCAGAGAGCATAGTCTCCGGTCAAGATGCATGCAGCCCCATTTTGCATGACACTAGTTTAGTGTTTACTGTAGCCGTTCACACGAAAAAACAATCACATTTTCGTGAGCAGTTATTTAACTTTTTTCAATCAACAAAGTTGAAAATGAATTTAGTCTAGGAATTCAGGAAGCATTTGAAAGTCAAGATGACCAGAACCTGAATAGTGAGGTCATGACGACATCATCAGGTTTCAAATTGTAATCATTCCAAGTTTTTTTTTCTCCAAAATATTATAACCCCCAAACTACACCATAAGTTGTATATTTGTTATAAAGATCTTGAAAATATTCCAGTATCATTTTGATGACATAATCATCTTGTGGAAGTTCAATTTAGAAATACTTATTGTAGGGATCTGCATTAGCCCCTAGTGTAAATAGTGAAAGTTCAATTTAGAAATACTTATTGTAGGGATCTGCATTAGCCCCTAGTGTAAATAGTGAAAGTTCAATTTAGAAATACTTATTGTAGGGATCTGCATTAGCCCCTAGTGTAAATAGTGAAAGTTCAATTTAGAAATACTTATTGTAGGGATCTGCATTAGCCCCTAGTGTAAATAGTTCAGAATCTTTGCTACCCCCTATAAAATTTTGAGTTCTGTTTAGCCTTCAACTGTTTTATGCCAGGCTCGCACTAATACTATAAATTACTAACACTGAACCAGCATAAAACAGCAGTTGTGTACCTGGAGACCATGCACGGGGAGCTGGGGTTGGCAGTACTTGTTATCTTCAAGTCATTCTTACAAGTGACTTGGAGAGAGCAATACATGACCCAGAGACAGCCAACTAAAGTTTCCCTTTGTATTATTTTTGAGGTATGTAGAATTTATTTGTTTCAATATAGTTGTCATATGTATCATATACTAGTATAGATTGCCTAGATCATTTTTGAAGTTTCACTTTATTCTGAGAGAAGAAAGATTACTTTTCATGCTTTTAGAATTTGGTCATCCTTGGTACTTTTATATGCATTTAGAAGAGACCAAAAAGTATTTTTAATCTTCAAAGTGATGATTTTAGTTGAAGTATATCTTGGGATCCTGGGAAGTTATGAGGAAATAACTTATGTCTCTGGAAGCCAAGACATTGTAGATCATCTTTATGTTATTATTTGTATTTCATCACTTTCTCATTTTATATATTTGGAGAAGGAAAATTCAGTGTAGTTTATGGTTGATAAGTTGATGATTGTTTCCAATGTATTAGCTATGTACATCTGACCACCAGGGTCTGGAAACAATGGGAACTCTGCGTGAGGTGTGGGAACTGCTAGGCTCATTAACCTATACCCTAGGGTTGTTCACTCATGCACGGTCTGAGTGGTCTTCCAGTTGCCAAAGCTTTAGGCAGTACTTTGTTTAAAGTTGGGGAAGATAGGTTTCTTCTCCAGTGGTCCAACAGGTTTTTGTAGTTAATGTTTTTCTTCATCCATTCATCTAATGTGTTTCTTTACTTTGTTTTATTTTGGTTTGGAGAGTAGTTGGCTCTGGAAAACACCAGCTTTATTCATGAATATCTAATTTGCTGCCGAACATGTCATTTAGACAATGAGTAGACAAACTAGGTTGTGGGAAAAGATAAGGAGATTGTGTTACCAATTTTATTGTTTATTTTGCATTTAATCATTTCTTAAGTACATGTATTACTATAAGTATTGTTATATTGATTCTTACAAGTGACTTGGAGAGAGCAATACATGACCCAGAGACAGCCAACTAAAGTTTCCCTTTGTATTATTTTTCAGAATAGTTAATGTACACCGGTGTGTGGCCTTAGGCCATACCGGGTGCAACATTTGGCGATCTTGCCAGGACGGGTTCGTGTAGTCTGCTTAACTTAGGTGATGTAGCTACACAGCCCCTGCCTGCCCACCAAGGATGGCGTCTGAGCTGGAGTTGATCCACCAGAAGGTGACCGCTGGCCTCTATAGTTTATCTTCCGAGCAGCTGTGTGAAATTAGTGGAAGATCTTGGAGTTGAAGCTGTGACGGAAGAACTATCCCGTCTACGGATAGTGAAGTTAATCAACCGACATCTTGATCGTGATGAGGTCGAAGAGCAACCAGATGGAGGCCTATCCATGCTGAAGACAGTGTTAGAGGCCATCAACAAAATGGAGGCCCACATACCAGAGGCGGCCTCAAGCAACTTTGATGACCCTTCCCCGTCAGGAAATGAGAAGCTAGCCCCCTCCACACCTTCCAGCCCGACCCCTTCCAGCCAGACCCCAGCGGTGACCCTACGACGGGAATTTAAGATTGCTGGGCAAATCGGTGAGCCCGGCCAGAGGGACAAGCTCTCCTTCTCCAGTCTCATTCACCAAATACAGAGTGGTCTGGACAAAAAGTACCCGGAAAAGGAGATCGTGGCAGCAGTCATTCGAAGCATAGTTCCGGGAGCGAAACTCCGGAGTTATTTGGAAGGGAAGCCAGATTTAACTCTTCCGATACTAAGGTGACTACTGCGGGCACACTTCCGGGAGAAAGATACGACAGAGTTTTTTAACCAGCTTTCCCGCTTGGCGCAAGAGCAGAAGGAGTCCGCGCAAGCCTTCCTCATTCGTGCATTGGAGTTACGTGAAAGAGTGTTATTTGCATCCCAAGACGCAGGATCATCCTTTTCATATGATTCCAGCTTGGTACAGGGTGTCTTCCTTCATTCCGTCCAGACGGGTCTCAGAGACAGCAGTGTCAAGGCAGAGATGCGTCCACACTTCAACAACAAAACAATCTCGGATGAAGACCTCTTCGAATACCTAAACACAGCAGCCACAAATGAAGAGGAAAGCCGGTTGAAGCTACAGGGACGCAAGGGCAGTTTCATCCATGAGGCTCAGGCCAACATCATCCAGCCTAAAACCAGTGCGGAGCCCCCCAAGAAAGGAAACCCCCTGATGCAAGAAGTCCAGTTTACCTCCGCTGACATCCTCCTCCTGAAGGCCCAGGTCGCAGAGATACGAGATGTATTGCTCAAAGGACAAAACAGGGCAAGCCAGGCACGACTGACTACCTCACGACCTTGGGGGTGTAATACCTGCCGAGACAATGGTCAGGGAGAGTCCTGTCACCACTGCTTCAGATGCGGGTCCGGTGAGCATTACGCCAGGGGATGTCGGCTGAATCAAAGAGGACCACGTAACATGGATGGACCGGGAAACGACCAAGGGCTACCCCCGAGGGACAGGGTGTAGCCGCAGAAAACCAAGACTTAAAGTCCCAGAACAATAAAGAGGGGAGACAGCCTCCGGTTTCGATAACTACGGGACAGGTATGTCATTTGACGCCCAAGCAACATAAGGAAGTCGCACGACTTATTGGCGGCAAATGCCTAGTGGAGTGTTACCTCCAAGGAGTACACACCCAAGCCCTATGGGACACCGGAGCGCAGGTATCCATTGTTCCCCTTTCATGGATAAACAGGAATCTTCCAGGTATTCGATTACATTCGATTGAAGAGCTGATGGAGGTAGGCGAGAAGTTTCAGTTGACGGCAGCTAATGGAACTACTATGCCGTTCGAAGGATGGGTAGAATTGAGGTTCCACTTAAAGGAGACTGAAGCGGAACAAGGAATGACAGTTCCTCTCCTGGTCAGCTCGGATGAAATTGCACAGCCCATCATTGGCTACAATGTAATCGAATTATTGATGAAAGATGAAGGATCCTCTTCATCCATGCGGTCAGCATTTCCGGGACTGAAACCCAACCAGTTTGACGCACTTGTTGGTTTTATTAACCACAATAATCCAGATGACTTCTGCGAGGTGAAACTAGGCAGAAAAGACGTATTGATACCAGCAGGGCACTCTACGATCCTCACAGGTCGAGCCCACCCAGGACCAGTAGCAAAGGAGATGACTGTGATGTTCGAACCAGACATACAACGAGGCTGGCCTGATAATCTCCAGATGGATGAGTCAGTCGTTAAGGTCCCCAAGGGATCATGTTGCAAAATTAATATCCTGGTTTCAAACAACGGGCACCGAGCCCTTACAATCAATTTGGAGAGTAGTTGGCTCTGGAAAACACCAGCTTTATTCATGAATATCTAATTTGCTGCCGAACATGTCATTTAGACAATGAGTAGACAAACTAGGTTGTGGGAAAAGATAAGGAGATTGTGTTACCAATTTTATTGTTTATTTTGCATTTAATCATTTCTTAAGTACATGTATTACTATAAGTATTGTTATATTGATTCTTACAAGTGACTTGGAGAGAGCAATACATGACCCAGAGACAGCCAACTAAAGTTTCCCTTTGTATTATTTTTCAGAATAATTAATGTACACCGGTGTGTGGCCTTAGGCCATACCGGGTGCAACATTATAAATTATGAAAAGTTTTGTAACTATTTCTTTGGTTCGACATCATGACAGCCATTTTTCTTCGATAACTCTTCTCTACAAAGAAAGTCATAAAGTTAGGAATTTCACACAACCTTTAAAGTACAGACATATAAAGACTATGGTCCCCCCCAAAAAAGTTGTTATGTTATAATGACATCATTGTATAATGGTGTCAGCATGATATCACATCTTGTTTCATCAACCTGTTATGATTTATCTTTGTGCTTTTTTTCAATGAAACACAAAATCTATTGAGTTTTGAACCCAAATCAATATAAACAGAGCTTCATATTTGTAAAAGTGATGTCATTGTTATCATGAAAATCATGAACACCTAGTTTTGGTCAAGTGACAAACATTTTAGCGCTGCTTTTAACTACAACTAAGATAACAGAAAAAAGACACACTTTCACACAAATATTGATTTGAACATTTTTTAATAAATATTCTGTGAATGTTATACAATCATCTTTATCCCTGTATAATAACAGGGACAAATCAAAAGCAGCACTGCACTAAACCCTCTAAACATTTTAAAACCCAATTAATTTCTTAACTTTAAAACATTTTGTTTATATCTACAAGATTGTCAGCAAGGTGTTATAATCTATGCGAGTCACTGACTTATTTGAACATGGGGACTTATTGAAAAGCACACATTTGTTTCTTTCATGCATTAAGCAATGTCGTTTAAGGGACCAAAACAAGGTCAACAAATTGTGACTTGCACATCCTGGTCAGGTAATTGTATTGTGATCAACAATCATCCTGGTCAGGTAATTGTATTGTGATCAACAATATGCAGAGACTTGATTTGTTTTTGTTAATGTTAATATTTTCCAATGACAAACCATATTGGTACGTGTACATTTAAATAAAAAAACAGGATCTAAACTAGAACGTTTTTGTGATGTTTAACAACAATAGTTTATTAATGTATTAATTATTATTACTTTTGTTAATGGGGGGGGGGGGGGGGGGGGGGGAAAGGGACAATGAGGTATGTCAGCAGACAATGGGTTTTGCCAGCAAACAATGGGGGTGGTATGTCAGCAGACAATGGGGGTATGCCAGCTGACAAGGGGGTGTGTCAGCTCACAATCGGGGTATGCTGGCGGACAAGGGGCTATACCAGCAGACAAGGTGGTATGCCAGCTGACAAGGGGGGTATGCCAGCAGACAAGGTGAATGCCAGCTGACAAGGGGGGTATGCCAGCTGACAAGGGAGGGGGGTGGTATGTCACAATGGAGGTGGTATACCAGCAGACACGGAGGTATGGCAGGTGACAGGGGGGTATGCAAGCAGACAAGGGGGGTATGGCAGGTGACAAGGGGGGAAAGTATGACAGCAGACTAGGTGGTATGCTTTGTAAAAGTGGGATGTTGACCACCAACGCAGTTGAAGCTTGGAAATGACATGACAAACATACCCTTCCATTAGCAATCATTCAACTGTCCTCAAAGCACATGCCTCCAAAATTGAGTGGGGAAGCAATAAATAATGGTCTTGTTTTAAAAAGAAACATGTATACATGTGTGTACATACAAGTGTGTCGACAAAGATGGCCACGTGTGATAAAAAGCTAAGCAAATAAATTATAAAGCAATTAATGTACATGTATTAATTTAACATGAAACATTTACACACTTGGACTCCTTGCATATGATGTTATAAGGTTCAACAGCGCCCTCTTACAATCACCAAGGTCAAAAGGAGTCTCATAATTGCCTGGCTATTGTTCTCATCATTGGTCGGCTATTATGAAAGCTCTATACCTTTGCATTGGCAGTGGATCATTTCATAAGATTCACATGAAGAATTAAATTGAGTATTTCTTGCAAATGGTGAATATAAATTTTTAAAAGGCTATTCTTTTCTAAAATGAAATATTTGTGCCTTTCTTATAAAAATAACTGTTCATACAAAACTGTCTTTCAGAAGCCAAACCACCACACAGGAAATCCAACACCTTTATTGTTCCCCCAACTAACCAATGCTGTACTTGGGTAACATAAATCTGAAGAGCATAAAAAAATTTCTTTTAAAGACATCTTTAAAAATGCTGAGTAACAGTTCTTTTGGAAAATGCTGCAGCTTTTATGGAAAACCATCAGAGAAACAAGTAAAGATCCTGTTTTTAAACATTTTAATCTGAAGAGGAAAAGGTGATGGTAGACTTTATGTCAACATCTTTTATTCTTTGAAATAAAAAAAAATCTAAACAACAAACATTAGACCAGTTTGTTTGCTGCCACTAAGTACTGCAAAGGAATGCTGAAACACTTCTCTCTCCAATGGAAACTAGGAATATCAATCAAATATTAATCACATTCCTGGCGGTAAAACTATGGGAAAAACTTTGGACCCTATCTTTAAAAATCTGAACAATTATAGGAAATCTTAATTATACAATTAGAAAGGAGCATTTGTCATTCTTGAGTTTAGAGAATAATAACATAAATATTAAACTTCATTGACATTTTTTTTAATATATAACTCTTTAGAAGTTTTTATTTCAATATAATTTTGTAGGTCCAAAACAAATTACCGTTCATATAATTTTTGTAAAAACAATTTCAGTGAAAAGATTAAACTATTGTTTTAAAACTGAATAAAGTACTGTGAAATTTTGATTGGAATATACAACAAAGAAGACCAATTGAACTGAAAGAGTCATGGTGTGGGCATAACTAGTACATTGTCGTCTTAACCTTGACCAAATGGCAGTAATCCTATAATCTGTAATCTTATTCATATCAACGCATCTGAACTGACTGGAAAGTAATTCTTTGCAAAATGAATAATAGTAATTTTCACCATTTTCGCTAAAAAGGAAAATGACCATGGGTGCTGCATGACAAGGTGTATACACCAGGGTGTAGTTTCATGGATCTATTTCAGGCCAATTGGCTCAGCAAATAAATGGTTTGTAAGAAGCTCACCTTTCAACAGCAGTCTCAGGTTATACATAGCTCTTAAAAATGTCTGTTGGCTTACAACTTTGTAAACAGGATTGAAATTGTTTCAACAATGGGAGACTGATAGGTGGCAGCAGACTTACCAGGTAAATTGTCACTGTTTACGTAATTATGAGCATGCGCACATTTCTGAGAACAATGGATAGACCAGGTAAGTCTGCTGCCACCTAGCATCCCCAAAAGTCTCCCACTGACAAAATCAGAAAAACAAAAACATATTGAAGTAGACACGTCACTTAAGTACTGCTCCAAAGTAATGATTAAGGTTGTATGGGTAACAAATGCTGCTGTATTAAGCTTTTTAAATGACATTTTCTGCCTTGTTTAATTCAAGATACTTTAAGACTCCCTTAACCCAAATTGTTGTCATACATACAAGTACATATTGGCACAAAATAATATAAAATATGGCATCATCATCTGCATGATTCACTCTTCAATATAATCACATCTCCCTACACAAAGCAATGCACCAATCGCCTTCATCAAATTTCAATGGCAGTACAAAATGGGTGCAACCATTATGTATGACAGGTAGAAGATATATACATTTTCTTATTTACATAAAACTTTGTACAGATTGTATCATCATTAATTTCATACAGGTATTTAAATCAGACATTTTTAAGCACTCCAAAGAAAGAATGAACAGACAGAGGAAAGCCTGGTATCACTGAGTGATAGTACAATGCAAACAGTAACACTATACATGGAGAAGCAATAAAAATAATTCTTTTTCAAATTGAAATCCTTTACCTTCCCCAAGTCATATAAATTATCTAAGAATTCATACATTACTAAAAATACCAAAACAAAGTGATTTGATCTGACCTTAATCCTTTGTCTAACAAGGGGGTGGCACAAGATTATTGTTATTCATTCAAACTGTCAAGATATTATGAAACTAACAAATGAAAATTTCATTCACATAACATTTTTCGTTTTCAAGTGATATCAGTTTTTTTAATGTTTTTATATCTCATACCTTGAAAAGTATTGAATGAAAATGGGATTACAACAACAAAATGTTGAAAAGAAATATTAGGCTTAATACTGGGTAAGCTTAATCTCCTGGTAATGAGCACAAGGATGTCATGTTTTGAAGTACTGAAGTTATTATGACCACTAAATATTTTTGATATACCTCTAAAGAAAATCCGTTGAATGAAAAGGCAATTGCATTTATTTGTTTATGGAGTGTTTGGCAATGAAAGACCTTCTCAAAATCAAATGCTGAAGAGATTTTCATTGCAACAACTTTCATTGAGCCCCCCCCCCCTCCGTTTATTTAACTCAATTTAGCTTGAAAACTCATTAACCATCAGTTCAGCAGGAAAATTTTTGGCAAAACAGGCACATGACGAATATGCAAATTTGGTCTACAATGATTTGTAATGCAGAAATTATCTTGCAGCAATCAATTTGAATATGATCAAACAAATTTTAAATTAACAATTTGGATAGTTTTGAAAAAAGGAAACAAACAAACCCAAACCTTTTGGTTCCTGAACAAAATTACTACATAAAAATTAACGATACTTTCTTTTAAAGATTTTTTCTGACACACTTCAACTGGTTTCAGATAATTATACCCAAGCCTATTTCAATAATGAAATGTTACAAGTTAAAAACAAACCCTCAAAACAAGCAGATTACATTAAAGCAGGAATTTTATCTTTAAGTCCCAGAGAATTTGAAATTGTGTTATTTGCCCAACTTAGTTAACAAAACCTTTACAGTTGTATCTATGCAGTTAATATCACTCAAATGATATCGAAAATGTTTGATAAAGAAAATTCTTTCACACAAAATTGTCCTACAATTTTTCAACAGGTTTGCAAAAAGCTCTGTTACATCATCCCCTTCAGACAAATGATTCATCTCAGTTTGAAACTGTATGATAAGTGGTTATTAAATGGGCAAGGAAACTCCTGATAATTATTGTGTATTGTTATACAAATAATACTCTTTACACTACAAACAGTGATAAGAGCTTAAACTTTGAAACTTTAGTTTATGGAAGTAACTAATCTGGGTTTGAAAGCATTCCTCATTTATCCATCGATGATGCAAAGTATTGCTTGCAGAGTAAAGCAGAGTTAAGTAGTACGAGTAAAGCTGAGTAAAGCACTGCAAAGTAAAACAGAGTAAAGTGCTGCAGAGTAAAGCTGAGTAAAGTGCTGCAGAGTAAAGCTGAGTAAAGTACTGCAGAGTAAAGCTGAGTAAAGTACTGCAGACTAAAGCTGAGTAAAGCACTGCAAAGTAAAACAGAGTAAAGTGCTGCAGAGTAAAGCTGAGTAAAGTACTGCAGAGTAAAGCTGAGTAAAGTACTGCAGAGTAAAGCTGAGTAAAGTACTGCAGAGTAAAGCTGAATAAAGCACTGCAGGGTAAAGCTGAGTAAAGTACTGCAGAGTAAAGCTGAATAAAGCACTGCAGGGTAAAGCAGAGTAAAGTACTGCAGAGTAAAGCTGAATAAAGCACTGCAGGGTAAAGCAGAGAAGAGTACTGCAGGGTAAAGCAGAGTAAAGTACTGCAGGGTAAAGCTGAATAAAGCAGTGCAGGGTAAAGCAGAGAAGAGTACTGCAGGGTAAAGCAGAGTAAAGTACTGCAGAGTAATGTAGTCCGGAGTAAAGCGGAGTAAAGTACTGCAGAGTAAAAGAGTTAAGCACTGCAAAGTAAAGCAGAGTAAAGTACTGCAGAGTAAAGTAGGGTTAAGCAGAGTCAAGTATTACAGAGTAAAGCAGAGTAAAGTACTGCAGATTTAAAGAGTAAAGTACTGCAAAGTAAAACAGTAAAGTACTGCAGAGGAAAGCAAGGTAAAGCTGAGTAAAGTACTGCAGAGTAAAGCTGAGTAAAGTACTGCAGAGTAAAGCAGCGTAAAGTACTGCAGAGTAAAGCTGATTAAAGCACTGCAGAGTAAAGCTGAATAAAGCACTGCAGAGTAAAGCAGAGTAAAGTACTGCAGAGTAAAGCAGAGTAAAGAAATGGAGAATAAAGCATTGCAGAGTAAAGTACAAACAGATTTGTGTAGCACATGTGTGCTACATCAGCCCACAAAAACATTCCTTCACACCCAGAAATGTTCTTGTACAGTTTGAACAAATAATGACATGAGTCTTTGCTGGTGTGCCTTGAACTATGAAAATGATCTTAGCCAGAAACCTTTTAGAGGATCAACAACACAAATATAACTTTTAGTCCTCGTACTATATCACCATTTAATATCATTCACTGTGGCAGGCCTCAATCTAAAGAAAAACGGGGGCAGGCCTTTGCTGGCCAAATCAGAGAAATTGTACAAGGGCATGCTGGCCAAAAGGGTAGTGACAGTGCAATTTTTCTGAAGGGCATGCTAGCCAACTCGACAGGGCATGAGATCAAGGCCTGCTGTTGTTTTGAATGATAGACAAGCTATGCCAGCCTTCAAGATGATTTCACTGTGATAAATGCATCTACACAGTACATACAAATTCACAGTTACATGCACAGCTGTTCACAGCTGTTCCACCATACCAAGCATTTGACTGGTTTGAAATGGTTGGTCAACTTGCTGGAAAATGTTACCATGAGTGGATAGGGTTAAATTATCAAAAAGGATGTAATAAACAAGTTCTGAAACAACTTTTTATTAGAATTTCTTGTTATCAATACCTTTGATAAAACAATTTGGGCTGATCTCCTAAAAAAACACTTCAAAACTGACAGTACTGGTCTCCATCTTTATCTTTTTGTGCTTTTATTCTGGCTGATTACAGTCCGGCCTCCGTGTCGTTTTGCATCACCTGAACTGACAACATTGTTACCTTCCTGCCTTAAACTGGACTTGCGTTTGGTATGCTGCCGCTCATCACCAGAGGTTGCTTTTATGATGGGTGCAGATGGAGAATCTACCTTGGTTGGACACAGACGATCAGGTCTTACGAATATACCATGCTTGGGTTTACAGGTAAAATAGCGGACACCTTGAACACAGCCATTGTGCTTACCTGTGTGTAATAATAGCAAACTAGTATTGTTTGAATTGTCTTACATCAAGGTTTCAACAAGAAACATTATCCTTCAGCAACCTAGAATCCTGATTGGTCAACGGCATTGGTATATATTTTCATATATTTTACTTTTACTCTGTAACCCTTTATAGCATACTGCGCACTGAACACAATAACAATACACTGTATATTTGTGTGCTTTACTGCAATGTGTTAAACGACTCTTAAATCAAGAACTTTGTCATTGTTTATCAGTACATCAGTCCCCGATCATTTAGTTTAACCTCTGAAAGTCACATTGTTTTAAGTCATTGTTAAAAAGTGTTGTTACTTAGTGCAAACCTTCAGAAACGATAAACGGCAAATTTGAATGGAATTTTGTTTACTGTTTTGTGTCATTCTTTTCTTTGTTTGAAAGATTGCTGGAGAATAAATTGTTACCCAATGTGTTTGTACAATACATAAAATCATAGATGCCTACATTAAGCGCTAATATTTCCTTATTCACTGGGAACATCGAGTTAATCAAAAGATTTCTAGAGTCTTAACCAGTTGCCACCGGGATTCTTTTCTTTTGGTCCCATTTCCCCTGGTGAATTCTTTTGGCGGAATTGCCGGCACAAAGAAACCCTGACTTGACAATGCCAAGAGAACAAAGATTCTCTTCATTGGATCATCCATTTTGTTTCTTGACCGAGAAAATGTCAAATTCACGCAGTGTGAATTGCAAAACATCCGCTGTTACCTACGGCATAGGAGTGGTTTTTAACATGGAATGATGGCTCTATTGCCGGCTCACTCTGACTTACCTCCATTGAACTGAAATACAATGAATGAACAATGGCGGAAGCCTCTCGATGCCTCATATTCCCCTTCTTGGAACAAAAGGACAAAGGCCTGTAATCTCAATGGCCACAAAGTACGAATATATTCAATACCTTTTTTGTTGTGTGGGTGAATCAAAGCATTAGATGGTGTGTGTGGTCTGAGCACGTTCCGCAGTTGAATGACTGAGCGACCTTTGCTCCTGTGGTCTGAAATTACATAATGGCATCTTTACACAGCTTCCGTTTCCAGGCAGGGGAAGCGTGCGTGTATTCAAGTCATCCGGTTTCAACTGGTTAAGTTTGTGTGGCAATATTCATCCCAATGTTGCTTTAAATCCTGAACAGCTTGTCAAGGTTTGATGTCCATGGTTCTGTGGTCATTATGGTTGGTTACATGTATCTAGTTACGTATTTGTTTGTTGTACTTACCACTGGCCGTGTTTAGGGCAACTCCAACCCAAACACCTGGCCGGAATGTTGTGTTTCCAACAAACTTCACCACTCCAGACCTTGTATTTCCAACCTGAACCTGTTGTCCTAGGTTAAGCCAAGATGGCATCTCGGTACCAGAGCTCTTGTAAGATCCATCATGGCGACTGTCATAGGAACCAAAGCTTACACTGTCATCAAAATCACTGACAGAGGTTGCTGTACCTCCACAGTCACTGTCTGTCAGAGAGAACTGAGAAAGTGTATCCTCATCATGGCCAATTTCAAGCAGAATTGTAGATGAATTAGGAGAAAGTATACAAGCATCTTGGGGGGACCTTGGTGTTTTCCAAGCCTGAGATCCATTATTATTGTCAGTGTCCTGAAGTGAAATTTCTGGAGTCTGAGTGGAGTCTGAATAATCAAGTGTTTTACGCTTAATTGGCATATCAATGAGAATAGGTTCAGTGCTTGCAGCTATTTCTGGAAGTATATTGCTGAATGGGATCTTCACATTGGTATCTTTGATATATTTAAGGTTTGAGATTTGTTCCTGGTTTTTAACTTGTGTTGAGGTGCCACAATTGTCTGTAGCTGTTACAGCCTGGGGGTCCTGATCCATGGGAGGCAACAATGGGTGCACTATACAAGTCTTTGGTGAGGTCAAATGGCATTGATATTTTGACTTCTGTTTTGGTAATGTATGGTGGCCTCTGGGACTGCTGATTGGCTTTATGCTGGAAAGTTCTTCTGAAGATTTGGAAAGTACCGAGGCTTGATTTGTAGGTTTATTGTTGGTATTATAGTGACCTGAAATGTTATCATTATCATTATCATAATCCTCATCAAGTTTTGCATTGTGTTGGACAGACTTTTTTGAGTTCCTGGCAGACTGAGCGACCTGAGAAGTATTTCCTTTATTTCTAAGAAGATCATTCTGTTTGTGTGAGGGTGCTCCAAGTTCTTCAAAAACATCTTCATCATCAATACAATCAATGCTGTACCGAAACATATTAGGCAAAGAGTTATGCAGCTCCAACTTCTGAGGGACAAGTAAAGACATCTCTAAATCTTCTGACACAGTCCTTCGCTTACAGTAAGGACTATCTGAATTCAATTCCACGGCAGATTCTTTACTGATAAAAGCTCCTTGTGCATCATGCTTTGTGGAGGCAATAAGTGGTTTCAGAGGTTTGTTATTATTTGAGGAACCAGTAGCATGGCCACCTTCATGTCTCCTATGAATTCTTAGCTCTGCAGTGCCATTAAGGTCCAGAAATACAGAGTCATCTGTTATGACTTTCTTGGACCCATCCTGGGTGTCTTTATGCTCATATTGAACTTGAACAATTGTCTTAGAAGATGAAGATAATGGGTCTCCTAATGAGGATGAAGAGGAGATTCTTCTGTGTGGGATAGGATGATCCTCCAAAGAATCCAAACGAACAACCCCAAGAGGATCAAACACAGGCATAGTCTCAGAATTTGAATCAAATGAACACTTTGGTTCAGCAATTGTTACAAAAGAAATAAGATCTGAATTTCCAGATGATTTCTTGCTGGATGGTGGATCAACACATTTTGTAAATTTTTCAAAGTCCAGTAGAAAAGCAGTTTCTTGACTTCTAGGTGAAAAAATATCTGTCTTCCTTAAGATTTTTGTAGGAGTGGAAGTTTGATAGAATGGATTCTGCTCTCCATATGATCCATCCAAAAGGTTAAAGCTGTCTGATGATCTATTTCTACTCTGTGAAGTCTCATTGCTGAGTGTAAGAGGCTCATCCCCTATTGTAAAGTTCTTTGGATTAGAAATCTGGGCAGGCTCTTCAAAGGACATTTTGAAGATACCTTCAGCAACTTCCGAAGGGTCTTGACTGCTGGGGAGGAGAATTGGCATGGAGTGACGTTGAGGATGCTTTGAGGAAGACTTGGAAAGATTCTGATTGCCGGGGTAATGAAGAGTGTCTTCTTCTACTGGGTAGAGCTGTGGGAAGAAGGGTTTGCTGAGTTATAATTTAGTTTAGTCATTGATTAAAACTAAATTACAAATGAAAGGTTTCAATGGAAGTAGCCTAAAGCCAGAGTGTGTGGCCAGAGTATGCACATGTGACTTACAAAGACCTACAAACAGGATTGTAGGAGGTACGTAGGTGACAGAGAAAAGTTACTATTAGTTATCACACAAGTGCAAGAGGAATACGAAAAAATAATGCATCTGCATTCCATATCCAACGAGGCCACAGGCCGAGTGGGATATGGGATGCAGAAGCACTACATTTTTCCGTATTCCACAAGTGTGCGTGTGATACCTAATTTATCTTCGTGCGACGCGCAAAGTTTAAAAGTTTAGAACGTTACTTCATGACGAGCAGCACGTGCAATGCACAAAATTTAGAATGTTATTATGCACTGTACGTATATGGAATATGACGCATGATACTCACAATAAGCAGAGTGCATTGTAAAACTTGGAGTATGATATGGTTTATCACACTCCTGTTTGAGCAATCTGATTAGAGGAAGACTGCCTTTACCCTTGATCCGGCAAGGGTGATCACAGGAGGATCAGATCCCGCAAGGGCAATCATGCTGACGCGTTTACACCAACAGCTAGTGTGAAAGGTCAACTAAACAAGATCGATGATAATAAAACTTGCAAGTAAATTTACAACATTTAAAAATTTTCGCAACGCCGATCGGAACGTTTGACTTTTCCCCATGGTCGGAGCATAGAGAGAGGACCGAGGCATTGCACACAGCCACAGTCTGCCTAACAGCAAAATCAGCCAATGGGAAAATTTGTTACTTAAAAATGGAAAAATTCGTTTGGCGATATGTAAATTTGACAGTCAAGTCTGTGTCTGGTAATCGCCTCCATCAATAGATTGTACATGTACTGTGTGGTATGGCTATGCAAAGTTACTGTGTAGGCAAAGTGAAAAGGTTTCAACCAGACTGCATGCTTGTTCGACTCACACGTGTGGATTGTTATTGAGACTGAGCGACGTTGAATTTTGGGTTTTACAACTGAACTGATGCCTCCCGCTTGCAAAGTAAGAAATAATTGTGGTCTGGATATGTTAACAACAACTGCAGTGTTTATAAATCATTGTTTTTTTTGCACGAAAGTTGGAGAAGTACAAGAACATTGATCTCCAATTTTTCATAAATAATTTACTTGTCCGTCCTCATGTTTTTCCTACCTGCCCCGCATTCGAGACCGGAAGTTGGCAGGTCAAATTGCAGGGTCTGATCCTGCTTTGCGTTTACACTTGTTTTTTGATCCACCTTGCGGGATCTGATCCTGCATTGATCCCGCATTGAAGGGGGATCAAAAAGGAGGATCAGATCCTTATCGCTCTTTCGTTTACACTAGCTGTTAATTGCCCTTTGATCGCCCTTTGATCGCCCTTGCAGGATCTGATCGCCCTTTGATCGCCCTTGCCGGATCAAGTGTAAACGCGCTCATAGACTGAAATAATACACAGATGCTTCCTAACCCTGACCGGTAAGCAATTTTACCTACATGTATGTGACATTAACTTTGTTTAGTTTGTACCAGCTTGTCTTGCATAATCTTAAATCCTGGAAAGAAATATCTAAAATATATTTGTCCATGTTTTAATAATTCAATGTATTAATTGTTCCATTCTGTCTAAAATAGTCATCTACTTTAACTTTGCCTGCTGGGGTTAGTGAAAAAAGCTACCCATGGCTGATGAATTTGATCTTATTAAGTGAATCTATTTATTTGGAATACAAGTGCCTAGAAGTTAAGGTGTGACATGACAAGGGGCAAGCTTTTGCACTATAACATACAAACACTCATACAGGATTCACAATGAATGTGCTAGCCCTGGAGGTGTGTCACTTTCATATACATGTGAATACTTCAGTGACATCAAGGTTTTCAGGCTGGAATACTATCTGCTCTGTAATTTAAATTCTACCTGTGATGAAGTACGAATAACTTCACCTCATTAAAACCCTGTGTGGGGCCATTACAATTAAATGACACACTCACACCAGCCTACTTAATTTTTTTCAGTAGGAGTGGATAGCGTGCAATGTTTTTGGGGGTGAACACTATCCCTTCTCACATGGTCTTACTACAGATAGATAAGGGCCCTCCAGACCCTAGAAAACTATTTTGTGAGCCATAGATCTTTGCTCTATGGGTGAAATCAGTCCCTTCCCCCCAAAAAATATTTTTTTAACCAAAATCCAATCTTTTGGCACTACAAGCCCTTGTATGTTACAGTCTAAAGAGAAGCCAATACATCCTATTTGTATGGCAAAACCACAACCAGGCCATCAAGAATAACCAGCTAGTAATCCCTGACAATATGACAGGATGATTGGTTGGTTATTCCCCTGCAACCTCAATGATCTTCCTTGATGGGAATTGTACAGTGCAGATTGATTTGTTGTCAATTTCTGGGCAATGGTTCACCCAGCCAAAAGGGAATTAAGGCTGTAATTCAATATGGAACTTGTGGAGTCCGAGAATTGTTTACCGGAACATGGCGGAGTAAACAACTTTTGTTTATGAACCAACTAAACAATTCAGCATCTTTGTATGCAGACCTGCAAATTTCCTCAATTTACACATAAACCGTGATTTGTCTTTAAATCCACTATACAGTGCAATTATCACATTCAAGTTTGTTTCTTAATTTAGTGCATACAAGTTATTCATCACCCAAAGGCATTAATAAGATGAGTTAGAAATGATGTTTAAGATTTGCTGAACTTTTTAACATTTCCTGAAAATTGACGCATTTATTAGGACAAATACTTGCATTCCAAAATGACATCATACAAAGATACTTTGCCATTGAATGTTGTTGAGAATAACTAGCAAGCTGAAGATTTCCAGCCCAGTGCCAGACCCTTCCTAACTAGGACTCTGTGTACAGCACATAGGAGTAGCTTTGTATATCTGGAGGTTTCTGGGCAAAAGCTTGCCCTGAACCATGTCACTTTAGTTTTAGGAAGTACTGGGTGTTTGGCATCTTGTATACATGTTTAGGATATACAAAAGCAAAAATACTGGGGAAAAATTACTTTTTTCCCCAATGAATCACAGCTGTTTCACAATGAAAGTAAACATGCATATCTCAACACTTAAAATAATTAGGACAAAGGTATACAGCTTTCAAACAAAAAATAACTGCATTCACAAGTAAATGTACCACTTGTAAAAAACAAAAAAAAGAAGCAAAGTGTAAATAGGTAAAAATAGAGAGCAAAATTGTCAAACAATTTTCACAACATACCATGGAGACAAAAGAGAAGGGAGGTAGAGACTACATGTACAAGCTTCGCCGTGCCTGGTAGTGGTTATGTGGCCAAAATAAAAATAACAAGGTGTTAGTTGGATGAACGGATTAGTGTCAATCAGCCTTTAGGGGTTATCCAAGACATGCTGAGCTGTAAAGACATTTGCACAGTTTTGTTGCTATCTTTCAGACAACCTCCTTCATTGTCCTTCAAAACTGAACCCCCAAACCACCCTTTCTTCATTAGATCACTGTACTGTGTAATAAGGACTGGACTGATTTCAAACTGCTTTTTTTATTTTATGAAAGAGTATATTCATATCATTCCTTCAGTTTTCATGAAACACATAATAAAACTAACATAGAAGACAAAACTTCATCAAAATTGGGGCTTGTGCTTTCAGAGAAAATACTGCTCTGTTACAAACATGCCTTGTGGTTTTGTACTTTTTAAAATCTTCTATTGAAAAGCAAGTTAGCTTTAAAATTTACAATGAATTTTTCCTGAACTACATACATTATCAATTGAATATAATGTCTTTAAGACTAAAACCCATAGCAACATGTCTCCCATACCTCACAAGGGGCTAATTGTACAGTCAAACCTAAAATAAGGGTCAGCCTCAGTCATGAAAGTTCCCCAACAAACGAATTGGTGTACTATTACAATTTGGATAAGATTTCTAAGCTTCAAAAAAACTATTAGGGAAACCAATATGTTAACATGACATTGTATTTCAGCTGGTAACTGTATCCCTTAAACACAATATTTGCGTGAGCAAATTTGTGTGCTTGAAGCCCTCCAGGTTTGATGGTACAAACAGCAGTGATTGGGTAATGCAACAACTCCACAAAGATTGTGCAACACAAATTGCATACAGAAGCTTTACAGGTCAAGAGTAAACAAGTAATCACTGAGCATTCAACAGATTGTACATACTCTCTGTATAATATTCATTCCAATTCTGTCTGTCTTTCATGAAATACAAACAATGCAAACCTATGAAACTTTAGGTGAACATAGTTGTTCTCTTTTTAGGAAACAGCATACATTGAACTTATAGACTCTGTTGCACTGACCTCACATGCTGCTACTGTCTGCCCATAAATAATAATCGTGTGCATCTCACCATGTGACAGTCTCCTAAAATATCCTGAAATTAGACTTCCAAAATGCTGCAAGCAAGATTTGTTGGGCATGTTTGACCATATGCTCCGAGGACATTTTACAATAGGGACAATAGGTCCTCACTAGTCAGTTCTTTGTCTTCATGGGTCCTCGGATGCCATTTGTGTACAAAACCAATAGAGATTGCTTCAGTACAGGAACAATAGAATTAACAATAGAAGTCCTCGGACATAATGGTGATTCACGACTGTGTGTTCGTGATGATGTCGAGTGAATTGGCTCAAAAAAAGTTTTGAAGTGTTTAGATAATCACCATTTCAGGCAGAAATTATTTCTTGGGCAATAGGCCTACAGCCCATAAATCAGACCCAACCTGTAAAAAATAACAGCGATGCTGTTGCAACCCCTCAGCCCTTTACATTGTAGGTAACCAAAGATTATATCCACAAACCACATGTTCCAATACCAGAGCACTGTGTACCAGAGTCTGGAAACCATTTAACCCTAGCTCACCACCATGACCTGGACCTTTGACCTTTTCACCCCAAAACAATCTCAACTTTCTTTTCCCCAAAGGCAATCCCCCACTTAAGTTGAAAGTCCAAATGTCACTTCTAACTGAAGCTACAGCCAGGAAACAGAGTGCCCGGATGCCTTAGGCAATGACAATACCCCTATGGGACTGAGGGGTAAAAACCCATTGCAATGCATTTATTCAAGAAACATCTGAACACACTCTGATTGCACAACCTAGTGAAAATGATTCTCTTGAAGATGACACTATTTCAAGCTACATTATTTCATAGGCTGCTTGATAACAATGCCATTTTTATTGTCTCATCAATATTTTCATTAGTCAACAATACTGTACCATGCCTGTAGAAGCTCAGTCTTTTATTGTTTACTATGTCCTCAGGCTTCAAAACATTCAACCAACATCAATATAATTATTAAAACATTCCTGAAACAGATTGTAACTGACAGTAGTACCTGTTGACCTTTATGCTTTGTACTCAATTTTCAAAATTAGCAAACAGAAAAGTGGACCATGAAGGGGTGGCATGCCAGGGTGCATGCATGTTAAAAATATAGGTTTTCAATCAAGCACCACATTGCCTGTGTGCTTATAAATTTGAATGTGTTTTTTAGTACAAATATCTGGTGTTCTCCATACTCAGAAATCAACATCAAAAGCCATCAACAAAGATGTGTTTTGTGTGTGTTTCTTTTTTGTTATTGGGAATACAAATTTAAAAAGGAAAAGTAGTGCCTTTTACACAAGCACAGACTTAATTGGTCTGTAATTTTAAACTTAAATTTCATGTACTTAACAATACTGGAATACTATAAAGAGTTTGTTTTAAATCAAAGTATGTTTCATTGAATGAACCAGCTCTTAATAAGCAGCAATTGGATGGTTTTCCCAAACCTATGTTTTAATTAGTTGTCAATTAGTATAAATATGCCACTCAACAAAACAACAAAGTAAACCAATTGCAAAACATCTACAAAACACTTCACCACTTAACTAAAAGCAAATGCACACAATATACAGAAACTTCAAATTCTCAAATACTTTGAGACAAAAAGGTTAAGCAAGAAACCTACCCTTCTCCTGCTTGCTGCATCCAGCTCCCTAACTTGTTCCTCACGGACTGGACGTAATGCCTTGACCCCCTTGCCATAAGATGGCTGACGTAGCCCTACTGGGCTGCTGAGATAGACATGGGGGGATATTGTTGAGCTCTGTGTTGGACTTAGACCCAGTAGCTGCTGTTGAGGACTACTACCATAGTTGTAGACGTTGTAGAAGTCTGCCTGATAGGCGGTGTAGGGGAAGTAGGTGCTGTTCTCCCCAAGGAGCAGCGAGCGAGGACGTGCTGGCTTAGTGGTCATGTACTGCATTGAAGCCCCACCTGACCCTGGTGAAGTGTTGGGGCTTAAGTTTCGAAGACTCTCTGAGCGGATTAGCTGTGTAAATTGGGATGAATGTAAGGGAAGAAGGGGAGCAAGGAAAGTTCATGAGGGAGAGAAGAGGAAAGGGAAGGGAAGGGAAGGGAAGGGGAAGATTAATAAAAGAAACCATACAAGGGAATCTGAGGATATGGATGATTTGACGGGTTGTCATGCAACATGGTGCAAGTGCAGTATTTGCACAAGTCAAATCAACATCAATAAATAAAAGAAAAGTAAAGTGTAACATTATCAAGCCAAATAAATATACAGATAAATATTTACAAAAGTACAATGCCACAAATCAATAACAAAGACAGAAATAATTATATCAATATTAATTATTTGACAATACATGTAAAACAAGAAGAACACCAGTTTCACATAGCGTACAAATGCAATCAAAAATGCACATTGGAAGGCATAACACAAAAAGGTGATTATACAAATGTGTTGCCATGGTGACGGTGAAGTGTTTATCCCCCATTGATTGGAATTGTATGCAAGGGAGGAGAAAGAAAGAAAAGAAGAGATGGAGAGACTGAAATTAGTTGGGTTTGATTAATTTGTTTTCTTTTACCCAAGTGACATCTTCAAAAGACTGGAAAAGGTCACACTGGAAAATAAAATGTAAAGGGTAATTTTTTCATATTAGTCATAAATCATTCATGTCGTACTCTTTTTTTTAATTCTTTTTTTTTCATTCCAACAACCACACTCAAGTATGTGGCAAGTGCATGCTCTACAATTTGCAAAAAGTATGTTACCATGTGAAACCTGTTTAATTGAACTACGTGCTATTTTTCCCAAATCAAAAAATCAATCAAACAATTACAGAGTAAACAAAATTTCCTGCAACTGTTTCTTTTGATGTAACCTTAGAATTTAATTTTAGAAAATGGAAACAAAGAAGTCCAAAAAATCATTTGTTTAACCTATACTTTACTGAACTTAATTTCTTGTTAAAGTACTTTAATCTATTTGACCACAACAAAATCTTGAGACAATTCTTTGAGATATGCTTTAAGAAGATTAGTAAACAAAATGGCAAATTATGGAGTTATTCAGTTAGGCTGTGGCTCAGTCGGCAAACAGAAGGCAACCGACCACAAGAGGATGGCAAAAGATGAGAGAAGGGGAAGGAGAAGATAAACAAACTCTGTTAAAATTTCCAATCCATGTTATCAGTACAGCAAGGATTGGCATTAAGATGGGGGGATAGAAAGAAAGAAGATAGGATCAAGTTAATGAAATCATCTTAGGAAAGGGAAGCGATAACATTTTCAACAACTGAATGTTGTTCCAGTTAAATTTCTGGTTTATTATTGGGAAAAATTGAGTAAACAAAAATGTTTTCTGCAAAAAAGGATAGAAAGAAAAAAAAAGTGATACTGCTGTACACTCCCCCCCTACGCAGATTGCAATTGCTGGATAAAATTTATTTGTATTCTTGAAAAAAGTTTTGGGGGATGTTGTGTCTTCCCTTATAAATCCAGTTAGAATTTCTTTCTTTTCACTCTTTATCTCATTAAAACAAGTCAAGTTTTCTTCCACAAATAGTTTAATCTTTAATCCCATCTCAATGGCTTTGGGCCTTTAACTGATCTAAGTAAACTGGTGAATTAAAAATCTCAACAGTAAGTTGAGGTTTGAATCAGAGTTGAAGGGTTTGTCTGTTTTGTGTTTTGTCAATTTTGATGAGTGTACAGATGCTTGTCACTGTGTGTGCTAAAAGCTAACAAATAATACATCTACATGTCCACTGCAACACTTGCACCATTTGTCATGCAATAAAACTCCACAGAATCTACAAGCAATAACTGCTTCCGTTAACTAATGCTAACATTTGGATTTCTTTCAATCATTTTGGTTTTCGAAAAGGGAAAGTACAACAGCCGTGAAATGCTAACTTTTCTGAAATTCTGCAACTATTACCAAGAAAAAAAAAAAAAAAAGTTGAGGAATGAATCAGTGTCAAATCTTAACATTTCTGAAATTCTCCTCTTTTTTTTTTGACATCAGATGATTCTTTGTTAGATTGCTGAAGTGAAGCTTTATGATGTAGGTTTGTTCATGATTTGTTTTCTTTTTTCAGATTGAAGAGATTGAAAAAGAAGAATAGTGTACATTTATTATGAACCATTTAATGACACTCCTGGTGCCGAATTATCACATCTGATGGAGATTGATAAAAATGATTTTATGAGGCAAAGCAACCATAATACAACACCTTGAAAGGGATACAAGGTAAGGTCGCACATATTGCTGCAAGACCATGTCGGAAACACTTGAGCAAGCCTCTTCTCTTTAAGAGTAACTTTACTGGGTTCTTTTTCGTGCATTTCACAACACACAGGAACTATGGCTTTACGTCCCATCCGAAGGGCAAAGTAATTAGTAAAGTGCCTTGCTTAAATTTCTTTAGAACCACTGCAGATGCATTGTATAGCTATTCTGTCAGCCATTTTGAAGATTAAATCACACAGAAAGTATGATGTTTATTGTTGGTCTCAGCCATGTGCTGATTGAAATGCACTTTTGTGGTGTGTACGCATGTAAGGGTTACCTCAATTGCATAAAGCTTATATTTATCCTGAAAGTCTAAACAAGTTAACAAACCCAAGTCTTTTAACCTGTTGCCGCCAGGAATCTTCCACTTTTTCCCATCAAGCCTGATGGGATTACTTTCTCAGAATTGCCGGAATAATTTTTCTTTGAGAGTGCCGCTGGCACAAGGAAACCTTGACTTGAAAAAGCCAAGAGAACAAAGATTCTCTTTATTGCACCATGATTTTTGTTTTCTCTATCGAGTAAATGTGAAATAAGTATACCATAAATAGCAACACCTCAGACGTGAGCCACAGTATAGGATTGGTACTAAACCCGGAACTAAGGCTGGATTCCCAGTTCACTCTGACTTACCTCCATTGAGCCCAAATACAATGAATAAACAATGGTGGAAGCCTCTCCATGTCTCAAAATCCTCTTCTTGAAACAAAAGGAGAAAGGTCTGGAATCGAAGATTTCACCATTACCCCCTCACAATGGGCAAAAATCAAACATAACGATAGACAGCGTGTACGTGCTCTGTACATGCTTAGTAGTGGAACGTCTGAGCACCTTTTGTTCCGGTATTCCGATTTTACACAATGGCATGTTTACACAATGCCCGTTTGCTGGCTGGAACAATATTTTTCGTGCACACATCCGGCGCCAACTGGTTAATAATTGTTCTTTGATAAATGAATAAATGTAAATATCTGATGTCCAGTCAATAGGGTATTACTGTAGGATTGTGGCAGACAGAACATAACAGCGACAGTGTCTGTGGAATGAAATAGAGGGCATTATGGGATACTTACCCTGAAATCATCATCTAATCCATCCATGGACCTGCTGGTGTCTATGGAACGAGACATTGCACCCTGGGAAGACAGAAATATAACACCAATGACCAATTTGACCAAACAACAAGCAGGCTTTCATATGCAATGAAATAGCGGTTGCAAATACAAGGGTGTTGGAAACAACATCTTCCCACCCAACCCCCGTAAAATGACCCCCCCCCAAAAAAAAAATAATAAATAAAAATAAAAAATAAAATAAATAAATAAATAAAAGTAGTGCTCTACTGTTAAAGAATGGGAGAGGATGGTTGGAGAGCAGAAGCATGTAAGTATTTTCAGTTATATTTCATTTTTTTAAACACATTTGTTACCATGGATGTAACATTTATCCGTGAAGGGCAATGTAGAAGTACATGTCTATGCAGACTGAGGTCTAGCCAAAGAATAAACCTACAATAAACTTGAAAATAATGTCAAATAATACGATTGTCAACTTTTAAAGGGACTGTGTTTCATAGTGTTTGGCACAATAATCTTAATCAGCTCAAGGAGAGAAAGAGGTAGATTAAAAGCAATTTTGACTCACTGATATGTTGGGAACACTGGCTGTCTTTCTAAGATTCCGTCCCCTGGATGCAAGTTTCTCTTTGATGACCACCTCCTGACGTAGTCTATCCAATGCTAAAATGCTCTCTACAGCTGACACACCCCTTGTGTATTTCTCAATATATGTTTCCCCATCTGAGGAAGTTGTGTTCTCTTCAGTGCCTGAAGCCGCCATCAAGGCCAGAGATTCGCGGTCCTCCGGGTCCTCTGATGCCTAACAACAGAAATTAACAAGTTGTACAACTTGCACTTAGCTGGAATTTTTCTATCTGGAACTCTAGATTTATGCTTACAATACATTTAAACCATATTACAAGACTTTTAAATATGTAAAATTCACAATGTAAAAATGTTGTTATTTAACTGTGTCATGCTGCAGATAAATGGGTCAATCTTATATCTCATGCCTTACATAGGTTAAAAACCTAACATACATTAAGTACACTGTAGATGAGGAAGATTTGAAACCCTAGTCACTGGTCTACTGATGACTCACCTTTGGAATGTTGGAGACAATTTCATATGTAACGCCACATGCCTGGACTGAATCCTAGGTGCAAATATAAATATCTTTATCATTATTATATAATTTGCAGGGTTTTTCCAAAACTACACATAATATTTAAAAAACACATAAATGCAAACATGTTTTAAAACTGTTTATGATTCCTGTACTTGCATTTACACTTGGGTAACTCCACTCTTGTAGATGATGGGCAGATTGCTAAGCACATGAAAAACGATTCATGCATCAATCGTTTCTCAGATTCAAATTTTGGAGCAGAAAATGATCTCTTTCTCTAAAACCACATTACTTCAAAGGGAGTCGTTTCCCAGTGTTTTATTCTATCAACAGCTCTCCAGTGCTTCATAACAAGTAAGCTTTTATGGTCATTAATTTGTGGAGTAATTACCAAACTGCCTTTAAAAATTAAAGAACCTCCCTGCCAAATACATCAATTAATAAACAAATAATGATTTGAATTTTGAGGATCATAGAGAAAGCCCCAATAAAATAGACCAAAAAAAATAACAAAAGCAACGCAAAAAGACTGGAGAGGCGAGGATAAATGAAAAGAGGTTGATTTTCCAGGGAATTATGGGTAAGGATATCCACCCTTAGGGGGTCAACTTGCCATTACTGAAACCCATAAAGATCCTCCCAATCTAAATAAATGCACCAGACATTCATATGAAACCCACTAAAAACTAGTGTTATGTAAGACTGTTTCTGTCTTATTTACCATCCTGCCCATTTTCTTCTTGAGTGTAGAGGTGAAGCCTTGCTTCTTGTAGATATTAACACAGATCCTCTTCCTCAATACAAGCTCCATTGTTGCAGGATGGCTCAGCTGCACCAGGGACTTAACAATCAGGTAGATGCGTTCATTGGGTCCTGTCACTCGATTAAGATGTGGGGAGTCATGTATGGATGAGTCCCATGATGCAACAGCGCAAACCTGATATGGTAGTTTGACAGAGAAAAAGTAAAGAACTTGAGGGAGTAGGTACAACTTTCAGCTTAACTGAACTGTAAAATATTTGATTTTATACTTGTGACCAGGG
Source organism: Marthasterias glacialis (assembly GCA_911728455.2). Classification (NCBI taxonomy): domain Eukaryota; kingdom Metazoa; phylum Echinodermata; class Asteroidea; order Forcipulatida; family Asteriidae; genus Marthasterias; species Marthasterias glacialis. Next base: position 8,808,267 of record OU452232.1, on the reverse strand, counting down.
CTCAGTTCCACACAGAGGAAGATTGATCTTAAGATGTGTATCAATCTTAATTGCTAAGCAAAGTGTGATGTCACAATACAAATCACTATGGCAATATTGACAACTCATTTTAAGATTTCAGAGGGATTATTACTATGTTGCTACATCCATGACTGTTGGTTGCAACTACCACAACAAAAATGATGAAACTTGAGGAGATTCTACTCTATTTATGTGCTGCAAGTTTGTTGGAGCCTATCAAATTTAAAAAGAAAATGATTAATTTGTGTTACCTATTACGAACAGCTGCAAATGACAGACACACTTCCACAGGTTAGCTTTATAATGTATTTCTTTGGGAAAACAAATTGAGTATCACTCACGTCTTTCTCACAGTACTTGACGATTGGGAGATTGAACATCTTATTGCCATGTTCTTTGGGTAGGATGGAGTTATATCCTGCAGCATGTATACCTTCAATCACACCTGATGTTCCCATATCATCCGCTAGAGTAAGATACAAATATAGTTAAAAAGGAATATCCTAAATCAGGGATTTCCTATTCTACTTTAAGAAAATATCTCAACTCATGATTACCAACAAACGCAGAGTAGCACTGATAGAATGTTATAAGGGTGGGAAGGATGGGCAGTGTGAGGCCCAGAGAGTAAGAGTCTCAATTAGGCATGTCTAAATAGGCCAAAAAGAACATACCCAAAACCACAAGTTTTCTAGAGAGGTGGTCTAGATACTCATGTGGGTCTTCTGGGCTTTAAGTTGAGCTACTATTTTCAGACTATGTTTGTCAGAAGTACACTCAGCTTGCAGAATGTCAGTTAGGTAGCATGATATTAAGAAGGAAGGATTCTTACAGTTGACTCCTGTGAAGTGAGCTACTTGGAAGATTAGTCATGTTTCTAGTTTGGTATGTCTTCACCCAAGCTGAGAAACTTTCTTCAGTTCCCCGCGAGTTAAATCTCATGCGGCTTTCAACTGGTGCATAAAGTATCTTATGTGACTGCTTTGTCACAGATATACACTTATAGGATGTTGTCTGGCTGGTAAATCTGTCTGTGTTTCTTATAATGGGACCCCAAGAAAATGCCTTCTGTTCATGTTACTTTTTTGGGGCCCCGAGTTACATAAAGTATATTTTATGGCTTTCAATTTTTAAGACCTGTTGATGTCTCATGTGGCTGATCTGTAACAGACATGGGTTGTTGTTAAAGTAGTAGATCCATCTGTGTTCCTTGTACTGGGAGCCATTCATCTCTTGCCGATATATGTGTTTCCTGTGTGGCTTTTTCATGTCTAGGCCAAAAATGTTGATGAAACCTTTATTGCCTCCCAGATCCAACTTAAAAATGGTAATATCGGAGGCTGTTTATGAGGGCAGACTGTTGTAATAAAGAGTAGCTTGAGTCTCCATAGATTGCCTCAATACGGACAATGTAAAATTTGTTGTGCTCTAATTTGTGCACCAGTTTGTCTTTCTGAACACTACAGCAGGTCAAACTAGTGATGAAGACATCTGGGGTTAAGGAACTTTGTTATAATTTGTTTAAAAAATGAACCTTTGAAACTAGGCATACTCCTGTGTGACAAATCTCTATGGAGAGGGTCTGCAGTTCAGTCTTGCAATGAGCAGGTGAGGCTGCTAGTTGAAAGGCAGACTAATAAAATGACAAAATTAAGTAAAAAAGCTGTTTTTTAAAAATGGAGAAAGAAATCCCTGATGTTTATCAAAGATGTAGACTGAGGATTGAGAGCTTCTTTTGAAAAAATGTTCCGAAGTTTATCGGGTAGAGAATCTTCTGCCTAAGGCTGCCGAGTTTGCCACTCTCTTGACAAAGGCCTGTTGTTTGAAAGGTTGAGCTTGCAAACATCCAGTTTGTAAAATGAAGACTGTTCTGATCAGGGTGTAGCATCTGCAACCTGGGTTGAAAGAGTAGATTTGGTCATTTTTGGAGAATGACTGGAATGATGATAAGGAGATCTTTGCTTGTCTCAGTCAGAAAGGAGTGATCAGGATAATTAGGCATCGTTCCTTTTACAGCTTTCTGAGAACTTGTGTCAGTAGAGAGATCAGAGAGAAATTGTACCAGGGAATTCTTGTCCCATCCATTGCCCGAACCTACAGATGTGAAAGATTGTCAAGACGTTGGTAGTTGATGGTTGAGTGTGGAAACAAACTGGTCAATGTGAGGTGTCTACAGAACAATAGAGAGACCATTCTGTCAGAATAGCTTGACCTGATGACAAGGCATTCACAATCAGGTTCTTTTTCCAGCTATGTGACCTGTCTCGGGGAGACATTTCAATTGAGATACATATACATTTATGGCACAACTATGGAGTTGTCTGACTTTACAGAACTAAGCGGTGTTTGAATTTGTCCAGTACCCTAAGAAGTGCCCTAAAGGCCGCCAAGTGTTCTACATGGTTCATGGTGGAGGGGAAGTTCCGATGAAGAAAAAGTCCCTGCAAGGGATAAATTGCCAAGATGAGCTCCCAAACCTGTCTGAGGTTTCTGTTTGTCATGGTCACTGAAGAAGATGGTCACAGAGAAAACGAAGTTGAAGAAGACGACATGCATCTTGTTATTAAAGGTTTAAAAAACTAGTGCATAAATCCTATGAGACTTTGCCATACTTGAGGTTGGAGAATAAAAATCTGGATGCGGTCATTTAGGGCTGTGCATTGTTCTGATAATGGGGTAGCTCTGCCTGTCATGAAGTTCAGGATACAGCCCTAAGAATCTGGGAGGGAATAAACAATGATTTCTCTTAACTGATGACGATGAAGCCTGCTTACAATGCAACCTGGAGGGACTCCTCAGTACATCAGCTGGTATAAATGTTGATACTCTAGTTACTTTGTAATTCTGGTAAAGGAACTGTCTGTTGTTCCGAGGTTATGGTTAAAATTGGGTAAGCGTCCTTTTATTAAATGTATCTATCAGCCCTGAGTTTGTCACAAGGGAACAATCTAGTCCTCCAGATAACCAGGCAGTAGGGACTGGGGTGATAAGGGAACTAGATGGGATTCAAATAATTATATGTGTAAACTGTTTTGAAGAATACAAAGGTCTGTGGTGAAAAATGTCTACTTTTGAGAAAATTCACAGTTGAGCCCCTACTGGTTCCAGAGTGGGGAAAGGCATATTACATAGTCATAGACCCTTGTATCCACGTGATTCTTTGGGTTTGAAGAACCCGGTTGAGTAGGAGGGTATGGGCTTTGTTAAGAATTAAGAGAGCTTGGCACCAGTTATCTTGGTTGGTTGAATTAGAAGGAAAGAAAAACTAGAAGACTGTGTATTATAAACCAAAACTGCGGTTCAACTTCTCAGTACTAGTAGTAGAATTCTTCTTGTACAATGAAGGTTAATCCAGTGTTTTAAAGCATATGACTTCCCTCAGCAAAAGTTCATCAAACTTCTTTTCAAAGACTTCAATGTTGACGTAAATCTTCTAATTCTCTGGAGCCCACAGAAGGCCAGAAGAGACTGTTGAGCACCTGAGAACAACAGGTGGAGGTGGTACATGTAAGAGCAACATTAAAGGCAAAATTGATGTTACCAAGATTGTGAAAAGATGGTCAAATTGTTCTAAAAGCCTTTTGTTCATTATTATTTCATTATTATTTTGAAGGATCTGTGGTAAAAAACCATGCCAGAAAATTTAATACATGTTAATTTTGCATCGGGGATAAAACATGTTATTTGTGTTTACATATGGACCGAAGGTTGTGAGTTTGAATCCCACCTGAGTAATTTACCTGTCGATTTTTTTCACAGGACTCAGGAAAGTACCTAGTATACATAGCCCTATACACAGATACAAAGTCCTAGATATGAGGGCCCATTTCTGGGGCGGAAAATATTCAGAGCTCCATTATTCAAATCTTCTATAAGAAGCTGCTAATCTCACCGGATGAACATTCCATGGCCGCATACAATTTTTGGTGGTGGGTTTTGGACATCAGATGTTACTTGGAAATCCGTCTTTTTTGTGAAATAATTCAACTCTCAATGTTAAAAAGTTTCTTTTTTATTTGTTCTCTCAAACATGCCTGTCGTGCCTACACATACGCTAGTGTGTTGGTGCAGGACGGTTGCGTGTATTTAGTCCATATGTATAGTGCTTTGTGGTCAGTGTCCGGTACCGCCCAAACACAAGCTAACACATGCGTAACAGGTTTGTGTGATGAACTGTGTTTTAAGTTTGCAGAAATGTTCAACGTTCAGAGCTGAATTATTTCACAAAAATGACGTATTTATGAGGAAATCTTACGTCCAAAACCCACCGCAAAAATGTATGCAGCCATGAAATGTTAATCCAGTGAGATTAGTAGCTTCTTACAGGTAAGATTTGAATTATGAAGCTCTGAAAATTGTCCGCCTTGGAAATGGGCCCTCATGTCCAGGGCGGCACAGTCGGCCTCCAGGGCTATGAGTATACAGTACTTAACACACATTGGTGTATGAGTAAACACAAATAACAGGCCAGATAATCAGTAGTCTATTTGGAGACAGCAACAACAATGCTCTGTGAATGATTTCCATTGTTTACATGAGCTAATTACTACACAAAAGTATCACATGCTACTCAAAATTCATCATTTGCTACTCAATATTAGTGTGGTCGTTGAATCTTTGTAGATAAAACTTACAGCGTTTTTCTGAAAATTTGCCTCTTGAACTTGAATAATGGAGTAGTAGAAAGAACATGTGCACTTAATCAGCACAATGTTAAAAAAAAATAAAAATTGAGTTCTTGGTCTTGTGTGGTGTAAAGGTCTGTGTTGTTCGGTAAATTGTGTGTGCATGCGCAATGGAAAATGCATTTATAGGTTATCCGAGGTGAGATATTTTCTCAGATTCATATCATTTTGTAGCTTGTTACTACCCAAATCCTTAACAATCCTTCACATAGTTCTCCAACAGTGAATGTGTTGTATTGGTAGCAACCAGGACCTAAAGTTACAGAAAAGCCAAGCCCAAAAAGAAAACAAGAAACAAATTGACTAACAAGAAACATCAATGATAATGCAGAATTTGGGTTGGAGACTTAATTTTGCTAAGCAACAATTTTAGGAGCTTAGCAAACTTCATTTGCTTAAAAGGCTTCAATTTCATTCTACTTAAATGAAGCTTATTGTTTACTGGTATACAATTTCATGTGCTTAAAACTCAGTTTAAACACACACCGACAGTTACCAAATTTCTTAGAAATAAATTAGAGGAAATGAGTAAATAATCAGTCGCTTCAAAGGACACAATAACACGCAAAACTCTTCTGCAAGACACAACGGCAGGCTTATAAACTTCAAGTTTCTGTGCGTGTTGGTGGTGGTCATGTCAACAGGCCGAAGGAGGTAAGACACTGTAGCGGATAGCCTGTACTCAGGTTACTGTTTAGTGGAGTCCATGGGTTCAAGGTTCAGTGTCCACCCCCCCCCCCCACCAAGGCACTGCAAACAATGATCAGATTAACTGTTTGTATGGATTTTGTGCCCAATGCTTTTATCAAAGATCTGTTCCTTTCACATACCAGCCAAGATTTTGTAAAGACGGATTATACTGCATTGTCATGAGGCCTTTCATCTCTATCCAGGATGCCCTGTTTGACTTGGTGTGGTTGATGATCGGCCATTACATAATGGCTTTCAGAAACATGACCAAAAATAACATGTGAGCCATTGAAATCTGTAAATGACTATGAGAAAATGACTTTATCGGGGTGTCCAAACTGAGTTTCGATGACAAAACACAGGTAATGAGAAAAGGATTTTTAACCCTGAAGCGAACTGGTTATAAACATTCTCTGAATTGTTCTTTGCACACAAAACAATTATGCAAGTATTAAGTATTTAAACGTTTAAGGACATTAATTACATAAAGAGTCAATCCTAAGGGTCAATAACATAAAACAAAGATTGTTTTAAATAATTCATACTTCATTTCATGACCTTTCACTATTTTTCACAATGCTAGTCACACAGCCTTACCTTGAAGATCTAGGAATAATACTGGAATATGTGTTTCCATACCAACAGGTGGCCTCCAGTTCGCTGGTGCACCTGGTATTCCGCTCCCTGGTGCTGGCACCAGCACTGCGTTCCTCTCCTCAGTCAGTGACACCCATTGGTTTATCAGGCTGGCCTCTCGCTCGTAGTCTTTAGGGATTTTGCCTGACAATGCAAATGTGTTCCAAAATATTTTCTTTTTATTCTGTTTAGATTTTCATACATTCTGAAATACTCAAAACATATAAAATATGAAATTGAATACAAAATTTGACAACAAGGATTTTGAAAGAAAACATCTAAGCTAATGCAAAGCAGCATACATAATCTTCAATTTTAATTCCTTTTTGATCCCTACCTTGTTTGTCCATGATTCTCTTGATCTGATCATCCAAGTATTCATGCCGTCGTTTCAAGGCATTGGACCATCTCCCACGTAATCGGCTTAAATCATCATCTTGGTAGCTGTCTAATCCCTTCTGGAGTTTTGAGCGTGCGCAGATACTGCCAACGGATACCGAGGTAATGGCTTCACAGATGATGGGAAGGGTGCCTGAGTTGAGGACAGGCTTAACCCTAATCAGGATTCTCCTGGAGTGACCCTGAGGAGTGTGAGTCATATTTTGGACATTGTCATATTTTTGTGAAACTATTGCTTAGTTGTCAATGGTGTTATAACGTTACTCTCATCGGCATCTATTATCCTTAACCAGTTGCTGCCGGGATTCCTTTTTTTTTGTCCCGTCCCCCATTTTCTTTGAGGGTACTGCTGGCAAAAACAAACCCTGACTTGACAAGGCCAAGAGAAGAAAGATTTGTTTTTCGACCGAGAAAACAGCAAATTCACACGGCGTGAATTGCAAAATACCAGCCGTTACCAACGGCATAGGAGTGGTACTAAACACGGAACCATGGCTCAATTGCCGGCTCACTCTGACTTACCTCCATTCAGCCGAAATACAATGAATGAACAATGGTGGACGCCTCTAAGGCAAGTATTTATAAGACCTTTTTTATCCTGGTGTGGGTGAATCAAAGCCTTAAACGGCGTATGTATGGTCTGCGCACCCTCTGCAGTGGAATGACTGAGCGACCTTTGCTCCTGTGGTCTGAAATTACATAATTGCGTCTTTACACAGCTTCCGTTTCCAGGCAAGCGAAACATTTGTATGGATTCACGTCATCCCGTTTCAACTGGTTAGAGTGAAAAAAAGTGCTGGTGCTGAAAAAAGCAATTCAATGCATAACTTGATTAACCATAAACCTTGCTTAGGTTCTTTCTTCCAAAATAAGGGTTCATAAATGTAACTGATGGTAAAAAAAAATAAAAGATGGGGTCGAAGCGATTGAGGATGGGAGACTACTTTGTGGCAATCATACCTGCCTGAGTTGGAAGATCCCTCCTGTTAGCATCTCTGATTTATGTTGACATTCAACTGCGACATAATCACCTTGCTCATTAAGCTCATGGATTTCCACCCACATCTCAATCTTCCTTATCAGCTCTCCCCATCTGATCAGTTATAAACCAATCCAATAATCAGGCAATTAATTTACAATTACAAAGTCTATTGGTCGGTTGATCAATCTATCAATAAATCAATCGATCAGGTAACTTGGTAAAAATATATCAATCAAAAGAAAAGTTTAGAGCATAAGCACAATAAGTCAATTCCAGCATCAACCCAGGGCTCCCAACATTCCCATTTTATAAATATTTCAACCTTCCAGGCAAAAGAAAGTGAAAAGAAGCAGCCTGCCAAGACATCCAGTGTATACAATTGTCCAGATGCTTGCACAGAATATCACTGCGAATGTATGCCCACCATAGAGTTATATATAAGAACTAGAGGGAGCACTCTCGATGTCATGCACGGAACTCCGCTGACCCACCATGAGCCAAAATCCCTATGGGTCAATTGCATACGAAAGTCGTCCTTAGAAAATGTTTGCTGTGTAAACTGATGAGTGACCAGTGTAAATGAATGGTCCGCGCCATTTTCTCAATGGTCAAAAATGCTCCTTGTCAGGCCGTGTCGCATGGTTTTGTACGCCCTCTAGTTCTTATATATAACTCTATGATGCCCACTTAGTTTAAAGGTCTACTGAAATACAAAGTATTGATGCTTTTATGTTACACCTTATAATTTTCATAAAACGATTCACTTGTAAGAAATCATTTTTTGCATTCCTGTGTATTTTTGCATAATTTGTTTTCTTTAAAAAATAACAGTCTTCAGAAATGCCCACAAAAATAGGTCACTTTGCTAACATGGCTGGATTCTCAATGTGACATCACATGCATTACATAATGCTTCCTTAGCTATTCCAGAGAACAATTGTTTTGGGATTGGGTCTGCCAAAGGAATGACAAATATGTGTTCTTCTATTAACAAATTCACTCTTGGTTGTAATACATGTGATGTCACATTGAGAATCCAGCCACGTTAGCAAGTGACCTATTTTTGTGGGTGTTCCACAAGACTTTAATTTTTCAAAGAAAACAAATTATGCAAAAATACACAGGAATGCAAAAAATGATTTCTTACAAGTGAATCGTTTTATAAAAATGATAAGGTGTAATATAAAAGCATCAATACTTTTTATTTCAGTAAACCTTTAATAGACTGGGCACCAGTCATTCCACTGTCCTTCTAAGTTTGAATGTATTAAGAATGCAATTATATGGACAAGGAACTACTGATCATGCCGGAATAAACTGTGTAAGTCTTGCTTGTGTAAGTAACTGCAAATGATTGTGCTGAACGATTCACACTGGGACTGAATACATGCAAAACTTTGAAAAAAAAAACCTCTTTGGAAACATCAGCAAAAAAAAGTATCAGGTTTTTCTTATACAATCATCTAGATGCAAAGGAAACCAGACAAAAGTGAGCACTGCAAAATAGGTTCACTTAAAAAACAAAAATACAGAAACAATTGATACCCCAAGACCCACCTGTCTGCAAGTGATCTTGATTTTGCATTCAGATTATCTATTTCCCAGCCAGGTTTAGATGAGGTGTTGAACCCTCCACTACGATGTCCCCAAACCTCAATAGCCAAGGAACCCTCTAAGGCGTGTTCTATAAAGTCTTCTGATACGTTGACTGTAAACTCCTTGAAAAACAAACAGATATAGGCAATTCAACCATCTCACCACTTTGTAGGTCTGTACATTACCTTTATTAACAGTAAGAGTAGTTTCTGCATCTACGTATACATGTAAATATCAAGTTGATAAAACTGCATACCAATAAGCACTCTTATGGCATAAAGACATCAATAAAATTGTTTACAGTGTTTACTGCAACTTTCAAGATACAAACTGGCCTCTCATCACCGAGTGTGCATTGTAGTCTAGCAGTTAAGACATCTGCTGTACAATACATGGGTAATTGGTTCAAATCACACCAGAGTTGTTTGTATTCTTGATGTTATTATTACACCATTTAAGTTCAGCAGAAAAACTAGAGGAGCCACTTTTGTAGGCAAATAAAATTGCTGGAACTAGCAGTAACTAGCAATAAGTTGACCCTTTTTTAGAATGTAGACCATCATACAACCCCACATATGCAACAATTCTTATTTGCCACTATGGGAAACATTCTGAGAATTTTGATGTACACCCTGTGGCATTAAGACCCTATCCCTACCTTTGTATGATTGAACCTCATGCTCCCTTTGCTACTATCCTTAGGTCTTCCTGGTAGCTCCTCTACATCAGGGTTGATGTAAGGAGGTACCACTGTGGGTCCTTCTAGACCCCAAAATGTATACTGACAGAAGACAAAGTGAGCTAGGCTAGGAGGCAGGTCAGTTGCTTCCTTGATCCTCACCTGCAAATTGAACACAAAAATATACATATTGGAGTATAGTAGTCTTTGGTAATGCAAAATCCTTTGGTATTGACCTCTTGAACACACGTCACATGCAGCAACTGTGCCACACTTACTATTTTGGAAGTCAATAAGACTGTAAACGCTGCTTTGCCTAAAATGTGCACTACACTGTGTAACACCCGGTGACTTCCAAATAACACAACCAAGATTCTAGTGACGATGACGTCAGGTGAATTGGGTCTCAATTGCGACCGATGATATATTTTATGCCATTCTTATTTCAAGTTGATGCAGCAATGTTTCATTGCAAGGTGCATGCATGGAGGCAGAAATGAACATTTGTATAGTTTGTATGCCGCCGCATCCCCGAAACATAAAAACATTGGAAAAACTGAGGAGCTCTCTACAGTCTTTACATATGTACTGCAGAATGTATGCTGTGAAAGGAGCATTTTGTCTGTGTCTAGACTGTAATGCTTTATAATGTACACTACGACGAAGCCAGACTTTATTTATCCTTTGATGCATGTGTTGTATTAAATTTAAGCGCAATTACTGAATTATTTTTAACAATTGTTTTTAAGAATTCAGCAGGAATATTTTTTCAAAAGTGGAATTTTCAGGAAAGGCTGGAATTTTTTTAACCGCAGATCCGCGGAAAGGTTGCATGTCTGCAAAGTGTAGCGTGCACAGGCATGCTCTCACCGCGCTACCCTTCATTTCCCCTTTCAAAGAGGGACAAAGGGTTCTAGAATTCATGCACAAAATCTCCTTTTTTTTCGGGGGTTGTGTAATCCCTGATTCCAGACCTTCCTCCTTTTGTTGTACAAACATGGATTACGAGAGATAAATAGGCTGCCACCATTGTTAGGTGTTTGGAGCAGATTGTCGACCATGGCTTATGGCCAAGAATTGCCTGATTCTCGGTGAAGACATTCCATACTTTCTTGAAAGAGAGGAAAAAACCCTGCTGAATTTAATGAGAACGTTTATTGTCTTACATTGTTTAGTCCGGGTTTCATTGTGACAATGACATTAAAAAAACTAGACATTGAGAGTTTCTGGACAAACTCACGGTGTGCGGTCAAAAGTAAAGTGATGACGTAATTTAAAATGAGGTTATTATCGTGTACAAAGTGGTTGCTACGTTCATGCTCCACAAAACAATGGTGCAATAGATTTTGCTCTTGTTAATCTTTAGGTATGAATTTTTAGGAAACTAAACCTCAACTTCTGATTTTGACTGGTAAAGGTCACACTCTGTAACACTTGCGAATAGTTCAAGTTTTTAGAAGATGAATCAATCATCAATGTACCATAATTGTGCTTCTTTTTTAGATATAAATTTTTGAAAAATTATACATAAACTTCCGAATTTCGACCAAAAGTAAAGGTCAAACTGGATCACACATTTTGTAAGATTCATACAATGGTTAAAGTGCTTTCAGATGAAGTTGTGATTATAATATTAATATACCCTGTTATATGTCATATGGTGCATAGATCTTGTGTGTAACATTTACGGTTCTTCAGATATGAATTTTTGAAATACTAAAAGTTGATTTAATGAAATGACGTCATCGATGACGTCATCATTCTGAAAAAGTTGAAGTTTCATCTGCACAGTAAGGTTTAAGAAAATAGTAAGTTTCAAGTCTGTACCACGTTTCCTTAATGAACTATGAATTTATTATATGTAAACTTCAACTTCCGGTTCCACCGGATTCAAGGTCAAATGGGGTCACACCTTTTGAAAGATTTTTAGATTGGTTGAAGGGCTTTCAGATAAAGTAATGATTATTAATGTACCCTGTTTGTTATTGAGATATGAATTTGTTTTTAAAATTAAATTTCAACTTCCGGTTTCGACTGGAAGTCAAGGTCAATTGGGGTCACACTCTGTGTAAGATTTGTAGAGTAATTGAAGAGCTTTCATTTTGCGCAAAGATCTTGTATGTAACATTTACTGTTCTTCAGATATGAATTTTTGAAATATTAAACATTAATTCAATGTGATGACATCATCATTAAATGTTTACTTTTAGGTACATCTACAAGTTATGGTTTAAGTACGTGTTAAGTTTCAAGTTTTTCCAAGCATGTTTAATATGCGAAACCCTGATGAGAAAATTCAAGAAGAAGAAGAACACATGGAAACTAGAACTGTATCTGTTGGAAACAGAATATATGGCTTTTCCGACACGTTCTGCTAACTGTTCAAGTTTTCAAAACTTTGTGACGTCACTTTGAAGTATTTGTGTACGAATTTTTCAGTGGTTATAACTTATTCTTACAATTACTGAAGTCCTTAAATTCAAAACAACAGCAAGCACTCTTGCTTCTGCATTTTACATTGTCCAATCTTCCTGTTGTGTAAAACTGCACCTTTAAGGTGATGTAATGTGACACTTCCAGTTCACCCACCCTTACATATGGCAGTTACGGGGTCCTCCTATTGTTGTTCTATTATTCCCTTTTCTGAAGAATTCCTCTGTGGGGTAGCACTAGAACAAAGAAAACCTTGTGGGGTAGCATTGTTCCATTGTGTAAAGTGCCCCATAAGTTGGTGAGTGTAAGGGCACAAGAACTCATTCACGACTGTAATTCACAACATAAAAAAATACACCACAATGCTCGAACAAGACACACAGACACACGCTGTTCACCACGAGTGCCATTACATCACAGCCCCCGACACAATATTGGCCCATAAAGTCAACAGAATGAAGCCCGAAACTGTTCACAGTGACCTTTTACACAGGCTCATCCATATTCAACAATTACGTTGCTTGTGGTTGGTCCAGAATTGTTCATTAAGTATATACCACATATGTAGCTCTTTTTATCCAGCTGTTGATCGTGTGCACTAAGCCATGAAAGCTGAAACTTTCTTATGAATATGGATATTTTATCAATAGCCAATCACAGTGTGGCTTACGTTGGACTTTGTACCTACTGTATATACAATTACTTGTATGTACAAATGATGCTTCAAGAAGAATTTTGATTATAGTGTGTTTCGTTACCAGTTTATGAGTTGTCAAAAAATACGTAAAAAAATGATGCAATGACGTCATCATGACGTCACTTTATATCTTACACAAGCTTTGTCATGTCAAACAACATACCAAGTTTCAACTTAATCAAAAGTTTACTTCAGGAGATAGAAGACTACAAAAACTGCACCTTTAACATCATGTCACATGACACCTGATGAGAGGGTGCTCTTGTATATTATGACGTCATCGATTTTTTTTCTTTAAAGTACATCCTGGCCGGACACTAACATCATTTAAGGCAACTTCATAACTTTCACAATTTTCAAATTACAAGGCTCTTCTGGTTTCAACCCGAAGTAGAGGTCATGTGATGTACACTGAATAAAATAAAGACCTATATTACTTCAATCTAATCCCGCAAAAATAAACCTACGGTCTCTTGTGGTTGATTTTCTACGCATTTGCAAATATTTAAATATTATATCTTTTAGGTGATGTCACTTGACAGGTGATGACGTCATGGTGATGTTAATGATACTGTGCACATGTTTGGTGTATTGTCTTTCTTTGTACCAAGTTTGATTAAGATCAAAGTTTGGAAAGTGACCAAAGTGCTGCACAGAAAAAACTGTGTACAAAAGTAATGAGGACGTAGAAAAAGAGGAAGACTAGAACTATGTCTGTCAAAACAGAACACAGGACTTTTTCGCTTTCTTTATGTAGGAGAAGTTTGTCAATGCATAATTTTAAAGTTTGACATTAGCACCTTTAAGCTGACGTCATTATAAGTTAACCACATTTTACCTTTACACAATATTACTAACTATCAGTCATGTGTCAGTAAACGAAAATTCAGCCTGCTGGTACCGTGCATTGGATTTGGTAGTTATATCATGTCAAACTGCACCTTTAAGGTGACAAAACCTGACAAATGATGACGTCATTTCGTTTTCCAAGCAATCATGTCCCATCAAGCCTGTTCAAATAAGAATTTTGATTACAGTATGTGTAATTAGCAATTTAGGAGTTAAAATGTCAAAAAAGATAAAAAATCATAATAAATCATGTGATGACGTCATCAAGACGTCATTACATAATCATCAAGACCTTGCTAAGATCTAACAACCTGCTAAGTTTCAATGTGATTGGACTTATACTTATGGAGATATACGATTTCAAAAAGTGAACCTTTAATGTCACGTCACGTGACGCTTGATGACGTCATTGATTTGAAACATCACACATATGTTGGCAGGCTGCAGGGCAACATGTGTATCAATTTTGAAGCGATTTTAAGTAACTTTGCAACACACATCTTCAAAAAGTCAATTTTGAACTGTTTTCAACCTGCTCTTGTAAATTATGACATCATCGGTGTTTTTTTTCAAATGCAGACCCTTGCCGGACACTAACATCATTGAAAGCAACTCCATAACTTTTACCACTTTTGAATTACGAGGGCACTTCCGATTTCGACCGGAAGTAGAGGTCATGTGAGGTCACGCACACTGAATAAAATAAACACCTAATTTATCCCTACCCAATCCCACAAACAGAATCCTACGGTCTCTTAAGGCTGATTTGATATGTATATTTAAACATTTAAATTATAAATCTTTAAGATGACGTCACCTGACCAGTGATGACGTCATTGTGTGGCACACATCTATGCCGTAAGGACTATGTCTGTGCCAAATTTTAATGTGCGACAAAGTTTAATGGCAAAATTTTGTAATACCGTCGTTAATGGGGTTAAAAAGGGTAACTGTAAAAGACCAATAAAACATTATTACTGTTTTCAAACATTGTAGTTCAGACTCTCAAGATCAACACTAATTGTTGAACTCATTTCTCAAAAAGTGTACCATATTAGGCACTAAATGTCAAGGGAAGTTTTCCACCATGATAGTCTTCATACCATGTAAGTTATGTGTAAAATTGTGAACATTTAAATTGTTAATCTTACCAATGCACAGTGGTTTGAAATCCTTTATGAAACTGTAGTTGTTATCATGTGACCATGTTACACTTGTAATCATGTCAGTTGTTCACAGGTTGTAGCTGCTATAATAGCATTTGCTACAGTGCATCAGCTTGAACAATTGTTGAAAAGATGTTATGTTTTTATAATTATCGGTTGGTTTTGTTTTGGCAATCATAAGAGTACTACAACCCACTCACTATCTTGTCAAACTCCTCCATACTCTACATAAGAATGCAGACAAATTTGGTTCTCACAGCACTTTACAGACTTTAGCAAGGTGTTTGATCACAGACATGATAGATCATAAATCCCCTCATACACAAACTGATTCATTTTCATGTAAAAACCTCCATAATTACATGGTTGAACTGTTTCCTAACTGTTAATAATGACTGTATACCTTGAGATACAAATATGATTTATTTGAACTTCTTGGCTGGACCGGAAGGAAAGGTCAATGCGGGGTCAGATTTTTGATGTACATGTCACATGTTTGGTAAGCTACAAGACCGCACAAAGATTATGACCCTATGACATGTGGTTCAGGAGTTTTTGTTTAGTTCAGAGCTTCCTGTTTAGACTGGAAGTAAAAGTCAAAATGGCGTCATGTTTTTAACTAGTTGCTGCGGGGATTTATTTTTCCCGTCCCCCTGGCGTGATTCTTTTGGCCGAATTGCTGGAATAATTTTTTCTTTGAAGGTACTGCTGGCACAAAGAAATCCTGACTTGACAATGCCAAGAGAACAAAGATTCTCTTTATTGGAGTGTCTATTTTTTTTTCTCGACCGTTGCTCGACCGAGAAAATGTCAAATTCATGCAGCGTGAATTACAAAACATTAGCCGTAACTAACGGCATAGGAGTAGTACTAAACATGGAACCATGGCTCGGTTACCGGCTCACTCTGACTTACCTCCATTCAACCAAAATACAATGAATGAACAATGTTGGAAACCTATCGATGTCTCGTAATCCTTTTCTTGGAACAAAAAGACAAAGGTCTGGAATCGGGGGTTATATAAAAACCATAAATGCCATAAAACATCAAAATGTTCAAGACCTTTTTTGGTCTTTGTCTGGGTGAAATTAAGCATTAGATGGCGTGTGCATGGTCTGTGCATGCTCAGCAGGCGATAAGTTTTGTGACCCAATCACCATTGAAATTTGATCTTCAAACATTTTTGATTATCTTCAAAATTATCTCGATAGATTTAAAAGCCATAGCACTTTAGAAAAATATAAACAAAATAATCTGCAAACGTCAACGCTTCTGTACACACGTTCACAGAGAATGGTTGGACACACATCGTCTCAAAGTTTCTCCTAGGTCATAGGTCAATGGGTAAATTTATCTCCAGCAGTAAAATTCTCGAATGTATCTGGAAAATGGTGCTATTATTCGAGAAAGTCCTTCCTGGTACAAGAGGCTAACGAAAAAGACAGGATTATTATTTTTTTAATATGGCGTTCTCCAACATTTTTGGATGTAATCACATCACATGCAAATCGGGGAACACATTTTTGGGGGGTTGTGGGGTTGGAAGAAAATCAGAATTGGGGGGTAAATCATTTAAAAAAAATCTAATTTCTAAAATAAAAAGAATTGTCTTTTTGTTTTTAAATCTTGACGAAAACAATACATGTTCTGACTGCTATGTCAGAACAGTGAAGCAAAAATAACCTAAAACAAACGATCGCATATTCTCAATTAACATATTTACTTGCCTGTACAAAACATCATTATGTACAGTGCTACTTACCCTACAGGTTAGTGGTGCCCCCACAGCCAGCCCTCCTTCAGGTTCATGGTCCTCAAGGCCTTCATAGCCACTAGAGCTCTCATTACTACTCTCTGACTGACTGTCTAAAGAATGATCAGATGCAGGAATACAGCCACTGATTCGTTGGATCTCAATGTGTAGCTTACCTGAGACCTACCAGCAACAACAAATGAAAAAAACAACAAGGGATTTCCTTATTTCAACAGTTATCATCTTTACTGACTACAATCTTTTGTTGCATTGATGCACAAAGGGTTTATTTGACTCAGTTTGAGAAAATGACTTTTTAGAAGCCCACATCACTTAACACAAAAAGGTTTATATGAAAAGATTCAACTTAAGCGATTGGAAAGTGGGTTCTTTTCTTCAACAGACGTTCTTGGTTGTTTTCTATTGAGTCGGACAAATCTCCTGGGATTTTATAGATTTTTGTTGCCTTTTATTCTTACCATTCTTGAAGTGTATTTTCCTGCATGCCCTTTTATATATTGTGGTTTTTGTTAATAATTCCTTCTTTTTATTTTATTTTTGTGTGTAACAGTTAGCTCTGTAATTTTAATATCTTTATTGTATATCTTTATTTTGGACGAATAAATAAATTGAATTGAATAGACTGATTGCGTGACCCACGTCACGCGACCTATTGTGGGTATTAAATTTAAACAAACACAACGTCCTCCATAGGAAAGTGTGGTGATTTGATGCGGTGAAATGATGATTGCTGCATTTGTTTATTCGTTTGAGGCTTTTCTTTCCCTTTCTTACAGTGATTTAAGCCTACAGTACAAACAAAATAACAGACGGTTGACTACATAGTCGTCCGACGCCGGTAGTGCATAACTCAAAATAAACCTCTTTTGTAATAGAATACTGGTAGTTTATGAATCAGTAATGTGTTTAATATCAATGTCACAACATACAACTTTAATAAAATGGCTTAGTAACTGCGTAAGTAATTACCAAAAGCCGACTTTTGGTGTGACTCTGTCGGTCACGGCATGTATTTGCACATAGTCTGCCATCAGCTCAGATGACGTAGTACCCACAATAGGTCACGTGATGACATGTAAACATTGTTTGCGCAATCGGTCTTTTGAATTGTAGATGGGCATAACATAGCTGGACAGTCTTGATAAACAGGTGGGTAATAATAGTGTAATAGGATTGTTTGAATAAGGTTCACTGCAGCTAATACTTGGCTTGTTATTATTGAATTCACTGACCTCTCCTTGTTGACTAATGACAGGCACAGCATAGTCCAACCTGACATCATGGAATAAGACTTCAAGGAAGATGTTAGCAACCCCAATTAGGCTGTGGTTCTCTTGGGACTCATAGAATGGATCCTCACCAATTAGTGATTCTGGAGATTCCTGCTAGGCGTACAATGGAGATACATTGGGGTTATTGATCAGACTGTGTTGACCACTGCGGCTACGGCTAATAATGCCTGTTAGTCCACTGTTGCTGAAAGTGTAAGGCCCACTTCATACTTTATGCTTATATGCAAACAAACAGTCAACACTGTTTTCCAATTGTGACACAAGTCAAATTGCTTCACTGTGGCAATTTGCATGATGTATGAATCAGGCTTAAGGCTTGGCTATATTTTCTTTCTTAACAGTCAAGATGGCAAAAGAAACGAGACAACTAATTTTGATGCAAGCCTAAAAACATAGCTACAATGTGAAGAACACTGTTGTGACTGCAGTCCATACATGTGTATGCATTGACCAGTTAAGGGTTAAGTTCCTGATGCCTGTCAAATGGAAGAGAGAAAAGATAAACACAAAATAGAGACTAAAGGTCATGTCCGTTGCCCATAGCCAAGAGACTTGCCAACCAGTGGTTGGCTAAAGTACAGACAACCTTAACTGCAAACAAATACAACAATTTATCATCTGAAACAATAATGCTATCAAATAACCCATATCACTGATAACTCAATTGTGCTACCAAAACAAATAGTACACGTATTCTTCATAAAAAAAGTGTTCTAAATGTTCATTAATAAATACCACAGAAAGATTATCCATTCTGATTGGTCGAGAACATGTCACATGGGTGTGTTTAAACGGCTGATAAAGACATGGCTGAGAGTGTTTATAACCAGTCAGCAATTGTACTTATGCGGGCGTTAATTTACACGTAGCGTTATCAATACATACCAATACTCAATGTAAAGTCTATTAGTAAGCGCATGTATGTACAACCGATAAATGTCGCATGCAATTTGACCCTTCATGAAATGGAGCCTGTGGAAAAGGCTGAAATTTATTTTTCCTATATTTTTATGCTTTTTAACAAAAAGGGCAATTATGAATGGGAATAAAAGAGTAGTGCCTCGGTCAACCTTGCAGGGTTGTGCCCCTGTGATACAGTTTGGCTTCGTCCTTTATCACACGGCCACAACCCCACCCATACAAAATGGTGGTCAATGTTTGTAAACACAAGGTCTATACTCATGTAAACATCATACTACAGCCATGGTTAATATTGACCTTGTGAAAATGATGCTGACACTAATTATCATGTGGCATTTAAGTCATTTTTCCTCCAATCCATCATTTGATTTTATTATTACACATAATGGTGCCCTGCACAATGGCTGGTGGGCTAAATGACAGAAGCCTAAATCAACATTCAAAGACATTCAGTTTTTGTGACATCACATGAAACCAAGTGTTCGGGAACAAGTAACTGAAATGCTTGTAAACATCAGTAAGTTTAGATACACAAAAACCAGGTATGTAAAACCAGGTTACAACATTGTTTTAGTAACATTTTCTTTTACCTGTTACCAGAGGGTGCAGTTGAATAATGTATTGACATTAAATGTGAACAAGCAAAAGTTCAATTATCAATTCATACACTGAAACCATATACAAAAGTCCCATTATCACGACCGCTGAGCTGAATTGATGGCTTTGTAATAATTTTTCACTTCAGCTTCCGGGTTGAATCGGAAGTCAAGGTCAAATTGGGGCCATATTTGTGCATAAAAATAGTTGATTAGGTTATTAAAACCTTTCTGGGGATGTATAGATTGTAAAAATCCATTGTGTAGTTCATGGCTTATGTTTTTTAAAATAACATTGTTCAAGTGCCATCTTCCTCTTGAGGTTCAGGTATATGCCAAGTTTCAAGGTTTAAATTAACTTCAATCTTGAGTTATCAATGGTCTTTACGGGACACCATAACATGTGCTTCTTCCACAGCAAAAAACAGCACCTTGTTTTTACCTAAGTTTTGTTTAACAGGATAGATTTGCTTTCCAAATTTCACAAATAGGCTTGTATTTTTGTTATTTAATGACAAAATATTTTCGGTGAAATTTGGTTTAACCATTTTTTAGTTAAAAAAAACAGTGTATTTTTAAACTTGTTGCCGTATAGTTCGTTTAAATGCGATGACGTCATCATTGGTAAATTTGAAAAGCCCATGAGCAAAATGATATTTCTTTTACTGAAACCATGCCCAAGTTCTCTTTCATGTTGACTGCAAAGCTGAAATAAATTTCACTTCAACTTCCACTTTGAACCAGTTTGACAAAGTAAAATTGGTGTCATCCCTGTGGGACATTTAACCAGTTTTTAAAGACCTTTCCAATGATGTATAGAGATGTAAATATCCATTGTGTACTTCAGGAGTTATGATTTTTTTGAACTATTAATCTTTGATTTGATGTAACTCAACACCTAATAACATCATGATTGATGTCATTGTTCAAGTGCCGAATCTCTATTATTCATTTTCATGTATGTAAAGTTCATTCTTTATTTTACATGTAATTATTATACAGGGTTTGGGTGGTCTTCTCCTTACAAGCTTGCTCTCACTTATTCTATATTGTCTTAATTTAAATGTTATCTCTTGTAAGTTGTTTTGCATTGAATAAGTGGAAATAAATTGAATTGAATTGAACTGATTATGAGGTTCAAGTATATGCCAAGTTGTAAGGTTCAATTCAATTTAAATCTGGAGTTATCGTTTGGAGAAGAGTTTGGAGGAGAAGTGCCGTCTTCAGGTTGAGGTTCAAGCATATGCTAAGTTTCGAGGTTCAATTCAATTCAATTCTTGAGTTATCTTTTTGAAAAAACGGCATATGGAAAAAAGAAGAATAAGTATTAAAAAAACAAAAAAATGAATAATAACAAGAGGTTTTCGGCTGACGCCCAAACACCTTAGAGTCAGTGGACAAAGAAAACAGGTTGTTCCCAAAAGCGCGGCCTTCTGCAGCAGATCTACCTTCACAGTTGTGCCTATTTGATCTAGATGCTTCTCCAATGCCTTTGGAATGGTGCCAAGTCCTCCAACCACCATAGGGACTACTTTCACTATCACCTGCCAAGGCCAAATCTTATGAAGTTCCCTGGCCAAGTCCTGATACTTCTGAATCTTTTCCATCTCCTTAGAAGCTACCCTTATATCACCTGGCACAGCTATGTCGATGATATGACACATCTTCCTCTTATCTAAGACGTCTATGTTAAAGTCCCGGAGGATCTTGAATTGGTCGGTCTCTACAACTTTCTCTGGAACATGGGCGTACCACTTGGCATGCACCTGGACACCATACTTCTTCCACAGATCCAAGTGAATCATCTTAACAAACTTGTCACGTCGGCCTTTGTACTCTGTCTGGGCCATCATACTACATTCACTAACAATATGAAATACAGTCTCTTCTGCCTTATTGCACATTCTACACATAGAAGAGACGTTTGCTTTCTCTATCCTCGCCTTCATTACATTTGTCCTTAGAGACTGGTCTTGCGCCGCAGTAATCAAGCCCTCGGTTTCCTTCTTCAGTTCTCCGCTCTTTAACCAATTCCAGGATTTGCAACTCGCCACTTCTTCTGTACATCTCAAAAACCGGCCATGGAGTGGCTTGTTTCTCAAATCTTGGTGTCTTTCCTCTTTCCGCTTCATCTGCTTTTGTGTACTTTTCTATTACTATTATTATTATTATCATCATCATAAAACCTAGGTGCTAATGTGTAAATTATTTAAAAAGACATTAAAAAATCCTTTAACCATTTCACGTCGATATTGTAACAAATCTCCATTCCACTCTGCAGTATTATTTTCTCGGAAAGGCTGGAATAATTTGTTTTTTAGAATATCATTGTCACAAAGAGACCCCGACTAAACAAAGAAATGACATTCTCATAGAAAGCACCAGAATTCATTGTTCTCTTTCGCGAAAATACGGGATATGTTCAGTGTGAATCACAAAATCATGTAAGCCACGGCCAATAATTGGCCACATGGCCAGAATCTATGCTAGAATCTCGGTTCACTCTGACTTACCTCCCAATTGAGCAAAAATACAATGATCAATAATGGTGGCAGCCCAACGATCTCTCGTCATCCTGTTTGTTTAACAAAATCTGCAATCGGGGATTACACAATAACCCTCAGAAAAAGGAAGATTTCGAGCATGACTTCCAGTTCATTCTGTCCCTCTTTGTACGGGGTAAACAAAGCATAGCACGGTGAGGGCATGCACTGTGCACAATCCTAAATGGAATGTTCAGACACATTTCATTCCAGTACACGGAATATACACAAAAGCATGTTATCACGTCACCCATAATCTGCCAGTGAAAATGTTGGCATGTTTTCACGACGTGAAGTGGTTAATTTCCATTGCTAAGTTATTATTTGCACCTGAGAGTATAATCTTTTCATGCATTTAATATCCACCATACACAATGGGAGACGTTTGAGACGATAGTGGGCGTCCCACAGACCGGTCCTTTTCCATTGTTCTCAGCAATGAAAACAATGGAAAAGGACCTGTCTGTGGGACGCCCACTATCGTCTCAAAAGTCTACCATTGCTGACGCTTCTAGTACATGCAAATGAAGTCTAATTCAGCTAAATTTATTTTATAAACTTGTAACTTGTTGGCTCTCTCTCTCACCTTAAAATATTTTAATTTTTCATGCACTTTATGTTGATGACACAACACTGGGACCATTTTCTACTCCATGCAATCTACTTTAGATTTTGGTAACTTGGATTTTCATTTTTGTACCCTAA
The DNA here is from genome assembly GCA_911728455.2 of Marthasterias glacialis. NCBI lineage: Eukaryota > Metazoa > Echinodermata > Asteroidea > Forcipulatida > Asteriidae > Marthasterias > Marthasterias glacialis. The sequence continues at coordinate 8,785,603 of OU452232.1, read as the reverse complement.
TTAATTTACTCTTGTCACCTTAATTTGTTTTCATGCATTTGTTACAGAGCATACCACACTTTGACCAATGTTTACTCCATGCAAACAACTTTTTATTGTCAATTTTGTGTCACCTTGGATTTGTTTGCCGATGGCATTCCAGAAGGGTTGCGTGGTTTGGGCAAGAAATAATCCTGTGGTAGGATAAAATTACAACAACAACAAAAATTCAAGTTTGTAAATTGTATTGTGACTGTTTTAAAATAACTACTAGACAGAGAAAATGGAGGAAGAAAGTAAATGCAAGAAAACCCCCTGTTTTTTAAGCTCGACAAGTTTGGGTGGAGTTATTGATGAGAAAAGCCAATCTAAAGCCCCTTTCACACGAGAACCGAAAACTTATGTTCCTAGTTTTGGGTGCCAGTGGTCCATCCCAAAGGTTGCATGCGATATCATTACAAACGTATATTTGGTTTGTGGTAGCAACATGTGATTATATCTACTTTGCTATATACAGTAGATTGTTCTTGTGAGAACTTGTCTTGCTATTATTCTACTACCGCGGAGTAGATTTTGGAATTCGGGAGACAACTTAGTTCTGAAATCTACTCCGCGGTAGTAGAATAATAGCAAGACAAATTCTCATAAGAACAATGTACTGTATATAGCAAAGTAGATATAATCACATGGTGTTACCGCAAACCAAATATACATTGATACCTCACCATGCAATGCCTCAAATCCTATATCATGACAAACATTCACACGATCACACATCGCATTCCCAACGTCCATCGTTTTTGTGAGATCGCTAATGTATCAGGTCAAAGGTTGTAATTGTTTATTTATCAAATCACTGGTACTCTGCCAGTGTCCAGTTTAATGCAATGTAATTGCATTTAGGTTACCATCAATCACTTTCTTGGTGTGTCATTTCTATTTTTTCTGCATAACCAAACAAAGATGGACGTCTCAGAAAGTATTCTTTCAGCAATGGAAACAAGTAGAAATACCACCTCAAATCGGAGGTGGTAAGAAACGGTCAAAAGCAACGTGGTCATACGACAATACATGAAAACTTAATAGAATTTGCAACAAATATTATTTCTTCTACCGACGGCATTTTGATGATACCTTGGCAATGAACAAACAAATGACTTTACTCTTTCCCGGTGATGACCTGGGTCTGTGTGCGCATGGGTGATCGATGTGTAATCGCTTGGTACCTTGGTAGTCATGCCAAGCATCGTTTCACATGACTGATCTCGGTGTTTCTAAACAGGGATGCGATTTTTGGAGGAGGTGTTAATCCCGGTTGTTTATAACGCGGGTCAGTGGAGGTTTCATCGCTTGGATTCATTTCACACGACACAAATTATATTACATTGATGCGATTTGGTAACACACGACCATCGTTCTGAGCTCTCATGTGAAATGGGCTATTTGGTGTTACTGTTATCATACAGACTAGAGAGAGGGATATTGGTGTCACTGTTATCATACAGACTAGAGAGAGGGAAGCATGGTGCTCTAGCTGTTGACACATCTACTCCATATTGTAAAATCCCACCCAAGCTTCTTGTGTATTTGTCCACAGGACACCGGAACCTATTGACTGTACAGAGTTTTATCACACCATGATTATACAGTGTAGGCCAAAAAATAAAATCCCATTGTTCCTTAAAAACCTCCTCTCAAGGTCTACCATAAAAAAGGAATAACAGTTGTACTGGCAGTCTACACCAGGTCAATAGCGGTTGGTAAAAAAGAACCAAGGCAAATGCTTGATCCTTTATTACCCGAGGGCTGAATATACATCTATGAAGTCTTCATTCTGCAGTATGCCAGCAGTGTTTCCTATCAATAAAATACACAAGTTTCTACTAAATATTGTGGAAAAAGGGGGGAAAACCCCAAAACAAACAAACCCCAAAACAGAACCTGTACACAAATAATTATGGGAACAAAGGAGCTTGGCTGTGCAAGAGGGCAACAGTGCATGCACACCACTCAGGGTTTAATTCCCTACTATCAAAAGGTCAAAATCCAATGGAAAGAGCAGCTGGTGTCTGACATATCATCCTGTCTCAAATATAAAACATCAAATGGGTTCTTAAGAGCAGCCTAATGTAACAATGTTAGTATCAGAGCTGTCGTGTGTATTTAAGAAGCTTAAATTATCAATCATGCAATAAAAAACACATATGTATTAATTATATAACATAAAATTAATAATACAAACATAAGTATTAAGTACACCAAAGTTAAACATGTTAAGTCTAAATCTAATTGCATAAATTAAAGTATGAAGGCAATAAATATTTAAATGAAGTAGTCAAATCACAATTACCTAAAAAAAGAATAGTTTGGGATACAAATATTCAACCAAATAGGATTCAAAAACCATGCATGAGAAATTGACTTCAATATTTGGGTTCAATAACCTAACCATTTATATTTTCAATAGTGTAGACAATTGAAAGAAAGAAAAAAAAGAGAACAAATCTATTAGACCTTCTAATGAAACAAAAACAACTAATAGTTTGCAGTGCATGACTGGATTAAGAGCAATAATGAGAATTGGGTGCACAAAGATAGAAGTTAAAAGGTCACCTGAAGAGATAGAATCCCTGCCAAGAAATCCTGACAAATGAAGAAGGGGTTAGTGGATGGAAAGAAACATACGCATTAACTATGTTACAGAGTAAATTGTATAATATCTATAGTTTCATGAGATTTTGTATACTTGAATTTGGTAGTAAAATAGTCAGCTGTACATACAAATATGGTTATAGTTTGTAATTCAGAAAAAGAAAAAAACTGTTGAAACATAATTGTGTTACACAAAGCAAAGGGGCACACAACATTTAGGGCCAATAAGGCGCTGTATCAATATACGTATTGTAATATGTTGGCAACAAGTTGCATCTACACAAAGGCAATGGTAGGCTTTGGTAAGAAATTACTTTGTAATCTTCTCCCAAACACATTTTTAGCCGTTGCAATGTCTTGTAAGTTGAGCTCATGAACTTTACCTGGTTATGTTAGTTTAAATGACAAAAGGAAGAGATGTATTTAGGTAGTAACAGTGTGAGGACCCGGTCTTCACTGCGTGGTAATAACCGGGTTGGTGGCTGGCCGATGTTAATGGACAACACACAAAGGTATCAACACGTCAGGGGACATGACCAGTGGAAGCAGCTGTTGTGCATGAGAACATTCTTGCATTAACTTCAAATAATTATTAACAATCATCTTCATACGTGTTTAAGAGTGAAGATTTTTATTTCTGATTAATTAAACTTCATTACAATTATATTTGTTTTAATCAACAATCCTTGTGTATATGATTGTTCTCTTAAGAATTCCTTAATGAAAGAGTTCCCAATCCCTTTGGCCATTATAAATGTTTTGTTACATAATTTCTTTTGTAAGTGTTAATTAGCTTTACATGTGCCTGTTTATTATCACTACCCAAGCCATAACTTAATGCACTGGTGGATATACTAGATACATGTATGTGACAGCAGATATATTTTCACAGCTTTCCATTATGAAACTATTGTAAATAGACAGGGCAGTACCACCGTCCTTGTGCCAGTATTATTGAAAGTGGAATCAAGTTGGTTTTGCGATGCAATTTAGAACAATGATAATGATAGAAACCATTACATGTATATGAGCAAACTGATTCATACAAATCAGAAGTGTTCACTTCTGAAAGAAATTTGTACACTGTATCCACTGTATCTGGATGATTTCGTAGTCTACACCTTATACTATCATTTTGCCATAGCAAAACTGATAAGTCTTTGTACAGAAACCACCTGACATTAAAGGAATCAGAATAGTAGTCTGTACAAGCATTTTAGGGCTGCTGCCACTGTGGACAAAATGGTTTCATCACTACAGCTTTGAGTGCACTCAGCGAATCACTGAGTATGCATGTAAAATTAGCGAAACTTTATCCTTTTAATATCGATGACATTTCCACCAACGCAATGCAAATCTGAGTGGAATTTCCCAACGCCTACCAATGTACCTGGGCCACCAACAATGCTTGAAAATACCTACAATGCATTGCAATGCTACACATACAATGCATTGGCCTATTGCGATATGGAGCCTAACTTGAGTTTAAAAATTGTTAGGGCCTATTATTATTATTATTTTTAAAAAAAATGAGAAACCCAAAGAAGGTAGAAACAATTGTAAAGAATTTTGGGGTGCAGGATTACAGTTTTGCTTTGAAGAAGAGGTCTGTCGGTGTCAGGAGATGATGCAAGGTTATGATGATAAGAGGAAAAACACAAAGACATGAGGCCATTCCATACAAACATAATCAGCATATAGCACATGTCTCAAATGAGCTCCATGAACAGTCAAATTGACTCTTACATGACAGTACATGTTCAGACTATGTTAGTGATACATTATGTGCTCAGGATCACATAAGAGTGAAGAGTGACTTGAAGAGTCAGTAACCCATAAAGGTTTCCCTTAAATTGATTCTCATTATGAGTTAAGACTTTTTTATGTCAGAAAACAGCACGAATAAGCTCTTATTGATGCTACCTTATTGTATCTCAAATTTGGTGAACAAAAATTTTGAGTCTGAAACAAAAATTTGTTTTACACGACCAACCACAATACTCAATGGGATCATAACATTTAAAAGGAGTTATACTATTTTGCTGAAATGTCAATACAAACTTCTGCTGTCAACTGACAACTCAAACAAACTTCAGTGTCGGCTTGATCTCCCTACAGCATTTGGTCAAACCCACTAAAGACATTTTTTGAGTAATTAGTGTCGAGATTGTGTTTTATCACTTCCAGTGCCCCCCCCCCTTGCGGTTTCTGAAGTAGACAAAATCATACTATTTTGCTAGAAACAGTTTGTAACTTCAAAATAGTTTAAAACTTTGCACACTTCAATCTCAATGTCCAATTGAGAAATTAACAATGACGCTGTAGTGACAACATTAGGCATCAAATAACACTAAATCAAAGTTTACTATATTAAAAATTCATATCTTGAGAACCACAGCTATAATGATTTAAGTCTTTGCATCATTTGTGAAGGTTTGATGTATGGAATGTTGTTACATACATTGTTGGCCTAATTTGACCTTGCTTCCTGTCCAAGTCAGAAACAAAAAATATTATGAAGTTTCCTTTTAATTTTTATGGTCATAGTTTCAGCAGATTTGACAACAAATTTTATTGCATGGTAAGGCCATTTTTTTTTAATAACTTGGATTACGGAATCGCCGCCCGAAAAAATCGCGTTTCAGAAAAAAAAAATTAAAATCCCCGCCCGAAAAATCGATTTTTGTAATAAAAAAAAAATAAAATAAAGAAAATAACTCCATCGTGTACAAAACAATACTTCTAGTTCTAGATCACATTTTCTTCGATCCGTGCAATACATGCCGATGTATGATGGAAACCAGACCAATGTTATTCATTCACGTACAAAAGTGTGAGTCCGTTTATAGACTGTACTATTTGCCCAAGTGCATACATTGGCCATTTAGTAACAACTACGTGCATCGCGCGACTTTACCTCACGGCCCAAACTCATGCAATTGATAGCTGTGTCAACAAATGGTCTGTGTGTGCGAATTTGGGCAAGAAACAGGATACCAGTGGCAGCTATCATAAAACGTGCATGGTTCGTGGTTGGTTGTCAGGTTTGGTTACCGGTTATACCTCGTGCGTGCGTCTGCTGTTTTTACCTCGTGTTTACAATGGCGGCCGCTGCCGAGACCTGGCAGGTGCGTTATGCTACTTTTCTACTTTTCCGGGAGGGAGCCTCAAATCATGAGCCTCAAATCACGGAGATACCAGTAAGTTTGTCTTTAATATTTGTTTCAATTGTGTTTTAAAATATGTTAATTTTGTAAAAGTAGGACTTTTTTTCTTGGTTAAAAAAACTCATGAATATATTATTTTTTTCACGCCGAATAATGTAAAAAGTTTAGGGTCGCGGCGTTAAGTTATGGTCGGCCAGAAACCGGAAACAGAACATTAAGTTTAGCCTATAAAACACTCGCCACATCCATTCAGTGACTTTCTGCTTTTGTCTACATAAATGTTTTAGAAGCCGCCCGCGTGCCTTCGGTATTATTATTATTTATTTTTTTTTCGCCCCGCCTGATTTCGTGTGCTCGAAATTCCGTAATTACGGTCTTTTTTTTTTTGGTCTTTTTTTTCTCTCCCCGATCCCCGCTCATTTTTTGTAGCTTACAAATCCGTAATCCAAGTAATAAAAAAAAAAAAACGGCCTAATTTTCTACAGTGACGTAGTGGTGATGTTATTGATCAGTTTTAATGTTTATGTTACAAAGATTTCATTCACTTAAAACATGTTAAAACTCCCTATCACTTCAGAACCAGAGCTCAAAACAAGGCTCAGTGAAACTATAATTGTTACATTTTTAAGCCTTTTCATGAATATAAGGTATTGACTGTGAAAATCTATTGTGTAGTTAAGATTTTTACAAATAATAAACTTTGAATTATTGTAATTTGATACTTGGTGCATCACCATGATGTGACAGCAACATTTGGTTTGGTAGTTATATTCTGTTCAGGTTGTTGGAGCTTTGCAAGGGTGTCTTTGGTACAAGAGAATCCTCAGGGAGAATGAGAAGAAAAAGAAGAAGTTAAACTGAAATGAACTGTATTAAATTTGTGATCTGTTGCTGACCCTGTTGCACAAAAGAATGCATAAATTGTTTAGTTTTTTCATATGTATTCAAATGCCTTTATGAGCAATGTGTGTTATGTATCAGTTTGCAAGAGAATTAAAGAGTCTATGGGTATTATGTGAAGAGAATGTTATGTTGGAAAGGTATGTAACTTGACTAAATTAAAGGTAGTTATTGAACAGAGACAAAAACATCTACATATTAGCAGAATTAGCATTACTATATATTTATGTTACAGTCTACCATTGATTAGCATTATTTAAGTTATTGAACAGGAAATGGGACTATCTACCAGATATGGTGACAGACACAGAGACAGACAGGATGAACCACACACTGACAAAACCTACAACAAATCACCTGAGACTCAAAAAAGGAGAGCTTGCGAAGCCTTGCTGGTCCCACATCCTGAAAACAAAGGAGGAACAGGCCACGGGGATCAAACAGGGTCAGTCAAATGAGGTCAAATAGGGTCAGTCAAATGAAGTCAAACAGGGTCAGTCAAATGAAGTCAAACAGGGTCAGTCAATGAAGTCAAACAGGGTCAGTCAATTGAAGTCAAGCAGGGTCAGTCAATTGAAGTCAAACAGGTCAGTCAAATGAAGTCAAACAGGATCAGTCAATGAAGTCAAACAGGGTCAGTCAATTGAAGTCAAACAGGGTCAGTCAAATGAAGTCAAACAGGGTCAGTCAAATGAAGTCAAACAGGGTCAGTCAAACTGGGTCACTTTAAGGTGAATCTGTGGAGCAGGATAAAGAAGTTATATCCAGTCGTGATGTCAAGCATTAGTGTAACCAATGTTTTTTAATTACACACAAAAGTATGCTAACTTTGAGCAGTAAGTAGCGAAAAATTACTGAAAGCACAATGCAAATATGCATGATGTATTGACCTACTAAAAGAATAGTCAGCACATTGAAGTGGCTAATGTGCTGACAATTCTCTTGTACATGATTCATTTTAGTTTTGAATTTGCTCTTCTCATTAAAGACCCAGGCTCGTCACCATTACCCGACGGCTATTTTTGTGGCACAAACCATCATGTACCCATACCTAGTTTACGTACAACATGTGCGCCGGTCAAAGGTGATCTTTCGAGGCACGAATTTGCTTGTTGTGCATTGAGCGTGCGTCTTTAATTATTATTACAATGTTTTGGGGCCCCCCTTTTTTTGGGGGGGGGGGGAAAACTTGATTTCCAGGTACTGTCCTGTTTAAGTACCAGAGTTGTAACAATCCCAACACTCTCAATTACTGGTGCAACTTATCATAGGATCAGTGCTTACAATTGCAGAAAATCAATACATGAGAAGGCAAGTCATTTTTTTGCCTTTGCTAGCATGCGGTACATCACAAAGGATTCTTGCCAATGTGATTTAGCATAGAAAATATCATTGCTTTTCCGGTCTGCATAGAATGATCAATGTAAAAGCAGAATTTTGTGCTTAGCAGGAATGTGAAGATGGGCCAAGCTTCATCAAACCTGTAAATTAACTTTTTCTGCTTGCACAGTGTTCCTTAGCAGAGATTAATTTTTGAAAGAAATGATTACTGTTAGCAAAGCAAAAGGTACACTTATTCCTAGTAGTTCTCTCTTTCTGAAGAGTAATGCTACAATGCAAATCCATTTGTACTTAACAATATTTTGTCAGCTTTTGTAAGCCCAAATATTTGCTTGCCTGAATAACAATGAACTGCTAACTTGATGTATCATTATACAATAACAATATGAATGACCCACCAACACTCCAACTGTTTCTATGGTACTAATAACAAAAAGTGGGGTTAAAATGGATTCAATTCCCCTCAACAAGCTCCAAACCTTCCACAAAACCTTATAAAACAGAAGAAATAAAAAATAAAAAGGTAGTACCAAAACAAATTAATAAAAACTAAAATACAATAAAAAAAGTATTAAAAAAAAAGTAAAAAAAAACGCAGGAAAAAAGTAAAAAAAATAAAAAAACAAAAATAAATGAAAATAAATAACTCACTAACTAACTAACTAAATACAATATTATTAAGATTGGATAAGGAGGCTATACATGATAACATAAAGGTATAAGTTGGTAGATGAGATGGGATGCTGTACTCACTTTAAGTGGCAAACCCTTCTCTTTCCGTTCGTTGTACATCTCTCTCATGTCAATAATCTTATTCTCTAGTTTCTCCACTGACCAGATCTGTGTCCCTCGGTCCTTCCTCTTGACTTGGATGGCCGGCTCACTCACTATTGCCCCTCGCTGAGAATGGGAATAAATGTTGATACCATCTTTGTAATATTTATGCTACAGTTCCTCAAGAGAAAACACTATTCTGGTAGACACTAGATCCCTGATTGCTGTGTCTCCACAAACAGATTCTCCAGGAAATGTTGTCACCCTCTTGGATATCATACCTGAAAGATGCTTTAAACTAGAATTTGTGTGGGGACCAAAACAACCTACTTTGTAAAAATATCAACTTGACTTACTTTTCTGTTGGGTGTGAGATTACAAGCTGGGATTTGTAGTGTGACTCTGAACTCTGTAAGCTTGCCCATCTCTTCTCCAAGGAAATTGGCTTCTCTGACCAAGGCATTTGCCTTCACCACCTCCTCACGTAACCTTGCAAGACTCTGTCTGAATAACTCATCTCTGTTCAAACACACACACAAAAACAAGACTCTCTTTTGAAGACAAAATACAATAGAGGCAAAGCTAAGAAAAATATTCTCACCGTAGACCTACACGTATAAAAGACCATCACTTAAGGTATTCCCTTAGTGTCTCAAAAGAACTGGAGAATATTAGAAATCATTGTAATATGTATTGTAATGTAATATGTATTGTAACATCATTGTAATGTTGTGCTGCACAACTCCTGAAATTGAGGTCCTGTACATGTTATTGATCAGATGTTTACATTTCAACTGAGATGGTCCATTTGGAAATAACTTAATTTAAAAATTATTTTTAAAATGCTTCTGTTTTCAGGCCGTGACCGAGTGGACCCCCATCCCCCCACCCCAAGAATGATGTAAGAATGATAATGGGAGCAAGCTGGGAGCTGCCACGGTGAAATTCTTGATAGATGTTCTAAACACTAATGGCGTTCAAACGGAAAAGAAACAGAAATACGGTGATATACACATGCGATAAAAATCGCCCGACAAAAAAAAGAAAAAAGAAGAAGGAAGAAAAAAGAAAAGGAAAAAAACACTAAGCAAGAAACAAATCTAACATTTATAGTGTAAACTAATCATTTTGTTCGTCCAGGGTATCCTACATGTTATCATATTATTAAAATAAACCTACACGTTGTGTAGTTTGTAGTAAACAAGCTCATGTTTCCAAGGAAATGTGCATTGCCAATGGTCACCGATCATGCTGTCCATCCAAGGCTTTAGTACTTGAACCAGTGATGACCCATGCTTTAGCAAGAGCACCGACAACGACAATGCATAAAATTAGGAGTTTCTTTTGTACTGAGCATACACAGGCCAGTAGTCTTAGTTATCAAGCCGTTTCCTAGCATGTTCTTGAGTTATCACGTAATACACTATTGGGTTCTGCCATTCAATGGCTCTTGCCCCTATTGTATCAAGCAAAGTGGAAAGATAACGAAGACTAACATCCCATTTATGCAATCACATTTCGCGCTACACAAAATAATAAAAAACAGAAAAACATTTTGTGATCGACTTAAAAAAAAAGGTGGAAATACAAACTGGCCACTGCCAATGTAAGCTTATTTCACAGGCCTTCTTTTTAATGTTTGTTTTAGTTTCCTTTATTTTCAGTTTCCTGAAAACATCAAACTCATGCACCGTGAATTGCAAAATCTTTGTGAGCCACAGCATAGGATTGGGACTAAACCCCATGGCTGGATCCTCAGTTCACTCTGACTTACCTACATTGAGCCAAAATACAATGAATGAACAAAGGTGGAAGCATCTTGATGTCTCATAATCCTCTTCTGGGAACAAAAGGCCAAAGGTCTGGAATCGAGGATTACACAAAAACCACCACACAATATCCAAAAATCAGAAAAAAATTCAAGACTTGTTTTCTCTATGTGTGGGTGAAACAAAGCATTTGCTGGCATGTGTGTGCTCTGTGCACACTCAGCAGTGGAATGTCTCGGTGACCTTTGTTCCGGTATTCCGATTTTACACATTGGTGTTTAAATGCCGCCCGTTTGCTGGTTCAAAAAATATTGTCGTGGATACACCTCAGCCGGTGCCGAACTACTATCTCTGAGAAAAGATAAGCATTAAAGGCAAGGTATACAACATTCCTTTCACAGCAACAAAAACTATTCCTATTCCTAAGTTCAAAGAAATATGTCATAAAAACACAGGCACTGGTCTTAGGTCTGTTTAAAAATCCCTCTTAAAAATAAGTTGGTTTTAAATATACATTGACGGTTGTTCCATGTACCTCTCTTCAGCCCATTCCTTGTACTTTAGGTTCTGTCCTCCATCACCACTGGCTTCACTACCAGGGCTATGATCAGAGAAGTATGCCGTGTCTGTTCTCTCCATAGGTCTAGGTGGCATTAGCTGCTTCCTCAGAGTCTCTAACTCCCTCTCATATTTCTCTCTTTGTTTCTCAAGGGCACCCTTCTTGTCCTTCTGATGCTGAGTCTCTAAGAGCTTCATGGCTGCCTGGACGGGATCTGAAGGGGAAAAAATACATGGGAAGCAAAAGAATAATAATATTTGAAAATGCCCTTAAAACTTCACCGCTAAATTGGCTCGGGGTTCAACAAAGAGTTGGAAATATTCGATTGTGAAAAAATATTGGAACTAATTGGAGACAAATCGTAACTATGATTTGGGTACAGAAGAATGTATGATTCTTGATTGTTTGCTTGTGAGGTACTATAGAGCAAACAATATTGTATAGTATTGTTCCTTTTTTAAAACTAAAAAAACATGACTCAAAAACAGTTTGTTTCTTTATTTCGTTAAACATTCAGCACTCCTTGTTTTCCTTAACACTTAACAAGATAAGGCTTGTATAAATTAACAATTAAACTTGATGTCAATATCGATGTTTATCAAAATCAACAAAGAAGGAGATGACCACAATAATAATAATATATGTTGATTGAAAAAGCAAGAATAATCTATATCCACACCAAATTATGACAAAAAAGAATAAGAAGAATAAGCATATATGCAGGGTGTAGTACTTCTTAAAACACAGGAAGGAATTACAAACTAAACATGGAGTTGATAATTCTTACCATTAGTCATCTCATTCATCATCACTTCGTTTTGAGCATAAACAAAGTCATAATTGGAGTTCTGAGGTTCAATCTCAGGAGTAGATGCTCCACTGGATCCTGTCAAAGATAAGGCAGAGAAACAGGGACAAATTAATATGACATCATTATCCTTTAGCACCAGAAGCGTAACTCATAACATTTTACACATATTCCATTATATTTCAACAGTGAACTTTCATGCAGGTTTATAGACCTTTATCATGTTTACACAGTCTTTGTCATGTTCACCCATTACAAGAGCAAGAGTGTATACTGAGCAATGCTGTAATCGAGTGCTCGTCCTCGTCCTCCCCAACGAGTCCGAGTTCCTCATATTCCTATCAAAATATTTGCCATTGTTTTTTTTGTTTTTTTAATCACCTCACTGGCTGATCAGAACATCTACATGTCAATCAGGGAAGGTTTTTTTCACTGCTCAAGGGCTTTTCTTCAATGCTTCTACTGACAGTTGTGTTTCTTCGTTGACATAATTTTAGTGGAAAAAATTGCATTGAAATATACAACTGTACCTAAAACAGCAGTCAAACGCCTGTGTCTTCTGCACATGCAGCTCGTACCATTGCCTTGAAATACACACATTGGTTACCTTTTCTAGAACTTGATAAACTAAAAGTCTTCATTTTATGACAGTGGTAAAAGAGTCCTTTCTATTTCACTTTAGGCCTCACAATACATGATGTAACCAACGCAAAAGTTGCGTGAAGATTCTCGCATTTGTGATATAAAAAGTTCAACGTTTTGGAAGCCACCTTAGAAAACCTTACTTGCACTGGGCTAGAGGCAAGACATCTGCTGAATGGCACAGGTCATGGGTTCAAATCCCACCCCAGTAAAATGCCTCTGGATTTTTTTGGTGTATGGATAGAGCACAAACAAAACAAAAATAGACTCGAGACAGGCCTTGAGTGTTTCAGCACTGATACTGAGTAAGGTAAGACTACAATGTCATTTCAACCTTGATTTGGTTATATTGGTTTGATTAGGAGATCACTAAGATGGTTGAAGCATGATCAAGGTATTTGTGGATTATATAATGGCTTGGTAAGCAAGACAATTATCTAGATTTTGAAAATAAACATTGTCTGAACACTTGAACACATATACATGCAGTTGGTTCACAGCAACAAGGTTGTATCTCAATCAATTGTCCATTTCAGTCCATTTTGTAAGATTTTACATTGAGTACTAGTATGTTTTGATTGCATTACATGTAAATAAGCGTCCGTGTAAGCTTGTGTGCCAACACACGTATGGCTATGAGCGCTGGCTATGAGCGCTGGCTATTACCCTTTTTAAATACTTTTTTCCATGTCTCTAGTACACATTTACACATGGCAACGTGATCGCCTCTCAACCAGTCACTGATATTGAACAATCAAGGATTCTAATTTGATTGAAGATAATGTGCCAGAATTTGTAATTTTCAAAAAGTTAAACCTGTTTTCTCTGACATATATTTAATGCTGTAATGCTTGGCAATCGTCAAGTAAGAACCAGGCCTTGTAGATCAAGCCACTATTTTGTAACTGCAGGTCTGAGGCAGATTTTAAACTGAGCATTTAATTCATGGAGTATTACTCTGCAATCTCCAACACATGTTGAACAGCAACAACTTAGCTTTAGACCTCTAGACATTACTAACCAACTCCAGGAGGCCTTGGGCAATTGATTCGAAAGAAATGGTAGTTGCCCAGTAAGATCCTGTCACCATGTCTCAGTCCTGTACGATCTGTTATTGTTGACCCATTCACACAACATCTAGGAAGGGAAAAGAGTTTTATTAACCACTTAATGCCAGATGATGTGTAAACAAGCAAACTATTTAAGGGTAGGACAAAAGAGGGCTGATAAAGCCATTTTCAAATTATCCTTTTGATGCACGGTTGATGTTATAACACGCCCTGAACATTCTGTGTGGTACAAGGTCAACAGGAGATAATATGACAACACGCCCATGACATTTTAATGGAGCATGCACCATGCATTCACTCATGGTGTTATGCTTTGTTTGCCAAGTACAAAGAGGGACACCAAGTACTGGAATTCTTGCTTGAAATCTCGCTTACACCCGCTTACTTAAAGGTTAAAGCTAGCTAGCTCATCGACATTGTTTCCTGAGTCTATTCTGTTTTCACAGTACATGGGAACTGCCATATTGGATTAAAGGGCGTTTTTTTTTTTTTTTTTGCCGCTACGCACTCAACTTTGTGCGCAGTATGTATGCATGACTACTGTGTTTCAGTCAGTCAGTCAGTATATATGACTACAGTGTTTCAGTCAGTCAGTCAGTATGCATGACTACAGTGTTTCAGTCATTCAGTCAGTATGCATGACTACAGTGTTTCAGTCAGTCAGTATGCATGACTACAGTGTTTCAGTCAGTCAGTCAGTATGCATGACTACAGTGTTTCAGTCAGTCAGTCAGTTCGTATGACTACAGTGTTTCAGTCAGTCAGTCAGTCAGTATGTATGACTACAGTGTTTCAGTCAGTCAGTCAGTATGCATGACTACAGTGTTTCAGTCAGTCAGTCAGTATGTATGACTACAGTGTTTCAGTCAGTCAGTATGCATGACTACAGTGTTTCAGTCAGTCAGTCAGTTCGTATGACTACAGTGTTTCAGTCAGTCAGTCAGTATGCATGACTACAGTGTTTCAGTCAGTCAGTCAGTATGTATGACTACAGTGTTTCAGTCAGTCAGTCAGTATGTATGACTACAATGTTTCAGTCAGTCAGTCAGTATGTATGACTACAGTGTTTCAGTAAGTCAGTCAGTATGTATGACTACAGTGTTTCAGTCAGTCAGTCAGTATGCATGACTACAGTGTTTCAGTCAGTCAGTCAGTATGTATGACTACAGTGTTTCAGTCAGTCAGTCAGTATGTATGACTACAGTGTTTCAGTCAGTCAGTCAGTATGCATGACTACAGTGTTTCAGTCAGTCAGTCAGTTCGTATGACTACAGTGTTTCAGTCAGTCAGTCAGTATGTATGACTACAGTGTTTCAGTCAGTCAGTCAGTATGCATGACTAGTGTTTCAGTCAGTCAGTCAGTATGTATGACTACAGTGTTTCAGTCAGTCAGTCAGTGTGTATGACTACAGTGTTTCAGTCAGTCAGTCAGTATGCATGACTACAGTGTTTCAGTCAGTCAGTCAGTTCGTATGACTACAGTGTTTCAGTCAGTCAGTCAGTATGCATGACTACAATGTTTCAGTCAGTCAGTCAGTATGCATGACTACAGTGTTTCAGTCAGTCAGTCAGTATGCATGACTACAGTGTTTCAGTCAGTCAGTCAGTATGCATGACTACAGTGTTTCAGTCAGTCAGTCAGTATGTATGACTACAGTGTTTCAGTCAGTCAGTCAGTATGCATGACTACAGTGTTTCAGTCAGTCAGTCAGTATGTATGACTACAGTGTTTCAGTCAGTCAGTCAGTATGTATGACTACAGTGTTTCAGTCAGTCAGTCAGTATGTATGACTAAAGTGTTTCAGTCAGTCAGTCAGTATGTATGACTACAGTGTTTCAGTCAGTCAGTCAGTATGCATGACTACTGTGTTTCAGTCATTCAGTCAGTATGTATGACTACAGTGTTTCAGTCAGTCAGTATGCATGACTACAGTGTTTCAGTCATTCAGTCAGTATGTATGACTACAGTGTTTCAGTCAGTCAGTCAGTATGTATGACTACAGTGTTTCAGTCAGTCAGTCAGTATGCATGACTACAGTGTTTCAGTCAGTCAGTCAGTATGTATGACTACAGTGTTTCAGTCAGTCAGTCAGTATGCATGACTACAGTGTTTCAGTCAGTCAGTCAGTTTGTATGACTACAGTGTTTCAGTCAGTAAGTCAGTATGCATGACTACAGTGTTTCAGTCAGTCAGTCAGTATGTATGACTACAGTGTTTCAGTCAGTCAGTATGCATGACTACAGTGTTTCAGTCAGTCAGTCAGTATGTATGACTAGTGTTTCAGTCAGTCAGTCAGTATGTATGACTACAGTGTTTCAGTCAGTCAGTCAGTATGTATGACTACAGTGTTTCAGTCAGTCAGTCAGTATGTATGACTACAATGTTTCAGTCAGTCAGTCAGTATGTATGACTACAGTGTTTCAGTCAGTCAGTCAGTATGTATGACTACAGTGTTTCAGTCAGTCAGTCAGTATGCATGACTACAATGTTTCAGTCAGTCAGTCAGTATGCATGACTACAGTGTTTCAGTCAGTCAGTCAGTATGCATGACTGCAGTGTTTCAGTCAGTCAGTCAGTATGCATGACTACTGTGTTTCTGTCAGTCAGTCAGTATGTATGACTACAGTTCTTTAGTTAGTCAGTCAGTATGTATGACTACAGTGTTTCATAGTCAGTCAGTATGCATGACTACAGTGTTTCAGTCAGTCAGTCAGTATGTATGACTACAGTGTTTCAGTAAGTCAGTCAGTATGTATGACTACAGTGTTTCAGTCAGTCAGTCAGTATGCATGACTACTGTGTTTCAGTCAGTCAGTCAGTATGTATGACTACAGTGTTTCAGTCAGTCAGTCAGTCAGTATGTATGACTACAGTGTTTCAGTCAGTCAGTCAGTATGCATGACTACAGTGTTTCAGTCAGTCAGTCAGTATGTATGACTACAGTGTTTCAGTCAGTCAGTCAGTATGTATGACTACAATGTTTCAGTCAGTCAGTCAGTATGTATGACTACAGTGTTTCAGTAAGTCAGTCAGTATGTATGACTACAGTGTTTCAGTCAGTCAGTATGCATGACTACTGTGTTTCAGTCAGTCAGTCAGTATGTATGACTACAGTGTTTCAGTCAGTCAGTCAGTATGTATGACTACAGTGTTTCAGTCAGTCAGTCAGTATGCATGACTACAGTGTTTCAGTCAGTCAGTCAGTTCGTATGACTACAGTGTTTCAGTCAGTCAGTCAGTATGCATGACTACAGTGTTTCAGTCAGTCAGTCAGTATGTATGACTACAGTGTTTCAGTCAGTCAGTCAGTATGTATGACTACAATGTTTCAGTCAGTCAGTCAGTATGTATGACTACAGTGTTTCAGTCAGTCAGTCAGTATGTATGACTACAGTGTTTCAGTCAGTCAGTCAGTATGCATGACTACAATGTTTCAGTCAGTCAGTCAGTATGCATGACTACAGTGTTTCAGTCAGTCAGTCAGTATGCATGACTGCAGTGTTTCAGTCAGTCAGTCAGTATGCATGACTACAGTTCTTTAGTTAGTCAGTCAGTATGTATGACTACAGTGTTTCATAGTCAGTCAGTAAGCATGACTACAGTGTTTCAGTCAGTCAGTCAGTATGTATGACTACAGTGTTTCAGTCAGTCAGTCAGTATGCATGACTACTGTGTTTCAGTCAGTCAGTCAGTATGCATGACTACAATGTTTCAGTCAGTCAGTCAGTATGCATGACTACAGTGTTTCAGTCAGTCAGTCAGTATGTATGACTACAGTGTTTCAGTCAGTCAGTCAGTATGCATGACTACAGTGTTTCAGTCAGTCAGTCAGTTCGTATGACTACAGTGTTTCAGTCAGTCAGTCAGTATGCATGACTACAGTGTTTCAGTCAGTCAGTCAGTATGTATGACTACAGTGTTTCAGTCAGTCAGTCAGTATGTATGACTACAATGTTTCAGTCAGTCAGTCAGTATGTATGACTACAGTGTTTCAGTAAGTCAGTCAGTATGTATGACTACAGTGTTTCAGTCAGTCAGTCAGTATGCATGACTACAGTGTTTCAGTCAGTCAGTCAGTATGTATGACTATAGTGTTTCAGTCAGTCAGTCAGTATGTATGACTACAGTGTTTCAGTCAGTCAGTCAGTATGCATGACTACAGTGTTTCAGTCAGTCAGTCAGTTCGTATGACTACAGTGTTTCAGTCAGTCAGTCAGTATGTATGACTACAGTGTTTCAGTCAGTCAGTCAGTATGCATGACTACAGTGTTTCAGTCAGTCAGTCAGTATGTATGACTACAGTGTTTCAGTCAGTCAGTCAGTATGCATGACTACAGTGTTTCAGTCAGTCAGTCAGTATGCATGACTACAGTGTTTCAGTCAGTCAGTCAGTTCGTATGACTACAGTGTTTCAGTCAGTCAGTCAGTATGCATGACTACAATGTTTCAGTCAGTCAGTCAGTATGCATGACTACAGTGTTTCAGTCAGTCAGTCAGTATGCATGACTGCAGTGTTTCAGTCAGTCAGTCAGTATGCATGACTACAGTTCTTTAGTTAGTCAGTCAGTATGTATGACTACAGTGTTTCATAGTCAGTCAGTATGCATGACTACAGTGTTTCAGTCAGTCAGTCAGTATGTATGACTACAGTGTTTCAGTCAGTCAGTCAGTATGCATGACTACTGTGTTTCAGTCAGTCAGTCAGTATGTATGACTACAGTGTTTCAGTCAGTCAGTCAGTATGTATGACTACAGTGTTTCAGTCAGTCAGTCAGTATGCATGACTACAGTGTTTCAGTCAGTCAGTATGCATGACTACAGTGTTTCGGTCAGTCAGTCAGTATGCATGACTACAGTGTTTCAGTCAGTCAGTCAGTATGTATGACTACAGTGTTTCAGTCAGTCAGTCAGTATGTATGACTACAGTGTTTCAGTCAGTCAGTCAGTATGCATGACTACAGTGTTTCAGTCAGTCAGTATGCATGACTACAGTGTTTCAGTCAGTCAGTCAGTATGCATGACTACAGTGTTTCAGTCAGTCAGTCAGTATGTATGACTACAGTGTTTCAGTCAGTCAGTCAGTATGCATGACTACAGTGTTTCAGTCATTCAGTCAGTATGCATGACTACAGTGTTTCAGTCAGTCAGTCAGTATGCATGACTACAGTGTTTCAGTTAGTCAGTCAGTATGTATGACTACAGTGTTTCAGTCAGTCAGTCAGTATGCATGACTACAGTGTTTCAGTCAGTCAGTCAGTATGCATGACTACAGTGTTTCAGTCAGTCAGTCAGTTCGTATGACTACAGTGTTTCAGTCAGTCAGTCAGTATGCATGACTACAGTGTTTCAGTCAGTCAGTCAGTATGTATGACTACAGTGTTTCAGTCAGTCAGTCAGTATGTATGACTGTTTCTTACTTTGCTCCGTCTATTGGTGTAAAGTACACATCCATTTCATTCTCTACATCAATGATACAATGTTGTGGCATGATACCCAATCCGTTTAGCTGTATGTCTTGCTTCTTGTCTGAATCTGACCTTCCTATTAATGTGTGGTCCTATAGGATTAGAGGATAATAAATTATACATTAGAAATAATCTAACTGAGAGAGAGACGCTAAGCTGAAAATAATGCTAGCAAGTTGACATGCTTACTGAAAACAAATACATATATATTTATATCTTAAGGTAACTTAAGATCGAAGCCTTTGGTGTAATATGGGGTGTATGCCTAGTCTCTTGCTAAAATTAAAAATACAAGGCAAACAGCTCATGGACAAACAAACAGAGGTCACTAAGGTCACCCAACACCTTAACCAATGAACTCTGAGCTCCAGGCTAATGCTCAACATGATAAACTTGACAGTGTTTGAAACGATCTAACAGAATCAAGTACAACCTTCCTTCAGATTCTGATATACATGTTTAGGTTGTGATGACTTTGGCAACACTCAAATCATTACACTCAGATTACAGTTGCCCCAACATTGTTCGCAAAGCATGGATTTGGCTTTACTAAATTCAGTCCAAAGGTCATAGGTTGCTTGGATTTGCTCCATGCTTCATGTTAGAGTGATGTGATTGGCAGTGTAATCATCAAGCAAGCTCTGTCTTGGCATATGGCAGGTTTTAAGTGTGTGAGGTTCACATACAAGACAAATAGCCCATAGAAAACCACAAATGTTCACATAGTGACAGTGATTTAGCTGGAGAAAACTAGAAAATAAGTGCTCATAAAAACAAACAAAAGGGGGTTTCGGTGAATAAAAAATATAAAGAAAGATTCACTGATTATGTAGTAACTCAAGGAAACAATATTAAAAAATTGCTTTTTAAAAACTTTTATTCCAGCGTCTTGTTTGAACCGGAATTAGAAAAGGTCAAATAGGGTTCATGGAGCAAGTATATTAAAATGAATAAATATATTAAAATGAATAAAATTGGTCATTTCCCTCAAAATGACACAATGATTGTAAATTTATCTTTGGTGTAATTGAAGAGATATGTCCAGCTGCACATATTAACTTGATAATTGATCAATTTGGTTTATTTATCATCAATAATAAAGCATAATTTATCCCGAAGTACTAATCCAAGTACAAAATTAAAAACAAAGCTGTTGCTAGAGGACGTTCTTACATATGATGACGTCACTAAACCAACATTCACAAAGAGTACATCTCACTGATGGTTTCATACACAGAAACCATATCCAAAGAGTCCAAAACATATTGGCTGTTTACCTTCAACAATTTTTTTTTCTTTTCATTTCAACTTCCGGTTTTGGACAAAATTAGGTCATGTTTATGCACGCTAGATAAAACTGAACTACAAGTTGTCCTAAAGATTATAAATTAATGTCATGTTATTCAGGAGATATGAAGTTTTTAATTGAGTTAATGTAATTCAATACCTGATGATGTCATGATGACATATTTTGTTTGAGAGACAAAGTTAAGTTGTAAGCTACAATATGATATGAAATTTGTACCGATGTGACAATGGGAAGTATAAGATTACCCTTGCACAAAATTTGCGTACAAAACCTAAACGGTTTGGTTAAATAAAAAAATAATAACAATAATTATTATGATAAAAATAATACAACTCTTGACGAAAAGAGTCTTGGTTTCAGCTGATGGCTGAAACCCCACCCCCCCAAAAAGTGGATTTAAAACCTGATTAAAAACAGTAAAAACAGACCTACCTTAAGATAGTAAACAAGGAGCTCATTAAGAGAAGGATCTGCATTTAAATTAACCAGGAAACACTTGTTACGTTCTACTTTGATCCCTGATGTCTGAACGGAGATACCCATCTTCTCTAATGTATGCTGTCTCTCCTGTGGAAAAAGAAGGAATGTTAATCAAGACTCTACAATCTTAACCAGTTGCTACCTGGATTCTTCCATTTTTTCCCATCCAGCCATCATTTTTTCTTTAAGAGTACCGCTGGCACAAAAAATTCTTGAATTGACAAAGCCAAGAGAACAATCCTTCTCTTTATAGCACAGTGATTTTATTCTCACCCGAGAAAATGTCAAATTCATGCACCAGGAATTACAAAAACTTGGCCATGAGTAAAACTTGGCAAAGGGTTGATACTAAACCCGGAACCATGGCTGGATCCCCAGTTCAGCCTAAATACAGTGAATTAACAAAGATGGAAGCCTCTCGATGGTAAAAGCCTCTTGTTCTCTCGTAATCCTCTTCTTAGAACAAATAGACAAGGGTCTGGAATCAGGGATTACACAAAATCCACTGCAAAGTAGCCCAATATCTGTGAAATATTCATGACAATGTTTTCTTTTTGCATGGGTGAAACTAAGTGTTTGATGGGGTGTGCATGCTCTGTGCACGCTCAGCAGTGGAATGCCCGGGCGACCGTTGTTCGAGTACTCTGGTTTTACACAATGGCGTATTTCAACGACGCCCGTTTACTAGCTCAAAAAATATCTTTGTGGATACAGGTCAGCCTGCGCCAACAGGTTATCTACTATGTGTATCCAATACTCAGTACTGTCCGTTGTTCTGTGCAAAAAAAAATATATATATATACAGGCATATTGATCGGGTGGGATTGGAAACCCACGACCTTTGCCATTCTACAGCAGATGTCTTACCAACTAGACCACCGAGACTGCTCGGTAGCTAGAGGCTGTTCCACAAGGGTTTCCAATAGATGTTTAATTTGCATCCACGATAAAGATTATTATTTATGTTTTACACATATACTGATGTGTTCAAGCACTGTACAGGCATGTGAGCGGGTCATGGAAAAAAAAACAGGAAAATTTGTTTTTAGTTGGCAAGCGCGTAGTGCCAACCCAAAACTCGGAGTCATTTGAACATTTTGCTATCTAACATTACATGTACAAAATGTCTCTATGGTGCATTTAGAACCCTTTATTACCACTTTCTAAGACAAAATGTTTTATCTGTTTAAATAAGTTTTCCTCTTTTTCTTGTGTATCATTTTTATGAGGTGTTTAAACTAAGAACATTGTTAAGTGAGGGGGAGCAAATTAATTTGATATGAAACTTCTGATACTTATTTGTTTATTATAGTCAAGCCAATCCCACTTGAATCTATCTTTCTAAGTCGCATTTGATATTAAAATCTTCTTTATTTTTATTTATTTTTTTTGCGTATCGGCCATAAATCCTGCTTATCGGGCCGTTGCTAGCTTGTGCATATGGGGAGACTGCCTCCCTTGCTTCAATATCTAATGCCGTTCCCCGCCGCTCGAAAAAAGTACGGCCTCTGCAGTGCATGCAGGTACCCCACACACATGAAAGATAGTCTTGGCTCAAGGCGTTGGCTTTTTAATACAGTTTTTAGTAAAGCGCCCTCTCTTGTTTGAACGGGACGACGACATGCGTAAGTATAATGATGGGGACATTGCGTTTAACGAAAAATTAATAACAATGGCTTCAATCAAAGACTAATGTGAAGCATTTTACTGGGTCTAGCCCCCGACTCACATGTCCAAATCATCATCGCATTTAAAGTGCTGCCCGATGCCAGGTTCCCCTTCTCTGTGTGAGTGTTGTGCAGTAGAATTACTGGCTGCTTGATGATCGATGTTGGACTTTTAAAAAAAAAGCGAACCGGCTATTCACGGCAGAGACGGGAAAAAAGCGGAGCCGCCCGCAAGAAAAAAGGCAGAATGGGAAGACAAAAAACGCGGATTTCCGCGTAAACGCGTAAGTCTCACATGCCTGACTGTATACTCAGTACTGCCGAGTTTTGTGAAAAAAGTATTATGCCTGTGGACTTTTTTCACATAACTCGGGAAAGTACTGAGTATACGGTGTTTGACCACACAGGTGTATGGGTAAATCATAAATGATATACTATGTGTATGCTGTTTTTCAGTTATCAGCATACATTTATGTATTCCAACACACTACTTCCTAATACTGGTTAAACTCTGGCTCCAAAAGTAAAGCAGAGACCGCGTATACACTTGATCCGGCAAGGGCAATCAAAGGAGGATCAGATCCTGCAAGGGCGATCAAAGGGCGATCAAAGGGCAATTAACAGCTAGTGTAAACGAAAGAGCGATAAGGATCTGATCCTCCTTTTTGATCCCCCTTCAATGCGGGATCAATGCAGGATCAGATCCCGCAAGGTGGATCAAAAAACAAGTGTAAACGCAAAGCAGGATCAGACCCTGCAATTTGACCTGCCAACTTCCGGTCTCGAATGCGGGGCAGGTAGGAAAAACATGAGGACGGACAAGTAAATTATTCATGAAAAATTGGAGATCGATGTTCTTGTACTTTTCCAACTTTCGTGCAAAAAACCAATGATTTATACACACTGCAGTTGTTGTTAACATATCCAGACCACAGTTATTTCTTACTTTGCAAGCAGGAGGCATCAGTTCAGTTGTAAAACCCAAAATTCAACGTCGCTCAGTCTCAAAAACAATCCACAGATGCGAGTCGAACAAGCATGCAGTCTGGTTGAAACCTTTTCACTTTGCCTACACAGTAACTCTGCATAGCCATACCACACAGTGCATGTACAATCTGTCGATGGAGGCGATTACCAGACACAGACTTGACTGTCAAATTTACATATCGCCAAACGAATTTTTCTATTGGCTGCATTCATACATCGCAAGTAACAAATTTTCCCATTGGCTGATTTTGCTGTTAGGCAGACTGTGGCTGTGTGCAATGCCTCAGTCCTATCACTATGCACCAACCGTGGGGAAAACTCGAACATTCCGATTCGCGCGGCAAAAATTTTTAAATGCTTGAAAATTTACTTGCAAGTTTTATTATCAACGATGTTGTTTAGTTGACCTTTCACACTAGCTGTTCGGAACTTCCATTGTAACACTGCAGACTTAAGTGCAAATGCGTCAGCGATCAGAGTGATTGCCCTTGCGGGATCTGATCCTCATTTGATCGCCATTGCCGGATAAAGTGTAAACGCAGTCTAAGTGTGCATATTGCACACAGCAGGAGATTTGGCCTTCATTACAATCTGTGTGTGGTGATCTGACTCAGTTCAGCAGCAATACATTGATTACCTTATGGACTTCCTCTGTCTTGAGCAGCTTGTCTTCCCAGCTTAATGTCATCTCTTGCATTAGTTTCTCTGACTCTCGTAGTCTCTCTTTCAAGGTGTCAGCTTTCATGCTCTGTAACATAGAAATTAGCAGAAAATCATGCTGAACAAATCTACATGTACTAAGCAAATTACATTACAATGGGGCAAACGATGAAAGCAATGATTAGTTCATGGCATTTGGGATAATAACCTATTTCTGCTTAGCATTTTTTCTGTGCAACAAATCTGTATGCTAAGCAACTTTATGAGATTGGACCCAGGAAAAGGTTGCTGGTGTCAATGAAGCGATTTGAAGTTGGAGCTAGTCCACAAACAGGACACTTCTTGTCACATACAAGGCCAATATCAACATTAAAGATGGATTTACACTACTGTATTGATTTTAACACTGGTCAATAAAATTACATGTATTTCAATTTCATCATTAGTAAGAAATCACAACCACGGCAGTCACTTTGACAAGGCTTTCTACATTGCATGAGAAAATGACAATTCTTAAAAAGGCAAACATACCACTGCTTCTTTCAATTGTTTTTTCAATGAATCTACTTCCTCTCTCAGTTCTCGAATTATCTGCAAGAAAAAAAGAAAAGAAAAAAAAAAGTTTTCGGTCAGCCAAATTTCTAAATGATCCAATAAGAAATTGAATACTCACTTACCGTGAAGTCTCTACGATACCAAACAACCTTATAAAGCATCAATGGATGAACCCAACAGTCTCCTTTTTCTCAGAAAAAGGGTATAAACTTAATTTTAAAAAGGTGTCCAGTATAAAATTGTTCATTTATTTCTAGATCATTACTACTCGTACATCATACCCGTAAGAAATACAAAACACAGTTTCAAAAAAGGAGACATGAGCAGATTTATATAAAAAGAGAACAAAGTTCCCAAACACTCACACAATGTCATTCTATTTTAAAAATTCTAAAATGAAACAAACATAAACAACAAAGTCTGGAATGAATTAATTGGGGACAGACTATTGATTAACTCACAAAGAGACATCACCATGAAAAGAACTAGGGAAAATAAACTACAGAACCAAGGACATTTTCTAATTCACCAATTCTGTCTGACAATATTGGAAGATCAATCTGTATTTAATCAACATTCCCAAGGTCTACACTCACAACTCTATGCTTCACAGTCAAATCCAATTTTCTCGGGAGTAGGATTTTTAGTTTAAGTTGATTGGGATTCTGTTTGAGATGAACATTGGAACATGTATGCTATGGTCATCACAATTGAGCAAAAGCCTTGAACTTACAGGGGAAAACAGTTTCAAGCCGTTCATCTTTAGAAGGGTTAAGAAGTTAAGTAAGAGAAATCGGTAGGGTGCAGGTTTGATTTCTGGGTATTAAAGAGATGATGGGTTGATGGAATGAACAACTTTCAGGAATGTTAGGTGGTAGAAGACATCTGTGCATACCCAAAAATATCTAAACAATGGAAACTAACATACTGCCACAGGTTTGATTTAGTGAGTAAGGTGTCCATTTGCAGTCAACTGATAATTCCGAAAACCTTGTTTTGAAAGGATATAAAAGTGTAAATTTTAACTGCTTTACAATGTGTTTTGTCAACATCTATATTTGAAGAAAACATTTTTTTCTTTATGTTTGATATTTGTTATTAATAGCAGAATTTTTGTTGATTTCAGTATAGTGTATTTATTGCGCACAAATATGACACATATAAATGAACTGACCAAACAACGAAGAGCAAGTGACTAAATATATACATATATAATCCAATATATATAATAATAATATATGTATATAAGGGCTGGTTAGCTCAGTTGGTAGAGCGCACGGTATTCGAGAGGTCGCGGGTTTGAGTCCGGCATCAGCCAAATTTTCTTTGCTCACCCTATTTATTTATAATATTCTCCCAATCAGTTTCTCATGTACTTTCTCTGTGTAAAACCACGTAAAAAGCTGTATCCATTCGTTGTGTATCCCCGCTACTGCCGTTTACCAGGTTGTTTGCATCTTAACCGGGGTAGTGATCCCTGGCTTATCGGCAGCACGGTTCGGCTTCTGACTGGTCCCCCCGAGCAAAGTGGATTTGGTATTGCACATAGGACCGCCCACCAACAATAAGGGCTGGTTAGCTCAGTTGGTAGAGCGCTCGTACGGTATTCGAGAGGTCGCGGGTTCGAGTCCGGCATCAGCCAAATTTTCTTTGCTCACCCTATTTATTTATATATATATATACATATATATTTATTTTTAATAACTAAGGAGTTAATCAGACTAATCAATGTTTAGATATTTAAAAAAAAAATTGTTTTGACCCACCCACCCGCTCAAAATTGTGATTCTAAAATATAGAATGAAATTCAGTTTATCCTATACACTGAAGAATGTTATGAGGCAGATACTTTAGATACATATTTTAGTCTCTCAGCTCTAAAATTTTAAATGGCTTTTCCTGGCTTACAGCATGCAACTTTGTAGCCTGGAACAGAAGAGCAAATTGCCAAGCACATAAAACTAAGTACAATGTTTTCAGTCTCCTGCGACGCTACACATGTATATAACAAATATAACGTATAGAGTACAACCTTTGGGCCAAATTTCAAAACTTTCCTTGAAAAAATAATGAATAAAGTTCCAAAATTTATCTTGGAAAGTTAAAGTCGAAACTCCCGAAATCTGAAGTCTCCAAAATGATGGGGCATGCAACACGAGATATTTAAGTTGTACATGTAGTTGTACCGTACCTTTATCAACACAGTCCACTGGGTCTCCTAAACAGCTAACCCCACTAGCGTGACACAGGTTTTGACAATCTTACTTAACCTTAGTCACACATCCATGTCAGCTTTTGTCAAGTGAAAGTGTGGGTGACTCAAGCGTCCCACTCTTCACGTCCTTTTGAAAACAAAAGTCTGATACAGCCGGCGGTTTTGGCTGACTATGTATGTGTTCAATGTATTCTTAGCTTCAATTTTGCTATCAAAACAAGGTGATAATGGAACAGCACAGACATGACAGATGATCTGGAATAGGCCACTGAGTATTTTTACTTCTCCTTCCTTTAAAACTATTTTCTTATTTAATTTAAATTGAAAACTGAATGACCCACCCAACCACAATTTCTAAAAATTATAACAAAACATTGAAATGTTGAAACATTGATTATTCTGAATGACTCCTAAGCTAATCCCTACATTTCCTTTATGCTCTTTATAATGCATTGCTAATCTTTTTTTCTACACCTTCTCCACTTCCCACTTCTTGAAGTACCTCCTGACTTACCCTTGCATTGGGATCTTCATTAATAACTGCATGATTAACAATTCTCTTGGCCCTGTCAGCATATCGTAGTGTAGACAACGTCTCGTCATAGTTATCACTAGCTGGGCTGATTGTTGCCACCATGACAGTCTTGCTATTTCCTCCTAGACACTCCTATGTAAAAAATTGTTTCCAAAAAGATGAAAATAAACTTGATTTTTAAAGTAAAGGTTCATTACACTGCTGTCCAGAATGAATGAAATGGAATGAAGGCATGAGAGCATTCCACACAGGACTCTAAAAAAAATCTCAACCACTACAGTGGACTCTCGAATATGAGCTCGGAAGATCCAAGAACCCAGTTTATACAAGGTTTTTCACCGGTCACAAACTATCTCATGCATGTTTCGGAAAAAGATATGAGCACGGTCGTAGCGAGAATACGGATTATATGAAGTAGTTTTGCAGCCCCGTAACGAGCAAATGCATTGTTTTTATATTTTTGTTGCGAGATCAGGGAAAATAAAAAAGTTGTGCAATGAAAGTTATCGTCATCAAGGTGGTAAAGGCAGAGTTGTAGTCGAGTCACCTGTGTCGAGTCCGAGTCCGAGTCTCGAGTCACTTGGTCCTAGTCCGAATCCGAGTCATAAGTCACTTGTTTTAACAACTAAATATTTAGAATACTTAAACCTGTTCACTTAGATGACTTTAAGGATCACTAGTGATTTCAAACCAGGCATTCCCATTTCCCTGGTAATATACATCAAGCAGTGGCTAAGGTGTTTAATGCTGCCAGAATACCAGAAATATGTCCGAGTAGCGTTCACATGCCATGTGGCCATATCTACAGAATAATCACAGACGCTATTACTTACAACACCATACGACAATGTACTTCGTCAGCTACCGCATAAACGTCCTCCGATCCTTCATCGTGTGAATGATGCGTGACGATCGGATTATCGAAATTGTATTTTTAATCATTATAAAAAAATAAAATAAAAAAAATAAAAAAATTCATTGAAAATACGTGACTCATGAGTCACATGTCCTCAGGGTCAAGTCCGAGTCATGACAGTTGAGTCCGAGTCCGAGTGTTTTGATGACGTGACTCGAGTCAAGTCCGACTCATCAAAATTGTGACTCGAGACGACTCGAGTCATACAACTCTGGGTAAAGGGAGACGTCTGACCTTCCAAAAGTCTGTGATCCCTTGATCAATAGAGGTTCTAAATAAATGCTGGCAATAGTAACAGTCTTTTGACCAGACTGTTAATTTATACAGAGCTTAAATCAAATGTATGGTTCAAAACCACCTAGAAAGAGCTAGTCAGTGCAGCAATCCTTCTCAATCTTAAACAAAATACCGTTTATTTAAAATTCATGTGGGCAATAAATGCCCCGTTCGCATTTCAGAACTTTCAAAGGTAAGAATAGCGATCAGCAATTGTGGGGTTTTGTACTGTCAAACTTCATATCAAGTGTTTTAACACCTTGCTAGTATGCAGCGACCCATTCACTGCTGTTAGGGGCGATGGCTATGAACTTTGAATAGGACTTTAAACGAATAAGTCAATAAAAACACTTTTATCATTGATATTTATGTGTACATGTACGTGAGTAGATAAGATCTATTCAAGGGAGCAAACTCCTCCATGTGGATAGCAAATGCACTATGACGTAATATGTATCAATACTACGACGCTGCATTTAAGAGGTTCAGTGGGTCAATACGGCGGACCTTGTATTAACTAGAGTCAACTGTAGGAGTTAATGTACTACAATAGCCATGGAAGGCATCCAATTTTTGTAATGTCAATATTCAATGATAAAAATATCATCAACAAATTTGACTAAAAAAACATCAACCCTCTCAAAGGAATAGACAGAATCAAGTGACACTTGAAAAGGGATCTTTATAAGATAAGGAAAGGTTGTTTACTCATAATAAGTCACCAATAACTCAAGACTTCTCACTTGAAAAGATCCCGCCTTGAGTTTGCCTTTGTTTTTTACATTCATTTGATGGAAAATTAGTTATTACTTTTTACTATTAATTTGGCAATTTCCCATACAAATACAAAAATATTTATACCATAGAAGATACTTTAAAAACCTTTACCTTACAAAGATAAAACATCTAGAATGTGAAACGTATAATATATAGCAGTAAAAAGGCAATACATTTTAATTTTTTCCCAGAAATATTTGCAAACAAATCAACTGCCCAAAGTCAACTTGAGAACGCAGAAACAACAAGAACAAGACGAAAACAAGCAAACAAAACAAAATAAAACAAAAGAACCAATACTGTGGACAACAGAGAAAGATAATGCAGGTTTGTCAGGACTGATAAAAGTGCCTTCACTTTCACCATGGAGGTGTGTCAGTCCAATCATTATCACTTTACAACCAAGTGGTTTTTAGAAGAGAAAGCTTGATCGACTGAGGAAAGGTTGATCTGTGGAACTTCCCATTTATTCAAGTATCAGGAATACTTTACCACCTTTTTGTAATTTGTTGTTGTTGATATTTTGTGAATTTCTCGTTGCTGTGATATTTCAATATTTTAAAAGCCATGATGATGGTATTATTGTCATATTGTCCACTGCTATACTACATCTTCTGATAAATTTACAACACAAGGTAAGGTCTATTACACAACAAAGCTCTATACTGGTAAAATGTTGTGCCTACTGTGTTCCATATGTAGAAGATCTGGCTACAGGCTTGATGAGAAATGAGTCCGACCTGAAGAATAACTAACCTTGAGAAGCCACGTGAGCACAGAGTCTCTATAAGGCACAAAGTTTATCTTCTTCTTCCCTTTACTGGGTGCTGATTGGTCAGCAAGAGCTGATATGACTAGACCTAACGTCGTCAGTGATCTGTAATACAAAACACAATCAATAGTTATCAATTTATAAGATTCATCATTCCCAGCAATAAGGGAAAGTTCAAACCGATTCCTTTTGCAAACTAACTTGTGTTTTTAACTTTTTTATGACAACAATTCAAATTTTTGTTCAAAGTTCAAATTCAAAGTTCTCTATAATCTATAAATATTTCTGACAAAGATTTTCATTTGCATACACTTTCATTCAACATTTGAAAGTCTTAAATAAGGGAATTAAAAGAATAGCGACGAGGTCTTAATCGTCCGTATAAAACCGTCAGTGCTGCGGCCCGTTTGTTATAAAGGCCCTAGTGCCTTTATCGCACGGCCGCGACACTGTAAGGTTTTAAACAGCCAATTAGGACCTAGTCACCACTCTTTTATTCCCATTCATAAATTCTCTTTTATTGTTAAGAAATAAAATGTCAAGAAGAATCATAGATCAACAAAACAAACGTAGTTGCTCGCTTTGCAATGATTTTTGCTGTATGTGAACTTTATGTTCAGGAGCCCCAGCTTTGCAGCTGCAGCTGTGTCTTTATCAGCCGTTTAATACCAGGTAAACACGGTCATGTGACCACCTTTCAACCAATAGGAATGCTTGAACTGTCAGAGGTATTTATGGATTCAGATTAACATTGTTTTTTGTGCATTTAAGGTCATCATGGGCAACAGAGATAAAACAATTAAGAGTGACATTTTGAATAAAAATCACATCTGGCTTCCTGACGTTTTCATCTTTAGCTTATTGTAAGATAAAATCATGCAATGACACATTCTAATGTGACATTATGGATTGCAGGTTTGATTCATGGCAAAAGACGGTGAGAAAGCTTCCATACATGAATGGCTGACCAAACAAACCTCTGCATATCAAGCTATGCATAGAGATTTCGTTTAGGAATTAACCAAAACAGTCAAATTTGGTAAATCGGTATCAATCTTTGAATTTTGGAAACAAATTGTTAGCTATTTATTTCATGGTATAGGGAGCTATTAATAGAGCTTTGATAGATTCGGACCTCCTTAATTAAGCCTCAACAAATTATATCTCGTTCGTTTTGAAAATAAGATCAACAAATAAGAAAATAATCTAACAAGTTTTACAAAATTTGTCTCCTCTGCCTTTCAAATAGCACCAACATCTGGTGTCAAACTTTTAGAGTCATGAAATATACCAGCCACCAAGCTTTGAGTGTGCTAATACATGCCTTTCCAAGTACATCATTTATCTTTTAGTTGACTATTCCTCATTGCATCCTGCATGACGTGTAAATTTGTTATCCAAGTTTCCCCAATGAAACAATCGATATGTAAAACCAAAGCTTGTACTTCTCCATGACCATTTTAACTTTTGCCTTTCACTATATATCAAGTTGGAACAGAGAGAGTACTACATGATTACACACAGTCTTACTTATTAATATTGCTTCCTTCACGCAATCTATCCCCTGTGGATCCTGTCTTCTGCACACGCTCACTACCAGCCAGATCCACCAGACTTATCTTACTGACTTTTTCACCTGAAACCTGCCAACAAATTCATAGACAGAAAAAAATCTATCAAATTTCAGCAGTAACGACGGTCACCACGACTGATAATGTTTTAATTAAAAAGATAATCAAATAAAAAGGAAACAAGAAGGATGTGTTGACAAACACAAATGCCCCGCTGAGATTAATCTCAGTCTTTGAGGACATGTATACATGCTCAGCTCACTGTATTAGTGATTCATGGTTGAAAGGTGCCATATTATATGACAACCCCATTAGGGATCAATAAGGCTTTTCAATAGGCTTCTTGGGGATCCCAAGACTGAGCTACATACCAAGTTTGGAGTTGAAATACCAAGTCCTTCTTGCGTTATCATCCAGACACCATTTCTATTGTTTTAGCCATAATGATCTTGATGTTTGACCTACATGTAGGGGGTCTAATCTGAATAGGCATCTTGGGGATCCCAAGACCATTCCAAACACCAAGTTTGGAGTTGATACGCATAGTCCTTCTTGAGTTATCACTGGGACAACATTTCTTTTGTTTTAGCTATAATGACCTTGACATGTGACCTAGGCTTCCTCAAACACATGCATTGGGAACCGCACATGTGGGTCTGTGTATACTATGTGCACCTGCCAGGCAAGTCTTGTCCCCATTTACCAAAATCCACATTTATAGTTACAGCCACACCACGCCATTTCATGAAATGCAGGCTCTGGCTACCTAGCCCCTGTCACTGGATGCGTCATTCCACTTGAATGACAATCAAATCGAACTGTAATTTTACTGTAACTGTAATTTTACATGTGACATCAAACAGAAAAAAAGTGAGTCACATGAAAAATGCAAAGTTGGGAAACAAAATAAAACTTGGAAATTTGTGTAATCGCGGAGGTCTTACATGCCTAAAAAAATTATGTTTAGAATTTAATTTGCTATTTTAAATGGGGGGGGGGGGGAGTGTTATTTAGTTGAGGGTGATGTGTACACATGCAATAATTTCAAGGCTTCACACACTTGTTTTAAAATTGTCCATGGGATCATTTTTAATTGACCTTTAGCGGTTTTCTTTTTTTTTTTAACTGGACCAAGTGTCATACTCCTGGGTTTTATTTTTTTTTAGTAATATACGAATCTGCTTGTCAGTGGCACTGTTTGGTAAGTTTCAAGTCAGTACATCATTGTGACAATGAGTTATGGACATTCAATAATTTGTTTGGTGGGTGTTTCACAGGTTTTTCAATTTGTTTTAGCTCATTCAAATGCAACTGGTGACATAATCATGAGTTTATCTTGTATACAATATCTGCATTAGCTTAATGCTAAAGGTAAAACATTTGGTATGAAACCAGAAACACCTACAGACCTATGGACCCCCTGGCAGATTGGATACACTTGCTCTGCTATGCAGCTTGAGCAAACTGAGAACAAAGCTGTCTATCAAAGTACAATCAACATAAATGTCAATCCTCCAAGCCATATCTGTAGTCATTGCTTAAGTGTAACATTAGACTGCCATATTGAAAACAACACAGCTGTGATTTTAGATGAGCACCTTTGCTAAGTCAGAAAAAAGACTAGGTTCAGGATGAGTCACTATTGTCACTTGAGTGGTGCCTCATAAATGAAATATCACTAGCAATTTGTACATCCTTGTTATTGAATTTGTAGAATGGTGATGTCATCCATACAGAACAGAAATACATTTGTTAACCTGATGCTGCCTTTTAAAACCAAGTTTATTTTGACCTCCTGTAACGTAAACCAAAGTTATTTGTGGCATACAAGACACAGGATGGCTCTTAAACTAAACTTATATCTCCCTGGTAACTAAAACCAAGTTATTGAATTTGTGAGAGTTTACTTCTGCTGGTAACTTAAACGAGTAGTTAAATTTGTTTATGTGTGTAAGTTATCAAATTCATCTGATAGACTCTTTACAATTTTAAAAGGTCAATTAAGGAAACAAGAAGTGTACAGTACATGTAACATCTGGGTGTATTTAATATCCCTAGGAAGAAGGTCAATCAATGAAGTGCTTACTAAGTTAGTTTGCGTCTTTGATGTTCATGTGGTTCTACAAATCATCTTCAAAAGAATTGTTTTAAGATAATAAAAAAATAAAAAACTATAACCGTATGACTATAGACAATCATGCAATACAATACAGTTCTGTGTGACTTTTTTCCGCCAGGAACTTTCATTGCGATGATAATCTGTGGAATTAAATATCATCAATGTAGACAATTGACTCATTGCATGAAGTTTATGGGATGATGTTCTTCTTTATGCAATTCCATAGAACATCATTTAGGAATAAGCAAACTTTCTGAGATCATGATAACATTTGGCATTCAATACCAACTTCACTATAGACATTCTGGTTTCAGAAGATTTAAGTGTGGATTTAAAGACAGTTTATGCATTGCAAAAGCTGCTGTTGCAATTTAAATTTGGCTCCATGTTAACTTTTCATCAAACATAAAAAGACTTTCCAAAGTTCCACTCTGTGAGGTTCCACAGGACTATCGTTTTACACACATTGCAATCCTCAAAGAGCTTCTTACTTGATTGTCACATTCTTAACCAGAGAGACTCATTGCTACTTGAGGAATATTCAGTGAGGATTCAATGCTATTATAGTGATCTCCACGATTTGCTGACATTTGTGGCCATCGTAAAACTTCAAAGAAGCATATTTTATCACAGGCTTTTTCCAAATTGGAATAGGGGAAAATGTTGAGAAGGGACATAACAATAACACACATTGGAACAGCCAGATTAGCTTGACTCAGAGATAATTAAGATTTCTGAGTGAACGGCTTTGTCCAACAGCTTTGAATTAAACATTGTAGATTTATGATGATGATGATGATGATGATGATGATGATGATGATGATGATGATGATGATGATGATGACGATGATGATGAAGTGTATTTTAAAGACATATTTCATTGGAGGATATGTGCAATCCCCAAGTCCTGGGTTAAGTATATGTACCATTGCTTCTTTAGCAGCAACACAGAATACCATTAGCATACCAAATATTAGCAATATGTTCTGCTCTCAAGCTTCATATGAAATTTGGTGTTTGCTACCAGTTATATCAGTAATAAATGAACATTTAGGCCTTATGCTCTATTGATATAGTTAATAAACTACAACTAACACGGCTCTTGGTCAACAGAAATATGATACATCACTTTATATTAAATGATAGACAACACAATGCTACAAGGGAACAAATTATGATTCCTAAATAAAACTGAGAAATAATCTGCATCAGGCCCTCTGGGCTGAATAAAAGTTGTTTTGACATGGTCTAATGAGATTAATTCCATTGATAATGCAGGATTTACGTATCATATACGTATCATATATCACAACTTAATTGAAGTTTTTGTTTCCCTGGAAAGCTCTTTAATGCATGAACTGTTTGAAACCCCTGAGCATACCCATGCGTCTCATATTCTTTTCAGTCCATTATCAGTGAAGGTGTGACGTAGACTTTTCGACCGACTTGTAGTACTCTAACTTTAACTATTGATGACACGGGCTGATATACATCAACTCAGATTTAGTATTGTTTGTTCTTTTTTAAATTGTACCCTACTACCATTCATGTAGTACTCATACAAATGTATTTGTTCACAAAACCGAGTAATTGTTTATTTTTGTCTGTATAATACTCACCCTCATGTCATAGTACTAAACTACAACTACCATCAGCAGTTTCTGGCTAGCTGCTACTCAGTACTTTTTGTACACAAAGAAACAAAATATTGTGAAAGCAACCTTCAACATCAAGTCATGGTTTCAGTACTTGTGATTATTTTCATGCTCTCGTACTTTCTTCTGTACCCATTATCTGGCTTGTAAAAATGTTATCAATCACATGTCTTAGGTGTAGTGCTTGTACATGTACAGAACTTCAAGTTGAAGCATTTACAATGTTTAATGCACACCTAAATAAAATAGAACTCATGTGAAAAACTAAACGACAAATTTAAAAAAAAAATCACAGTAGAGTTTTTGACAAAAGAGGAGTTGCTTGAAAGTACGCCATGTTGAACCAGAACTCACTTCTCTACAAAAGAACTAAAGAACAAATTTCCTGTGACCACAGTGACTCTTTCACTTTCCATATAGAGAAAACTTAACACTGAAGTATCTCTTCTAGCAGTTCACTTTGCTCTGCCAGAGCAAATCCTATAAATTCCTCTCCATTTGAGAACAAAATTCTTGAAAATCCCTGCATATTGCGGTTGACATCCCCCCATAATTGAGGGAGCAGAGAAGTCGTTGAAACCTGATGACATATTTCTTTATCTGGCTCGTCCTTGTCCATCCAATTCATTGACGCTGACAGACGAGACAGCCAAGACTGAAGGTAAGACTTTCGAAAGCTAGGAAAAGGGCATCTCAAGGAAGGCTTAGGGTTACGCTTGTTCTGTCCGAGACAAATAAATTAAATGCTAGAGGGGAAAAACTAAAGACAAATATTATTCTGAACATTTGTGTGGCTGTTCATCTTGGGTGTTGCTGGGGGTTGGGAATCAGTGTGGAGGATAGGAAATATTGTAAACTGACAGATATTTGGGTGGATGCTCCCGTATTCCTATAGGAGTATGAGATCGCCATCAAAATCATGTGAACTTGATTCAGTACCAACTAAGCTAATAGTATTTGAAGTATATCACAGTAATTGTAAATAAATCTCTTTCTTCTGATTGTTTCCCTGACAGCCAGTATGGTGCCTATGATAAACTTCTCTTGAAGAAACCCAATTTGAACTTGGAAAGTTTCCATGAACTTACCGACCAGTAACAAATTTAAAGTACATTGGAAAAACAATTGAGCGTGCTGTTCCATCACCTGTTTCTGACCATATTCATGCTAATAACTTGTCGGACACGTCAGTCAGCCTATAAACCATTCCATTAAACGGAAACTTCATTTCTCCGCGTTAACAATGACATCTTATCTGCAATGGATGATGGAAAAATCACTGCTTTAGTTTTATTAGACTTAAGCGTTGCTTTTGACACGGTTGATCACAGAATCCTTCTTTCTCGTCTTCGATATCATCTAGGAATACACGGCACAGCCCTGGATTGATGTACAGTGTACATGTAAGTCCTACCTTTCAAATAGGCTTCAGCATATTTGTATTGGTAGTGCTACCTCTGACAGTGTTATCCTCGACTATTCTGTACCCCAAGGCTCCGTGCTTGGACCACAATGGTTTACTGTTTATATTTTTCCAGTTGGTGACATTATTTTGAAGAAAAATATAAATGTCCATGTCTACACTGATGACATGCAGCTTTACATAACCTTCAAATCTTCACAAGAACTTCTTCACGAGAAATGTATTCAAGAGATTCATAGTTGGATGAGACAAAACTTCTTGAAATTGACTGACGAAAAGACAGAGTTTCTTCTATTTGGATCGCATCAGATAACCCTCTCATCACAAGTACATAATTTGGGTGCTATATTCGACTCGACAATGACTTTAAATCCAACATCGTTCGAGTATCATCATTTCATATCGGAAACATTGGCTGAATAAGGAAATACTTGAATCAAAATGCTGCTGAACAAATTGTACATGTGTTTGTCACAATAGGGCTTGATAATGGGAATGCTCTCTTTTACGGTCTCCCGCAGAATCAGATATCTCGTCTTAAGTACATACAAAACACAGCAGTTCGTGTTGTAACTTTGTCCAGAAAGTCATGCCATATCACTCCAATCTTGAAAGATCTGCATTGTTTTCATGTTTTCATTTGTTCACAAATCTATGAATAACATTGCTCCAATTTATATTTCTTTAAATTTAACTACTTAAAATCAACACTCCATCATGCAATCTGCGCTCCAGCAACATGTCACCCCTAAAGGAACCAAGTTCAAAACCTACCTGGGGTGATAGGTCTTTTTCTGTTGCGGCTGGAATCATCTTCCAACTGAACTCAAATCTTGTAATAGTATAACTAGATTAAAGTTGCTACTTAAAACTCATCTTATTTTACAATTCTTTAATGATGTGCCTTTGTAGTTGCATTGTATAGGTCTTTTTGAAATTCTGCACCTTGCCCCAGCACTACAAATCTTTAATAGTAGCTGTTCCGTCTATTAGTCGGAACAGGTGTATTCTGTCAAGATTATCATTATTATCTGTTTTCCGACGTAGCTTTCAGAAGAGCTATTGTTTCTGTCAAGATTATTAGGTGTTCAGACTTCAGCCAAACAATTCTTCTTTTTTTTGGTTCCTTTTTTTTTTTTTTTTTTTTTTTTTTTTACTTTGTAGGTGTTTGGGCTTCAGAGAAAGATAAAAGTCCAATGCTTACACGCAGGTCTACTCGCAGCTGAGTGACACTGATGCACCCATTCTACATACCATGCGATGTTCATAGTCTCCACTCGAGGTGTGCGCAGCCAGATTTGGCACCACGCTTTGTTAGTTTTCAATTCAGCCGTCCACTAGAAAAACATTAGTATTTTTGTGAAGTTAAACAATTTGTTTCAAGTTATGGTAAAAAGGAGATTTTTTACGCGACCAAAAAAGTTTGATTTTAACAAATGAAAATATTTTTCTATAGACTGTACCAGTAGTATATTTTTACTAAGATTTTAGATTAAAATTAACCTTTTCGCTTTTCAAAATTCACCAAAACAACATTGTATCAGTCTAAAAACATAATGAAGTCTAGCACTGCATCATGAGGATCAACCTTATTAAAAAGGGTTTTGCCTCAAGCTTGTTGGCAAGTGTGCCTCTCCCCAAAAGACTAATAAAAACATTCTAAATGATTGGTAGACAAAAAAATAAGCAATGGCAAAAACCTATTGTGTTGGGCTTTTTTATGTCAAAATCGACAACAGCATAATACATCACATTCCCATTATACCTGTATCATAACAGTCACCTCCTTCAGGCTTTGAATTCTTGTTTAATACAATCAAAATAGCATGATCCATTTCTGTCAAAGTAAATCCCCTCAACAAAAGCATGGCAAAGAAATGCATTGAAC
This sequence comes from Marthasterias glacialis, assembly GCA_911728455.2. NCBI lineage: Eukaryota > Metazoa > Echinodermata > Asteroidea > Forcipulatida > Asteriidae > Marthasterias > Marthasterias glacialis. The sequence goes on along the minus strand of OU452232.1, from coordinate 8,746,671 downwards.
ATTTCTGATGATAAACCTGTTGGTTTAAAGAAAGAGAGGGTGCATAATGGGAAGAAAGATGGCTTCAAACTTACAGGTGTTCCAACCCCTCCCCCTCTCCCTCCCCCATAATTTAGTACTTAGTGCTAACTTAATCAGTATTTTCTATTTACTTAGTATGAAGTACTTATAGTGCACAATGTAGAGGAAAGAATACATGCACGCAATGATAGCTACACCACACTGAAACTCTTGATAGATGTTCTAAAAAAAACTAACGGTGCTCGATCATAATGGAAGCAGACATACAGTCGTCAGTACATTGCAGTTGTGTTGAAATTCACAAGAAGAAGGGGGAAAAAAACGACCAAGAAAAAAAAAAACTTACGTTTATATTACAAAATGATCTTTTTGTTTTTCCAGGGCATCCTACATATTATCATTTTGTTAAAATAAAACCTACCCACTGTGTAGCTTTTAGTAAACAAGTTCAAGTTTCCGAACAAGAACCATGCGTTACTGATTGCTACCCGTAAATTAGCGTCCGCGGAAGTACAATTGCTGACTGGTTATAAACACTCTCAGCCATGTCTTTATCAGCCGTTTAAACACCCCCATGTGACATGTTCTCGACCAATCAGAATGGATAAACTTTCTAGGGTATTTATGAATGATTAATGGTGAAAACCTGTCCTGAGGAGGAGGGAGAAATAACTGGGTCAACATTTCAGAATGGCGGCGGGATCTTTCAGCAAATCAGCTTGGGGATGTTTGAGTTAGATTTCTCCCATCTGAGGATGATGAGTGGTCCAAATTATCAGCGCCCTCCCTAGGGGATATCTAAGGCTCCCTCATGTTCAAAAGTCTGTGATATGGAGGGAAAATTTACAATGTCATTGAAAACCATCTGAAAATAGAAATGAGTGTATTTTTTGTGTATTTTTTATTTTATTGGTACTTTTCTATTGGTTTTAAAAGAGTTTGGGTGTGTTTTTTATACACATGTATGGCATACAAGTCATGCATGTAAGACATGATGATAAAAAACACTATAGCCTTAATATTTTCCCCAAGCTTTGCTATGAGCTTCTCTTAAGAACAATTCATCATACACAAGCAACTTTTACCTAATTCAAGTCACACTTCACTTGTGCAAGATGGCTTAGTTTACACATTCTACTGGGATATTGATTACAAAGATTTCACATTCTGCATTTCTTTGCAGGAAAAAGCTCTTTGTAGTTCCTAGGAATCTGTAGATTTCACCCTGTAGTTTCAATGTGTTGAAAAAGTAACTACAGGTTTAAGATGACATCTTAAACCTGTAGTTACTCCCCCTTACTTCAGATCAAAATATTGATACTGTTCTCTCTCCTATGCATAAAAGAAAGAAATGTTCTTCCACCGACCTCTTTACATTTTTTAGCTGCCAATCTTCTTACCTTCTAAGCCAATTTATAAAAACTTCATATCTTGAATTTTACCTTAAATACATGAACATACAAACATTGTACAGGGACATCTAAACAACAACATCTTTGTCTATGATCTACATAGGCCTAATATGTCATCAACATCTTATTGTGGATTAAAAAAAAACTGAATAAAAAAGACACTTTGGGGAGGCAATCCCTTCTATTTATGAAATGTTGCAGCCTGTCCATTTTCAAGACAATAAATACATCCCTACATGTATGTAGTTCTGATCTTCTGCTTTTAGAAGTTATGCCTTTATAAATAACTGATTGTCATGACTTGATTAATTTGACTCTTTATAACATGCACACTCTATGACCCTTTTCACACTGCATCTCTTATCCCCCCTGGGAAATACCACCCTGAGGAGGCCCTCTGTGATTTTGTACCCCATGGTTACCCTTCAACACTTTCACACTGTCCCAACATGCATTCCCTAGGTCCTTAATCAAAGGGGTTCCGGTTGCACATTTCACACTATATTATATCAAACCACACTGTATTTCTTGGTTGGTGGAAGTTATTACTATAGCTAACTCACTGGAAGTGTGCAATCCCATACACTTTATAGACACGTAATGAAAGTTTAAAGGAGAAGACCTCATTTGAACGAATTCCAAATTCAGCCTGTTAAAGTCATAACTTTGGAAGACTGACAAATTTTTTGAAAATGTAACACAAGACATACTTCAGTTGATGTGAAATTTCTTTAAAATACAACAAAACTTAATAAATTGTTCAATACAAATCGTAAAAACAAATTGCTACAACCATCCTTTGTCCATGCTAGAACAGAGACCTTGCCATTTATTTAGCGCTCTTTTCCTGACTTCAGCTGACTTTGGCTGTTTATCTTTTGCACTCTGACTTGTCACAGTCCACCTTGTAAACTGGGGAAGTAAAACCCCCTTTGGTTTCCCACTTACTAACAATTATTCCCAGGGGAATTAGAAATTCACAGAGGTTTTCCCACTTACCCCTACTCTGAAGCAGGGGTGGCTATTCCCAGGGGTGTGCCCATCTGCCGGGGCAGACCAGGGGTAAAGGGATCCAAGTGTGAAAGGATCAGCCGTTATTCCCTGGGGATGCTCTAGGGAATAGACTAGTGTGAAAAGGGCTTATGTGTGGTAATAAATTAGCATCAACTAAAAATATGAACGATTTGTACATTGCCTTTTCAAAATTACAACCAACTGTTCAGATCAATTTTTTTTTAGGGGGGGGGGGGAGTGTTCATATATACGGTGTATATGATGTACACAGTTCACATAAAAATGACATACATTGTAGTATCAAGGTGTCAGGCAAAGTTTTTTCATTAGAACAATTTGAAATCAAAAGTTGCAAATGGAATTCAAACCTCCATGCATAAAACCATTTTACATGTCTGCAGAGATTTCTTATTTCCCCTTTTTCAAAATTTCCAGTGCATCTCCATCTGATTTTGCCGCTTTTCCCTTGATGGCAGAAACACAACACAACGAGGAAATCGATGATTGTATGGGTGACTAATAATAGCTCTCCAGTTCACCACCAAGAATGAAGTCATTCCCTGTGCCTTGCTGTGATCTTCATTCTCTTTACCTCTCCTATTTTTTTTCATTTAAAGGTACAGCTTTAGTTGCATGTAAAGGAAATTAAATTTGTCCATTGAAATTAAACATATGTCAGATGTTGTATTCATAATCCCTAAAAATTAGTCTCTGTTATTTTTAAGAACATTTTGAAACTAGCTGTCAAGCTTAAGTTGAAATAGAGATCACACATCAATTGTCAATACCGTGCTCTTCAATATGTCAAACAAAAAACCTGTAAACATCATTATCTCATTGAAATACCTACTGTACACGTGGGTTTGTTTTCCAGCATGTAGAATGCTTTTTTACAGCTTTTGTTTAAAGACATTATATTGCTCATACACATATGTATGTATGGATGTATATAATGTTGAATGATGGGGCAACCTTCGTTCCGTTGGTCTGAAATTACATAATGGCGTATTACGACGGCTTCCATTTCCAGGCAGGGGAAACAATTGCATGTTCTCACGTCACCCGGTGTAAACTGGTTAAATTAGAACATCCATTTATGTAGCACCTTGTAAGGGTTTACAAGGCGATGCAGTAAAATCTTCAATCAACCATACCAGGAACACCTGGGGAAAACCCCTTCTCTTAAAAATAAGCGTCTGGGTTTTAATTATGTACATTACACAATTACACACAGGACCTATGGCTTTACGTCCAATCCGAAGGACACAGCAATTTTGATGAAGTGTCCTGCTCAATGAAGTGCCATGACCAGGACTCGAACCCACACTCTTGACAATGAGACAAGATTCAAAGGTAGTTTTCTTTTTGAAAAAAAGAAGAAAAAAAAGAAAACAAATTAAATCAACAATTAAACTACATGAGGGACAGAAATTTTGCCAGAATGATATTTTTAATCAGAGAGAGTAAGTTTACTGGTGGCAAAAACTTAATACATTCAGCATACATGTATATGTACATGTACACGTACATGTACTTTATCTCGATCCAAAGAAAACTCTCCACAAGTATAAAGTCCATCAAGAGCAGTAGTTTCACTAACATTATCAAAGCAATACCTTATCTTTAAACCAATTTAACCAGTCCAATAGAGCAGGCTATATGCAATTCCATGATTGTGCACCAAATGAGTCAGCAAAAGCCTCAGTCAAGTTTCCATCATATTTCTCCAGGGAATCAACAAGAGAAAAGCATATAGACACTTATCTTAGAATCCAGGCAGACTGGACAAATGGAGAAAATTGATTTTTCAGTGAGGTGGGAGTTGAGGTATTCGGATGAAAGTGCTTTTGTTTTTGCCGATTATTAATTTATTGACAATTTCATGAAACACATGATGTGTAGAATCATGTTTAGAGTATCCAGGGTTCTGTAGGTTGATTGTCAGCCGTATACAAGGGATAGTGGTGGTTGTGGTTGTAACACCTAGAATTTAAATATAGATGTACTTTATGGTTTTTCGAGCTGATTTACTGGACCGGTAAATTTCAAGGTAGGACATGTTAGAGGGTGTTTTCCAGTCTCATATTATGTGCATCTAAACAGCATTGTCTGGCAAAGGAACAGTGATCAAATAATTCATACCTAATGATAATCTAACATTCAAGAATTTACATTAAAGAAACTTAACATGGTGCACAAAAATGAATTTAATTATTTCTTTATTTCTGTCTTTATTTTATTGATTAAAAACAAATTGTTGGGGGTGGAAGAGCACATTAATTTACTGCTTTTTTCTTAAAAAACTGGGTATTTTTTTTTTAATAACAAGAAAACAATTTCTTGAAAAAACTGTTAAAATGTTTGCGAAGACAGCCGATGTATATAAATATAACTGTTACATACAGTATTGTGGTATCTTTATGTCTCAAGCTCTATTTTACAGTTCTTTTATTTAAAGTGCTTGGAAACAGCCAAAACACTTTTTTTTTTCAAAATTTTTTAAATGCAATTATTAGTACTTTTCTTCTTGTTTCAGCCCAAATCGCATTGGTCTAACACATCAAAACTTAAGCTCTGAATTTGATACTTACATAGTATCACTGTGATGCCACTGTATTTCAAAGAATTTAATGGTTGGGGCGAGGAAAATCTGGTCATGCATAGGCTTTTCCCATTCAATTGTACACGATTTGATGATACAAAGAGGAATGTATTTCATTTATTTTCAATTCAATTGTAAAAGTATACTGTCATAAAATAATAGTAGTTTGATCCTCATTCTTCACTGTTTGTGAACAGAATGTGAGATTTGTGGTTGTCTCATGATATGGGGGTTGATTTGAATCTGCACATCCATGTGTCAGACACATTCCTGGATACAGCATTTTGATGATTCAAAAACAACCGCAAAGTTTTTAAAGGAAAAAATTAACCCTAAATGAAGAAATACAATCCTTTATCAGCTCAAAGTGAATATGATGTTATTATGTGTCGCAGGCTCATAATGTTGTGAGAGGCTTATGGATATTGAAAGACAGGCTACTGAATGTACACGTATGAAACATCCTCCTCAGGAAAACTTGAAGTCAGTGTAATACCATCTTGACATTTTACCTCTGTCATGACTGTCTTTCAGATACTTTTTCAAATGTCAAAATTTCAAATTGGTCAAATCTACATGAATATTTATGGCACATTTTAGTGTCACTCAGGGCCGTTCGGCAACACAAGAACCTCTTCTGATTCTTTCATGTTATCTATTCCTCATTGCAAAACAGAATACTGTTAGTATTTTTATTTTCAGTGAATAGTGAAGACTCACCTATTTCTTTTTTACATAATGAAAAATTTGTCTCTTTTGTTTCACAACAGATGATGTGTGTACTTGGGTGTTGCACTGCTGTTGCCCCTGTTGTTAAATATTAAATATCCCTCCAACCTTAACATGCAGCTGTTGTGTCTCTTTTTCTTGTTTTCCCCCTTTTTTTAAGGGGCAGAGTTTTACTTGACAATCTTTGCAGTAGGGCGGCCTTGTACAGGTGCTGGTCACCTGTTCCTCCTTGCCACTCACTGGCCGGGTATTTTATACATCGTTTTGCACCTCTCTATTTCTACATGTATCTGTAATTATCAGTAATAGTTACATTTTGTTTATTGTAACTTTTATTGACTAATTGTTGTCTTACTACTACTAGTGTAAGCTAAGTTTCTGGTTTCAAACATTCCCCAGATTCCACATGGATCCCCAGATAATATTAGTTTGCCACCCATCCCTAAGAAATTCTATTAATACTTATTGCACAGTCCTGCAAAATCCTCAGCCTCTGTCCACAACGATCACACATTACATTCCCGCGGTATCTTGTCCCTTGCCCCCTGTGTGACCACTACACTATGTCATTGTCAGTGACCAAAATAACTCTATATAAAATGTCCTTAGTTTCTATTTTAGATTATTCTCTTCTGTTCTGTACTCTAAGTCAGACCATAAAGATACTGGTTGGTTAGCCCAGTGCTACATATTTCTTTACTGTGGCACCATCCAGTTCTTTTCAAGTTTCTTTTATCTCTCTGCTCTTCTTCAACTTTAAGGTAATTCTACTTTTAGAGCCACATATTTTTGAATAAGCACCATCTGGGAATTAGCCTTAAACAGAAAGCCTCTGCTGTGTCCTTTTATAGTTCAGCACCACAAGCAGATGCTTGTGGTGCTGAACTACAAAAGGACACTAGTGTTACACTAGTGTTAAGTGTAACAAAAATAAACAAAATTGAATTTGGAATTTTTAACCAAATTTCAATGTGAAGGTTGACTTGACACATGGTATGTTAAGGTGTGTACAAAGTTAACTTTAGCAATTGTACTATTGTGTGCAGTGTGGTTATCAAACAGAACACTCCTTCACAACAGATACTTGCAAGTTCCCTGACAAGATAAATGGGTTGGGTCATGTAATAACAGCCCATAGGTTTTGCACTAAAAACATATAGTTTGAACAAATTAATTCTAAATCAAAATAACAATCATATAAGCTAAAGACTTAAATAACGATCAATTTTATGAATTTGGTTACTTTTGTTGTTTCTTGAAATGATGTCACAATCTATTAAATGACAAATGATTGCTTTCCCAAGGACCTGACAATCTAATGTATACATCATTGTACAACCAATGTTTACATGTCATCATGTGACCTGTAGTGGGTACTTTATCATCTCAGGCTGATGGCAAATACGTGCAAATACATGCTGTGACCGACAAAGTCAAACCAACAGTCAGCTTTTGGTAATAATAACACAGTTACTAAGCCCTTGTATTCAAAGTTGTATGTTGTCACATGGATTTCATTGTTTCATAAACTACAAGTATTCTGCTACAAAAGAGGTTTATCTTGAGTTATGCACTACCGGCATCGGACGACGATGTAGCCACCCGCCTGTTATTTTGTTTGTAATGTAAGTCACTGTAAAAAAAAAAAGGGGGGGGGGAATTAGTAAAGAACATTGGTAAAGTGAGCATCTATACCTAGAATTTCAAATAGACAAAGGAATCACATATATTTGGAAAGTCTTTTCTTTGGGTGATTTCAGCTTCAAAACTGTGAAATTCTTGTGTTGAAAAGTGTGTCGTCTGGCCCAAACGTTCCGTCGTGCAACTAGTACTACCACATCGTGAACATATATTTTCCATGTAGAATTTCCTAAACTTACCAAACTGTCCTTACTGGCTTTATTCAGCCACTCAAAGGTCTCTGGTACAAACTATGGAAAAAATTTCACAGATTTCAAGAAAGAAAAGTGTCGATCGAATAAACAAATGCAACAATAATCATGTACTGTATTGCACTTTCCTATGGAGGAGGTCGTGTTTGTTTACATTTAATACCCACTACAGGTTTTTCCCCAAGAATTTCCCCCCAAATTGTAGTTTTCTTGTTTTTCTTGTAAATGTTTTAAATGATGCATATTTTTTTAAGTGGAGGAAAAAATGTTACGTTTGAGGTTTTTTTTTTAGTTGTTTTTCCATAAAATCAGTAATAGGGTGTTAAATGACCTCTTTAGTTTTTGTTGCAAAACACACGTCACACACGTAACAAAAATACATCAAAGTTTTTATCTTATTGGCAATGAATGGAAAACAGTTCTTACTTTATATTATAAACAAGCTTAATAGTCCCTTAATTATTGTTACACAAATAATGACATTTCAAAATAGTATTCATTTTGCCTTTTATCTTAACATTAAGCCTTGCCGCCCTTGAACCGAAAGACAAGGTCAAATTGGGGTCATCTCTGTGAGACATTTAATTATTTTTCAAAGGCCTTTCCGATGACGTATAGATTGAAAAATCCATTGTGTACTTCAGGAATTATGATTTTTTTTAATTATTCAACTTTAATTGAATGTAATTCAACACCTGATGATGTCATGATGACGTCATTGTTCAAGAGCTGTCTTCAAGTTGAGGTTCAAGTATATACCAAGTTTCAAGTTTCAATTCAATTTCAATATTGAGTTATCTTTTGGATAAAAGTTCCTGGGAAGAAGAAAAAGTGAAGAAAAAAAGAGAAAAAATATCGAACAAAAACAAGAGGGGAAGGGGGGAAACAGAAGAATATCAAGAGGTGTTCGCACATTTGCACGAACACCTAATAATGAATGTTTTCTTAAAACTGTACTCTCTCAATATTCTGACCTTGTTTATGGTTGTGTAGGACTCTGAGTATGCAGATGCAGAGAAAGTCAGGATAATGAGCAAGAAATATGTCGGCCAAATGATGCAGAAAATCTCTCAAGCATGTTGAATGACACTCAAGACAGACACTTGATGAGGATAAATATTTGTAGAACAATCCCTTACCAACCAGGAAGGAGATAAATTAGTCTGGGACAGAGTTGAGTGATGGTAGGATATACCATGAGTAAAACACATATACACACATACAAATTTATGACTCAATGGGTTAAGAAGCTGGAGGATGTTTTTAATGTATATCAAGTTGGTTTTGTTATTTAAAGTGCTTTCAATTTTTGGTTCAACCGACTGGTAAATATTGTTTGAGAAAACATTCAAAACACTTTTACTTAATTTGTTTTTTGGGGTTTATCAAGGGTTTTCTAATACAAATTTGGTAGAACTTGATTTATTTTATTAATTTTTGTGTATGGAGGAAATAAGCAAATAATGTCTATTACCAATCTACAAGAAAACAATGTATTTTGATTAAATGTTTTGTTTTTTGACCGAGAAAATGTCAAATTCACACAGCGTGAATTCCAAAAAATCAGGCCATTACCTATGGCATAGGAGTGGAACTAAACACAGAATCATGGCTCGATTGCAGCCAGCACTCTGACTTACCTCCATTGAGCCGAAATACAATGAATGTACTATGGTGGAAGCCTCTCCATACCTCGTAATCCCCTTCTTGGAACAAAAGGACAAAGGTCTGTAGTCGGGGATTACACAAAAATCGCCTCTAAATGGCCACAAAATGCGAGTAAAAATCAAGACCTTTTTTGTCCTTGTGTGGGTGAAACGAAGCGTTGAAAGGCGTGTGTATGGTCTGTGCATGCTGTGTAGTTGCGACCTTCTGTCCATTGGTCCGAAATTACATAATGGCATGTTAAGACGGCTTCTGTTTCCAGGCAGGGGAAACATTTCGTGTATTTTACATCATCCTGTGCCAATAACACCGTATCCCATCAAATGACCATTATAAATTGGCAAACAATAATAAATCAATTAATGACAAAAAATGTGTACTTGTCCATTTAATTACTATATGACAACCCAACTCTCCTTGAGTTTAACATACAAACACTCAGTCAGTCTAATTCATCAGCTATGCACAGTTGCTATGGTAACAACCAGCATCATGAGAAGGAATTGAACCACTATGAACAAGCATATGACGGATAGACAAAAATGTCTTTACTAAAGGATGTTGTATTATAAATGTTTTTGTAAATGATATATTTAACTACATGTATGGATAACTTTGGACAAGATATCCTAGATCTGCATAAATGGGAATATCTAGGGTAACTTGATAAAACCACAATTTGGTTATTATACATTTACATTTTATCTTCCACTACGCGCTATTGCTCCAATCAGATTGCTCAACGAGAGTGTGATAATAAACCATATTTTGAGTATCATGCATCATGCTCCAGAAAATAAACATTGCAAAATGACGTTCTAAAATCTGCGCATTGCACGTTTTGCTGTTCATCAAATAACGCTCAAAGTTGTATTATCTTCAAGTTGACTGAAAGATAAATTTGTAATCGGCCTCGTGGGATATGGGACGCAGAAGCACAATATTAAACCGTTTAAAAATAAAGTTTGTTAAAAGCACCTATCAAACCAACTGAGAAGTTTTCTGTTTAAAAAGTTCTCTTAAAAAAAAGAGAATTTTTAAAACGTGTTCATGTACAGCTCAATGTGCATGTACCTTTTGTGCCTGTCAACATTTGACCACATGTCATATCAAGAGACACTTCAATATGGTATGTACAGGTTTATGTAAATGTCCCTTAAGTAGATGTCTACAATATTTTGATATAATTTGTATTTTATTTTCAAATCTAACAGGCTAGAAATTCAATTTTTGTGACATCTAACAATGTGATCGTGCTTCTGATCAATGAATTATGTTTTATTCTTCATTATTCATAACTCAGGGATCAAGATTCATAATTGATGGTTGATTTTTGAAGAGTCCATGGTCACAATTGTTAAACCATGCCCAACTTCTCTTCTATATTTGTTGCAGATCTAAAAATGAGGCTAGGAAATGTGTTTTCAAATCAACTTCCAGTCTAGACACGAAGATACATAAGGTCAAATACGGGTGAGGTCTAGGCAAACTATCTTTGATTATTCAAGACCATTCTAATATGATATAGATTGTTTTGTTCAGGAGTTACAAATTTATGAATGACTTAACTTTGAACTAATGACATTGTCATAGAAGAATCTGTTTAGTTTCAAGACTCAATTCATTTCCAGAGTTGAATTTTTTACAACCATATATTTGGCTGCAACAATGGTCCTTTGGGAAAACCATCACATGTCCCAGTTCGTGCCGAAAACAACACTTTCTTTTGACCATAACTTTGTTTTCATAAGATTATTTGTTTCCCTCAAAACTTCACATTTAGGCTTACTTTGATGTTGTCTTATACATCTACTCGGGCAAAGAGTCATTTGGTATATCTTACACAAGTCCCATGTCCAAACTCTCTTTCCTATTGGCTACAGAGTTAAAATCACTTCAACTTCCGGTTTGGACTGGGGATAAAAGCTTAAATTGGGGTCAAAACATTGCAAACATTTATTCAGTTTTGAAGATCTCTCAGAGACGAAGTATAGATTGTTAAATTCCTTTGTGTAGTTCACGAGTTATAATTGTTAACGTAATAGGAAACCTGATTACATCATCATGACATCACTGTTTAACAGACAACTGAACTTCAACATGAAGGCCATCTTCATGTTGAAGTTCAAATCAGTTTCATTTCAGAGTTATGGTTTGAAGAAAAGTTGAGGGGAAGAAGAAACAGAAGAAAATATATATATATATATATATAAAAATAAAAATACATGTAACTACATGCAAGTTTTTGTGACATAAAAACTAGATGTTCGGGATGATCGTAATTAAAAGTTATTTGATGTATTAAAAATTAACTCAAAAAAATTTAAATATGAACATTAAAACGATTAAAAAGAGCTTTAATTTTATTTGAACATCCAGTTTGGACAGCAAGCGAAGTCAAATCAGGTCACTGACAAATATAAGAACTTCATACATCATAACAGTCGTGGCTCTAAAGATTTGAGTTTTTAAAATAATTAACTTTGATTATGCGCTATTGATTTGATTAGGGCGCTGTTGGAGATGATGAAGTCATTACTCTCATAACTGTAAAGACAAGGGGTCAAACATTACTTCATACACAGAGAAATTCCAGTTCATAATGTCTGCAGACGTCAAAACGAGGTCCGGGAATATCTTTTCACTTCAACTTCCATTTTGGATCGGAAGACAACGTCAAATTGGGGTCATTATTGTGAAGCATTTATTTCGTTTTTAAAAAACTTTCTGATGATGTATAGATTTTAAAAATATATTTTGTAGTTCAGGGGTTATGATTCTTTGAAATAACAGCATTTTATCTAATGTAATTTGACACCTGATGACATCATGACAATGTCATTAATCAAGTGCCGTCTTCAATTCAATCTTGAGTTACCTTTAGGAGAAGACTTTTGCAGAACAAACCAGTGAAACGTAACACAATGGCTCTCTCCAGGACACTGTAATATGTGTTTTTCGATCGGGCGAAAAACGGCACCTTCTTTTTACCATAACTTTTGTTTGACATGGTTGACTTTTTTAGGCTTTGATATCTGTTATCTTATTATAAAATGTTCACAATGAAATTTTGTTCAAGAATTATTGAGTTAGAAAAGTATTACAATTTTAGTTCATTCTAATGTGATGACATCATCATTGTTGTATTTGCAAAGCCAATAAGCAAAATTACATTTTCGTACACTGAAATGATGTCCACAATCTCTTTCATGTTGACTGCAGAGGTAAACTTATGACTTCTGAATATTTTTTCACTTCAACTTCCAGTTTGAACTGGAAGCCAAGGTGAAATTAGGGTGATCTCTGTGTAACATTTAATCAGTTTGTAAAGACCTTCTTGATGAAGTATAGATTATAAACATCAGGAGTTATGATTTTTTAATGAAATAAACTTTGATTCAATGTAATTCGACACCTGATGACCAGTTCCATCTCCTAGTGAAGTTCTAACTATGTGTGCAGTTTGAAGTTTATGTGAGCTTGAGAAGTGTGTCTTTGTTAGCGAAAACTTGTGGGGGAGAAGAATAAGTTTAAACAAAATAATAATAAACAAACAAAAACAAGACGTGTTCCTGGCTATGCCCTAACACCTACAAATAGGTGTTTATATTGCTGCACAAACACCTAAAAAAAACTTAAACAGCAATGTAGGTGTTCATCTGAGGCCAGAAAACCTAAAACCTGAACAATAACAAGTGCTATTTGGCTCATGCTTAAACACCTAATAACAGAAGAAAAGGTAACTAAAGAAAAATAATATATGCATGGGACAAAAACAAACCAATAATCTGCTCACTCATAAACCCCTTCATCAGTTATTTTATATCATCTCTATACCAATTTTCAATGTATTTAAGAAAGTCAGGACTAACTGCAGGAAAAGCTGCTTTAATTGAAGAGAACGTTTGGTCAAAGATTTTTGTAAACAAACTAAACTGGTGGGCAATAATTTTTACTCATTACAAAAAGTAGATGTTGGCTGATTAGTGATACTAATTTCATTCTCGAATGTCTAAAACTAACGTCTAAAGTTTACAACAAAAATAAAAAAGCTTTGAATGACAAGCAGGCATTATTTCAGCATTGAATAAAAAGGAAAGCTAACTTTTAAGGTTTGAAGCACTTAAATTAAACTGGTGGGCAATAATTTTTACTCATTACAAAAAGTAGATACTAATTTCATTCTCGAATGTCTAAAACTAACGTCTAAAGTTTACAACAAAAATAAAAAAGCTTTGAATGACAAGCAGGCATTATTTCAGCATTGAATAAAAAGGAAAGCTAACTTTTAAGGTTTGAAGCACTTAAATTAAATATCTGATGGGCATTATATTTATTATAATGGATCAACTTAAGCTGAAGATGCATGGACTCCACCAAGAAGGTACAAGAAACACTGAACAATGGGCAGACCATCACTACACCAGACTTTTTTATAGATCCTATGGTGTATGTTATAGTGACAATCTGCAGTATCAATATTTAATATAAATCCAAAGTTTCATAATTTGCCACAGGCTCTGTTAAAAAAGGGGTGTAGTGTTTGAATTATGAAGTTAATTGTCAAATGTTTACATCATACACGTACTGCGGGATGGGGGATATATACTTACATCTGACTCTATATCTGTCAGTGTTTGTGTGACCGTTATGTTGAAGACGGCATGGGATCGACTGCTTTCTGAGTTCATATTAGTTGCAGCCACTGTTCTGGATTTATTTCCTTCTGACATCAAGGCATCTATGTTCTGAACAGAAAGCACAAGAAAGTAGACTTTCAGTACCAGCTTGGTGTTTTACCAGCTATTACTATAGTGAACCAAGGACCTACATGTAACGAAAAGGACAATAGGATCCCAGGTTGGGTGAAGGTCCCCAGTTGGAAAGTCATGTACAAAACCAATGGGAGCTGTTGCCAAAAAGTTAGAGTATGAACAAAAGAGAGACAATAGGAGGTTCCCATTTGCAGCTGTATACCAACTTATGTGTGTGTGGGTAGGTACATGTAGGTGTATACATTGAAACTGATGACCTAACAACAAAAGGGACAATAAGGTCCCAAGGTGAAGGTCCTCAGTTGGAAAGTCATGTACAGGATTGAAGAAACAATCATTTAAGAGCAAGTTGAGTAGTCACTTTGAAACAGAGGTTTGCGCAGATGCTTGGGTGGCAGCCATAGAAATAAACCAGAGAACTGGTACTTCGCTGCCAATGCTGTCGTCTATGAAGCACAAAATAGTGTACCTTGGGCATGCCTTGACTGTACCGAAACACGTTGTAAATGCACACATGTGTGCCCTTAAGCTGCAGATCACGCATAGAAAACATGCCACATTTTTCAGGCGTGCTATTTTGATGCGCTGCCTACTATTCGATTTAAGCAAATGTCTGATTTTCCGAGGGTACACTATTTGAGACGCCATAAAGAACAATGGGGTGGTATAGGAAGTCCCCGTTCTCTGGTTCATTTCAATGGTGGCAGTAGACTTACTGGGTTTATCCACTATTCCAGGGCGTGTAAGCTCAACATTGCTTAAACAATTACAACAACAAAAAACTGCCGAGTCTGCTGGCATAACTAATGTCTGAATTTGTTCAAATGATGCAAACTTTACACACATGTAGTACATGTATAGGATTTAAGATTAACACAATGAATGTCTATTGCTCTTCTCCTTTTGACTTGCAGAAACATGGAAAAGAAAGGAAGATGTGTGTAATTTCCTCTAATTCCTGGTGACAACATGACATGTGCGTGATTAGAGTAGATTATGGCCATTTCACATTGTCTATTACTGATCATGACCTTGTCAGTCATTTAGAATCACACTCTAACAATGTTAACTTAGAGGTACTACCTTGCTGGTTGCTCATGACAATAATAAAATTCAATTTGTCAAGGAAACATAGTGTAAAATGGACAAGTCTCCTCATATGTGCAAACAGCATCATATCTTTTTAAACCATCATTTGGGTGACAGAACCAATAATGAATCCAACCAATAAAGATGACAAATCACTGTTGTTATTATGAAATTCTACAAATTCTTGAACACTTAAATTTGCAAGAATTTGCTAACGCAAATATGTGCAGAGTCTAGCCAAGACCTGGAACTTTATGGCAGCCACCCATAGAAAAAACCCAGAGAATGGGTACTTCCTATAGCGCCCCATGTATTCACGTTGTTCCTTATGGCGTCTCAAATAGTGTACCCTCTGAAAACCCAACATTTGCCGAAATCAAACAGTAAACAGCGCATCAAAATAGCACATCTTAAAAATATGGCACACTTTCTATGTGTAATCTACAGCTTTAGCGCACCCATGTCCAGTGCAATCATGAACATGCATGGCGCGATTGCTGTGCATGTGTTCATGCAATTTCATGCATTTTTGTTATTACATGTTTTCACTGCGATGGTAACCCAACGTGTTTGGGCATAGCCGAGGCACGCCAAGGGTGCACTATTTTGTGCGCCATGGATGACAGCAATGTTGGCGAAGTACCTGTTTTCTCTGGTTTATTTCTATGCAGCCACCTGAACAATCACCCTGAAAAATTTTCCATCAGAATTTCTGATTTTTTGAATGAACTCACTTCTCTCATGAAAAAGTGCCCAGGCCCTGCAAAAACTATCAGGTCAACAAACCAACCATTTGCCCTGTTAAAATAATCTTATCCTGAATTTTCAGAGGTTGTAGGTGTTGAGTTGCACCAGATGCTGTGAGTTTCTGCTAAACTGGATAAGCAGGAGATTCCTGACCAAATGCCTCAAGGTTTAGGATTTATGGTTGGATTTACCACTACTCTAAATCCATGTGTATACCTCCTTAATCATTTTATTACTGTACAAAGTAGTTATGAGTCATTGGGACTTATTTGATTTGACAGCGATGGGAGAGAGGATTAAACTAAGCTAGAAAATTGTAATAGAATCTACATAGGATTTGTCCATCTGATCATTTACACTAATCCAACAAGTTGCACACGTCTCATATATTTTGTATAACTGTCAACTACCCATCAGGGGCTTTAGGGTCAGTTGTTTAAAGAAAAGAAATGGTGATTTTGTTGGTGGTTTTCCTCGTTTCAATCAAAATAATCTCTTAAAGTTCTCTTACCCATGTCAATATAACAGCAGTATGGATATGATTACTTAACATTTAGCTTTTCCAATTGACAAATAATTGCTTAATTTTTACTCTTCATTCAAGGAGTCAATGGATTTGTAGAGAAGTTACAAATGTTTAAGTTGAATACTTTTCAACCATTGATTGCTGCATGCTACCAGCATTATCCAACACTTAAATGTAAACTTTCAATGTTTGTAAAAAACAAAGCCACTTCAATAATGTCAATATTTGTTGTCTCAAATCTACTATACTTACTTCAAAGGACGAAACTGCTAAAGTTGATAAACCATCCACATATGGTCCGTAGATTTTATGTTCTCGTACTCTTAAGTTTTGCTTCCTAAAAACAGTAACAAAAAGTTGTAAGACAAAATTATCTACTAAACATGTCCTTTATGAAAGGCACGTCACTGATCTATCATGTAGATTGTGCGATGTTTATTCTCTTTTTGGGTTCCTTTAAAAAAAAACCTCAAAATTCATTCCTATCCAAAATAGAAGAAAAACTTACCCCTTGGGATCTAATAGATCTCTAACTTTTTCATTGTATATCTCCATGTAAGACACTTCCACCTTGAATGAGAGTGAAGGATCACATGCATGATGGGCTATCCTCTCAAACAGTGTGTCACATAACCTTGGGATGACCCCCTTGTTGTCTTCTGTTCCCATCATGGTGAACGACTTTCCTGAACCTGGGCACAAAGAGAGAGGATATAAGCTATTTTTAAGCCCTTTTACAAGTGTATGACAAATATACATGCATTATGAAAATAGCTTACACATATTGTAGTTCAGAAGATACGATTTCTTGAAACATACAATTTTGAATTAATGTAATTTAAAACCTGTTAATGTCATCATGACATCACAACAACAGTTTAAATTTCCTCTTTTTTTTCAAGATTTTGATAACAAAATAGATTGTTAAAAATACTTTGTGTACTTCAGGGGTTATGAGGTTTTGAATTAGTACACTTTGAATTATTGTGACTCAAAACCTGATGATGTCATCATGACATCATTATTCAGTTCTGTGTCCACGTTGAGTTTAAGATGCTTCTTGAGTTTCCAGGCTCAATTCACTTTTAAGTTAATTTTATTTGATGGAGAGGAGTTAAACAACACTACTCATGTAAATTTAACTATTAACAAAGACAATATCCTTTTTTCAGGGATGCAATTTATCATATATTTTGAATTGCGAGGATAATAAGTTTTGGCGCAAGACTATGGGACCCCTCATACCCCAAGCCCCACTACGGGGAGGACACAACTGGCCAGACTACCACCTAGTAGCCAAAACAGAAAACAGCACCACCAACCGATCTGAGAACCAATCGTTCTGAGGATGACTAGTGAAACTGTAAACAACAAATTACAATGTAATTGGCTGTGTTTTGGAAAATTCTTTTGAAAGTTTAAATTTTACCAGCCTGCTGAACTCTTTTTCTTGATAATAGCACTGTTATTGTTACTGCATTTTACTGTCCAGTTTGGCATGGTTTAAAGTGTGTTTTTTGTAGTTCTTTTAAATAATTTTTTAATTCTTATTTTTTATTCTGAAGTTTGGAAAAACAAAACTATGGAAAAACAAATCATTTTCAGAAGGTGCTATGAACCATATACAAAAAACCAATCCGTGCATTTCTGTATAAAAGGGTTGTGTGTCTACAGTATCTTTATTTTCCAAAATGGTTTAACCGTTTTTACCAATTACAATCCAAAATTGTAATACTCCTTGTAAATGCCAGATGTTATAGAGCAGCTTCCTGAAAACCACAAAATCCCCAAAAGGTTGATTTTATTGTGGACCCATTTCCGAAAAACTCCCAATGTAACCACATGTATATGTATGTAACCAGTCCAATACCCCTCCCCAGCCCATTCCTTCACATTGATGCATCCTCTTGACTCCATTCATTGGTCGTCACTTCAATGCCCACTTCAAAAAGCTCATCTACATGTAGATCAATGTTCTTATATATGGGGAAATATCCTTTCTCAAAAAGAATAAAAATTACAGACATCCCGCATGCAACGCCCATGGCCTTCTCAGTTTGATCCCCCCACAAAAAAACCTCATAATTGTTACAGAGTTGTAGAGTGAGGGAAACAGTCCCTATGATCAAGTTACAACACTCAGTCTGTTGAATCAATGCCAGGGATATCAAAGTTGGTCAACAGAGTTTACCACTCTGCACACACTCACTGACACAAAATCACTAAACTTCAGAAATTATCCTCAGTGATAAAAGCAGGGAAAGGTCATCCAAGACATCCTCTGATTGGAAATGAACATATGAAGTCTATACCTGTACATTAACTTGATCAGGATACTTTATATTCTGTTTTTTCATCATTACGTATTTTGGCCTAAGGGAGGCAGGTATTTAGTTACATGTTTGATTGTGTGATCGCTCAATCTATAGTTAAAGCCGTTGGTATACTTCATGTACATGTACAGTACATACTGTATAGGCCTTACATCATGTAAGATAAGAAGCCAGTTTTGCTTCAGTTAAAGTTGAGTTAAAGTGACAATTGCAAGGTTTACATGGGTTGAGAGCCATCAACCTGTAATACTGGGTACAGGTATGTACTGCAGTGTTTTCACTGGCATTTGGAGGTGTGTGAAATGGGAAATGAATTTTTTTCCCAATGTTTAACTTAAAAAAAAAAAAAAATTGGCTGCACAGGTTGCTAAATTTTGACATTTTTATTATCATTATTGTCATTATTATTATTAATATTATTATTATTATTATTATTATTATTATTATTATTGTTCTTCACGATATCACAGCATGCAAAAGAAAGATCTCATTTTCCTCTGTGCCGGTAACTCCTCGAGTCGGGCTACATCCCGTAGCCTTAGATCTCGAGGGTCTTTCGCAGGATCCTAGCTGTTCCCAAAAGTGCCGCCTTCTGCAGCAAATCTACCGTCACAGCTGTGCCTATTTGATCTAGATGCTTCTCCAGTGCCTTCGGAATGGTGCCAAGTGCTCCAACTACCACAGGGACTACTTTTCACTTTCACCTGCCAAATATTACGAAGTTCCCTGGCCAAGTCCTGATACTTCTCGATCTTTTCCATCTCCTTAGAAGCTACCCTTATATCACCCGGCACAGCTATGTCGATGATACGACACATCTTCTTCATCTTACCTATCACTACAACATCCGGACGTCTATGTTCTATAACATGATCAGTCTGAATGTTGAAGTCCCAGAGGATCTTGACCTCGTCGGTCTCTACAACTTTCTCTGGAACATGGTCGTACCACTTGGCATGCACCTGGACACCATACTTCTTACACAGATCCCAGTGAATCACCTTAGCCAACTTGTCATGTCTGCCTTTGTACTCCGTCTGAGCCATCTTACTACATTCACTGACAGTATGAAATACAGTCTCTTCTGCCTTGTTGCACATTCTACACATAGGAGAGACATTTGCTTTCTCTATCCTCGCCTTCATTACATTTGTCCTTAGAGACTGGTCTTGCACCGCAGTAATCAAGCCCTCGGTTTCCTTCTTCAGTTCTCCGCTCTTTAGCCAATTCCAGGATTTGCAACTCGCCACTTCTTCTGTACATCTCAGGAACCGGCCATGGAGTGGCTTGTTCCTCCAATCTTGGTGTCTTTCCTCTTTCCTTTCCCTCTTGTACTCCTTCGGCCTAGCTTCATCTGCCTTCGTGTACTTTCGTGCAATTTTCAGCAAGTTCTCCTCAGTGCTCCTGACATGACGATGCAGGCTCCTTCGCTTGATGTTGACGCTGTCTGCCACGCTCAGTAACCCCCTTCCGCCCTCTGACCTCGGAAGATAGAGTCTGCTGACACTTGCCCGTGGATGTAGCATGCCATGCATGGTCATCAGCTTTCTTGTCCTTCTGTCAGTGACATCTAGATCTTCTTTAGTCCACTCAATAATACCCCCACTGTATCTCATCAAAGACCCGGCCCATGTGTTAATCGCCTTGATCATGTTTCCCCCGTTCAGTTTGGACTTTAAACATTTCTTCATCCGCCTGATGTATTCTGCCCTCAGCCTTAC
This sequence comes from Marthasterias glacialis, assembly GCA_911728455.2. Lineage (NCBI taxonomy): Eukaryota > Metazoa > Echinodermata > Asteroidea > Forcipulatida > Asteriidae > Marthasterias > Marthasterias glacialis. Next base: position 8,726,145 of record OU452232.1, on the reverse strand, counting down.
CATTGATTCCTCGTGAAGAACATGGTCCGATTCTAGTACACCAAGATACCGATAACTATCCTCTTCACCCAAAGCCCTCATCTGTGCACCATCTGGCAGAGCGATGCCATCGGAATGTACCCTCTTTCCCCTCTTCATGGTCATTGAAGCACATTTCTCCAGCCCAAACTGCATCCCGATGTCATCACTGAAAAACGGTCTGCACCAAAGAATCGATCTTTGCCTCATTCTTTGCAAATAACTTCAAATCGTCCTCAAAAAGTAGATGGTTGATCTTACATCCGTCCCTCTTCATTACATAGCCAGCACTCACCTTCCTCAGAATCATCGACAGTTGGCTGTCAGATTCGTTCGCCTTGTCTTCATGCTCTCACTCAGAAGACGTTTTACTGCATCGGCCACTCCAACCATATCCAGACATTCCATTATCCATGTGTGCGACACCATGTTGTACGCCTTCTTGTAATCAATCCACGCCATATTATTATTATTATTATTATTATTATTATTTTTATTTATTTATTTTTTTTTTTTTTTTTGGGGGGGGGTTATCAAGTATGTATTCACAGTGATGCGGCAATTGTGGTGAAAAAAAACAAGGTGGCCACCAAACGTAGAGAAGTCTGCCCACCTCACTCTTGAACGGGCTTGGGAAACACATTATACATTACATGTATGATTCACCTCCTCTTGAGAGAAGATTAGGTCTAAACAGAAATAAACACATGATCAGATTGAAAAAAAACATGTTTTTGTTAATTGGTTCCATGGTACACAATGGAAAACTGTGCAGTCAGTTCCATTATGTACACGTTCAGGTTAATTCTTACCTGTTTGTCCATAGGCAAAGATACAGGCGTTGTACCCTTCAAAGGCATTATCAAGAATGTCCAACCCCAGACACTTGAAAACTTTCTCTTGACCTGAAGAAAATTAAAAGGGGTGGAGAATAAAAACGTTAGAACACTGAAAACAAAGTATAGATTGGTACATGTACAGGTGATACTTTGCACCATTCATTTTTCTCTTCATTGTGATGCTGCACTATGCGCTCAGACTGGTGATAGATGGACAAGAAGGAACTCGGCTTCACTATCGACATGCGAAGGAGCAGGCGAGTGGCTCCAGTCATGATCACAGACTAATATCAGATGAGATTAAGCAAGCTCAGCTGATTCAGCATAGAACAGAGGCTGAGTGTGCGAGAGTGGGGCTAGTTCTCAACACCATAAAGACAAAATATATGACATTCACCTGCACTAACTGCCACCCCTTACCACCCATGGTTTTGAACTGGACTGGGTCACGCCTATCCTTTCAACCATTTTGGGAGTCAAAATGACGGAAATGCTAGATGCGCATTGTGTAGAGGTGCATTCCACGTCGTGCAAGGAGTCAATACACCACACAAGTCTTGCACGTATCCAGACATTTTGAGAACCACAGAATTTTATTTGTACAATGTACACTTATGTACATTGCTATAACGTGCAAACAAAATTAAATCGCACGGTTTAACAGGTTTAACAGTTTGAATATACTTGCACAGTAGGACCCATCATAACAAGGTTAAAGTTTTGTGCTTTTTTGTTTTGTTTTTTGTTTTTTAAATATGTGTATGGGGTGACAAAATTTTAACTTTTGAGTGTTCAAATTAAACATACATTTAGCTTAACTACAATAAGAGTTGTTCTCTACACTGTGTTTGGTTAAGTAACTCACTTGCCACTGTGTTGCAATTCTTCCTTTGAATTATTAATTCACTCCTATTTATAAATTTTCTGTTATACCAACACAAGCTACATGTACTGAAATAAATCTTACTAAGAAAACTGAACATTTCCCCATTGTTGAAAATGAAAATTGCTTGAATCTTTGTAGTTTTGTGCTTAGCAACAAGAATATTGATTTAACCATGTAATGAACCTTTTGAAACTGTAGGCTCTTTATTCAGGTTCCATAAAAGCTGAAAGTTGTACATGTTTACAAACTGCAGTACAGTACAAAAAGCCCAGGGCACTGTCTGACAGTTCAACATCTCAATAATGATGACTGATGATGGCAATAATAGATACGGTTGGCCTCATTGTCCATTCAAAAAATCTACACAAAATCAATGCTTTGTCATTTCACTTTTGATGTGGGATCATATTCCCTTTCAAATGAAGAGCTTAACTTCTTAACCGTTAAACATATTATCTGCAGGGGTGGATTTCACAAAGGGCTAGGATTCATCTAATCTTGAGTTAGGATGAGTAACTGGTCCTAACTTATATGACTTGTCATAAGTAAGAACTAGTCCTAAGTTAAGACTCGTTTTGTGAAATCCACCCCAGATCTACATTGCACAATGTACATGTACAGTACTTGCATTTCATAATCACACGTACTGCGAGTACACCAAACATGTACACGTAACGTACAAATCTTTTTATATTGAGGAATGACATCCCCATTGATGAAAAAGCCTGTCTGACAAGTCATGACCATGTCCCAATTGAATCAAAACCCAGACCAGATCCCCTAACAAGCCCCAACAACCCCCCACCTCCATCACATATCTTCTCCACGCGACGCCACTTATGGCTTGCTCTGTCGAGCACTAATGAGTGATTATAATGGCTCATTCCGCAATGGTGGAAGCAGCGGGTCTTCAGTATATTCCTTCAAGACATGAATCCAGACATTTAATGAAGACATACTGAGAATATCAGCATTACATCATTCCAGGCGTGCGTTCTTGCAGCAGGAGTTGGCGCAAGCATCTTCAGATTGCTCGCTCAGTCAATTTATGAAAGCAAGGGACTTTGGTGATAAATCTTCTGCGTAAAAACTTTAATTTTGAAGAAACCAAAAGAAACCTTGTACAATAGTTTACCTAATAAATCACTAACTTGCGTACATGTTTGTGGCTGGATGATACACTGTTCAAGACTTTTTAATAATTTTCTTATAATTTTCTTATAATTAAGATACTACAGACATTTTCACATGTCGGCTTCATACAAAATAAGAATTTTTCCTTTGAATTAGTTAAAATCCTGTTTCCCAATCAGTTCAATTTAATAAAGCACTTTTATCCATACATATTAACATCCTTACATTTGAAATGATGTATTATGAACCAATAATCAATAGGCCTAATCTTACCCCTAAGATAACCCGATATTCTCCACAATGCACAACCTAGTTTTGCCTGATAGTGATCAAAGCCAAACCAACCTATCAATTCTAACCAAGCCAACATATGCTGAAGACTTCTGATGGTTCAGCAGGTACATGGAAGATTCTGGAGGTATGCATACATGGTTGTATAGGGTTAACTGATTGTCTAGACAGTGGAAAATGCACACCACCAAACAACACCTGTCATTTTAAATACATGTAGATAATAAAGCTTCAATGACAAAATGGCAATAAGTCAACCACAATGTCTGCAACAAAAATGTTTGAATGTTGAGGTCATACATGGGACAGAAAACAACTTTCATTGAGTTGATAGGCATACATGTACATGTACCATGTACAATACACTTGCAGGTAAGTTGCAGGTATTTCCTTTGGTTACATGTAAGTTAGGGTGAACAGGCATCTAATATAATAAGAGCGAAAACCTCAAATGTTTGTTGCACATAGCGTCCGGAACGGCTGGGTCCTGTGGCTTGGGAGGGGTACCAACGTATTGGAAAAAATCCAGATGGTGTCGTCGTTGCCCTTCCGGCTCTCCCGAAGATGTCATTTTTGCATCACGGGCAAATCGCCGCTGTTCCCGCATTATTTGTCATGCAGCAGCCGTCGTTCGGGACAATTCATTTTTGGGCACACACTCCCTCTGTTTTCCCTTAGGTGCTGTGTTATTCTTGACCCGTGTGCTTAATTACCGCAATGGCCACACTTTCGTGGTGTTTCTCAAATCTTACATGCAGCAGCCGTTTAGTTGGTTTGAGAACCCCACCGAGTTGTTTATCCGAACAGAGTCGTTTGCACAGAGTCTACTGTGCACATAATCCCCATTGTTCTATATCCACGACGTTCACAGTTGCTGAGTTTCTGGACCCAACAACGCTTTTATTAACACTGGACATTATCTGGCGCATAGGGTCTGACTGAGTGAACGCTCATGTTTTTGTTGGTACCTGTGTAATGTCTTACAAATTCCAATTTCAAAAACAGGAACCAACGAAAAACTGCTCCAAAATCCATGAAAGACATATAGACAATATACTTTAAAATCACCTGAACTACGAAGGAGATGTTGCCGGTTATGGTACCATTGTGTCAGATTAGACTAGCCACTTTATACCCTAACTATCTATCTATACCCTTCATTCCCCAATCTTCATTTCAACCAACACCGACCGCTCCAAGCCCGATCTTCAGATCGGGCAACTTGGCTTGTTTACTAAATATGACCAACAGCTTCCTTCAAACCATTTCAACTCCTTCGGAATTGCACTGCGGCCAAATATTTTACAATAACAATCTCCATCCATGTTACATGGACAATATGTGCATTTTTCACAGTTTACTTTTACATGTTGCAAAGCTATGAACACTGAAGTGTCTTGCTCAAGTCATGAGTGCCATGACTGGTATTTGAACCAACATTCTGATGATTTAGCCATCGGTCAAACTGGAGTCCAAGTCTCTAGCCCACTTATTCACAAAATTCTATGAATATGAATGTTGTAAAGGGTACAGAATGCACTTTAATCCAAGCTATGAAACTATAGGCCCAGGAGTGGGACAGGTGTAAACATGTAGGCGATGGGGGCTGAGTAGATCCAGACAGGTGCAAACCTAATTGTAGGAGGCCCTGCTCTTGGCAAGACATCTTCACCTTTCCTCAGAGGAGGATTATTCTACATATTTGTTATGTGAACCCAATTTCCCAATGGCCATAATCATATAGTATAATCAAGTTTGAGTTTTGTTTTTAACAATCATGTACATTTAGGTTGGAAGTTGGAGTGTTGGCTTTGTGCAAAAGGGGGTAAAATTGTCTTCTGCGAAAATTGGCTTACTGTCGTATGCAAACTCATCCATCATCCATCAGATTTACACAAAATGACTCTTCTCCACATGTGGCAAACACTATTTTTGAAGACTAAATTTATTCAAAGCATCTAGTCTTTAAGAACATCATCAAACTTAGCAGTGAAAATGTCACTGCAGGTAATCAAGTTTTCAAAAACTGATGATTGATCAATGATTTCACATTTAATTAGGATTTTAAACTTTGCATGATAGAAATTAAGGTTTGAGGTAAAACCCAAATGACATGTGGTGGTGCTGTAGATTACCTGAGCATACTGATTTCAAAATTAAACTGTTACATCACAAGTTGTTTTAACAACCACCACAACTCACTGGAGAAATTTCACATGGTGTTACTGCAAATTGCCAACCTTTGTTTCTTTATTAACGTCATGTAGACCACTGAGACTTATTTGAAACAGCATAGCGACCGAAGGGGGGGGGGGTGACACCCCCCAATATTTTTTGCTCACTCGGCAAATTGAGCATCAAACTTATCCGAGTAAGGGCTCGGGCTGAACACAAATCCATTCGGCAAGCCTAGAGCCCTGAATTTACCGACTGAAAACGTTATTTTTGGCAACTATTTTTGGGGAATTGGCCCCTGGACCCCCATTAACTCCAACAGGGGATTTGTTCTGACAAAAACATTCAAAGTTTGAATTTCAAAATTACATGTTGATTTTTGGCAACTTGGCGGTCGTCCTTTAGCCCTGAAAACACTTCAAACTGTAGAGTGCCCCCACTAGAGTTTGTGACCATATACTCCTAAAGGGGATTTGCAAAAAAAAATTCAAAGCTTGCATTTCTAATAGAGTCATCTAATGCTCGAAATCTGAAGGCCATTTTAAAAATTGGAATTACTAAAAAAATCTCATGAGCGTTTGGGGCCTTTCCCCTTGTACCCCCACATGGTAGGCGAGTCCCATGTCATTGTGCTTTTACTTTCATTTGGTAATGTCAGTCAGCAAATTTATGCTTCCACACCCCCCATCCCCCCCCCCCCCCGAAAAAAGTGCTTTCGCTGGGCCGCTGCTTATTTGGTTTTCAGGTAACCAGGGGTCGATTTCACAAAGAGTTAAGATTGATCTTTAGGACAAAACAATCTTAACTGCTTAGCAAATTGTGATGTCACAATACAAATTACTATGATAATAGTGACAACTCATCTTACGATGAATCTTAGTGCTTTGTGAAATCGACCCCAGGTCAGAACTCAGAGCTAAATTCCTGAGACGCATGCCAGCAGTCCAGTAGTTCTTTCAAGAACCTGATGAATTTCACTTATATCCTTGTAAAGAATTCACTTCATAAACCTCTGTCTTATCATAGACTAGAGTCAGGTCTGGTCCTTGCTTTACAGTGTTATCATAATGGCTTGAAACACTTAAACCATGAAATGCATTTTGATCTCATTACTGAGCCCTGTCCAGCATAACCTTGTATATTATCCAATCCCATCATTAGTTCTTTAAATAGCCACTTGCTTAAACCATCTGCAATGGGTGTAGGATTATTTATCTGTATCCCTGATATCTGTCTATCTCTTTCATGGTTTAAAGATTTATATCCTGCTAGTTAAGGAGCTGACCCTATAGGCAGGTGTGATTGTTCAGTCAATCGACACCTTACTGGATGGATGATCCCACACAAGATAATGCAGTCACGCAGTGTAGTTGTCAATGATGGCTGGATCCAACAGAGATCAAATTAAGATTTCTTATCAGACTTTTTTTTATTAGATGTGTTTTCTTATGGAGACGTTTCAAACTTGTCATTGTAGGTTGCAGTCAACAGAGAATGGAATATATATATGACGGTGGTTTTTGCCTTGAGATATCATCACAACCAGCGCATTAATTTGGGCATTGGGACTGAACTCTGTATATACTGTACAGTGCGTGTTTGTGTGTGGGTGGTGAAATCAAAGGCAGTGAATGTATTGGTTTTGTCAAAATTCTTTAGAATAGAGAGCCTTATTCGCCTTATGCTGATGTACATACATGTACCAATAAGGCCATTTTTTTTTAATAACTTGGATTACGGAATCGCCGCGCAAAAAAATCGCGTTTCAGAAAAGAAAAAAAATAAATCCCCACCCGAAAAATCGAATTTTGTAATAAAAAAATAAAAAAATCCACACTTACAACAGTGCCACCGATCGCGTACAAAACTCCATCGTGTACAAAACAAACTTCTAGTTCTAGATCACATTTTCTTCAATCCGTGCAATACATGCCGATGTATGATGGAAACCAGACCAATGTTATTCATTCACATACAAAAGTGCGGGTCCGTTTATAGACTGTACTATTTGCCCAAGTGCATACATTGGCCATTTAGTAACAACTACGTGCATCGCGCGACTTGACCTCACGGCCCAAACTCATGCAATTGATTGCTGTGTCAACAAATGGTCTGTGTGTGCGAATTTGGGCAAGAAACAGGATACCAGTGGCAGCTATCATAGAACGTGCATGGTTCGTGGTTGGTTGTCAGGTTTGGTTACCGGTTATACCTCGTGCGTGCGTCTGCTGTTTTTACCTCGTGTTTACAATGGCGGCCGCTGCCGAGACCTGGTGCGATATGCTACTTTTCCGGGAGGGAGCCCGCTTCCTTAAACGAAAGCTACTTAAATGTGTGACGACAGAATCAGTCTTTTAGAAGCCGCCCGCGTGCCTTCGGTATTTTTTTTCTTTTTTCTTTTCTTTTTTTGCCCCGCCCGATTTCATGAGCTCGAAATTCCGTAACTATGGTCATTCAACCCCCCCCCCCCATCCCCAGTTTTTGTAGCTTACAAATCCGTAATCCAAGTAATAAAAAAAAAACGGCCTAACCCACAAAATTTGAAATTTGACATTGGAAAATTACACAGGTTCATGGTCTTTGTGCATAACTATTGTATAATGTGTCTGCCCAGAATTTGAGTATAATAATATGCCCTGTGACCTAGTTTCCTTTTTAGAGCTTTACATGTACATCATTCAGTTTGGTCAAAAGATTTTTTTGTAGAAAATATCAACTTAAAAACTTGCAAATATCAAATGAAGTGTCAGAAATATACAATGGTTTTTTTCACAGTTTCCTTTTTTATAAAACCACAGGAATTTCTTGAATTGTAGTTTTCTGTTAATCACAATGTCTCTATCAGCACTTGTGAGTGTATTGCTTTGACAACGTTTGTATCATACATGAGGACAGCAGTGTAAAAAAAAACACTCTCTGCTCTTGTTCAGCCTGGGTTTTGGGGTGTTTTTTTTTAATGTATAATTTGATATTATGTAGAAATAAGATAACAAGGTACTTTCTACATCTTGCAGTTGCTGAAGTAATCCAAGACAAGGGTATTATTTTTTCAGATGTACATGTGCATGTACAACACATACTAAGCAAATACATGTAGGAGACATACAATGTACTTCAGAGAGACAGTATCAATCATTCTATTTGAAAACAGAAAAGGAGATAAACATATTGACAATATAGGGAGACCGCCAACATTAGGGCTAGATAGCTCAGTTGGTAGAGCGCCACTGTCACATGTTCAAATCTAGTTCCGATTAATTTTTCTTTGTTCACCCCAAAATTGGATAAAAATTTACCCCATCAGTTTCCCTTGTGGTAAACTCAAAACTTGTTTTCTGGTCAGGAGATGAACGTGTGTGTGTCCAGTCCATTGTAACACAGTCCAAACATCAAAATATGTGGATTTATCAAATGATTGAGCTATAAAACTTACATCTATTGTATTGAATTTAAATTTGATTCAAAGAGTACCCAGTGGCATTGTCCACGATTGTCTTGCTACTTAAAGGTTAGTGATGGATAGTGTACCTGATGCCTGCTTGGACAGGGCTAAACCACCAGCAGGAATTGAGGGTTTGTTTTCCTCTAAGTCTTCTTTCATCTCTGTGTAAGCCTCTATCTATTTTTAGTCAATCCTTTTTACATGTTTACAATACAAGAACTTTGTTTCTTTGCATCTTAAAAGCCTAAATTGAATTAACTCCAAGGACTCACTCCACACTCATAGGTCTGTTATTCCTATCATAAAGCTCATTCATCACTTCATTAAGGAACGAATGTTTACCTTTGTAAAATTTTGTCTGTAAATTCATCATTGTTTTAATCAGAAATAAAATTTGAAAAACCTAGTTCTGTGGAAGCACCGTTTAAAATTCCTGTATTTTTTAAGTTGCAGGTAAAAAACAAAGGAACAAAACCACCTACATGTACACTATCTCTTATGAGTCATGGAGGTTCTGAATCAGAGGTCATGTTTTAGCTAAATTCACTTATATCCAGATCCATTGGTTAAGACAATAGCAAAAAAGTGAATGCATTACTTTGACATTTTCCATATTTTAAAATGAATTCTAAGGATAAAAACAGAAAAACTTAAAGGGAAAATGTTGAATTTTCTGGGTTTAAAAATACTACAGATCTGTTCTGCTCCTCTTTATTTATCCAACTCTTTTCCACCTGCTACAGCTCATAATCTAATCAAAAGTATCAAAATGCCAAGTTGATTAGATTGTGGAAATAACATCAACGGAAAGCAATTCCAGTCTTCTGAATGTAATCTACAGTCACCACTCTGATATTTTTAATTCAAAGAAATTTTTATAAAAACGTTTCTTTAGGGGGACAATTTAACAAAAAAATGTTCAAATAAGATGTTCCATACTTTGTCCAACTTATCTGCAGGGATGCTATTCTTCCTAACCTGCTTTCTTGCATAATTAGGTGAAGTATTAAATGTGATCACTCAATGTGATTTTTCTGTGCCCCCCCTCCATTTTCACTGAATGAAAAGAAAACAAATTGAAAGGCAAATAAAGCAAACTCCTAATTTCAAATTGCAAAATGGGTAAAAGATAGTATGTAAAACACTTCTGAAATGTCCTAGATTGCACTAGAGACCATCTAATGTTTAATGTTTAATTTTCCTGAGGCCCTAAAGAAATAAACTTTGTCTCAAAATATAATCAAATAGGAATACCTTAACACGCAAAATTTGTCAGGGGTCCCTCCTGAGGGCCCCAGACCTTTCATGTTACTTGCATGTGGGGTTACCTATACAAAAATTCACCTGATATGAGTACCCCCCCCCCCCCTTTTATCACACCTTGGATCAGCCTTGACAATAAACCTTTGAATTGGTAAGTATGTTTTTTAACACAATTTTACCGAGTACGACATTTCACAAGTTGTATCTCTGACTTTTGCTTGGGCCCTCAAATTCGCTATAGTTAGAAGTGAATGAAGTGGCCTTAATGTTAAACAGTGCCCCCAAGCAAACAATCATGTGCTGCAGTAAATGTCCACATAGCACCTCTATTTTTGAGATGGATGAGTACATATAAATCTTGATAAAACCGCAAGACTGTAAACCAATAACATGGAATTCTCTTTATACTCTTTCAAACTTTTGCCCCAAATCAAGGGGAAAGTGGCCAGGAATTGCCTCATATTGCTCCACAGAGAGTTTAGGGCCTTGTCACACAGGGCAATTTTTACTGGCAACTTGGAGGCAATCAACTGCACTGCATGCAAAAGAAACACTTTGGTATTTTTCCAACAATGTCTTACAATCTGCAAGAAAATCAGGTGAAATCTGAAATGTGAATGTCTTTTCTTCTCTGAGACTGCCTGGAACTGCCCTGTAAATAGCCCTGTGTGACATGGCCCTGAGCAAACAAACATGCAGGGCCCTGGACCCCATGTCATAAGGACTTAATGCTTCACATTTACTATGGCAGGAATTTTTGTGATAAAGCCTGTATCCACTTGTGAGATGGTACTGACCTATCATTTGGAGCTTCAGGCTTGCTTTCATTGCCTCTCAGTATAACACATCATCCATGGATGATCATTCAACATAAATGATTTCACTTGTATACTTTGGGACTACTGAAAATCATCAACTTGAAAATTCACCCTAAAAGTTTACGACCCCCCCCCCCCCCCCCATCTGATAAATCCTGGAGTAGCCCCTTGACATTGTTCAGAAGTGCACCAAAACAGCACCTTCATCAGAAATGTGTTCAGATTATGTTTTACTCCATTCTACTTCTCTAAAATAATGTATCTCTCATGATACTTAATCATTGTATAGAACATTACCTAAAAAACTCTGTTGGAGTACAAAAGGCATAAAAACTATCTTAAAATCCTTTTTGAGTTTTTGCTTGAAAACCAAATGCTTTCTTCAAGTTTGAAAAATGCTGGATACTTTATCTGAAATCATTTTTGAAGAAAAGTGTTCATTGAAAAAAATTATCAAAAACAAAAAACTATTTACATTATTTTAAATTAGACTTTGTAATCAATACAACGCATGTGCTTGTACATGTAAATGTATGTACACAAACATTTACATGTACATCACAAATAATAAACATTTGGTCATATTTGACCCCAAAATTTTTTTACGTGATGCTTGTTAAAATATGGAAATGAAAACTGTCAAAAACTATGTGTAATTAAAAAAAAATGGATCTTTAATCTATTTCACATTTCTTAATGACCTTTTCCTCCACCCACAACAAAAACTATTGTCTGCTTATCCTTGTTCATATTTCCAGACAGTTCATAAAGTGTCTTAACCAGTTGAAACTAGATGACATACATGTTTCCCCTGCCTGGAAACGGAGGTCGTCTTGCAACTCCTTTAAGTAATTTCGGACCAACGGAGCAAAGGTCGCCCGGTCATTCAACTACGGCGCGTGCGCAGACCATACACACGCCGTCTAACGCTTCATTTCACCCACACAAGGACAAAAAAGGTCATGATTTTACTCGCATTTTGTGGCCATTCAGAGGTGATTTTTGTGTAGTCCTCGATTATAGACCTTTGTCCTTTTGTTCCAAGAAAGGGATTACCATTGTCCATTCATTGTATTTCGGATGAATGGAGGTAAGTCAGAGTGAGCCAGCAATCGAGCCATGGTTCCGTGTTTAGTACCACCCCTATGCCATAGGTAAGGGCCAATGCTTTACAATTCAAGCTGCGTGAATCTGAAGTTTTCTCGGTCGAGCAACAAAACGGACAATCCAACAAAGAGAATCTTTCTTCTATTGGTATTTTCAAGTGAGGGTTTCTTTGTGCCAGCGGTACCCTCAAAGAAAAAAGATTCCGCCAATTCCGCCAAAAAAAACCAGCAAGGGGGATGGGACAAAAAAAAGAATCCCATGGGCAACTGGTTAAAGCCAATTTTTCTGCCTTGCTCTATGCTATCAGTGGTCAATGATTTCAACTCCCTGATGTGAGTGCTGCCACAGCCTCAGGGCATGCCACACTGTGAACACTCACCAAGGGCCAAGACAAATTATGGCACAATGAGCACCCAGCCCATGTGTTTCAAGTACCCTTCCTTTGTGGATATAGATAGTTCTCACTTGACGTCACACAGTGTACTGTAAGGTCTGCCATCTTCACAGCAATGATCATGTTATGCACACAAATTTGCATTAATTAATTTAATCAATTAATACCATCCCAAAAATTTAAAAACAAAAACTCCAAACCATGTCAGACATAGACTGTAACATGTTTGTAAAGCCACAGGTAAAAACTATGCAACTGGATATCTTGATCTGATGGGGGAGGGGGGATCAAGAATTGAGACAAAGGTGACTTTGAGATTAATCAATTTGATCTATTAGAAGAAGATCTCTCATGATGATATCATTGGCAGATAATAGCAGGGAGAAGAAGCAGCAGCCTATTGATTAAACATTGGCCTTGGAGCTCTTAGCCTGCAGTACACAACAATGAGAAACCAATATCATTGACATTTTCCTTTTTGATTGTGTGTCAATTCCACAGAGAGAGAAGTGGCAGATATGTGCAGAATTTGTTTTAGACAACTTGAAATGTAATGGAGTCTTTCCTTCATTTCTAGATATTCAAATTTTTCTCCAAACACCTTTCCCAAAAACCCAACTAATCAATCAATCATTTACATACATACAAAATAATGTCTGATTTTAAAAACAGATGATTCAAAGCTAAAATGCTACATACTGTATGTACGACGATTCTATGTGGTTTCCCATCTAGATTGGCTGAGCAATGTACACTACATTGTACATGTCAGCTAGATGGAACAGAGCCTGGTGGTGTGGACCTCATTGTATGGATAAAGAGAGATAGACAAGAATCCCAGGGCAACTGAACAGTAATCTTTCACTCAGTGTGATGCCAATTTTATAAAAATGCTATTTTGGTCATACGTGTACAATCTGATGTATATGACTGTAGTCTACACCTGGTGAAACAAAAAATAAGAAAAATATTGAATTTTAATAAATATCAGTGACATTTCATTTTTTTTAATTTGTTTTTATGAGATCAGAAGAAATTTATTGTTTACCAACCACAAAACGGGGTATTAGTGGCGTAAAAAGAGAAAATGTCCAATACCGCGATAATAGGGAAACTTACTATTATATTGTCTGTACACATCTAAATCTTATTGATACGTTTAAGTAAAAAATCAAGAAAAGTATCTTGAATCCATTGCACAAAAAATGCAGACCTCTTTGTAAAAACCTCCCCGCACAGCAATGAAAATGACAAAAAGGAACTTAGTACTAATGTAGCCTACACACATGTAAGTAACAAGGCTGGCCCCATCACATCTAAAGGCAAAATCAAGTCTCTCTATCTGGACATAAAATGCCAAACCAATATTTGGCTTAAAGAAAATGTCCTGGTCTAAAATGTTAATATAGTGAAAGTTTGAGCATGATAATGCCCGAGTATAATGAGAATACATTTTCCTGGTTTGTGATGTTGCTATGGTATAGGCTGATACAATATCAACATGATTACAAGTCATCAGCAAGGGCAACTTATGTAGCGACTTTAAAGACACATTCATAAATACCCCAGACAGTTTAGACAATCCTATTGGCTAAGAAGTGGTCACATGACCATTTCTAAGTGACTTTAAACGGCTGATAAAGACACAGCTGGGGCTGTTTAAAACCAGTTGGATTGTGATTGGCCCCTGAACATGAATAACAAAACTTGAGATTTTGTTATCCTTTAACTTATTATTTTTGCATAACTTTATTTTTTTTTCAAAATAATAAATAAACATTTCTTAAAGATGGTTACTTTCACAAGCATACAACGAATGTATGAGGTAAAATTATAATATTTTAAAGAGAAAATGTAAATAAGGAAATAAAATGGAGCTTTAATAAAAACACTTAAAAAACAATGTTTTGGACGAGGCTGAAGAACTGTCAAAAGTGTCAAGAAAATATCGTCTGCTCATATTTGCTGGTTTGTTTGTGCACGATAAAAGTTGTAGGAGGTTTTTAGACACTTATTTATTGGATTTAAGTTAAAATGTCTGATAACTTGCAATGTAATTTTGACCTTCAATTTGATATTGACGATATAACTGATGAGGAAGTTATTGTTGAAGAGGCAGAACAATGTCAGAGAGGAGAAAGCAGACCGAGATCAGTCAACATCAAATGGGCCTAGGTTCCAGCAGTGCACAGGTGATGAAATTACAGCTTATAGTTATAGAAGCAAGAAAATGAAAAATCACCTAAGAACTCGTCACCACTCGTTTATTCCCTTATTAAAGATCTGGTGAAGAAGGAAAATGTAGTATTAATTTCTTACCTGGAAGATTACTTGAAATGAAGTAACTAATCATCTGGAGAAATATCCATTATGTAATACTGTTACAATGTACATGTAGTTCATTTTACTTTCAGATAATTGTGTTGGAACATCCTCTCATCTAAATTGTCTGGCAGGGCAATTTCATTTACATGTATAAAGCATTTTGATAAGAGTACCTCATTTTATTAAGATTAAGTTGCCAAGAAAAAACATGGCACAAGATTTCGAATGGAAAGTGATGAATTCAAGGATGAATTTCCAGACCTGTGAGAGTACTATGTTCATATGCATTACATTATGTACATGTACACTGTACAAGTTAGAACCATTTCTTCATATAAAGGTAAATTGTTAGTCCTTCTTGTTGCACTGATTGTTATCAAATACTGGGATTACAGATTTGAACAAACGACATACATTAGCAATTAAACAACTCTATCACATTGCTACACATACATGTAGATAGAATGTACATGTACTATCTGGCAAACAACTACAACCCTGACACAACCGAACATAGGTCTACTGTATTCACAGCCCTCCCATCTCCTCCCCAATAAAAATAAAACAACTCAACCATCCTCCAACCTTTTAAGTTCCAAGTTGCATCAACTCAAGGCTAGAGTTCAGTTGACAGGGACACATGTCTTGTACATGTACATTGGAATGAGTGAATCTCTCCCAGGCCTTGCAGGAAGTAGAACTACCCACGGACAGGAAGCACCCTGACAGAAACAGGATGGAGCGGCGGGTCTGTGTAAACGATCAAAGGTTGCGATTGTCTCAGCTTGACCTAATGTCCAAAGGCTCTGTACTTTTTACTTTCAAGATTTTAACTTACAGAGTACATGTACATAATAGTTCAGGATTCTAAGTCTTTGGGGGTTTGGTAGGCACAAATTGTAAGATAGATGATCTCACTGTGATAGTGAAAGTGAAGAGAGTAAAAGGGGGTTGAAAATAAGAGTGATAATCTGACAGTGGCAAGGTGTGATGGTGTAAGTTAAAGGATGGGGAGACTTTGGCCCCACAATAGATTATATAGGGACCATCAGCAAAAGGTGCAGTTTGAAGAACAGCAGATGTCCATTAAAGTAAAAAACTTTAAAAAAATTTCATTGCATGCTTTTGTTCCATAAAAAAAGCCAGTCAAACTTGTTTTTTGTTGATGGGTTCACGAGGAGTGTTTATCCATCGAGGGCGGCAGCACAGTCAGGCTATGCACAGGCATTAGAAGCGCCCGACCTTTATGTCACAAGTTTGTTTATATTTATGCAAATTAATGCTCCCACTGGAGGGGCTGAAAATCTTCCAAATTAATAATAAAATATTTAAGAAGAAACATTATTACATAAAAAGGTGTATTTAAGATTATATAAATACCTTTTGTTAATTTGTAATGAATGAAAAGTCCATTTCCCATGTCCTTCAAGTTATTTTAGTCTAGCATACACTTGTTCTAGAATTACTGAAGGGGAGAGGGCCTCGAGCTGTTGTAGGTAGGCAGGTAAGTTTTTTTCTAAGATTTTTTGGTGCTGTGGCTTATATTCGGGACGGCTAATATTCCAAAAATACGTCAGGGAAGTAATGCTAAATTTTGAGGCATATCTTAATTATTCCTTTTTTATCTTTAACAAAGACTTTAGAGCTCCTAAGCAACTGATCTGAACACACCATTTCCCAATGGTCAGATGGTGGCTGCAGATAAAAAAATACTTTACTTAACCTTAAGTACATGTACATGTTACATACAGACACTCCAGGTTTTAACTTCAGTTTTTGTTCAGTCAATTTTGGGGGGGACTTTTGTCAATACGTGTACCTTAGGGCTTTTATTGAATAGCAATAAATGAACATTAGCTAACGAAATTATGAAATTTTCAGAGTGCTTTGAGGGTTCAAGTAAACCAATGACTCCAAAGTTGAAAAGCTGAAAGGAATGAGCCAAACTAGAATTGTTATGCATGTACATTTACATGCAGTACAAATACACTGCTTCTTGTAGTCCACCAACAATTACATACCCCCCCCCCCCCCCCTCACACCACCCCATTTCTCAGCTAAATTCATGCTGCATGTGTGCATACAGTAAGAAAAGCATGGAGCAAGTGACATTCACTTGTGGTATAAATTCTCAATATACAGAATCTAAGACCTTTCAGCAAATAGGTCACAGGGGGGGGGGGAGTGAAATGGAAAAGATTGGTAAAGAAGACAAGAAAAAATTGAGAATATGGCAAGAGAGACAAATACCACATCATGTACAAAGTACACAGTACAAGATGCATAGTAGACAGTGCTGCTGAAGACTAGGGTGAAATTGATACACTCCGTACAACCAGAGAATTGTCACAGAAAACAGGTAATGCTGTTCCATGTACAAATACATCATTTACATGTCCACCCCAGTTTTGGGATTTGCTCAATCTGGATACCGAGGAACGCAATCTCAAGATATTTGGTGCTGCATTTCCATCCCCAGGACACAATCTCAAGATTTTACTTTGACAAATATTTTTAAAGTTGTGATTTAGAGTGGATTGAGCTATTATTGTGCTTAACGATAAGAAAATATTTCGCACCATGTTGGGTTTCAACAAATTATTTCAATGGCTTCACTTACTTTGTCATTATGAGCAATACCTAACTCTGTTGGCTATACTGAAATAAAAAAGACAGTCACACAAGCTTAGGCAGGGATTCAAACAGATTCAACCTGGCTAGTTTGATGCTGCCTTACCTTTCACCAAAAAAGAACTCTCATGCACCATTTGGCATGACACTTAAGTTGGGCACATCTTGAGCCCTCAAATTTGGGACAAATCACAGAGCCAAAAATCTCCAGATTGAGCTCAACATTCTATAATGTTGTTTTTAACAGCCAAGCAAATTCACATCCACAAAGTCCATTATGTCTTTACTTTTAATACCGACCAACCCCAAATCCTTCCAGTGATTTTGCCTTATGATTGTGATGGTTTCAATGCTTAACAGCAAAACTATAGCAGGGGTGGGTCCAGAGGTGGTTCCAGGGGTGGCTCCAGGGGGTCCTGACCGGCAATGACTGTACGGGATATGCCCCAAGATTTACGTTCCGCTAGCTCCCACGCTGGTGTGCGCCGTAAGACACGCTTCGGTTGCACGGACTCTCTGAATGCGATAAACGTTCGATTTTTCATCATTATTTACAAATTGTATCAATAATCTGAATACATACACTGTACGTCTTTTTTTGTCAAATACTCATGAATAGTTGTAAAAAAAAAAAGATTTAAATTTGGTTCAGTAATTTACTTTTATACGGTTGGAAGTAAAACTAACTCCGAAGATCACGTGATTTATCCGAACCACTTTTTTGGTTCGGATAAATCGTTTTTTGAAAAATGCTCGAAAACGGCAAAGTTTGATGGTTTCTTTTAGGAACCGTTCTTCTCCATTCCTTAAAGACCTTTGAAGTCATATGTTAGCCTATTTTGTAGCCCAAATAGCCCAACGAAGCCGGTGTGCACCTTTAATTTTATATAGTCTAAATTAATTATGGACATGATGGATGTGGCGTGCACAACTACTTGTGTACAGACCATGAAGGTCTTGGCCTCAGTGCTTTAATACAGTGACTTTATAATGTGCCAATTTCTCAATGTATGTGGTCTTGTCTTGACATGAATGAGAATTCAGGCCTACATGTACTACAGTGAAGGAAGATTCTTTGCCAAAATTCTTGCAAATTAGGGCAACTTAAAAAGTGTTGTACACTAATACATAACTCATAATCAACCAAATTTAGATGTATGAAACTGGGAAAGCATTAGCATTTTGTTTTGAAGGTCTGTGCATTAAAAAGTGCATTTTTCTCATCAAGAAGTTCAACAAAAATTCCTCATCCCGCTTCATTGACACATCTGTCAAGTGTCAAGAAAGTAACCCAGCCTTGATTATCCCAAGCAACCAAAGACAAAAAAGGCAATCCCTGGAGACAACAAGCAAGTCCTACAATAATAACAAAAAGCCACAATACAGGGGTTCTTATTACACCTGCTGGAGTGATTAAGCTGATGAGCTTTGGAGTAAACTCTTCGCATGGAGACTGATCCTTTGCTTAAAACCACCTAATGAAAAATATGTAAAGGAGTGTGTTCTAACTCTAACATGAAGACTGCAGGCTACAATGTGCATATCACATCACACACACCGGCCTCTTATTAATGTTTTGCTTAAGAGATAGATATCCCCAAATCACACATGGAGGGCAGTGGAAATATCTTTACAGAGAAATACATTGTACATGTACATTGATTGCAATAAGCACAAAATCAATACATGTTTATAAATGACAAGAATTGTCAGTAATGTGTATTAAATTAAATAGATTTGTTTTTCATGAAGGGTGGGGACATTAATGCATCAATCTATATATTCTCTTATGGAAGCCCAATCACAATGAGTAATTTGTCCTTACACTTACAGACAATGATTGATTTGCCCAGTTTAGGAGTAGAGAGTTCTAGGCACATGTGCTGGTGCTTGACAATGGATTTCATGTGCACAAAAGGTTCCAATATGCAGTTAAACACATCCACACATGATAATTAAGATAGTCACAACAAAAATAAACTCCTGGCCAAGGCAACCAAGGTGACATCAGCATCCCAAACTTGTTCTCGAAAATGAGGGGAATTTTGACAAATAGCACAGACTAAGTAATGTAAAAATATGGGTCCTACATGTACACTGGGTTCCTCCTCTCTAAGTTCTTAAGAAAATATATATTATTACAAAATTTAAATACTGGCAAATCCTATACTCATTAACAAAATGTCTACTGGAATTTGTTTTTAGATAAAATAAAGCTCAGATTTAAGCTCATAGTTTGGCTGGCTTCTATAAGTACCGCTATGTTTACCTTTGGTTTTCTTTGTGAGTGTGGAAAATATTAAGTGCACAGTTTATATGGAGTTTGCCTATTTAGTTATCAGATTTTCATTTAACTGATGTTTGTGAGAAATACAATTATAAATAAACGTTGAACCCCGTACATTATGGTGTTTTAAAAATATCATCACCAGCATGTTCTCCATTTAAAAAAAAAACGGGGGTTACATATTTTTTCCATATTATGCTCTCCTTGAATTTCAAGAAAAAAGAGGGGTTATTTTGTATCAGATATTCTTGAAAATGATGTCTTTTGAGTAAACGAAAAAGGGTACACTTTTTTTAAAGCGAGTTCCATGGCTAGGTAATACATGTACAGTAAGTGAATGCTTTCTACTTACATGCTGCAATACAGTTATGTTCAGAATACAAGTCATGGCTTATGAATGGGCTATCAGGCAACAACAAACTCTGTGGCTTATATTCTAGTGCCACTTACATAATGTACATGTAGACATATACAGCGACATGTAAAGTAAGCTCAAAAGTTTTGACTAGAATTGATCCTACAAAATTTGTGTATTTACCAACAGTTACAAAGAAAAAGAGGGGAAAAACACAAATCATCTGAGATTCTTGTTTCCAGTGAGAATTGTCAATGCTTAAATACATGTAGTTGCTGCTGTAACAGGAGTGCTGGTGTGATTGTGTGTTCAACTCAGTGGTCTTGTTCAATATTCATTTGAACATAGCAAGCACGTTATACAAAGGTATCACACTACGAATCACTAGTTGAGTCTCGCCAACAACATTTGGTCTGTGCAAAAACGTATTGTAACAAAAATATCTTGGTCCAATAACTTCCTCTTGTTTTAAAAAATTTGGCAATGGACATTCACAATTATTTTTTTAAGCAAACCAAATCCCAAAATATGTTTAAATATTAATATATATCTGAAATTAAACACTACCCAAATTCCACAAATGGTTCCCCTCATTAAACATGCAAAGAGAGGTACACACATCTCAACCTCTTTTGGAAGCCCCAGCTCAACATCGGGAAGAGAAAAAACAAAAATGTTCACAGATTTACATCTACCGATGATGGTAGAAAAGTTTCCTTGAAATATTTCTGCCTGAAGTGTTATCATTTTTTAAATAATAAATGAAGTAAGATCCAAAATTAGTTTTCGTCTCAGCTCAGTGAGACAAAAACACTGCCTATAGGCAGATAGGAATGCATACAAAAATGCTGAACGTATCTTTACCATTTTCTTGCAAATGAAACAATGAAATAAGCTGACATTTTCACAGGTTAGTTTTATTACAAGTATCTTGATTTGTTCAAAGAATAAAAGCATTTACAGCCAGTTTACTGATGTTGAGCTGGGGCTCTAAGCGACAATCACCATGTATGCAATTACATAAATAAATACACGTACTGTTATGTGTGAATGCATTACAATCTAATTTCCCAATGTCTTCCTTCCATCAAACAAACCCCCAAATCTACAAGTGAAATCCTCATCAGGTGTTTATGTACATGTATAATGTTTTAAATGTAAATGTATATAACGTCAATCCACAGACTAGGCATATTAGCATGTATATTGCTATCATATTCACAGCTATTACACGTAATATAACTTATAGTGTAAAAGTTGATCAGGTTTAGGAGTGATTTACCAAAGCATGTCGTAAGATTACAGACAGTGACATAGCGGAGGGGGGGGGTAAAAAAATCTTCTCTCAATTCTCATTTAAAAGAATTACGTCTGAAGCGGTAAATGCAATGGACTATTATCCAGTGCAAACTTACCCCCCCCCCCCACCCATAAAAAAAAATGTATATTAAAAAATATGGTACTGGGCCCCCCTCTTAAAAGCAATGCCCCCCCCCCACCCCCCACTCCCTGTGTCCCCCTAGTGAAAAAAATCCTGGCTACGCTGCAGATTACAGATTCTATTTATACATCCACAGGTGGTGTTTGCAATATTGGAAATTGTTATTATGAGCTCTTGTAAGGAACAACTGTTTCATTGCTAGTAGTGATAAAGAGGGAGAGAATACAGCCCATGTGAGTTGAGACAAAGATTGCACTGGATAACAGTCCATTGCATTTACTGCTTCAGATGTCATTCTTTTAAATGAGAATTGAGAGAAGATATTTTTTTCAAATATGTCTGTGAATTTAAAATCATACCTAACCAGAAATGGCCCACAAAACTGTCAATTAACCTGTATGCAAGGTTTTATAGTATTTAACCTTACTGTATGTATAACGGCATAGAGGCAGCAAGTTAATGCTGGCATAAATACACCTACTGCTGACAAAAATGTTTTTGAACAATTAAGACAAATACAAGATTGATAAAAAAATTTATAGAAACAAGATTTGAATGGTTATAATCTAAAAGCCGACTGAGTATAAAATTCCAACTAAATTTAAGTAACTTACCAATAAACTAATTTTTCTTGGTTTTATTTTCAAATTGGTCTTGCTTTTTGCTTATTTTTTTTTTTTTTTACTGTGAAAATGTTTTCAACAAATCTTACACGGTTCAAATTTCAAGAAATTCTTCACAAGACCACAGTTCTAGTAGCTCAGAAATTTCACATCACTAAAAACGAAGTCATCAAATATTTATTTATCTTTAGTATTATTACTATCACTTTTATTTTATTAAGTCCATTTTTTTTTTTTTTTATTCATTTATTTTTTTCCGCTGACATCTAGAAGGCTTTTAACTGACTACCTTTGAATACCAATAAGGTAGTCTTAAAATGTAGGCCTTTGTGTTTGGAAAACCACTAGAAAACAGGACTTCTTTGGTTGTTGGGTTACAGGCCCAATGTTTAAAACTCTGGCCAGCTAGCCAGAAGATATTTATTGGAAATGGGAACTTGTGACTCTTTCTTGTTTAAAAAAAAAAAATTGAAAGATTTTGAGTTTAGGAGCACCTTTCCATTAGGAGGCAAACTTCCTGGGAAAATCCATGGAAAAAAGGGTTGACCTTTGCACACCGTTAACCCTGGCAAACTCCTGTAAAAAGTTATTCGCTGGAAATCAGTTAGCCATGCTTTGTTACTGGATTGAACATGGCATGAGGGTGGGGTTATTCTATGTGTTTTATTTCCTGGGAAATTGCTTGGGAGTGTGAAAAGGGCTTAGCATGCAATGTCGTACCATTACAAATAAGCTTTTTGCAGCAAATTATTGTTAAAATGTAGACAGGCCTTGTTTTTCATGTCATTCCTGACTAGTCGACCACTCTCGTCATCTGTGCATGTATGTTTGACCATAGAGCAAGTCCTTGCTCTATGGTAGCCAACATCTACAATTTATTCTGTTAGAGTACATATATTATGTACATGCAAATGTAGTTGATGAGTTCTGTTGTTGTCATTACCAGACAGAGTTGTCAGATGCTATATAAAATTAAAACATCTCGACATTGTGACATGGAATATCGGTTTATTTTGTAATATTCATACATGTAGCTTGAATCTACACTACATGTATATCTTACTTTTATATATTTCCTTTAAATGGAAGATTGAAGATTATTAAAAACCCTTTGGGGGTTTCAGCAAGATCAAACAATATTCCTCAGTTCATAAAAGTCTCAAATTAGTAATTGCATCAAAGTATTACAAATTGTGTTTCAAGTATATAATAGCTAGTCAGATGCCAATATCAATTACATATTCAGCACACACAATTGAGTAACCATGTTTTCTATCCACAAATTTCCCATGACAGACAAGAAATATACAGTGAAACTTTTATGCAAAAAAGGGGTTGCCAGAAGAATTTTTTTCCACCTCTATATTCTCTCTTCACAATGATGGTATAATTTGATACAAAAAAGTTTTATTTTTTATTTATTTTTTGTTACAGTAACAAGTAATAATGGTTTTTAATTCACAATAGACCGATCCATTAAGTCCCACCTAGTAACATATTGACCAATCACAGCCTTGACAACGCCACTAAAAGTCCAACAAAAGTCCGCCGCCGCCATTGTTCTGACACACAATAGCACACACAACTGTACTAACTTTTGTTTTGTTTTTAATTGCTTTGTATTTCTGGAGGTGCAAATACCACAGCAGTGGTCCTTGTGCAGTCGTGTATAAGTGGTTTAACAGTGTTCCTGTCTGCATTGTTCTTTGGACTCAATGTACTGCTCAAAAGCCCACAAAAACTAAATCCATACTGTTCAAGAAAACCATGTAAGTGTGTGTATCCGATACATGTGTGGCCGCAACGGAACCACCGCTGCGATCGTGGCAAGAAAGTCACACCATGTGCTGTTGCTAGGCAGTTGCTAAAGTAGGCGGGGCTTAATGGAGCTCTATTTAAGCCAAGGAAACTCCTGATGCACAATGTCTGCAAGCACACACATGAATACTGTACCTGCATGAAAACCATTCTAATATTCCCTCTATTTACTTTTCATAATGAAGGTTTTAGAGGAAAGGAAAACAACTTGGAAAAATATTCAGCCAGGGAAGGTCGTCATCTGTTAATAACCTACCTGCAAATTTGGGATTCTTTTCATCCATGGACAGGAAACAGTGGTCGAAGGCAAATGTCTGGGGAAAAGAAAAAAAAGGAGAAGATAAACAATGGAGACAGGAAATGTTTCACAAAGTCAAGTGACATACATACTATGGTAGGACATCAGTAGATGCCTCCAAGGGCTAGCCTAGAGGGATATGACAACAAACTCCCTCCATCTATAACAAAGCTGGCACCTGCTTACATTGGTCACATTCCCATAATGAGCACTGACTTATTTAATCATTGACTTATGCCAAGAGTTTTGCTCATTTTTCGACAAATACATATTTGACCTAAACATTACAAAAACATGTATACATGTACTGTTCATAGTTATTTCAAAATGTAACAAAAATGAGATTTCACAATGTATCACAGTACTCTGTGAAGACATCTAAGTACAATTTACAATAATCAGTAAAATATGCAGCTCATTATCTATTCACTGATGTTTCAAACATGAAATTTCCAATCATTTCCAATAGTATAAAAATATTGAGTGGCTCCGAGTGTAATGGGAGGACTATTATCCCAAGGTAAAATTTTGACTGTTTCAAATGGAACAGTAAAATTTTTACAGAGCGATAATATTCCTCCCATTTCAAGAATTAAAGCCACTCAATATTTGTTTTATATAAGTGGCACAGACCCTTGTCATTTGATTTTCACTATAAACACAAAATTCTAAAAATTCAAAAAAAACAAAAAACTTCTAAACAAAGTGGACAACCATGTACACACAGACACGCTATATTTTCCCGTACTCCACGTGCACGTGATAACAAATTAATCTTCAAGCAAGACTTGATGTGCACACCTTAGATAAGCGCAATACGCAATGGTAGAACAGCAAGATACGCGGGTATGATAATATTACAACCTTTTGCACAGGTGCTCCTTTGTTTTAGCAGTACTCTACTGCGCTCTACTGCTCAAAAACATTGGGAACAAGGATGATCCTAACTGTTGCATGGGAGATACTATTCCCCATGGGTGAATAGGACTTTTTGATCACCGATGCGTATGGGAGTAATATTGAATGTCACATGATGTAAGTTCCGCCAATCAAATGTAGATCTTCACTAGTGAGGACACCTGCTCAGTGAAGTCATGATGATGTCATCAGGTGTTGAATTACATTAATTCAAAGTTGATTACATATATTTCAAAAAATCATAACTCCTGAACTTCAAAATGGAGTTTTAAAATCTATACAGCACCAGAAAGGTCTTGAATAAGTGAATAAACGCCTCACTAACATGTCTTCCGGTTCAAACCGGAAGTTGAAGATTTAAAAAAATATCTTAAGAACTTCTTACCATGGTAACCTTGTTAAGTCAAATGTGAGCATTCAAAGTTTAACATTTCAAAAAAACCATAACTCCTGAACTACACAAGCTATTTTCACAATCTAAAATCATATGAAAGGGCTTAACATACTTCACAAAAATTGTACTAACATGACCCCAATTTGACCTTATCAAAACTGTAAGTTGATAAGAAAAATATATTTGGAAATGGTCTCTGTGTAAGAAATAACGCTCGACTCCTAGGCTTTTCAATTAAGAGTAATGACATCATCCTCCTCAATAGCGCCCTCTTGTGACAAGTTTAAAACTGTACTATTTCGCTTAAAACCTGTTGCAAGTTCAAAATAGTTTAAAACTTAGCAAGTGCTTTAAAGTCTAAATGTCTGGATGAGAAATAAGCTATGACATCATGACAATGTCATCGGTTTTCAACAAATGCTTAAAATCAGGGTGTTTTTTTTCAAAAATTAAAATCTTTAGAACCACAGCTGTTATGATTTAAATCTTTGCAACATATGTGAAAGTTCTTTATATTTGTAAATGACCTGATTTGACCTCACTTCCTATTCAGACTGGAAGTTCAAATAAAACATATGAAAGATTTTTTGTGTTTACATTTATACATTTTGTTGATTTTAATTGTTGATAGATCAAACAACTATTTCAATTACTGTCATCCCGAACACCTAGCTTTTGTGATGTTACAAAAACTTATGTCTAGTTAATATTGACTTCTGACTTACCGCCATTGAGCTAAAATACAATGAATAAACAATGGTGGAAGCCTCTCCATGTCTCGTAGTCCTCTTCTTGAAACAAAAGGACAAAGGTCTGCAGGAATTGGGGATTACACAAAAACCACTGCACAATAGCCAAAAATCTGCAAAATATTCAAGAATATGTTTTCTCTTTGTGCGGGTGAAACGAAGCATTAGATGGCGTGTACGTGCTCTGTGCATGCTCAGCAGTGGAATGTCTGGGCGACCTGTGTTCTGGTATTCAAATTTTACACAATTGCGTGCTTCAACGTCGCCTGTTTGCTGGCTCGAAAAAATATGTGATTTGTGCTCGAAAATTAATTGAATCCAACCACCACCATTCAAAAGAGCCAACCACCTTAGGTGAATATCAGAAATCAGAAATCAGCTATATCACAACGTCATTTTGCCTGTATTTTGTCTCTGTGTTGCAAGGCACCCAGTTTAAATTGAGTTTATTTATTGTGCTCCACACAAAAATTAATTTTATGTTGTTGAAGAAATAAATCGATGGATTTTTTCGTTCGATATCTCATCTGAACATTAATAACTTTGGTCATACTACAAAAATAGCAATTCAACATTTGGATTCCTTTTTCAGGGTAAAACTGGCTTGAGCACGGATCATATATCTTTTACCTTCAATCAAGAGATGTACAATGTGTATACACTGTATTGCTCAGTAAAACTAACCAGTTCACATTTTGTCAAAATAGAAAGCAGTAGATATTTGTATCTGGTGGTGATTATTATGTAAGAAACCAAACTCTGTGAATCTAAATGCTAACATTAAATGCTTATAATAATGAAACCACATACTGTGCAGTTGTGAACAAAAAGTCCATCCACATGTTTTCAACTGAGATTTCTGAGCAAGTTTTTAACCATCAAATCACTTCTGTTTTGACAGAAAATATGTAACATGAGTGACTGCCGCTGATTTAAGATGACAGATGAGTAAATATTTGAGTCAACCGTGCAGGTAATCAAACGAAAGAAGAAAGCGGCAGGACGCCTTTATATTTTCCTGGATTTTCCACCTGATAAGAGGAGAATTTGCATCCAGATGACTAGCAAAGAAGTCAAGTAAAGTCAACTATAAGTGAATTCAAGACATCATTAACCAAGACTGCAAAGTTCTGTAAGATGGTTTGACATTATGACATCACATTTACAAGGAATCCACTGGGTCAAAGGTTGGCAGGCACAAAGTGCACGCACGTTTACATGCAGACAGGTCTTTTCATTTTTTTGAATTTACTTTAAATAATATAGTTATGTCCACTCTCAAGTAAAAAAAAAAAAAAAAACACTGTATGAGAAGGTGTAACACATACATGTACATTGTAAATGTACACACATTACGTATAATGTACGACTCATTCATCAAATGGGCACATCTTATTTAACTGTTACTTTTTACCATGTGATCCTACATGTAGTTATCAGTGAGGAACCAATGCAGCAAAATGAACAAATTCCATGCTTTTGACATCTATTGACAAGAAACATTTAAGCTGGTAACTATTTTTTGTCCAACAATATCATAAAACAATCCCCATTCATTCAAACATACAGTATCTGTCTTAAGTATGACAGTTTAAGTACAAGACAGAGATGAAAGTATGTTCAAATGCAGTTAACTCAATAAGTGACTCTAGGGTAGTTTTTTTATGTACATGCTGGCAAAATGTACAATGAACAATTCCCCTTTAACTGACCCGCAATACACACACTGCTATTTCCTATCTGGATACACCGTCTTGTACAGTTTGGCAATGACCCCCAAGATGCGCTCATCCCACAATGCAGATCACGTTCGCCAAATTATCAATTCCGAAACAGCCTACGGCACAAATGGACAAAGAGAGAAAGCCGCAATAGAAACTCTTCAAGGAAGAAGAAAAAAGACTAAATAAATTAAAAGAAAACTAGGTACAGGAATAAAGGCTGGAGGTTAGGGCTGCCTTTTAAGAATTGGAAGGGAAATGACTGAATAAATAATGGTGAACGAGTTTGATAGATGAGGGATTTTGTTGTAAAAGCCTAGAGCTATCTTGGATGTGGAAGACTATCAGTGGCTGATGCAGGAGAGGGCAAATGCAGGATGAAACCACAGGGAGGACAAGCTTCATCTCTGGGGTCATGGCAAAACTCTATGGGATGTTATTCATTTAACCTCGGTGATTGTTCTATTAAATATCAAACTGTTTATGTTGCATGTTTTTAAACAATGTGAAGTTTTTAACAATGATCAGCCTTTGACTTCAACTATCTGTTACATAAATGTTCTGCATTAAAGTTTTGGTAGACTTTGGTAGCCAATCAAATATCAAGACTGCTTGTTTATGTTCAGTGATTCGGTCGTGTAAATAGTCTATTACGTGTACATGTACTAGTGGGAAACCCGGGCTACATGCGGGTCCAGCTAGTGGAGTTACTTTAAAACTGGGCGATTAATACACCTTAATACACGTATTTAGACTTGTAAAATATTATGTGGGCCTCATATCATTCATCCCCTGTTCTCTTCATTATGCAATGTTAATGATCTGAGGATGATTTACAAAATGACCACAATTTTGTTAAAAGTCTCCATAACACCAACAAGGGCCTTTAAAACGCATCATGGCTTCAGTGGCTTTTGCTTACACTGTGTGCAGAAACATGCAGCCCATAATAACAGGAAAAAGGCCCAGAAAACTATTTCAGTTTTTTTCTCATATCTTGGATTTTGTTCATTTATAATAATAATAATAATAACAATAATAATAATAATAATACAAGACATTTACATGTATATGGCGCATAATGGGAAGAGCCTCTATGCCCAACAAACAGAACATAAAACAAAAATACATAAATTAAAGTTACAAAAACGTAGATTCAAACAAGTGAGTCTTTGAAAGTCCTTTACAAATTAGAACAGAGTGAGCTTGACGAATATGAAGAGGTAAGTCATTCCACAATGAAGGTGCTATGAGAGTGAAGGCTCTTTGACCATACAATTTTGAAGAAACAGTACATGTAGTTTGCAACGGTAAGGATTGGCCAGCAGAATGAAGAGGACGAACAGGAATTTAGTGATGCAGAAGTTCTGATATATAGTCAGGAGATAATCCATGAAGAGGTTTGAAAGTGAGGAGATTTAACTTAATACGCGATATGCATTTTAATCCGGACCCAGTGGAGTTCTTGGTAAGATGGGTCTGATATGTTGAGAACGAGCATAATCTTGAGTATCATCTGTATAAACAATACATTTGATTCCATGAGCAGCTACATGAATAAGATCTTGCAGCGGTGCACTGAACAAAATAAATACCAGCAGTCTGGCTGTAGAACCAGCTGCACCACAGACAGTGAACATGTACCGGATCAGCATCTAATGATCTATGCTCCATACAACTTTTACTACCTTCAGATGAAAAATGAGAGAGCCTTTTATGGATGGATAAATACATGTACATGTACAACATGGCGTGAATTTAAAATAAGATAGAGATACACATACATGTAGTATACACACACACTAAATAATCCCTGTCAAATGTTGTAATTCATGAAACACATACACTGAAGCAAGTCTTTACTTGAACCGGCAATTATTTCCTTTTGTAAAAAGTTGTCAAATGGTATATTCTCTGTGATACTAGCACATGTTCTAGTTGTACAATACATGAATATGTACTCAAAATTCAGAGCAATTTGGCCCTCATGTCTTAAAGCTGTCCCAGATCTTTACCCTCCTGTTAGACCCAGGCAGTACTGCCACTGCCTTGGGCCGCAATTTCCACCCCTCTGACACTTTTTTTTTCTCTTGGATGGAAATACGGAGAAAGAGAGCCACTGAAAGAAGACTACTTGCTTTAAGGAGAGGCAAGTTGATGTGGGTAAGGACAGCCAAATATTAGGTTAACATTAGACAAGGATACATTGAGTACATCCTTATGCTCTACAATTGGATTCTGTAAATATCATTTGTAAAGATGAAACTACCAAATTGGATTTCAGCATATTTTTAATGCAATAAAAATTGGGAGCAGGAGAAGTGCACCTTCATTATTTAAATATATATTTATATATTTTTTATTTCTTTATTTATTTACTTATTATTTGTTTCATTACTTTATTTCTTTATTAACACATGGTTGGCACCACAGGAAAAAATACTGTATAAGAACATCAAGATAAATAAAACTGGTTAAAAAAACAGATATTTATAAAAACATTATGAAATCCTTGACATAGCTAGAATAGTGGATTTAGACATGTCCGTTCTGCAAAGTGGTGCAAAATACCCTGTCTTGAGGTGTTTCTATCAAATATCTGTGTGTACAGTCAGATTAAAGGGGGAGCATACATGTCTGAATTTTACCTCTTGTTTTAAAAAGAATATTATCACATCTACTTTTGAAAGAGGGAAGATCAAACATTGCAAAGTGCTTCAGAGTAACTGATATTCTTGATACTCTATTATGATATGCACACGCTTGAACACTCTCATTTTTACTCCACATTTTGTATATGGACAAATATTGTTTTATCTTATGTTCAACCTGTGTACTAATATATTATGCATGCATTAACAATTTGAGGATAAACTATGATTGAATACGAGTGGAATACATTAAAATATACATTGTTACTGCTTTCGATACATGTGCTTACACACAATGAAGTTAACTTGCAAACAAAGAAAAGAATAACACATTCCATTTAATTAATGTTTTTAAAGTCAGGGTTTACCTTTGGTATTTGGAACCGAATGTTTGTTTCAATCCTATACAATTGTATATACCGAAAAACTAACCTCTGAAGATTTTGTTTCAAAAGATGTTAGCGTTCTTGAGATATCGGCAAAAACCTGGAGCGGTTATTTCTACGGCAAGTTTGTACAGCCTTGTATTTTCAGAATTGACTCAAACTCCAATAATGAAAATTAGCCATGAGTATGGCCACAAAAAAGTCATTTCAGTAACATCAATGGTTGACATGGATACCAAATCATATCGGGACTTATATACAAGATTGCTCAATGATTTTTGCCGAAGAAATCCAACTAGGCTTCACACTGAGAGTATCAAGGTAATGGCTGTAGTGACAGTTAAAACACAAATCTTGAAAGTTAATACCTCTACTGATTTTAAATAGGGGTAGGCAGATTATTTAAAGTCATAGATTCATCAATTTGTTCTTTCCAGGTTGACTGGTAAAACAAATAAACTCAAATTTATCCATTAAAAGAATTATGAATTTAACTGTACATGATACGCTTGAGTATAGCGCCCTCTATATGGAACAGCCTTGAACATGGTACAAATAATGTACAGATGAACAAAGGCACAGCAAAAAGAAAAACAAGGACAAACAAAAGAGGACAGAGAAGTATGCATTTGGGAAAGAGACAAGTAAACAAACCACAAACTTAAACCAAATGAGAGCAGAATGACAAAAAGCTGATGACAAGCGGTGGAACTGGGAGAGAATGCTGCACTACAGAATGTGAGAGAAGGAATCTTCTGAACATGGCTTTGAGCTTGTTAATATCAGAAATAATAAGGGAGCAGTGTGTTCACGAGAATGCGAAGAGGTGCAAATTCTGATTTGTAATAAATGTTTTTTAATAAGAAACAAGGAGTTGAGTCTGCTGTTACAAGAGTTAGCCCAGACGATGTTACAGTATTTAGATAAGGAACAATAAGTGTGTTAATACATATTATATAGTAAGACCAGAGAAGTAGAAGGAAGAAAGTAACGTAGCTTGCAGAGAACCCCTGCATTACACGAAGTAGTTTTGATGACAGAGGAAATATGCTCAGTCCAAGGGAGCTTGTGATCAATAGTCACTCCAAGAAACTTTGTAGAGTACACCCTGTTAATAGAAATGTTGTCCATTTTCACAGGACTGGAGGCATTTGGATAGTGATAGAAGCAGACTTGTTGAAGAAGATAGAATTTGTCTTCGTGTGGTTTAAAGAAAGCTTATTTGCCGTAAACCAAAGGGATACCTGTAGAACTTGAGAATTAAGAGAATTGCTAAACTTCGGACTAGTATGAAGAATAGTAGTATCATCAGCAAAATAGAGTAAATGACAGCAGAGAGGAGGAGTGATGCAAGTGATTGATATAAAACAGGAAGAGAAGTGGACCAAGAATAGAACCCAGTGAGACTCTAATTGAGAGTCGCTCGGAATCACAGTTCAACACGGAAGTGAATTGCTGCCTGTTCCTGTTATGAACGTAATCTTGAAACCTTGAAATCTTGAGTTAACTCCTCTAATATCGTAATACTCAAGCTTAGAAAGAAGGATGAGATGATCAATGGTGTTGAAGGCTTTTGAAAGATCAATAAACACACCAATGGCACAAAGTTTTTTGCAGAGCGCATCCATGATTTTATCAATGAGTTGAATAAGGGCCATGTCAGTGGAGTGATTACTAACGAAAGCCATATTGGTTATCATAGAGAAGATGAAACTGAGAGGTAAATTTGAAAAGCTGATTGTAGACCAGTCGCTCAAGAAATCTTGAGAGCCACGAAAAAATGGAGATGGGTCTATAGTTGCTGAGGTTATGAGCATCACTTGATTTGAAGAGTTTAAGTTAGTAAAGAAATAAATAAAAGAATTGGCAACGTCTGAAGGCTCTGATAAGAGCCGCTCATCGTCCTTGAAGTTGTTGGGAATCTAGTTTGCGGGCATAACATTTTTTTCTTGTTGTTCCTTCCGGATGGTAGCAGTCAGGCAATTGCGAAAGACTTTGTAGTTGCGCTCGTTGTTCGGAGTTGAATTGCGCAAAAAATGCCTATAAAGTCTATTTTTCAAGTTGCATGTATCAATAATAGACTGGCTGATCCCACGGTTGGTTCTTGCTGGATTTACCAGTAGATTTAACAATATAAGGAAAGTAAGCAATGTAAAGAGAAGAAAAGGTTGAAAGGAAAGAGTGGTAAGCAGCATCTGTTTGATGTAAGTTATACACTACACTCCAATCAGTATCAAAAACATCAGCACTAAAGGCATTGATGGTGTCAGGGTTGGTATCCCTTGTAATGAAGGTCTTCTGAGGGGGTTTACATGTAGCTTAAGAAAAGCAAGATGATGTAATCTGGAACAATGGACAATGATCTCAGATATCGCAGTAGAATATTTCTGAAGAAACATTAAGGTCGAAGTTGGTCAGAATATTGTCAATTAATGTGGAACTGCATGGAGTGATAGGAATGGGTTTGTCGATTAAAGGCCGGAGTCCATAAGAAAAGACAGCATCGAGGAAATCATCTGTGGATTGATAGCAGGTTTCATAGCAGGTGAGTAGAAATCACCCATTATGTAAACACAGCGTTCTCTCCTTGTAATTCAATTTAAACTCAAATCACAAGAGCGATTAAAGTTATCAAGTGAGGATATTCATAGAGGATGGCAAAGAGCTCCTTCAATCCCTCAAAAAATTTAATTTGTAAGGAATCAGTTTAAAATTCATGTCCAGAAGAGTTGTTGAGCACAGCTGAGTAGGTACTGATTTCATGCAGGCCTGGTACTTAAAATATTCCAATTTCCCTGACTGAGGTGCCCTATACAAGGGGAAATTGTCATGCCCTTACAAGAACCAAATATCAGACATACTAATAAGGACAAATTATTCAGTTTAGATTTTTATATTTTTTGCTCGAAAATGAAGGCACTTTAGGTAGTGCATTCTATTGATAACCAAATCAATAATAAAAATTTTAGGTGGTATACACCCTTTAATTGGAGCATTCCTCCCCACCCCTTTCCCTTCAGGATTCAAGTTCTGAGTTATAGAAATGTTCTCAGGATACATGTAATACACATGTATGTACCACGTAGTTTAGAGAGATGTTCTCTTCCCCTGAATTGATATAGTCTTCCTGCATGTAAAAAATCAACTTTTCTTATACAGTGTAAGTTGATTTGTTTTTTTGGTCTGCCAATGACATGTACAGTGCATCCTCTTGGCAAGGGTGACCTAATTCCACTATACATTGTATAGCTCACAGCCACCAAAACACAGTTTGGCTTCAACAAAAATGAGAAGCACATACAAAATATATGCAAAGAGCAATTTTCTCTTTCACTTTATTTCATTCATTATTTATTTTTTAAGGATTTTTATAAGTAAAAAAATAATCTTTGTACTTGCTTTTCAGGCATATTTGGCAAAGATTCAACAGACTGATTGTGCGACCCGTGTCACGTGACCTGTAGTGGGTATTACACTTTTGGTGTAACAAACACAACATCCTCCATAGGAAAGAGTGGTACAGTACATGATGATTGTCGCATTTGTTTATTCGATCGAGGCTTTGCTTTCTCGAAATCTGTGAAAAATATTCCAGAGTTTGTACCAGAGACCTTCGAGTGGCTGAATAAAGCCAGTATGGACAGTTCCAGCAAAAAAAAATGCAAATTGTACAAGTAACGTATAAATGTGCACGATATTGTAGTACTAGTTGCACGACGGAACGTTTTGGCCAGACGACCGCAATCACACACTTTTCGACACAAAAATGTCACAGTTTTAAAGCTGAATCATCCAAAGAAATGGCTTTCCAAAACTGTGTGATTCCTTTGCCTATTTGAAATTTTGCAAGGCTAGGTAAAGTGCTCACTTTTCCAACGTTCTTTACCCTTTTTTTTACA
Source organism: Marthasterias glacialis (assembly GCA_911728455.2). Classification (NCBI taxonomy): domain Eukaryota; kingdom Metazoa; phylum Echinodermata; class Asteroidea; order Forcipulatida; family Asteriidae; genus Marthasterias; species Marthasterias glacialis. The sequence continues at coordinate 8,691,282 of OU452232.1, read as the reverse complement.
GTGATTTAGGCCAACAATACAATAAAAATAACAGCCAGGTGGCTACATAGTCGTCTGACACCAGTAGTGCAGAACTCAAAATAAACCTCTTTTGTAGCAGAATACTAGTAGTTTATGAAACAGTAATGTGATTAAAATCAATGTCACAACATACAACTTTAATAAAATGGCTTAGTAACTGTGTTATTATTACCAAAAGCCGACTTTTGGTGTGACTCTGTCTGTCACGGCATGTATTTGCACATAGTTTGCCATCAGCTCAGATGATGTAATTGGTATATTATCAGTCTATCTCATAATAAGTTACTTTTAATTGATGAAATTACACACACACATGTATGCCAGCTTTGAAAGTAGCACAAACCTTCTATGCATGCATGTACTGACTTGCCAACAGAGTAATGCACAGGCCCTATGGTTTGTGACACAATTGTTTGTATGACAATATTTACTGTACTAGTTTTTCAACCCACCTTTGGAGATTTCCTGTTTTCCAGAGAAGAGGATCACGGCACATGCAAAAGAGAAAAAGATCAACAGTATTTAGTAATAAATTTCAACATGTTGGGATGAAATTCATTATATTAGTATTGATGACTTGGCCAATTCAGAGTGCATTGAAAAGCTTTGAAATTACTAAAAGTGAAAAAAAAATGTTATTATACTAAAAACTGTCATTGCTTTATTCAGACCACCAGATTACCAACTTGCTGATGTCTATGTGTGTCCAACCTATGGGTAAATTTTGTAGTTGAGTTGACTGGATCTATAGCACTTTCAAAGACAGTTTAACATTTACAAGAAGCATTGACAACACAATTTAACACAAGCACCAAATACAGCTGTGGGTTTTCATAGAAATATTTAACAAAAGTAAAAAAGTATTTAGAAACACAACAAACCCCCAAAAAACAAATAACAAAAACAAATTACGAATGTTGATGTAAACATCACTTACATTTTCCCTTTTTTAACTTGGAACAAATAAGTTGCTTAAAATGTATAAAACAAAATTAAACAAAACAATGAAAACAAAGAGCAGCCCCAAGTTGAATGTGCCATTTAGTAAATAGCTCATTTAAACAAACAAAAATTGAGGCAATTAATGCTTGTCAACATGCATGTACTACAATACCCACAGGTTTTTTGTTAAAGGCACTATACAGGATTGATAAGGATAAAAAACACCATTGTTTAGTTTCAGTCTGAAAGCTTCCTGTTAATGTAGTTAATACTAGAACCAATGTGTCTGTGAAATATTTCCCTCTGAAATGTTGTCACATTCAAGAAAACTGTATCGGAAAACTGATAAAAAAAAACGGAACAGCTGATTTCGGTTGTAACAAATGAAAAAAAGGACAATGTGATACATGTACATACTGAAAAGTGTGCACAGTTTTTTCACTTTTTTTCCTGACTCAGAAATCTGATTGAGCCCAAACTTTGTTCCTGTATATATTGAATCAATGTAAGAACACTGCACTATCAGCCTCACCCATCCTGTATAGTGTCTTTACTACTGAGTTTGGTTTCTTTAATGTTAATCGGCAAACTAAATGCTGGATTTCAATTTGTGTTTCTACCAAACAACTCCTGCACTGAAGTCACCATACTTGTACTTTCTGTATTCTAAGAAAGTTTTCTAACAAAAATGTTCATTTGAAAAAAAAAATGCATCATGGTTCATTAAATATCCGTGTTTCAATTGGAAACACAGACTGGGATCTCGTGTCCTTTGCTTTAACCCTCCTATTCTTGGTAGCATTTTGCAACCATTTGAAATCATTCTACTGCACCAGTGATGCATGGTCACACTACTGTGCACAAAAAACTGTGTACAATGCATTATTGTGAACTGTGTACATTTATACACATCTATAGCACGCTGACAGCTACTGTATCATTCAAAACCAGAGGATGGTATTGAATAGTCTGGGTTTGTGCATCTACGTATGTACTGTATGCTTATTTTCTTAAATGGTTAAACCATATTAAACGGAACTTGTGACTTCCGTTTAATTATTTGTACCTATGCCGATCCAAATTGAGAATCAGAATCTACTTGCAGGGTACCCGCAATTGACGGGTGCCAGTTGACATGTACTTTCCACATTGATCTAGGCAAATATTTTTCAAAATGTTGACATAAACTTTTTTCACAGAGTTTTTTTGTATACGATGTTGGCATACATAATTTTCACCGTGTTGGTTTTTAGAAAGAGATGTTGACATTTTGCAAATGTTGCCATGTTTTGGTTTTTTTTAATGTTGAACAATAAATGTTAATGTTGCCATAGCTTATAAAGTTGTTGAATATTTTTTCTAATGTTGTGGTGTATTTTGTAATGTTGTCACAGTTGCCGTGTTGGGTTAAATAAATTCCGTTTTGGAATGCCATAACCTACATGTAACCTGGTATGTACATGTAACTTTAGGCAAAAATACATACATGTAGCAATTGATTTTTCTATTCCAATTATATACATGTACATGTACAAACTAATTGTAAACTAAAATCCATTTAGTTATCCCCCAAAACAACTCATGACACATCAAACAAAAATTTCAACATGGGAAAAATCAGCAGGTTATTTTTACCTGAACCATCAAAGCATTGGGTGTGTGGATAAATTTCAATCAATTACATGTACATGTATATGTCGTTGCAATGCAGTACTACATGTAATATTGTGGTTACATTCAATAAAGGATAATGGTAACTCAAGGATTTTAGATGCAACAGATGGTTTCAAGGTTTTTTTTTAATTATACATATAAAAAAGTATATGTAAATTTTTTTTTAGTTTGACAGCAAACAACATTTCATTTAACATCACTTATCCTATGTTCATTCAGTTTGATCATATTGAAACTTAATTGACCCTTGAAACTCTACATATACTTGAACCAATACATATTACGGCACTCTAACAATGATGCCATGATGAAGTCTAAGATGATGAAGTTTTGTAATTGATGAAAACTTGCTATGTGTGCCAAAAATTCCTTTAATGAAGCCCACCAGTGCACAAGGCATTGAAGTATGACAGCCTGAGTTTCTGCATGGTGCACACTACACAATGAGCCAACCCAGTGAGTCCACAAGTCATTTGCTGTTGAACTCGTTACACACAAAATGTACACAGCATGTTCCCAGATCAGTTGCTCAACACACATGTATTATGAATTTATGTTTAGATGGGCGCCAATCATTTGTTGAAAATTTAACTTAAGGCATTAAGTGGTTAACGCCTAGATAGGGAATTAATTATGTTGTTACAATGACATCATTAGGGGTCACATAACACTAACTCAAAGTTTTTATTTCAAAATTTACATCAAGCGAAAAACAACTTTTTTGTATGTTTGTGTCATTTTCTAGGGTTTGACATGCATTGAATGGAATATTTTCACTTAACAGTTGTGACATGGTTTGACTTTGTTTTCAAACCAACAAAGTTCAAGTGAAAAATATATATAAAGCTTTATGTATGGTTTTGCCAGTCATATTGCAAATCAATTTATCAAAAGTACAACTCTTCATTCAATGTGTTTCTGAACACAAAGTGTTTGTGGCATAACAAACACTGAATGTCTAGTTTAAAAAAAAATTTAATGGCAAAAACAAATTCATTACACAAATTTCCTATTTATGATAATCTACAAATGTGCTTAATTTAAATTGGCCCCTGGTTACGAGTAAATTCAAGTCCAAACACTTAAAGGTACATTGCGGCCTCATATTTCTAAATATGACCTTATTTACCACCTAAAAATTATGTCGGGTGTACTTTTGAAAACCTTTTCGTAAAGAAATGTAAGGCAAGTGTCCAGTAGTTAATGAGAAATTGTTAAAAAAAAAAATTAAAAATTTTTTTAAAAAAGAGGTCTAAGGTCAAATGCTTGTCTAGTCATTGCAACCATCAAAAATACTGACTTCAAGGAGCAGGCTGAATCTACCTGAGAATGTTACCCGGTCGCAAATTCCTGTCACAATTTCCTGTCACAAATTCGTGAGGCCAGCCAGCTACAAATTTTCCCGAGCCAATGTAATGTCTTGTTGACTCGCTATAGACCCCTGGATACAGTGACTGAGCCATGGTCCGTTACCCAGACTCTCATAATATGAATTTTTAAATGCAACTTCTATCATTCTTAATAAGTTGGATCCAAAATTTAAATACATGTATATGGCCACTTTTGTTATTTATTCACGGACAATTGCAAACAATCAGAGTTTAATTTGGTCCAGTAATAAGATTTTTTAACAGATGGAAGTACAACTACCTGAATGATCAGGTGGGTTATCGGTTTCAAATTTTTGAAGCAGATAAGTCACATGCACATCATGTAACTCTTGGTGTGTGTTTTTTTAATAACCATGAAACCAGCCAAATTTGGGTTTATTGTAGTGGATGTTGATATTCTATTTTTGGAAGATTAAGTTAAATAATATTTATTTTACCTCCCAATAAATTGGCCAACGAGGCCACAATGCTCCTATGACGTGACCCATCCAAGTGTGACATGAGTGAGCATCTGGGTCCTGGCTAGATTGCTGTCCAATCCTATTTTGACCATTCCTAGGGACATCTGAACCACCAGTAGATTTATGTCAATCAGACACTCTTCCTTAAATGAAGCTACAGCCTCACACACAAGAAAAACAGAGTTGAATTTTCACTTGTGCACACTTCGTCTGTGCTAAGCTTACTCTATTTACACAGCAAGCCGTTGTAATTTAATTTATGAAGTGATATCAAACATGGGTCTCAATTCTTGTTTGATTTCTACAGAGTCTGTGAATTGCTTGTCAGAAAACAATCCACTGATTGTTTGCTTTCAGACAGGAACTTTAGTTGTTGTTATTTTCCTCAGGATATGTTTGAGGCAGGACTTAAATTGCAGCAGGGCAATTCCACCGTGACTGACATTACGTTTTTAACTAATTATGAATATCAAATCAGCTCTGATGTCTAAACCATTACAGCCATCCAAACCCTGTTTGGCATGGGGGACACTAGGACCTGAATACACAATATAGTTTTCAAATTTTGAAATTTCATGTTCAGGTTTTCTGACTGTGTTGGTTGTTTACCACCGTGACTGACATTACAAAATGCGACGCAATCAAAAAATGTCAAACATGTTTTTAAAATTTCTCTTCAAGTTAAAAGTGCTACAGATCTGAATCCATATAAACATTATAGCTCATAGGGGAACTAATGCAGATTAAAAGATGGAAACAACTCTTTATGATTTTTTAAATAATTATGCAAATTAATCTCTGTGACTGACATTACTGTGACTGACATTACGCATTAGATTCGCAACTCCTGCTCACAGTAAAAACAATTTGACACTAAAATGATAAACTTTCTGTCAACTAGAAAAGAATCAACTAATTGCTTGTGCTTTATTTAAAGGAGCAATCATAATTTTAAGATGTTTAAAGGTTGGAACATGCATTAAATGTCATAAAATGTATAAAATACATAAATTGCATAAAATGGCAAATGCTATAAACATAACACTTTACAAGCTACCTTTTTTGTCATTTTGAATTTGGTGAAATGAATAAAGAACAAATGGGTGCTCCCCTTTTTCATAAAATAGTCTTTTTGAGTAAAATACCAGAAGTTCCTTTTCACATGCATGAAATAATTTAGAGTAGATAAGACATGTAAAATTGCTATTTCACAAATATTCAAGCATTGTTGTAACTTGTCTTGGGATACATGCAGCATGACTGCTAAACATATAATGCTTAGATTTGTACACATATGTACTTTCCCCTCTTTGCCAATGAGCAACAGTCAACATGATCAGGTATAACATTCTAGTCCCCCCCCCCCCCCCATTTGCAGTGCACCAATTGCTAAACATATTTAATATTATATTTTATAGAATATTTAATAAAACTGATCTCTAAAATGTACTTTGCTCAACGGTCTAAGTAAATACATTTTGTACTACATGTACTGTACGTGATGTACATGTATAGTACCAAGCACTAACATTGTCAGATTGTGGGCAGGTTTTAAGACATTTTGTTAGCATATTCTTATTTTAAAAATCTATTACACATTACTTTGGGTTGAACCACCCTCCCCACACCACTACAGCTTGGATGTGTAGTGGATCATTTTATATACTTAAAAGTCTTTACAATACTAAATCATACAAGTAAAATACTCCACTCTACTCAACAGATCAGTCTTTCCAATCAAACCAGCACTCTGTATTCATCCAGTCAATCTTGATGTCATGATGGAGAGATGCTAGTTTGTTGGTGTGCAACAATTCACCTACAATATACGTCTGTACTTTCTTGAAAGTCATCAAAGTTATAATGCTTGGGGCATTAACAAAAACTGGTGCTTCCAGCTTGGGATTTTATCTCTGGTGTAGCGTACATGTATTTTGTCCCCTCTCAGTGGCCACTTCCAGTACATGTACATGTACATTGTACACACGTGTATGCACCAGCTCTCACTATTACACTGACACTACAAAGTTGTCATTTGGACACAATAAACTTTTTGCTGCATTTCGCCTGTCTCTCTGCTGCTGTCTTTGGCATCCTCCTTACACTCAATTGGAAAACCTGTGTATTGTGAGATTCTTATGTCCCTGTTTAAAAAGAAAAGTGTTGTCTGAAAATAGTTTTCCTTCAATCAAATGAAAACATTCAAGTCAAATAATGTGTCTTACATGTCAATGGGGTGCATTTCACCCAAAACACCATTAATTATTCACTTGTGTACTTGCATATCACACACATGATGGTGGATTAAATTAAAAATATAAACTATGATGGATTTTAGAGCATTGTTTTAGGATTAATGAGCTTCATTAAGTTGTATGATGGGTAATAGGTAAGCTGTCAGCCAATCCACTGTTCAAAATTTCTTCCATTGACTGACGTAATATACGTGACTGACATTACAATATCGTGACTGACATTACATGTGACTGACATTACACTTTTGTTTAACTGATCAAATCTTTAAATAAAATTTTTTTGCCCACTTGATAAGATCATAGCACTTCCCACACCCCATACTAAGAAAATAATGAAAGGCAGATTTTAATTGTTATCCTGTACGTTTTTATGGGAAAAATAAATGTTTTTTGTGACTGACATTACGTTAAGCCTAAGCGTTATTTTGACGGCACATCCTGGGTAGCTATAACACTAATTTCATTTTTCAAAAGTTATTTTCCTAAAATACACACCAAGTGTTGTTATTTTAACACAAACATTTATAACATATCAATAGACTACTGAATAATAACAAAATATTCAAGTTTGGTGTTCTTACCTACGATTGGCGACATAAATGTAGTGACATCTTCCGAGTGCTGTAACTTACAAAATAGTTGGTCCAGAACAATTGTTTTAGTATTTCTAGAAACTGCAAAATACACCCTGTCGATTTTGCAAAAGATATTTGAACAAAGATCATTTTGAAATTTTGACCCTCGTGTCGCACTTGCGTGGAATTGCCCAGCAGATAGTATTCTTGCGGACATGAGGTTTGTGCTACATGGGATGGGATATACAGTATTATAATAACAAGTTTTCCAGTTGTGTCATTTTGGTATCCTCAATGGGTAAGTGGGGTAAGAAAGTATCCCAATTGGGGATACATGTAGTTTAGAAGACCAATCATGTCAATGGGAAATAGGCTTAAAATGAACAAGATTACATGTATCCAATACAAACAGGAGTTTGCATCCCTAGTCAGGCAATTATAGTGGAATACTAAAAAAATATGTAAAGGTGTACACTGTACAAAAATCATGCAAATATACATGCTAGATATTTTCTTATAAGTATGAGCACATAATATCAATGGAATGTACATGTATGTACACGTACATGTAGGTTAGATCATATCCTTCCTCCATGGTTAGATTGAGACACGAGGCCAGACAAGAATCAAGTCTTCAACAAACCTTTTTCCATTATTGTACATGATCCTTTTATTCCCAAATATTTTTCACTTGAAAATGAAATACTTGTTAACTCCTATACAATAAAAGCATGACTACCACTGAAGACTCAACCAAAAATATGCTCTGATAATTGCAGAGGTAGCTTTTTCTCTGTCCTCCATCCAGAGCACCAGTAGAAGCATCTTGTAGATGTGACCTTAACATCTCTATTGTTTGTAGCAGGGACTGATAACGCTAGACACAAGGTCAATTATTGGCAATGTCAAATCACAATTTAATTACATTGTGTTCTGTCTTTTCCATATTTGACCTTACATGTACATGTATGTAACATATGACACGTATTTTGCCGTTTTATACTGTACGGGATACAAATACCTATGGTCATTCTAAACTTTTAACAAAATTGAGTTTCGCCTTTCACCAACATACACCAACAATTACACTGCATATATCCAGCATGTCCTATGCCAAAGAATGATGTATGTACAGGGAACAAACATGCAAGCATTAAATTAAACCCATAACCTTCTCCGGCAGATATTTTTACTGTGTGACCAACAAGATCCACTTCTACAATAAGCCACTGTGATTTAAATTTGAATAATGTCTGGTACAATGACTTGCTTTCATCATAAGGGACTGCTTACAATTGAACTCCTCAGAGTAAAGAGACAGTTGCTGTGTCACATGATTCGGGGGCAAGCTTTTGCGCAGTTACGTAAGAGACGGCAAACACCCATACACAATTTTGAATGAATATGTACATGTATGGCACAATTGTACCAGCTTGCCCCGAACCATTGACATTATACACACATGTAGCAACTGCCTCTATAGTCTGAGGAATTCAAATTTAAACAATAACTTGGGATTAATCCTGTATATTCAAATCTAACTCGCAAATGGCATACATGTATGTACATGTACAGTAGCAGTGTGCATTGTAGTTTCATGATGTAATTTGTTTTATTTTTTAATCAAAGTAATGGAAGAGTAATGGAATTTCTCTATGTCAATTTCAATGTATGAAAAGTACATTACACAAGTTTGCAATATTTATACACAAACTCAATATACATGTAAAGCTAAAGTTTCTCTTTCAAACTTGTAAACATGGTGTTATTTTATGACCTGTAGGTGTACATGTATATGTACTCGCCATACGGTAGGCTAGTGTTTAATTAACATGTGCTGCTTACAAGTATGCACGTCCTTAGAGTATGTACATAAATGCTAATTCCCAACAATCTACACAACATTTAAGACCATTGGAACAGGCACGTGCTAGAGTGCTGAGTTTCAAAATCCATTAAAACGCGCAAAATCTAATTTATGGTTTCCCCGCTGGTATGGAAGACCTTTGCAGATACAGAGAGGTTACCTGTAACAGTAATCCAGAGGCAGAGAGCAGTGCTATTATAAGTCCTGTCATATTCAAGGTGTTCATAAGGGAATAGCGAGTGTCTTACCATCTTAATTTAATTTGAAGCCTAGTGTAGTATTGTGAGACTTGTGTTTCAGATGGGTAGGACTACATGTACGTGAAATTATTCATCCTGACATTTGTGCCAAGTAACATTTTGTGCTCTGTGGTCATTGTTACGCCTGTTATATGCAGCTTTGTTGTTTTTCCAATGTTGTTTTTGGAATGATGGTAAAATCCTGAATGTTTGAGCCCTTGCATGGTGTTGTGTGTCATTATGTTTCCAAGCTAACAATTAACATGATTACTGAGGTCTCCTATGTACCTGATCTATGCTTATTATACATTACTTTGCAGCCATGGCCTCATTTTGTGATTTTATCCAAACTGGTGTCACACACTGTCAGATATACAGTTTTTGAATGCCCTGTTTTAAATTTTGATCAGTTTTTTGGACAACCAGGTATTGTTTCTCATTTGAATGTAATGCAAGTGAGCAAGGTAATACATGTACCAAGTCTCTAAATTTGCTACTAATTTTATAAACACCCCACATTGTAATTAATCTCTGCTCACTATCCTTGTTACTTATAACACACATCATGTACATGATTAGAAAATAAGGCACTGTTTATGCATATTTATGTATCTCCATGGCTGTACCAAAGAGCAAGGACTGTCCATGTACATACAGTGTGTGTACATCCCATTCGTGTCAGCATCAAATGTTTTATTTCATCCAGCAGTTTAATATAGAGAATACCTGTCTTTAAAACCACTGGAATAAATGAACATTCCACCAAGTACACAGTTTGTCATCCCTTCATACAAACGTGTGCTTATACTATATACTGTATGTGGTGAGTTGTTCCTTGGTAGGTGATATATCTCACCTATGTAGACCTTTATGATTGATAAACTTACATTTCATTAACACAACTTCTCCATTCCTCTTAACCACACATTATCTGAAATACACAACCTCTTTAACCCATTCCTCTTTTTGTTGAAATGCTACTGCTGATTGAATTAAACACACTGAGTTCCACATCTGTCCAACAGTACTCCAAAAACACATCTTCGTCTCCCTAAATTTCATTACCAGTGACAAAATGAGTCAACAAATGCAGTCGGCACACCTTTTGAAGTCGTGCCCCCCCCCCCCCCAACCACTTCGTGCCACACCGTACACCCAACATAACAATCAACTTAGGCAAGATAGGCCAAGCCATCGTTAAATAAATATGTGAAGTACAACCAAACCGGGAAGATTTGGTGCGATTATATGAAGGAAAGACTGGAGGTGATTTTCCTAAGCGGATGGTAAGTAAAAGATTGAAAACCACAGCTGCTATCGCTAGGGGTGTTCAAATGTTCCAAGAGTCCACATAGTCCAAGATTTGGTTGTTTTTTGTTTTGTGTTGTTTTTTTTTGCACACGAGTACCTTGGATGAATATATACATGTACATGTACAACTGTATGTGAGACACTGTCTGATCGGTTACTCCAATTACACATACAATCCTCAGTCAATTTGATGCTGTTGACAGTCAATGTGGTACCCAAGAAAAATACATGTTTTGCTGAGGAAGCAACAAGACAATAGTTATCTTCTGTGAGTTAGAATGCTCTTAGGTCTCAATAACATCAATGTGTACAGTGGAAAGTCCATATTTGGTGTGCTTTATGCACACACATTTGATGATTTGATGAACAAAGCCATTAATTATCAGCTACACACTGTACTTATGTATCAATTTACATTCATCATGTCCATATAGGCCCTAAACATGTATCTTTCCTTATTGAAGCAATTGGTTTATACCATAATCCTATCACAAATAAACATGTATCTTTCCTTATTGAAGCAATTGGTTTATACCATAATCCTATCACAAATAAACATGTATCTTTCCTTATTGAAGCAATTGGTTCATACCATGAACCTATCACATACCAGTAGAACTAATTGAAATTGTCTAAAAGTAAGCCTCTGACAGGTACCCGACCAACTGTCCCAGTTCCAATTTTTCATTTCCAACCGCTAAAAAACATTCTCCGCACGTTAAGTACCCGAGGAAAAAATAATCAAAAATGTGATGTTTCTGACAGCGCAATTAACTTACAGGCTACAATAAGACATAACGGTTATTTTAGCTGGCTTTGGCGTTTCAGAAGTCAGCAAGCATCATGGAATAACATCGTTTTTTATTTGGAAGTCACTAGACCAATTTGCTATAAACAAGCAGTGCCTTCTAGATGAAGTTTCTCCCTCAATGACTGTTTCCAAACATTGGTAAAATGCATTACCTAATTTATTGGCTCCACATAAGCATAACAAACATATTCAATTGGGCCTAAAACAAATTCTATCTTTTAGCACTGTATAAAGGAGTTGTTGCTTTTATTTTTGACATTGTTTTTCTTCTTTCTTTAAAAAATTTGAAGTTCACATTTTGAAGTCCCCATACGGAGCATTGGCAGCCCAACTTGGCCACCCAAGTGGAGCCAATGAAACACATGATCCCCAAAAGGAAAACCAATGCAGTGAACATGAACGGCTCACACATGGTGTTCATGTATGAGCACATGGTTACATAATGTACATGTACTGTACACTACACACGGACAACACTGTGTTGCTGTGTGGCGGTTGCATGCTTTAAACGCACAGCTTCATATTCGAAGACGTATGGTTTTGTGACTTCAAAACAGTTGCCAAACCGCTTATGTGTGTCAGGCATGCTTGCACGCAAAAGTAGGGGGATCAGGCCGGGGGAATTTTATGAAATAAAATCGTGCCCTATTGTCCCATTGTTGAAGAAGTTCCTTTCAAATATGCAGTATAATGGAGATGGAACAACCCTTGCTCTATGGAACAACTACTTACATTGTACAGGCAGTATAAACGGAGCAACAATCTTTATTTGAATGTTTGTATTTAGTGGAATGGATTATACTCAGGTGCATGATTTAAATAACAAAATACATCGGTTTTTTTTAATTGGGTTATGTTTTGCACTCTGAGGCATCTGAGTTTCTTTGTTTGTTGATAGAAACTGGATTAATACATAAATCTTGAATTTGTCATTGTCGCATGCTAATCATGGAGGAATCACACATCACTTAGTGATATCATCGAGAAAGGACCATGGAAGGAGTTGCAACTTTCTTACTTCAAAGGAAATATGATCACCGCCGCTCATACCTTGCAGTCAGATACTAATCGTATTGTGACCGACGATACAAGCATCCACTTTGTGGTCAGCCATTTGTAGGGGCGCCGCGCAGTGCATATTGGGTAATCAGTGTGAGCAGAACCCCAACCCAGTAGTTTTTTTAATGAAAGCTTGGCAGTAAAAAAGGTTTTTGAGTCTTAAAATATTTTGATTTGTGGTTTGGAGATGGCTACTGTTGGCCACATCATCGATTAACACGGTTATAAAGACTAACTCATTACCTGCCAGATACACAATTTTTCTATCCAGAAATTCCATGAAGATTGTAATTATGTCAATTTGAAGTCATAATTCTCACATACATTTTGAAGATTTTGGTGTTAACTTCCTGAACATTGATTAATTTTTAAAAGCAAAACATTGAGAGTCTGTCATTAAAATCTTCACGACTGCGTCTGTCTTTATGAACCAGGGCATACGACTGCACATACAAAGAGGTCTTATTTGATGCAAAATATTTACTCCATTATTGACGAAAATCTTGCAGTGAAATGCAGGGTGCAAATGAGCTGCAGCTTACCAGCTATCAGAAGGGCAAGATGGCAACGAGGAGAAAAAGGCACAGCAACCATTGCTGTGAAAAATTGAATAAGCAGGGGGTATCAACAGCAAATTGCCACTGTTGCCATCATTATCAGAGCTGCATGTTCATGTACCAACCTCCCTATCCCCACCCAAGCAATTCCTCCTCCACGTTGCCATGGCTTTTTAATGACTGAAAGCCAGGCATTGATGTTTAACCACCTCCCTAAGGGCTACCACATCACAATCATTCTCTGACATCAAGTGTGCATAAGGGAACAATGAAGTAGGTACAACATGGTGGTGTTGCAATTTTTATATATAAACAACTAAGTAGAAAGAAAACAACTCCACTAAAGTTGAAAGTTTTATACAAGTATAGAATATGTACACACTTGTCAATGATATTGTAATACATACACCAACATTAGCCCCATTGGTTTTCATGCTGACAATGAGCTCCATAGCTTACATGTATATTCCAGGCAGCTTATCCACCAATATGTAAAATACAATGTAAACTTCTGCAATTTTGAATAAAATTAAAACAGCAATTCGTCTGACTTCAATATTACTAACATTTACAAACAGTCTGGAAAAAACACAAAACGATCGCAAATTCTCATTTCAGTTCTGTACTTGCCTGTACAACAGGTCAATGTGTGCAGTGCTACTGCTACATGTACATGAACGACACGATCCAGCACTAGCATGATTGCGTACTTCACTTAGTGGTCTGGTTCCTTATTCATTTGAACATAGCAAGCACGTTCAACAAAAAGGGCACCGCACTTTAAATCACTAGTCTTGCCAACAATAGACACATCAGTGCCACTTTGGCTGTGTATAGACCGCAATAGTGGAGGCAGTATAAACATACATGGTATAAACAAAGAGAGGTATGAGGGAAGCCTCATTAGAACATACAACAATGCTGTAATGGAAAATACTTAGGCACATTGTCATAATTTGGGAAAATCATTTACAGCAAGTCAAATGCTTTTTCGGGCAGCAACGAATTATAATTTTATTTTTACAAACTAGATTTATTTGCAGTATTTTTTCAATAACATTTGAAGATAGTTTTATGGTCCCCAAAGTCCAAGCCGTCAAAAGTCAGGTGTAACCTTAACTAATCGGAACACAGGAATTACATGTGCTGTATGGGTGGCTTTTTCCGTTACAGAAGAGGTTTCAGACTACAAATGTAGCGTTAGCATTTTTTGCATCCAAGTTGTCTTCAAACAACTTTCTTTTCTTTCTTTAACTGAATATGAAATAATCCTGGACAGGAAGTAACTTACATGTACCTACATGTACATGGTCTGTTTGAGAAAATATAATAAAGTCATTATCATGGTGCAATAAGTTTGATTCATTTCGAGAGAAAAAAATTATGATCGAAATACATCACTTTGATGTCCAGAAAGTTATTTGTTATGAAAGCAATCAAACCCAAATCTTGCAATATGTGTTTTAATATCATATTGGGGTACTGAAATCCAAGAATAGACCTTTATCATGCTGCCACTATCTTGGTCATGTTCCCTGTATCCAATAACAATAATAGATACTAAAATTCATTGTACAAAAAGGAACCAGACTATTTGCCCTTCCAGCCTCGGTTTGGTTACATTGGTTTGAATGGGAGTAAATCAAGATGGACGCACCATGATAAAGGTCTATAGGAGAAACTAAACAAATGCAAAGAGAGGTCACAAAAGTAATTTTAAAAAAACATCTTCTGTGCATGTGATATGAAAATCAGGCACTTTTCAGCTGCGGCTTTTTACTGGTGTGGCTTACACACCGATATCTTTATATTTGTCAAAGATGTTCCGATGCTTATATTCCAGGCAGCTAATAATATTATTTGACAAATTATGATTGGTAGACCTTACACTCCATCACAAGAGGGTGCCATCAAGAAGTTAAAACAAAAACCAGCCATGCATCATTCCTTATCTTTACAGAAAGTAACATTTTAATGTCCATCCATCATCACCATTTGTGTTGATTCATCCTCTGAAAATACCAAAGGTTTACAAGTATAAAAATGTAATAGTTTGCATTCAATACATTTATTAAACCATACAAACTTGACAAGTCAAACATACATGATTGCATAGTGCAGCAATGCATGACTACATGTGTACACTGAACATTTACCTACCGCTTAGACCTCGCAGTCTCATGTACACATGCGAGGCATTCTTGTACTTATAAACAAACGCAGCGTAAATAGCGTATCCAGTGAACCATGCATGGAGAAAACGGCACATTAGCCTCGCTGGGAATTAAAACAGCTAGCGATGATGATGTAAAATTTTGCAACATGTTTAAAGTACAGTAGATCCCCAATGTAAATGTTTGTTTGTATGCGAACTTGTTAAGAATGAAGGGATAAGGACATTAACCATTTTTTCCCAAGATGTATTTATTTTGTTTACTTTTTGCAATGTTCCCCTAATTGAAAAAAAACAAAATTAAATGAACTCAACTGAACAAGAATATCCCTTGATAAAATTCTGGTATTTTCCCCCTTCATGCAATGAATACTTCAGTTCCACTTCAGTTCCATCCTGTCAACATTCATCCAATCCAGCTCATATCTCATCAGATTGAAGGAGACAGTTGAAAAAGAAGATTTCAAAGTGAGCAGTTTCCCGGTTACAAGACTTAATTCCTCGTTTCGTGATCCTCCGAACCGAGTTTAAACAAGATGTGACAGGGTCTGGCGGTAATTCATTTGTTTAACTTGTCGCTGAACATCTAAAGTACACTGGTTGGGAGAGGAATTACCCGGGACTGTAATCAACTTAGGTTGTCTGAAGTGATGAAGATGCAGAACGGATCGATCTAATAGGGAAAAGCATAAAGGGAAGCCGTTCTTCTTCTTTTTTTCCTTTCCTTTTTAACATTGGTCAACGGTTCAGATGAATGTACTTTAGCCCATGTAGGGCCATGTACTGTTTACAGTACAGCTATTATGCATTAGTTCATCCATCAGCAATGTGCATAAATGAACATTGAATGCACTTTTTTATTGTCAAAGGAAAAGGTGCACAACTCAGCATTAATTCCCCATAATGATTCTCTTGCTTATTGTAAGGACAAATGTACATGTAGGAAACCTTGTCTTAAAATCAAATGGATGCTTGTACATAATGTAATTAAGAACACAAAAGAAATTTTAAATTAACACGTAAGTCATGTAAGTTCAATTTCCATGAATGTATGATAAATTATGAAAACAAGTCCATAGACTACTAAACTCATCTTGAAACAAAAAGAAGAGAAAAAGCAACAACACAAAAATTACAGCGTCTGCAGTCAACTACATTGTTTGTGGCGAGCAGCGGCATGAAGCCAGTGTGATACAATGTAGACACCCCTAAACACTGCCAAAAAAAATCTATTTTGGAAAAACTTATCGTTCTACCCCAAACTTTTTTCTTTTCATGGAAAGAACAAATTTTGTGTTCTTTAATATCTGAAAGAATTAACAAAATCTGTTTAATTCTCACCAATCGATACTTGTAGTTTCAAAATTAAACGTGCGAAAAGAATGAAACGACTGGTTTGTATACGCTGCTTTGTATAAGTACGTGAGTTTTGACAGCGACATACCGTATGCACTAGACGTCATACAGTGGTGGTGACACTGTACATACGCGCAGAGTTGTGCACACAATAGACTGATTGTGCCACATGCATCACATGACCTATTGTGGATATTAAATGTAAACAAACACGACATCCTCCATAGGAAAGTGTGATATGGTACACTATGATTGTTGCATTTTTTTATTCGATGGAGGCTTTTTTTTCTCAAAATCTGTGAAAATTATTCCAGAGTTTGTACCAAAGACCTTCGAGTGGCTGAATAAAGCCAGTAAGGACAGTTCCAGCAAAAAAAATTTGCAAATTGTACAAGTAACGTATAAATGTAGTGCACGACGGAACGTTTGGGCCAGACGACCGCAATCACACACTTTTTAACACAAGAATTTCACAGTTTTGAAGTTGAATCATCCAAAGAAATTGCTTTCCAAAACTGTGTGATTCCTTTGCCTATTTGAAATTTTGCAAGGTTCTTTACCCGTTTTACAGTGATTTAGGCCTACATTACAAACAAAATAACAGGCGGGTGGCTACACAGTCGTCCGACGCTAGTAGTGCATAACTCAAAATAAACCTCTTTTGTAGTAGAATACTGGTAGTTTATGAAACAGTAATGTGATTAGTATCAATGTCACAACATACAACTTTAATCAAATGGATTAGTAACTGTGTTATTATTACCAAAAGCCGACTGTTGGTGTGACTGTCGTTCGCAGCATGTATTTGCACGTAGTTTGCCATCAGCTCAGATGACGTATTACCCACAATAGGTCATGTGATGACATGTAAACATTGGTCGCGCAATTGGTCTATTTGTATTTGAATTTGAAGGAGCTCTGCTCACTTGTTCAACTCGTTCATTTCACTTTTGACCATGTCCACCCTCCCCACTCCCCCTCCCCCCAAACATTACTAAGGGAATAAAAGTGTGATTAAGAGGTTTTCAACTAGTTGTTTAAACACGGTAAGGCCTGGTTCTCGATAATTTTACCAAGCTGAAGTCAAGGTAAAATTATTGGGAACCAGGCCTCACCGTGTTTAAACAAATTGTTGAAAACTGATTCAACACACTTTCCATTCATAAATACCTTTCTGTTAAAAACATCCAAAAACCTTTAAAAGTTGAGAACAAATCTGCCAGTGACAGCTCACGTCCTCGACTGTGTTAAAGTTCTAAATTCTATCCATGTTGAGTACATTGCGCAAGTTTCAAACTTGCGCGAGCCAAATTTGGGTGCTTCCATCTACCTCTATAGGGCTACCAATTTACATTGGGCCGTGCAATTTGCATGCTGAGCACAATCGTCTGATAGCGCCCTCTTTTGACTCAATTTACGCAGTCAGTTTTTAAACACTTTGACCATGTCTATATTGCACATTTAAACATGGCCACGTGATCTCATCTCGACCAATCAGAATAAATAAACTGTCCCAGGTATTTATGAATATCCGCTCAAACACAATGTAAAACAGTGTAGGAGAAAATTTGTGCAGTTTTATTTTGATGATTGTTACCGAAACCTGTGACACAACAGACATGACAGAAATCTTACGTGTAACTTACTTGTACTTGTAATTTGATGACGTTTACAAGGGTTTCCCTTAGTTATTCTTATTTTTTTCACAAGCCCGCAGTTATGCATGCACACAATTTTTCAAAGCGTGAAAAATAAAAAAAATAAAAAATAAAAAGAGAAGCAAAGTTCCGTTCACAAAGTTGCGTGTTTGAACAATCGTATCGCCTAATTTCTTCCCTTACTTTTTATACTTTTATCGTGATTTGAGGATCATTTTTTATTAAAATTTCATTTGCACTGACATCTTCGCCATTCAACAATCGATGTTCAAAAGTAATAATGAAAATTCAATGAAAGAAGCATCCACCTACAATGCACATTGGGAAAATAGTGAACTTTACCCCACATCGCACGAAACCTTAAAACAAGGCCCTCTATAGGTGAAAGTTTTAGTAGCCTTGATCCAAGGATGTGTGTAGTAGAGAATCAGCAGGCCTAAATCACACCATGCAGGTATTTTTTGCTCAACGTGTACAGAGTCTAGGTAAGCTTTCTTATGAATATGGAAAATAGTCCACAGCCAATCACAGCAGGCTGACTGTTGGTTAGCTTGGTCTTTGGCCCTGCTGTATAATTGTACAATTACTCATTTACCCAATGCTAGATGGTTCAGAAGGAAATTCTGTCTGCTAATGGAACAAAGAGGTGTATCTGTACTTTCTATGTTGTAAAAGCAAGCTACAATTTTGATGTTAAATGTTATTAAATTATATTAAATGCACTTTTTGTTTTGTGGAATATTGAACTGGTAGAGAAAAAGCTTTTAACTTGATGAATGGAGGTTTTTGTTTTTATAGTTGAGGACCAATGCCATAGAAAAATCTTAAGAGAGTTTATTTATACCAACTTAAGGGTGATATAAATCAGGGTTTGAAATTTGCGGTTGCACGGTCGCCAAAACCTTTCCTCTACCAGTCCGCTGGTTAAAAAGTTTTAAAAATGCTCCTTGTCACAATAAATGAGGGGTACGGTGGTAAAATCCCAGTGAGAGATTATTTGAAAGTTCGTAAAGTGGTTTGACAAATCTTGATATTTGTTAGATTTGAAGCGCCTACGATCTTTCACAACAAATACGCTTTCACAAACTACATGGGCTGCATTTATATTGTGACTGTGTGGTGTATACAGTGTGATAGGTCACCATACATGCAAATACTACATAAAGTCGTCTGCTGGTCGCCCATCACACAACACATCAGGTATAAATGTACATTGTACAGTACATTGGCTGTAGTGTACAAGGATAGCACTGCACTGATGAAGTTGACAATTCCAACAAACATTTCTGAAAGTCTTCAACTGGATGAAGTGAAATACAACAAAACATACTTACATGTATATGAAACAAAAATAGACAAATTCAGAGTTTGCCTTGCAATTCTCACAATACATCAAAAGTCACAGTTGGATAAGTGCACTACATGTAGCACTTCATGTATGCCAGTCTGCATTTTCACTGAAAACTACATGTATTACTTTCAGGAGACAAAAGAGGCAATAAATATTTGTGAGACAGAACTTTATGCATTTGTACTTCACAATTATGTACAATGTAAGCAGCATGTGCTTTAGGGATGATTGATCTGAATGCACTCTTCATTAATTTTACAGTAATATTGTTCGAAAGTTTTAAATCGGCCTCTGGCTGCAAATACATTTTCTATTGTGAATAAACCATTTCAAATCAAATAAAAAAACAAAAGCCCATTATTCATTTTATTAATGTACACACGACATGTATCACTGGCATCTCCAACCAATGATATCGACACAACTACAAGAAATGCCAGCCAGACACAAGTTCAAACCTGTGTACATGTAAATGCGTCCCAGTAATAGTAAAAAACACTGGTACACATGTACAGAACCTATGAAAATGAGCTGATAATTGGTCTTATAGCAACCAGTTACCATCTCCGGTATTCTCCTTTTATCCTATCCTTTCTAGCTACTTCCTCAGAGGAAGCACTGTACTGGAAAAGCAGGTGGTTTAACCATGTCGCTCTATGGTATACCATTTTGTAGCTCATGGGAAATAAAATACATGTCATGAGAATGCAAGAGAAGGATGAACCTAAAGAGGTTACTGCACTTTTTCTGATGGTTATGATAAATGACACCATGAAAGTGTGTACACTAATGGCAATTACTGTACCTGGGAATATAGACTGTCATTCAATCACAGTATGATTCAATTAATGAATAAATGAATATAATTTAATAGTTAATTATCAATATCAGACTGCAGTGTGAGGTAGAGCCAGAAAGAACATCAGTGGCTGCAATTTTGATGTAAAATGCGATGTCCCTAAAAAATGAAACGTCTTCCCTGTAAAATGGCATTCATGGAAACATTTTGTTGATGAACATCGTTAATTTTAATTTTAAAAACTCAATTCAGTCTGAAGCATTTTTTGTTTCTTGCTGATTCGGTCAAGCTGGTATTAAGTCTACAAAAGAGTTTTTTGCACTTCATGTACATACATGTATATAACTAATCCTTTATAAATAGACCTTTATAGGGCCATTCTCCCGTCGTGTGTGTGACATTTGGAACCATTTTTGAAGCGTACTTTTCGGAATATTTTTTTCCTGCTTTTGAAAATATACTATTAAGTCAACTACAGGGGTCACTTCAATTAATAGTAAAACATTTAGTAAAAATGTATCTGGTAGTTTTATTTTACAGGTAAAAGTTCTGTCCGTTACGTATGTGACATCAGAAAACTACAAATATTTGACTCGGCATTATATTTCTTAGAACTCTGTGATAAAACTTCTAATGATAGTGAGAATAGACTTGGCCCAGATATATGGCAACAATCAACTGAGTTGCTTTTTTTGTTGTTTTTTCAGGTGGTAATAGAAATAGTGGCATTACGTGTGTGACTGTAAACCCTGTAACATGTGTGACGATTGGCTCACTCATTTCTAAGCAGGAATTTTGTCATAAAAAAAACAGTATGATCATGTTATAATGGCAACAATGTGTTAAATTTTAGTCTGTTTTTACTAGTTGAAAGTTTTAATAATGCTTAACCATGCATTAAGAGTTCACTAAGTGTAGGTTTGTGCATGGAGCAATGTCACACATGTTACACTAAATGTAACATGTGAGACCCCTTATTTTTCTCCATTTTCCTGAATTTTGTGAATTTTTTTGAAAAGTTTGCATGACAATAATTTAGGTACTATTAAGCTGGTTTATAATATAAAGTCAGAATTTTTCTTTCCTTTCAGTGCTGATCAAATAAAAACTTTGATGTATTTTTGTGACGTGTGTGACGTGTTTTGCAAAAAAAAATGAAGAAGTCATAAACACCCTATTTTTGATTTTATTTTTGATTTTGTAGGGGAAAAAAACTTTAAAATACCCTGAAAGGTGACATTTTTTCCTCTTAAAAAAAAATACACCATTGAAAAAATTTACAAGAAAAACAAGAAAACTACAATTTTGGGTAAAATTCTTGGGAAAAAAAGATTTTCATGGAAATATAACTTTTCTATTTCAAACCACACTTTTTAAGATATTTTTATTTGGTGTGAATCCCTATGGTCATGTCTCATTTTCTACCCATGGTATATTGTATATTTACCCATGCTAAATGTAACACTGATTTGCAATGATGAGTCGTACTGTTTGTCTTGACGATTCTCAATAGCTTTGTTTCAAATGAACTGTGTACATTGTAGCTTACGGAAGCTTAAATGACCATCCTGTTACCATGGTTACCGCGTTATGTAGATAATTTATCATGGAAACATGAGGAAATGCTCAAAATATTACAGATTTCAAAGATGGATGTTTTTCTCAGAAACACGGAATTCCATGATAGTGTCATCTGTGAAAAACGGAATTCAGTGATGTGAAACAAAGATTTCCATGATAATTCTACAAATCATGGGATTCAATCAATGATGTATCTGTGAAACAAAGAATTCTCTGGTGTGTATCTGTGAAACACGGAATTCCATGATAATATCATGGTATTCTTTGTTTTAGAGATATCATTGAAGTACGTGTTTCACAAGTAGATTGTTAAGGAATTCTGTGTTTCACACAAGATACTCTATTATGGAATTCCTTGTTTCTGAGAAAAACGTCTTTAAAATCTGTGATGTTTGAAGCATTTTTCCATGTTTCCATGATAAATTATCTACATAACGTGGTAACAGGATAGTCATTTAAGCTTCCATAGTAGCTGTCAACTTACACGTATATGATTATCATTTTATATTTATTGCATTAAAAACAATGTCAATACAATGATATCAACGTTTTGCACATACATGTACATACAGTACACATGCCAGTCCAATGTTTTCACGATGTAATCCTGACATTTCATTAATAAAAGGAAATTATAAGTTTTCCAATAAGCATCAATGACATCGTCATTGTGTTTCTCCAAAGATTGCTCAGCTGGGAGTTCTTTGTGATGCCATTAGCCCACTTATTCCCACTGTTTACCTGAAGGTCTTGATTGTGAATTCAAGACCCATGGGGACAAGCTTGGTCACGTCTTTCAGGTGCACATGAATACAAAATAATGACATCATAACTATCATTCATGGAGATGGCCAATCAGCAGCCAAAAACGACTGTCTGCATGCTGCCTGATATGATTTACATGAAAATTTATAATCAACCATTTAATCAAACAAGTACGAATTTGGCCCATGATTTATGTGGAGTTGTTCGTGCGTCAAAATAAGTATTCTTGGGAACCCTCACCAGTTATCACAATCATTTTTCGCTGGTTTCTATTTTTGTTTGTTTGTTACCAACGATCTTTCCTTAAATGTGCACTATGTCTTGTTCTTTTATATTAATACATTGGCGTATAAGCCCAAAGAAACTTGTTAAAGGGCCAAAATCAACATATAAGCTGCAACTTATACACCGAAGATTAAGGTACTCCTATTCAATTTTCTTAATACATGTAAATGAATTAGAATAGATTGAGACTGACGCCTGAATTTCCCTGTCTTGAGGAGATGGAGGGGGGCATGGATCAAAATTATATTTATCGCTCCAGCAATTCTTTCAAGGGCATTAATAATCAAGTGTTCTGCACTGCTTGTTGAAGCTCACAACAGAGCACTATCTGCTGACATATTGATTTTCTAATCATGAGCTTTAAAGAGTGAATGTTTTACATGTACTTTGGTACAGGGATTTTTGTGCATAATTGGAGGACAATTGCATCAGACTTCTGGGCGCACAAATCTACTGAATCCAAACAAGCTTTTCCTCCCCTTAATAGAAACAGCAGAAACAGAACCATGAAGCTTATTGGCAAAAGTGTTTTGCTTATAGAGTGCTCCTACATGTAAAGCAACTTAGGGCTTTTTCATAACCTAGTTTTCTGTTTGTCTACAGCAACAAGTAGTGGCTTACAAACTTTGTTTTATGAAGATAATTTAAGAAATCAATATTGCAGAATACCATATTTCAAATAAAAGGGTAAACATTTGTTTAAAAAAATATTCTAAAGCTACTCTTTAACATTTGACATACATGTACATGTATACAAGAAAAACAAATAGAGACGTTACATAATTGAATTGCCGTTCACTTAGAAGGAAAAAAAAAACCATATGTTATGACGAGAGCTTTAGGGGTGCCCAAGTTTAAGGTATTGCACTTTTAATCTGGTGGCTAAGATAGCAAAAAATTAAATGGAAACCTGACCAAGACCATGCTGGAGTCCTTTGGCAAGACACTTTTCTCAAATTGTTTCCTTTAAATACACTGTTCGTGTAACATGTACCTGTGAGGGCATCTGTTAATATTAAGTTTCAAAAAGCTTCTGAAATGGATTGGTTGCTGAGGGGGGTTGCCTGCTGGTTGGCTGACACTACATGAAGCAGTATGGAGCAGTATAAAAGTACATTTCCTCTCAACACAACAGGCCCAATGATTATGGTGCTACATGTACAGAGGTTTTTGTTTTTGTTTTCACAAAGATTTAACTTCAAACATGGTTTTCTCCAAACATGAAAGTTTGACTGCAGTGGCTCAAATGTCTCTTGGTAAAAACAGTGATGATGTGTTAAATGTATGTGTATATACACTGTACAAGAATAGTTTTAGCAATGAAACTAACGACATGCTTACAGTGTAGGTCAAGATCACTGCAAACAGTTCTTTATTTCGGCACAAAGAGCATGTGTAAGCTTGTGTAACAGTGTACAATACCTGTCAAACTTTGGTGCTTTCACAGCTGTTTGGATGCCAGAAATCATTAAAAAAAATGTTACTTATTAAATTTGGGTGTGTCATTCTGATATTAGTCTTTTTCATGATTGATCATTAAAGAATGTGTCATATAATTAGGTGTGTTGTCATGGTCACTTTTTTAGGGGTCATAGCCAATAAAATTTTACAATAAAATGTAGAACATTTTATGTGACGTCAGGTAGGCCAACCAATAGAATTGGGCGGGCATATGCAGGGACAACAGGCCAAGTCCTGGACAACAAGCTCTTGGAAAAATTTGTCAACCCCTGTTTATATTTACATGTATCCATGTACTGTATGTTTTGGGTTTTTTTTTTTTTTTTAAATGCAGCTTCCCAGGTTGTATCGTAAACTGGGCGTGATCCCTAGCTACACCATAGTATGAGGTCGTACATGTATGATTTCTGACTGGCGCCCCTCCCCCCCCCCCCCCCCCCCCCCAAAAAAAAAAAAACAATAAAAACGAAAACATACAAGGTTTGGCATTGCACAGGACCTCCCATTAACATAGGGCTGATTAGCTCAGTTGGTTAGATCGCTGATGCGGTATTTGAGAGGTCGCGGGCCGCGACCTCTCAAATACCGCAACCTCTCGAATACCGCATCAGCGATCTAACCAACTGAGCTAATCAACTCGTGGGTTCATGTCTGGCATCAGCAAAATTTTCTTTGCTCATCCTTAATTATTATATATACATGTACAGGGCTGTTTGCAAATGAATTACATGACAAAAATGACATTCTCTTATGAAAATCAATGGGAAAATTAAGGAATCCAAGACCACAGCAGGTGTCAGGTGTCAATTCCAAACATCAGCCAGACATTCCATCCCATTATACTGGCAACATACATGTAGGTATCACAACTCAAAACTCAAATCACAACTTCTTCATAACTAAATGTAGTTAAAGATTGCAGACTGCAGGGGTTGGATCAGGTCAGCCTCAGTTATGTTACTGGTATATGTTTACTCTCTAGTCAGAATTAAATATATTCTGTAACTGTATGAACCACTGACATATACTAAAAGGGGTTGTTCAACTTGGGCTCCAACTGCATGTGTTTCAAAAGTGTTTGATATATATCTTGGTTGGTGTTCATTTACACCATGATACATGTGCATGTACATGCAAGTCTAATCTTAAGTTGTTTGTGTAGTAAGAGAGTACAAATTTACATGCTTAGTAATTAAATTATTACTTGTAAGTTTACCTCTAACTGAAGATGGATAAATTTATGTTTATAGTGACCCAAACTGATCTAGCTTGGATCTATTGGATCAACATTTTTCTTTTTTTAATATGAAGAGTATTTTCTGCCATTTAACCACTTCACTCCGGGATTCTCAACATTTTACCGAACCGTCCCATGGGATTAATTTTCAGAACCTAAGAGCATTTTTTTTTTTTTTTTTTTTTTTTTGGGGGGGGGGAGTATTTAGTTTTGAGATCATCAGTTATCACTTATTTTTTTTATTGGTAAGTCCTAATAAATACTAAATTATAAACTCAGGGGGTTGTATTTTCATTACATTGTGACAACTTGCATATAATAATCTGCAGAACAATGGTTGTCACATTATGGTATCAAAAACCACTTGTTACATGTGCTCAAAACTCTTTTGTCAACTTTCTGGGGAAAGCGGTAGAAGCATTAAATAATTACTTTCATCCCAGAAACAAAAACATATCATGGCTAATTTCACATCACACTTGATTATAAATAGTTATGGAGTAATTCAACTTGATTGTCCTGCCATGCAATAATGAATAAAGTGCTAACCTCAATCTTGATGGTGTTACATGTACATCTCACAGCACCATTTCCATTGTGCAGTACTTTAGCATTAGAGAATAGAAAATGAAGTTACAGTGTGATACCTACAAGTAGGAGAGTGGAGCTGCATCATACAGTCATAGGGAGTCCCCAGGCTGAGTAATCTCTGCGTGGTCAGGAGATGAACAGTATTTGATATCAATTATGAGCAGATGAGGGGACAGAAATAGTGTTGTTACTTTTCAGGGACGAATCAAAATCAAGGCTTCAGCTTTAGCGATAACAGCTGATGACAACTAACCAAGTAACAGAATCAGTAAGCTGTTTCAGTACTTTTGTATATTAGGTGTAGTTTCAGTAAAGCTCTAAACTTCTTTCAAGCCTAACCAAATCTCAGGCGTAGCAATTAAAAGGCTATGTACCTTGCAGAAAACGAGCTCCAAGGCTTATGTACATATTCTGGACATCTTATACAGTGACATTCTGCATTTAAAACAGACTTCTAACAAAGCTTTACATGTGCAATGCTACACTGTAACATATCGAAGTCTTCATAGATGAGGTACGCCTATGGACGACAAATAATTTCCTTAAACTCAATGACTCAAAAACAGAGTTAATGATTGTAGGATCCAAACAACAGCGGTCCAAAATAACCAACCTCAGAAACAGAAACTCATCTGAAAAGGTTAAAAATCTTGGAATCATCAAGGATTCTGATCTCAAAATTAATAATCACATCTCGGCCGTTTCGCAAGCAGCTTGTATGTCTCTTCGTAGAATTGGATTAATTTGCAAGTACATAAATTCACAGACTGCAGAACTACTCACTCACTTCCTTGTAATCTCTCGACAGGACAAGTGCAACCTCCTCTATGGTGTAAACAAATCACAGCTCACTCCTGCACAACATGGCTGCAAGACTAGTAGAGAACTATAACTGCCTACTGATATCAATCCATCATTTCCCTATTTTGATTCACAGACGCTGTTGTCATTGCTTTGAGACGTTGAAGTAAATAGTACAATACTTATTTAACTAGTTACTCTGTCACGCAAACCATCACACATCAATCCTATCAAGCAACTCCATTGGTTATCAGTGGAATAAAGGATAGTTTTTAAACTTGGTCTCTTGGTCCTAACTTAGGACTAGTCCTGACTTACATGTATGATTAGTCCTATAAGTTAGGACTAGTTTACTTGTCCTAACTCGAGATAAGACTAGTCTTAGTGCTTTGTGAAATCCACACCTGGTCTATAAATTATTGCACGATGTAGCACCATCCTACATCTCAGATCTTGTCCCTCAGTACACTCCATCACACAAGCGTCAATGTGTACAGTGCTTATTGCTACAACCCAGTGATTTTGTTCACTATACACGCTTTAGCACGTGTACCAATGACGAAAAAAACACAACAAAATACATGTTGTTAAATACAAAATTTTCTGTGCGAGTCCGTGTCTGGAAAAAATATTCTCAGATGTGTAATTTTGACTAGGTGTGTAAAACAAGAACTTTTTTTCCTTAAAAAAGTGCTATTAATACACAAAAGCTACAAAATAGCAAGGTGAAAACGACCATTGAGTTAGACAGGAGCTTACTGATTTCAGTTTCCATGCATTGGGGATAGTACGGTATGTAGCCAGTAATGAACAGGCCTTTTCACACTACGAAAAATCTCTGTGTTGAAGGCAATTGTCTCTATTGCCCCTGGTCATTGCCTTGGTGCCCTTGAAATGTTCCAATAGAAGTTAACAATTTCCTCATAGAGTTGCTCTTTATCAAGAAAAAAATGCCTTGGTGCCCTGCCCTTTCAAGAACGAAGCAATCGAGCCTAGGTACATGTAGTTTCAGGGGTGGGGAAGGGAGGAGAATCTGATTACAAAAACCTAATGGTGGTTTTGTGACATATCCAAGATGGGGTTTGGAAGTAAACTTTTTAGTTCTAAACAACTGACCCAGAATTGATGTCATCTGGGATTAAAAAGAGTGGTCATCCACATTCCCCCCCCCCCTCCCCGCAAGGGTCCAAAGGTCATGTGTAGGAAGGAAGTCAAACTCACCCACCTTGAAAGCTCACCTAAAACAAAACTTACATGTACACTGTATACCAATTTACTCTGATTTGACGGTTTTATGTAAAAATCGACAGGACCTGGACAGGCTCTGGCTTGCTCATAAAGTTCTCATTGTACTGTAGATTGCTATGCTATGTTACCCACAAACTTTTACATGTGACATGAAGTCGCTCAGCCATCCAATGCCATCCAAAATCTTTCCCAGAACATCCAAAGGAGGGCTGGACAGCTCACTAGATGAGACAATAGACATATTTATGTTGTACTCACATGGCTTACATATACATGTACAGCAGGCCTGATACTTCATGCAGGCAGCAGAGGCAATTGCCTCCATGCCCCTAGTTACTGCCTTGGTGCCCCTTGAAATGTTACAGCAGAAATAAAAATATCCTGACAGAGAACTGCCTTGCCCATGTTACAACATGTACATGTACAAGAACGAACTATCATGCCTGATACGTTTTTACGTACATACATGTACATGTAGGTTTGTTTTTCTTACCCATGGATTAAGCACCGAGTTTGACCAAACTACATACATACATAGTACAATGTAGATGACTGCAACACCACTTGGAATTAACGATCTCTGCATTAACATAGCACAAAACTCCTTTTTTTTTTAATCCAGCCTCACTTGGTATACAATGTATGGGGACTATCATTACTGCATTAAACAAATCAATAGCCCTAGAGGCCTTCACTTTCATATAAATACTATACAGTAATGCCCTGGACATGAGGGCCCATTTCTGGGGCGGAACAATTTCAGAGCTCTTTATTTTAAATATTACCTGTAAGAAGCTACTTATCTCACCGGATTAACATTCCACATACAATTTTGGGCTGTGGGTTTTGGACGTCAGATATTCCTCATAAATCTGTCATTTTCGTGAAATAATTCAGCTCTCAACATTAATGATTTGTGCAAACTTTAAACACAGTTCATAGCGCAAGCTTAATATGCCTAGGGAGGCTAACAAATTAATAGTATATTTTTCAAGTGGACACGATTTCATTAAAAACTTGTATAAAGAGGGGAACAAAACTCAGCTTGGCAACCTCTTTGCATCAACAGCTTAATCTAATGTTTAGCACAGTTACCTGGTTGCAAACTCAGTTTAACTCAACCATCGTACTAACTTTCAATCAAGCCTCACTTTTATAATGTACAATGAAGATTGTATGGAAACAAAATATGACTGAATCATCATTAAAAAGATCCATGTTGCATTTTCATAGGGAGACAAGAGAAAGAGAAAAAGTAAAAGAAAAAAAACAGAGGGAAAAAACGCTCAAGCCTTTCCAGAACGGCTTGACCTATTTGCAGGCAAGTCGAGAGGCAGTGTTAGGCTGGTCGATAGCTGCTATCGATTCCAAGTTTTTCAGAGGTAAATGGTTGAGGTTTCTGCAGACTTTGCCTTCACTGGGATCAAGTGAAATGCAGATGGTTCACTGTAGGAGAGCATTTCTTATGGGAATATAATGCAATGAGGCAAGAGAGAGGGGTACCGGTTAAGGAAATCAGTGTCGTTGTTGCTGTGGTGATGTTGTTATGTTACTTGTTAGTCATTGATGTTGTCAGTTGTCTATAAATGTCAATGTTGGGGTCAGTTGTCATAAACAGTAATAGTGGTGTCATTTATCATACTTTGTTCATCAAGTTAAATACAGGCTATTACTTAATTACCCTTTTTTAATGGTACAGTGTACATACTGTACCCCCAAATCATGGTAAAGACACAAATTAGAGGGAGGTTGTTTTTTGTGAATTTTTTTCACCAGAACCTACATGTACAATGTACATGTGTCGTCTTTAAGAAATTCAAAATCTAAATGGAACCGTGGTAACATGTGAAAGAAGGAAACATTCTAGATTGTGACAATAAAAACAAATTAATAAAGAATAATCATTTAATAACTACGTCCCAAAGAATGAGTTTTTATGTCAACATTAAAGCAGTGTGCCAAGTGAAAAGCAGTGTGATTTGCAAAAAATGTACATCACTAACGTTCATGAGGTCTAGATACACTGTAGCATACATGTAGGAATATTGTATGTATTATAAACCAACTAGCATAAAATTCCCTTCCGAGAGATTAATAGGGTAATAAGAACAATATATGTTGTTTACAAGGATCAAAAGCAAAGGTAAAACATTAGTTTATAATGTCACCAACCATTTTTAGTTGAGAAACGAATACACTCAATAGTACTAAAAAATGTAAAAGCCTGATCTGTGGAAAAAATTAGCAAAGAAAAATGACTTTATACATGGACATGTACACTACACCATGTTTGTATATCATTGGAAATATTTAAAATGTCTTGCACAAGTGTGTGTTTTTTTTGTTGTTTTTTTTTTTTTAATATACGTACAATAAACTTGTGTAGCACACAGGCTTTAACTTGAGTCTCGCTAGTGTTTTGCCGGGCTCAATTTAGACACTAGCCCGGCCTGCAAACACTAGTCAAGATTGCTGCAGGCTAGTCCAACTTTTTCTTAAGTAGCCCAGCGGGCTAGTCAAATAATCATTAGCA
Source organism: Marthasterias glacialis (assembly GCA_911728455.2). NCBI lineage: Eukaryota > Metazoa > Echinodermata > Asteroidea > Forcipulatida > Asteriidae > Marthasterias > Marthasterias glacialis. The sequence goes on along the minus strand of OU452232.1, from coordinate 8,660,280 downwards.
ATTTACCGGTAAACCTGTACCGGTAACACGGTTACATGGTTAATCGACCGACCGTCCAGTTACACGTTTACATTTTAACAAAACACCTTGATCACAGACAAAACGGGTCTGCACATGCTCCGGGCATTGCTGGTGCACCCACTACTAGCCGTTTACACATCATAGCACTGCCATTACTCTTGGCACCCAAAAGCACCCAAAAACTTAGCAACATGTAGGCTTTATTTAGCTAAAATGATATCATTTAGGATACCCTAGATCGATGAAAAGATTATTTTACCGTATAATGTAAGGTATTTCTTTTTTCTTTGTGTGCGGGATGATACTGATTAGTGTGATGAAGATGCAATATTTTGACCACAGGTGCTGTCGTGGTGTAAATGTTGTTTTTTGCTAGTTTTTGTTTTTGTTTTGTTTTTTGGGTTTTTTCACAATTTTGTTTCTGAAATGGACGCTTACACAGGTGACCGACCATTTCAGAAACCAGTTACACATATTTACAAAAATAACCATTACTGATATGAAACTACATGATAGTCTGCCTAGATAATGTCTGTTTTTCAAGGGGCTGTGATTTAAAGCAAACACTCTAACAGGCTTGTGAAATTTTGTGCAGGCTAGTCAAACGTACAGCTGACTTACTAGCCCAGGGGGATAGTCACGAAAAATAGTTATTGCAAGGTCTGTGTAATGTGTCAACATTATTGGTCAGAGATGACTGTGATACATTAAACATTTTTACACTGGCCATACATGTATTTCTGTCCCAGTAATGGCAGAAAACACTGGTAAATGTAAAGGACATCAGCAACACATCGTTCTATAGCAACCCTGTCATTACCATTGAGCACTTCTTTAACAGCCATTGACAAAACTGCAATACATCGCAGTTTTGTCATTATTTTCCAGGGAGTGTCAAATTTGCTCAACAAAGAGCCAAAATAAAAGTTGCCAAGAGTGTCCATTACATGGTCATCACTAAAAAAAATTAAACACAACTCAATGATCCCAATTTACACGAACTACACAGATACCATGTGGTATCTGTGTAGTACAGTGTGAACGTGTGTGTACAGTATATTGCTCCATTACTGGGTTGTATTGTAGGCACTTACATGTACATGTACATTACTCATTCACCACCACCCCCCCCCCCTCCTCCTTTATTATTAAAAACCTATCCATCCATCCATCCTGCTGGTAACAAAATGCATAACATATGTTCCTTCCCCCTTCCCTAAACCTAATGCAAATTATTACATTGTCAGCCCTAATACCAATGTGAAACCCATAATTCATCTTACTCCCCACCCCCACCCCCCTTGATGACAATCATTATAGCTTCTACCCTCACACTGGCCACATGAGACCAGACAGTCCAATAACAACAATATTTGTACAGCGGCTGGTCCATGAAGAGTCCAGGATAGAGTGAAGGTACATCCCAAGAAATCTCATTTGTCTAATGGGTGAAATTGCCTTGATTTTGTTGATGCAGTGGAAACTACTGTAGCCTACTGTTGGGAGTAATGTACAATGTACAGTGTACAGTGTACATGCACCTGTGTACACTTTATGCACATTGTAGATCATGGGAAGATACATATATTGTGCAAACTAAAATGTGTATCCATACAAATGAAATGTCAAGGTGAACAAAATTTGTTCGACTGTTTTAAAAAGTAAAGAAGAAATCAACAAATTCTTGTTGGGGTTCTCTTTTTGTAAACATTAATTATTATAACCTCTTTGCAATAACCTTGGTTCTGTTTTCTCTTTTTTCAGTTGTGGCACAATGGTAATTCATGCATAATTGTAGTACATGAACAAATCACACTTTCATATTATTGAACAGACATGGTACATGCACTGAAGCAATAAAAAGTTATGATACCCTAAAACTTGGCCCTTACAGCGTATTTCTGGAAAACTGTCTTTATTGATACATAAACATGGTGAAAGAAGTGACCTACATTGTAGAAATGGAAATAGTATATTTAATAAAATCGGTATTATAAGTTATCACACAAGCGCGGGGAATACAGGAAAATATAGCACTTCTGCGTCCCATATCCCACCAGGCTGAAGGCCGAAGGCCAAAGGCCGAATGGGATATGGGACGCAGACCTGCTATATTTTCCCGTATTCCACGAGAGTGAGTGTGATAACAAATTTATCTTCCAGTCAACTGGAAGATAATACAACTTTGAATGTTATTTGATGACAGAGCAAAACACACAATGCGCAAATTTTAGAACATCATTTTGCACTGTCCGTATATAGAGCGTGGCGCATGATACTCACAATACGCAGAGTGAAATACAGACTACTGGGAGTATGATATGGTTTATTATCACACTCCCGTTGAGTAATCTGATTGGAGGAACTAGTGCGTACTGGAAGATAATACATCATACAGCGTAGGGGATGCTTACAAATTGTTTTTAAGCAGAACCCAGAAATACTATTTAAAATACAGGAAGCAGTAAACAAAAAAGATAATAATTATCGCCCACTCCCCCATTCCGATTGCATATGAACATACATATGTGGGCCACGCATAATGGCTGTAACACAGGCCTTGGGTATACACAACATGGAACACAAGTGTGCGACATGGGCACACACACACAACAATGAAACGGCATGCGGTCTAGTGTACATTTTTAGCCCTGATGTGTTACACAGGCACACACACAGGCACACACAACATGCATATAATGTGTGGGCCATAACGCCTGTTGTATGTAAGATTACGAAAACATGGCGGATGTGAGGCCATTGCGGTAATTGAGCACATGAGTCAAGAATAACACAACAATTCAGTGAATACAAAGGGAGTACGTGCAAACAACTGAGTAGGTCCAAACGACGGCTGCTACATGACAAAAAGCAGTAAAAGCAACGATTTGCCAGTGACAAAAAAATGACGTCTTTGGGAGCGGGACGACACACAGGTACCCATGTGGGACAGTGGGGCCAAGCCCTTCCGGATGCCATGTGCAACAATCTTTTTAGATGGGCCCTCTTATCATAATTATAAGATTGAAAACAGAAAATTGTCCACTCGTGAAACGCGTACATGTACATGGTAGCCAGATACATGTAATTCGACCTACATTGAACATGTACAAATGTAGGTATGACCCATTGACCAACTCGATTTGCAACAACTCAACGATCTGTATGCTGACTGCAACTGCAAAGAAAATCGTGCAGTGAGACAAGTTCGTTTTGCGACGGGTCATCCAATGTCGCATGCACCTCACACTACATTCACTGGTTACTGCATGTATTTGTAGTTTGTGCACATCTGTGTGCATTAAGTCCAGCCTGAACATGAAGTCACTCTTCCAGGCAAGTATGGTCCCCATTTACCCTGCCCAAAATCTAATGCATTACAGTACAAGCATTTCAAAATGCAGGCTCAGGCTCAGGCTCCCACATTCCATTTGGCATCACTTGCAATGAACATCGGACAGTAAAAAATCGCAGAATCACAAACAATAGAGTTTAGAAATAAAAAAAGTGTGGAAATCTGAGTAAACGTGGAGTTCTCTCATGTACAGTACCGGTACCTGTTCCATTCCAGAAATTATGAGGAGGCTCCAGCCTACTTTTTACCCCTTTTTCAACCTAGATATAATTAAAACAAATTTAAAGACTATACAGATGAGACAAAATAACAAAGGGATAACCTTTAGTGACAGAGAGGACTCATTTTGACATAGAATATCAGATCAATTGCAAGAACAAAGAATGTATTTAAGGTATGGATAAAATTAGAATTTCAACTAAATGTACATCTTGAGTTTCATTGTCTTTAGTAAATAGAACAAAGTAAAACACATCACTGGCAAATTCTGATTTCCAATGTGGTACATGTGTACTTAAGATCTCTGCACACACCAGCTGTTGTTTCAACTCTCCGTATGGATGAAAGTGAGAATTAATCTATTGTGTTGACAACAATGCAAAATCATCAAATAAAAAAAGTTCTTTCTTGCACATACAGTAGTGCAATGTGCATGTACATGTACATGTATTACTGCAAGATCATACATACGTAAACAAGGGGTGGGTGTTGTCTACCTCAGCCATAAACATGTTGGAGCTACATGTACATGTTCTTGTACATGTATCAGTGACAAATTTGAAAAAGAGAAAAAACATTGGTTCTGGCTGGTCGCATTTGAAAATATATCTTGTCCAGCTGAATTACAGCGCTAAAAAAGCCTCATCTGTTGTCACTGTTTCGTTTGGAATGATCATTAATACTTTCACCAGTTTCTATATGCACATGATTTATATGAACATAATTACTTATGATTACATCTTAAAGGAAAATAGACATTGTCAAATCTGATAGTCCAAGCCCAAAACAGTGTGAGCATACTATAATTTGTACAGCTACCTACAGAACACATCATAGTGCCAATGATTTTCCATTTCAGAAAAGTGCGAATTCCGTTTCAAAAAATCATGAAGTCCGTTTCAGACAAAAACAAATCCATTTTATATTCTTTTGAACATAAAAGGTCGTTAACATACTCGGACAGTGAATACTTGTATTTGAAAGCAAAACTTTAGAATTAGATGCACTACAGACTTTGTACATATAATTGAGAGTTACACATTATTTTTTTCTCAGTTGTGTGCTAGTGCATGCAGTCTATTTTATAGTTTAAAACAAATGGCACGGCAAACATTTCATCAATGATTTACTTTTACTTAAAAAACTTTTTAACAGAAACAATAAAACTAATTTACTCTGAAATCGATGGCCAAGTCAGTTTCTGAAATCAGCAATTTCTTAAAACTGCACAGATCGCTGCAACCAAAACATGTTTAGAAACATGCATACATACATGCAACAGCCGTGTCCGGCATCAGCTTCACATCAAGTGATCGTGTAGTTCTGAGAGAAAAGTGATCGTCTGCCATTTACTTTTTTAGCTTGGTGACAAAATCTGGATAGTTTACAGTAGTTTATGAGACCTTTATGAGTGAATAGAAAATGTATGTGCTTCTATATAGCAGCAGTGAGCTGTTTTACATCTGGTTCATGATTAATAAGAGGAAAAAAAACCTGTAAGTAGAGCAAAAGGACACAATGGCACAGGCTGTGTCTGTTCGTTCACTTATAAACAGTAATGGCCAGTCTTGTACTTTTACAATGTTTTCTGAAAGTTTGATGTAGAATACATTCTTTATTTTGTATGGCTATATTTTTTCATACCCTCATATTCAATTGGTTTGGGTTAAATGAAATAAATTCAACTTGTCAATAAATCCTGATTTTTTCCCCCTTCCGTTTCAAATCCTGTTTTCCGTTTCAAGGGGCAGATTCCGCGAATTCCGTCCGTTTTCCGCAATCGTGGAAAATCATTGGCTCTAACATCACAGAATGACAAATGGATACAGACACAATTCTACATTGCATACATAAAGAGTGCAATAAAATGTTTCTCATCAAATAGTGCAAAAGTCACAAAAGGACTAAGCTTACATAAATGTTTACCTAATTTACAATGTGTATAAACAAGAAAACAGGCAGGTGAATATCTGACGCAGGTTTACTAAACTAAGGTAACTGATCTTGTCAGAGACAACACTGCCTACGCAAGCACCCTACGACATCTTCACTCAATACTCCAATTAAGCCCTCACAAACACTGACGTCAAATTTCACCCAATGGGACTTGACAATATTTTTACCTTTTTTCTTTCTGTTTTTATTTTTTTGCTGTGATAAACAAGAAACTGACTCCCTTAACCCCCCCCCCCAAAAAAAAAAACCTGGTCTCCCGTCACAATGACCGAATTATCCGTGGCCACATTATCTCCCAACCAATCATGACTTGCACACCTCCTGCAGGAGCGGGTGTCATGTGACTGTAGATATTTGTGCCTTCAGGCAAATTGAGGGATAGTCTTTGGTGGACCAAGACTGATGTTCATTTATTGCACAAATAAGGGACAAGCACGTACGATACGTTAAACTGTGTTGGAATCTTCCCATGTGAAGTTAAAAGGGAATAGAAGGTTTACATAATAAATATTATTTCTATTTATTTTTATTCCCTGCCCAATGCCTGTCAATTTAGTTTTACAAACCAATAAAGAAAAGTTATTGAAATAAATATTCCTGAGAGGCAGTATGCATACTAGGCAGTCAATAGGCTGTGGTAATGCTGAAAATTATCTTTTTAGGCTACCACCATTTTAGTGTTCTCTGTGCATAATAGCAATAATTCTCATCACCAGAATTGGGACAGGCTAATTAATTAGTCTGATTAATTATTGATTAGATAACAAAGGTAGAATGGCTATATTATGAAAAAGCTCAACAGTGATAGCTAAATGAAGTACGCAGTACACTAGCAGCAACCAATGCTATTTATTGTTCAATTGCTATTTATTTATTGAGTATTGTACTGTACACTTCCTATCCTTTTTTACAGCACATTGGCCGTAGCCCTATAATATTTGCACAATATAATCTTTTATGAGAACAGAAGTCCCTGTTTGGATGGGAAGAAAATGTCATAATGGGGTTTTTAAAGTATTAAGCTGGGAATAGATGTAAATAGTTACCAAACCTTAAAAGGTGAAGCTGACAGTTCAGTGTTCTTACTTTGTGTGATTCAATATGAAAAAATACTGTGAAAATTTGGGCTCAATCTATTGTACAAGACTGGAGAAAATAGTACACTTTTCAGCATGTAAACACATTGATCTTAATTTTGATTGTTACAACCAAAATTAAAATTGGGGTTTCCAAATTCTATATTTCAGTATTTCGCACAAAATATTTCTACTGGTGTGAAGCTTTCAGACTGATGCTAATAAAAACAAGTTGGGATGAATACCAATCATGTTTTGTACCTTTATGTATACATTTAAGTACATGGTAATACATTTCTTTTCCTGATGTGAAAATGATAAGTACATTATATTGAGATCATTCTCAGCTTTGCACAAAACATATTGTGTATAAAAACCTATGGAAAATTGGCGGAAAGAAGAGGAATTTACTTTAAAACAATAATTAAACCAGATATTTTGAGTTTGTCTTACCATAAACTCTAGGTGTTCGGACTCTGGAAGTTAATTGATGAGTCAGATATTAATGAAGATACCATGTAAAAACCTTCTGTTTGTTTTAAAACATCAGTTGATGTCTTTGTAGGGGTTGGGACTCACACTATTTCATTCAAACGAGATACAGAAGGTTCATTTTGTATTTGCTGCACATCTTATAATGGTAGCTCCCTTGATCAAAAAACAAATTTATTACTTCTACATTTACTTAGACAGTTACAGTGTCTTAGGAAATAATCCATTATATTTAAGGGGTGTCAAGGTCAATACTAATGCAATGAAGCAATTACACATCCAATGAACTTCAGACCTGAAACTAGCCAAATAAAATGCAAACGGTCCTACAGAAATGAACACATACGTATGCAGAAGGTCCTAAAGAAAAACAAATGGGAAGGTTGGAAACTTACAAAATACATTGATAACTTTACAACTATTATGAAGTATGATAAAAGAAATTGACAGGTGTCTCAATCTTTCTTGATGAATACAATGTGGGAGAATACAGTGCAATTATATTTAAATGGTACACTTGTTTTCTGTATTCTTTAATCAGACAGATCTACATGTATACACATGAACATGTAGTAGATCTACATGTACATTGATATTGAAGACGCATTAATATGACCGTAGCACCATTCATCCATCACAAATAACACCATGACTACATTATAAATTCAAAATATCAAATGCATTCAATAAAGCCGGTTACCATGGCAACTCATCTTGTGTAAAAAGAAAGAGGGGAAAAACAGTCATGTTTAAGTCTGCTCACGTAGGTAGAGACACCGATATAATGACTGTGTGACGCCAAGTAAGATTTTTATCAAATGCCATACACATGTACACAGCAAGGTCCCCCAAGTCATTTTGACCATTACTCAAATTTGGGTAGTGTCTAGATTGATTTGGTGTCACTTGGAATGTTGGGGTGCGGGAATACAAAGTCCCAGGTTAGGGTAAACAGTTGGTACATGTAATTACTGGTCCTTCTATTTGCCTGGTAATTTATCATCTTTGTAGTATGCAGTACTGTATATGTAGAAGCATAGAGAAAGGACCCACAGAATTTTCTCTATGGTAGTGCGAAGGATACTTAAAATTTTACTTAAAGTTGTTGACCAGGAAAAAAAACAGTTTCAGAGGATAACTGCCCCTAACAAAATCTAAGAAAACATGAACAACCACTTTGGTATATTCACATGTAAATTTATCATCATATATGTATGGTACATATATATGCAGGTCAGAGGCTAGTGATTTTAGTATTTGGCCAGTAAACTCATGGCTGGACAAGTCCGGCAGTATTGTTTTTATATAGTCCTGTGTAATATCTTTAAAAAAAAAAAAAAATTATGTTAAAATGTTGAATAAGTCTGCTTTCAATAAGAAAATGAGATAAAGCTTTTCTTGCTTGTTCAAACAAAAAACAGTCTACAATATGTTAAACTGTGTAGAAAGTTTTTTCTCATCTTGATTCAGGTCTTGTGAAAAAAATCATGGTCCAGTGAAAATGTTGAGCTACACTGCACAAGCCCTGCTGTCTTGTGCATTTTCCCCAAAAATCAAGCCCTGGTATGAGTGACAGTTAATTCAACTGAATTGATAAAATCGGACAGGTACATGTAAAGAAACAGATTATGATGACTTAAAGGAAATTAATAATGAATTTTAAACTTGCTATTGTCCACGGGAAAACTTTTGTTAATCCAATGAAGAGAACAATAAACCTGCACTGAAAATGCTTTATTATTGCCCACCTCGGAAACCACCAATTCCTTCAATTGCAGGTTTGAGTTGAGATATTGTTTTCTCAGCCAATTCAGCTGACTCTTAGCCAGTATTTATTCAGCCTTTAAATTCTATGACTGTCAGGATTTAGAATTATTTTGTATGATGACAAATTTGTATGATACTGCCTGGGGCTACAATTTCCACCCTTACCAACTAGACAACCTATATGGTGTGCGTTGAGGTAGTGGTATTGGTTTCCCGTTCATTCTGGGATTTTTTTTTTCATGTTGCATTTTTATTTTATTTTTTTTATTTTAGGGTGTTGCTTCTGGGGATTGATCCTAGTTCTACTCAGTACTCAGTCCTAGTAAAGCTGCTTCCTAATCATTTAGTGTAGAGCAGTCTGTGTTTTCTCCGGAGATTCTACGTAGTCCTACATGTACGCTGGGCTCGAATTTTACACTAGACTGCAGGCCCGAGTCCAGTAGTTTAAGGGTTGGGCCAGGAAAGTTATGACTGGACAAGTCCCGCAGTCTTGTGTTTTTGAATTGAATATTAATGAATAATAATACCTCACTGTGTAATACATGTATCTTGTTCAAATGTTGACTTTGAGATGATAAATACCTTTCAATTCTATTGAGTAATGAAGTAAACTTAATACCAACAAAGACAAAGATAAATCTTCTCTTACATGACTTAGTGCTTGTTCAAATAAAAACAGTTAAATGCATGTTAAACTATGTCAGGACGTACATTTTGTATTTCTCATTTTGATTCTGGTCTTGTAAAAATAATAGACCGATTGCGCGACCAATGTTTACATGTCATCACATGACCTATTGTGGGTACAACATCATCTGAGCTGATGGCAAACTACGCGCAAATACATGCCGTGACAAACAGAGTCACCACACCAAAAGTCGGCTTTTGGTAATAACACAGTTACTAAGCCATTTTATTAAAGTTGTATGTTGTCAATTTATTTTAATCAGTTACTGTTTCATAAACTATCAGTATTCTAACTACAAAGAGGTTTATTTTGAGTTCTGCGCTACCGGCGTCAGACGAGGATGTAGCCACCCGCCTGTTATTTTGTTTGTAATGTAGGCCTAAATCACTGTAAAAAGGGGGTAAAGAACGTTTGAAAAGTGAGCATTTATACCTAGCCTTGAAAAAATTTCAAATAGGCAAAGGAATCACACATTTTTGGAAGCAATTTCTTTGGAAGATTCAGCTTCAAAGTGTGTGATTGCGGTCGTCTGGCTTAAACGTTCTGTCGTGCACAAGTACACATCGTGCACATTCACACATTACTTGTACAATTTCCAAGACCTGCTGGAACTGTCCTAACTGACTTTATTCAGCCACTCGAAGGTATCTGGTACAAACTCTGGAATATTTTCCACAGATTTCGAGCAAGAAAAGCCTCGATCGAATAAACAAATGCAACAATCATCATGTACTGTATCGCACTTTCCTATGGAGGACGCCGTGTTTGTTTACAATTAATACCCACAATAGGTCATGTGACGCGGGTCGTGCAATTGGTCTATCTTGAGCTACAAGCCCTGCTCCCAAATTAGACCCCTGAATGGCTTAAAATTCAAGTCTCTTATTACAGTGGACCTAAGGTGGATTTCATAAAACTAGTCTAGTCCTATAGGCCCTAAGTTAGGATTAATTACTGGTCCTAACTTGAGATAAGACTAGTCCTGGCGCTTTATGAAATCCACACCTGGGGTTGCAAAGGGGTACACTTCAATTCAATTCACAGGGTGGACTCATATCTTCACACAATCTAATGTGTGGTTTCACATTGTAATGTGTGGTTTCACATTGTAATGTGTGGTTTTACATTGTAATGTGTGGTTTCTCTAATCCCACTTATCCCTTAATCGGATCCAAACAGAATCAGACTATTAATGTCCTTCTGTTACACCACAGTGCTGTGTCAACTATGACAACTTACACTGTCAGTTTCCCCATTTGGTTCACCACTTCACAATGAAAATACACACATAATGCACCCAGTCTCCTTTTCAATAGCCTGACCATCTTCCTTGGTATTGATTTCCCTTGAAAGTGAGGTCACTGACCCATGAGATCAGACACAACAAAAAAACAGTGCTTGACCAGACCATGGCCAGACACACCATGGGCAGTTCACCTTACAAGGTTTGATTAGAGTACCACTAGCCATGTGCACCCAATATTTATTCATAAAATGAACATGGGTGCTATAGCCTAGGCCTACTTAATGATGGTGAAGATTGGGTGAAAGAGAACACAAGAAAATGTTAAACTATGTACTGTAAATTTTTGAGAAATAACAGAAATATTGACCGATGCTTGTACACGTGTATCATGTACCTTTATTGGCCTGGCACTCCATGTAAAGTTTAACTTCTACATGTACTTTAGATTAGTACCTTATGGAGACAAAAGACAATAGTAACAAAAAGTCTTCATTTGCGAGTTCTGAAGAGAGAGATGTTCTACAAATAAAATTAGTTTGTCAACAAAGTTAACTCCATTAGTAAAGCAGCTTACTCATTTGTGATAAATCTAATGCAATGTGTTTATAATCACAGAGTAAAGAACAACTGCAAACTACATACAGTAAACATCAACAGACAATGATTATACACAAGTCCACACACACCAAGTCAAGCCTGGAATTACACAAAGGACACGGAGGCCATGGCCTCTACTGCCCTGGTATTGGTCTTGGTACCCCTTCAAAAGTTTCCCGTAGACATAGATATTGCAATGGAAATGCCCTCTGCGAAATGAAAATGGCCTTGCCCTCTCAAAGATGAAATTCCTGACCTGCCAAGTGTACACTGAGTCTACATGTGTCGTGTACCATGTATTCATTTTAGGCTGGTTAAGAGATTATTTACATAAACTTGTGAAGTGTACTATTAAACACAAATCTGTAAATACTGTACACAACCAAAGTTTTTGTTTGCTTTTTCTAATAAGGCACTGAAAACTGTTTGCTTAAAACAAAACCTTTTGTTTGCGATACATGTACATGTGATTGTTTTAATAATGTTCCTTATAAATTTCAATTTGCCATACACCGATGTGTGATAAGCACTGTATACTCAGTGCTTTCGAGTCCTGTGGAAAACAATCCACAGGAAACTCGGGTGGGATTCGAACCCATGACTCCCGCATGACTAGAGCAGATGTCTTAACCACTAGACCACCGAGCACGCCCGGTGACGAGGGGCCAGTTCGAATCCAGTGCTCGGTGGTCTAGTGGTTAATCCCACCGAGTTGCCTGTGGTTTTTGTTTGTTTGTTTTTTTTCCACAGGACTCGAAAGCACTGAGTATACAGTGCTTAACACACATTAGAGTAAGGCAAATTGAAATTTATATTCATTCCCCCCATGCAAATATTAACATCTAATAACATTGTAAAATTTTCAAGACTTGCTGGAACTGCCCTTTACTGGCTTTATTCAGCCACTCTGGTAAGGTCTCTAATTACAAACTCCGGAACATTCTTCTCAGATTTCGAGAAAGAAAGGCCTCGATCAAACATACAAATGCAACAATCGTCATGTACAAAAACGGCACTTTCCTATAGAGGATGCTGTGTTTGTTGATGTTTAATACCCACTATAGGTCAAGTGACTTGGAGAATCAATTGACAGCGATCTTAGCTTTTTTTGTATTGTCTGTTCATGTGTATTGTACCTCAATAAAGCATTTGAGAAAAAATAACTAGCATTAAAGCCAACAGACATGTAAATTATTTAGCTCAAATTTGTTGGCATCTATTTTTTATTTATTTGTTATTTGACAATATAAATTTACATGTAACAATACCTACCAATAATCCTGTTAACAGAATGTGTACATTTTTATTTGTAATGGATTTACCAAAGAAGAATTTACTACACTGTATTAAAAAAATTATCCCTGTTAGACTTTGTTCTTTTTAAATCCCTTTTCAATAACTGATTAGGACTATACACTGTACATGTAAGGACATATTATGCAAATTAGCATACTGCAGTAAGCTTTCATAGGAGATCCATTGCATTGTCATTGTTTGTAAATGTACCATTGTTGTCAGTTGTTTATTGATGATAAAACACAAACATCTCTGCATTGGAAAGATAACAGGATGAAGTCCATCTGCCATATATAGTATTTTTCCCTGCTGAAGGATTATTGATTAAATAAAGGAGCATTTCTTTTTATTTCTGGGTAATTAAAGAGTCATTCTACCTGACAAACTGCAATGAGTGATTCGATTGTGTTACTACATACACTATACAGTAAACACACAACAAAAATGGATAAGGGGCAGGGGAAGGGGCAGATGAACGACTGAATAAATAGTTTCTATTGTCAAATTTCTACGACCATTCCATACAGGGATCATCTCTAGTTTGAAAAAGACTTGTTACTGTCTATGAAAATTTCATCAGTTGGTAATCAATGATAACAAAGAAAAAACCTTGAATGTCTAATTATTAATTTTTGCGTTCGTTTGACATATATTTAATCAGTGGTCTTTTTTATTTTATTTTTTCTTTATCATTTATTTATCTAATATAATTGTTTTTTTAAATCTTCCCCTTTTCTTTCAAGGGTACTGGTACTGAACCTAGACACAAGTTTAGCTTAATGGATTTTTCTTAAAGAATATCACAGGAAAACACTATCATCAGTAACTCATGCTTAGATCAAGTTAAAAATTACTTGCTTAGTATCCGTTATCAACTGAAAATGGCTGAATCTAAATTTGTAAAAATTAATGATGTAAAGTAGTAGGCCTTATTGTAATTGCATCAAGGATTAAACAAAATACAAAGTAATTTGGTTTTAACCTGACAGTGACACCCTACCTGACATGCAGTGTATACTTGGTGCTTTATGAGTACTACTGGGGAAAAACTTAAACTAGCCTCTCATCACCATAATCAGTTTCAGGCTTACTGGGCCAATTGTCTGCATTTGACAAACCAGGTTTAAAAGGTTCAAATTGTCAACCCAGAAGTTGTACGACCCAGCAGTCTCCATTAATATTTTGAGTTTTGCTCCATTTTTATTATCTTTTTAGGGGGGATATTTTTCATTAATTCATATTGAACTGCTGCATAAATGGAAGTTATAAATAGAGCTTATATGATAAACCCGCCAAAACTGGGCACTTGGCGGACAGAAATGGCTAAAACTGCAATGAGCCTAAAATATACTCATTAATAACATCAACAGACCCTTTCATGGTAATATGCGCTATGTTGAATCTGCCTTGTGCACCAAGGTGCGTTGTTTATTACAAATGGGAATTTACACCATTTGTAACATTTACGCGCGCCCCTCACGCTGTGCATCAGTACAAATTACACAATGCACCACGGCACACGGAGCAAATTCAACATGGCGCATATTACTGTGAAATGCAGGGCTCACCCTTAAGTCTAGCCCGGCGTACATTGTCTAGTAAAAACTGATATGGGCTAGTAAACACCACTTCTCAACTTGCCCTGTGGGCTACTAAAAACTGTGCAACTTACTTGTTTAATGTTCATCTTCCTTTCATATGTGAATAATATATTTTAGAAATGTGTAAATTTAATTAAAGAACTTTCCATTGGTCATGATTGACCAAGCGCGCGATTCACATAGCTGGCATCCTGCGTTGACTGCGCAAAAGACCATGCAAGTCAGGGCATCAGTGAACACGCAATCCATATTGTTAACAGTAGTTGATGTCGCGTAGTAGTAAAACCCAGATCGTAACGACTGCATTTTTAGTTGGCCTAATAAAATCATTGATTTGGCGGACAAAAAAAATTGTGAGTACAATTAAATGCGTTTTATTTCATCCATGATAGATTGAGAAGCCAGTCGGCGATTTTCAAGTAATTCTGTCGAGTTTTTGTCGTAATTTTGACAATTTTATAACTGATTCATAAAAAATCTGCTTCGTCACAATTCCCAAATATATCACGGACTGGGCGCTAGTATGATCGATAATGTCAAAATCTCAAAAAAGGAGTACAGCGCCCCAGTTACTGGGTCTAGGTTAAAACTACAATCCAAGAGTAGAAATACAACACATACATGTTTTGGGGATGATGTCTGGAATTATGGGTTTTTTCTGACATTTCAATCTTTAACAATTACGAATAATGTTTTAAATTTTATGTGTGAAACACCATCCATTGGCAAATGTTACAGAAGCTAACTACATACATGTATGTTGTGACTGATTTAACAGGGAACGAAACAATAACTAACAATAATGCACTTCAACACTAAGGTTTAAAAATTAACAATATAATAAAACAATTGGAAATCTATATTTACCTATCAGAAGACTTTGTTGATATTGGCAAAAGAACTGTCTGATTGTCATCCATGTCAACACAACATTTTGACCCCAATTCAATCTCTGGATTTAAAAAATTAGACGATTAGAGTTTAATTCAAATAAAATTTCATTTCATCTTTTTATTAAAAAATGCTTGTAACATGTTGATGGCCATTTAAAAAGTCAATGACTAGTTGATAATAATAATAGAGAGGGGATTCAATCTTAGTAAACTAGTCTTTACATTTTAAAATGTTAATAATATTTGCAAAAACTATGTTGACCGCCAATCAATTACAGATAATTCATTAAAAAATTCATTAATTCACAAAAAATATATTTAACACAAATTCAATTTTCAAGAATATAGGCCAAAGACTACAAATTAGTTAAATTAGTTGGCAACTTTTTTGCTGTATCTTTGTCGTTGACCCGGTGAAACTCAACCCGCCATAAAACGTCCATCATAGTCGCTCCAACTTCCAAACAACACTCACCTCTCCTGTTGGTTGGACGTACACGGACAGCAACCTTTACTTTCGACATCATGGATGGACTTGCCATGTTCACCTTATTTCCTCTGGAATACAGCTAAACAGATATAAATCCTATCACTCCATTTGTTTGGAAAACGTACAGCTATATGTCAATAAAGCTTTAGAAAATAATCAGACTTATTGTCAAAATCCGAGTCCTAATTCATGAAAGTTCATATTCGTCTTCAGGATGATGTTTTACTCGTCATAACATAACCACGAGCATTTTACTTTGAATGGCTTGTTTGTGTACGTCCATATCATCAGCATCATTCATCCTCTCTCGATCGTTGTCGCGTGTTTATCGACGTGGGTAGGTGGTGTACGATAAACTCTCACAACGTTCGCCCGCCAAGTCACTGGTATCCGGATACCGGCTAAAATCAACGAGATGACCAATCGACAGGGGTTTTGTATTGAGGGCGCACTCGTGTACCAAATACGCACGCCGGCAAAAAGCGACCAGCGAGGCCGGTTGTACCATTGATGTCCATTATACTGACTGGATAGGACATCGCGCTATGCTGTGTGCATAAACACGCGGCCAAACAATGGCGGCGCGATTCCATGAAACGGGTGAACTTGCACTGTGTTCAGTCTATATGAGTTTAAAATACCTTTACGATGTATTGAGAAAATTATTGAGATTATTAGTATTGGAATGAAGAGAAAACATGACGATTGATAGTTATGTCAGTCATTATTGGCCTATGCCTACTCCACTATAATTTGTAATAAATCGCCCTTCTATTTTATTCTGAAGTTGCCCAATCGAATGAACTAGGCCTAGGGGCTTATATTTTATGACGACTCATTTCTAAACCAAATACTCAGACAAGAAACTGTATTGAGATTCAGATGAATGTTTTTTAATTCATTCAATTCATTTCAAAATTTGGCAAAACAAACCTTAAAAAACAACGGTTATAGTTAAGACTAAAAACTCTCCTAAGATATTTTACAACTCGGCGGGTAGGGCCTATGCAAAAGAAATAGAGCCACTCGCTAAAATTATGGACTTTTTATAAAAGAAGTGCATGTATACTAAACTTAGAAAGTATAGTTCAATATAACAACGTTGTACTCCAGGAAAAAGAAGGGGGGAAAAAGAAATAAATAAATAAAATATGAAACCTGAGCTTTGGCTCCATTACCGGTATGTAAACGAG
Organism: Marthasterias glacialis; assembly: GCA_911728455.2. NCBI lineage: Eukaryota > Metazoa > Echinodermata > Asteroidea > Forcipulatida > Asteriidae > Marthasterias > Marthasterias glacialis. The sequence goes on along the minus strand of OU452232.1, from coordinate 8,643,390 downwards.
CAAGTTAAACTTTCTTTGGTAACTTCATATCATTACAGGACAATTCCGGCAGCAACATTTCCAGAAAACTTTATTATTGTTTTGCCAGAAATAACAAAATTAAAAATACGAATACAAATCATGCCGTATCTTAACAAACTCACAGAAAATATCCGTATAAGGACCGGAATAAAACAAAATTCTGAAAATCAATGTTGCTCCAAAGTAATTTCCAAGTAATAATAACATAACACTATAACGTTTTGTTCAATAAAATATAATCGCAGTTATTCAATTAATTATAAAATTAATTTACACATCACTCTTAAAACTAAAGTGTTGAGCCTAACATTTTGAAAGAGTTCGAGGAGTGGCAAATCTTATAACGAATTGGATTTAACAAGTAAAAGTGTTGAACTAACGAGTGATATTAACATTAATAAAGATGGACTTATTCAACTTTGCGTTTATTCAACACTTTCTTTGAGTTGAATTTATCTTTATCAAGTGATTTCACGCCTCGAAAGTTTTAAGAGTGTGTACACGATAGAACTGCGTATTGGGAGAGCTGGAGCATGCGGTGGTACTACTTTTCTCTGGTCACACGGTTTTTAATGCCATTCCCGGCCCCATTCCAAAATAAAGCACACATGAATGATAATACATGGATTTTAAAGGCCGACGATACAAAAGTGCAGTATCAGATTCACAGACTTAACATTGTATTCTAATAAAAATGTAATCACAAATGTACAATTAATTTACATATGCTATTGAAATGTGCATTTATTGCCCAGTGATCACAATATTAATGAGTCTATATACACTGTTAGAACGTTGGGCAAAAAAATGCCCAACTTATTGCCCAACGTTGGTTCAACAGTCCACATGTATATAAAGTATGTGGTTGAGGAGAGCGTTCGGAACAGAGATTCAATTTCTCTTGTCCGGAAAGAAATAAGGAAAGCATAAGAAGACTTCCTATAGTGCAGGCGAAATGTGATGAAATCCAGCACGGAATTGAGAACAACGAATGTTAAGTAGCACATAAAGTAATTAACAAAGAATGGAATGATCAGAAAAGATGGATGGGGTACACCAAAGAGCTTTACAATTACCCCCATTACATCTAAACGCAGTCTTACTCTCCAACCTCGACCAAGGAGGAACGGGTGTGAATGAAGATGATAACAAAAGCACCAATAATGGAGGAGACATCACCAATAAGATCTGCAACTCAGTTTGGAGGAGTGGAGACAGTGGCCATGTCAATTTCACTGAAATCAAAAAAGGAAACCTCCCCAAATGTAACAACTACAGGACCACAAGCCTCATCAGTTATTCAAATTCTTAATCCTGTCCGTATAATTATTTCATGTTAAAAAAGTTAAAATATAAATTTTTTGTGAATGTTAATTGAGTGTGAGGAGAGATTTTAACTAGAAAAATGTAGAAGCTGTAGAAGTTGTAGGATGGCTTATTTGTGGATCACGTGGTCATGTGTCAATTCATTGATTTTTGAACAGGATATTTTTGGTGAGTTTGTGCCTTACTCGATCCCCTTTGATAGCTTCCGTGTATTTCTTTGCCGCAAAGAACCTCCTGATCTTCAGGTACTCCTGTACCACCTTTCGGATCAGGGACAGCCAGTGGTTGTCTAATTCTTCACTGTCAAACATGTGTTCTAACAAATCGGGAAAGACATCCTGTCTGCAAATGAACCTTTCCATTATGGCAGTTTCCAGCCTCAGCCCCCAGTTGACTTTATGTGTTTTTAGGTCGGATAAGTTGACTAAGATCTGAGCATTCTTTCACATACGCTAACTACCTTTCTTAAACTCTCTGACGGACAGATTAACCCACCCCTAGATTTGATGCTCAGTAGTGTTGTGTTAAGTGTTTCTTCCTCATCACGAGCAACCAATGCGCACTTGCAAGTGTCGCAAAGTAGCTTCGCTAACAGCTTCCGTGCAACGAAACCTGAAATATAGGTGACAACATTTTCAATGAACAGAGAAAGATCTCCACCATCGATGGCATATGAATGGTCATCTAAATGAAAGGTGATGCCTATGGAGGAGTTAGCATCAGATGAAGAAGATTCGCCATCTGCTCGTCTTGTTTGGTTGACATCGAGGAGATCGGTAGCGTCAAGAGACGTTACACTCCCACATGTGCTTGGAACAACATCACAACGGGAAAGTAGCTTTCGATATGTCGCTCTAAAACTGCCTGCACGTCGGGTTGTTATTATGGCCTCCGGCCGCCCTAATGGCACCAAAATATAACTCCAGGTGATCTTGGGAGAACTTGTACGTTAGTAAAAATGAGCAGGGGATTTTCTCCACCATCACCAAACTATGGGCCAGCCAGTCGATGCTCTCAATGTCAACCAGAAAACCAACAATGCCCATTTTTCTTCTGGATTGAAAGAGAGGGGCAGACTTCAGATCTTGCAGAGACTTCAACTCTCCCCTTGCCTTGGTCAGGAATCCCATTGTCTGCAATAGGTTTCGCTTACTGATAGGAGCTTTGTAGCCCTTACCTCGGCAGTTCCGGGAATTCAGGATGTCGAACAATATGTCAATTGTACGGATAAATTGCACTGTAGCCTCGCACCCTTGAAATTCCAATTCGCCTATTTGCCGCGCAAACTCCAGGGCGTCAGCCACCGATGAGCTCAAGATCTGTACTGCCAGATTTACCTTCATCTTTTCACTCTGATATTTAACGTGCCGTTCACTGATCTTATTCCCTGCATACAACTTTTCTTCCTTCTGTAATTCCATCAGTCGCTCAATGTAAACCCAATCGACTATACCAACGCCAGGAAGTTTAAAACACCTGTATGTGCTCATCATGTTACGCACCAACTTCACCATGTAGCAAGCATCAAATATAAAGGCAACGCGGACACTAGGGTCCGAAGGATGGGGAAATGTTGCCTCCATATTCTGCACATCAAGGTTGACGCCTAGCTGAATCGCCATCTGCTGATTACAGCTTGTTCCGTCTGCCGTTAATGAGACGGCACGAACACCTGCATCGTGGAGCTTCTCAAGGCACATGGATATGAGACTTGCCTGTGTGTTGCCTGTAATGCCATTAGTGCAAAAGTACCCCAGAGGTGCTTTCCACCTACCAAAAATACCAACAGCCATTATTACTATTATTTCTGTAGCTTCTGGTGCAGTATCATCGTCGGCTTGTCCCATACCTAAGTCAACAAAGCCAACCATTCTCTGAGACGACTGATCCCACTCAATGAACTTCCCGATGCTCATACCGTCTATAATTATGCTACAAAATTTGTACTTAGTGTCGCCTTCCCGAACCTTTGTTGCTAAGATATCAAACACTTGCTGGGAAAATCCAGGCTTCCCGTCAATTCCAGAAAACCATCTGTAGTGAAGCGAAAACAAAGAGAGTATACATGGTAAAACAAACTGCAAGAGTCGAGCTGTCAAATGAAAGTTTGGTTTTGTGCTTGTATAAGAAAAACAACAAATAATCTGACCGAAATTCTTTACCTTCTTAAACTTCTCGAGTGAGGAAGACGGTAATGCTTGCAGACGAACTCGTACCCCTTTGGAGAATAGCGTGGTAGCAAACTCGCGCACGTCGTCGGAGAATTTTTGTCGGCGTGCATCAGATTTCCCACACATGTCTAGCTGGTGTTCTGTTAAAAATAGTCAATACAAATGAATATTTTTCAAATTTACGTTTCAATTTTCTTTGAATGATTGGATGTCTTAAAATGCCATTACAAATCATTGATTAAAATAATAAGTTTTGCTGCTATTTAAACAGTTTATCAGTTTCACATGAACGCACTTGAATATGTGTCTGTCAGTATCCGCTTCTGGTCTTTGCTGATGAACTTCATTTCCACCAACTCCTCGGTCAAACTTTGGATGGATTTCTCTCTTCTCTTAAGACGTTTTTTCGTGGCACTCAGCTCTTGTTTCGTGGCTTTCAACTTGCTGTTCAAGTCTTTGATTTCTTTCACCAAATCCATCGTCTTTGAATAGCCGTGTTCCTTTATTTAGGAAATGGTTTTAATTCAAAATCGTTATTCCAAAATTATCGCTAATAGGGCCTACAGAAGAGTAGTATAAGTGCAAATATCGGGGAAAAGTTCCTTTTAGAGCCAAAATAATGTGAGCACAATACCAAATGGGTCATCAAAAGTGAAATGTTTGGTAGGCCAGGTGCACAATGTAGACATAATAAATGATCCATGTGCTTATTGGAGAACCCAAGCCAGGGATAATTTTATTACTAAGGTTCATAAATTATAAGTAAACAATAGCGCACTGTACTTGGCTGAAGAACCGGTACATTTGTTACTTACTTGTTTGATACTCATGTTTAGCTGCTGGAGTGTATGTGGAGCTCTTGGTGGTGGGGCGTCGGCTACGATGGAAGTCAATGTGCTTCTTCTTGCCGGAACCTTACGCATTTACAAATAAAGATGCCTATTAATCATGACTTTTAATAAATGCTTAGCAAGAATACTTTTGGTGTAAAAACTTATGGCATTTCAAAAGATAAACCCAATCTGCACAATCGATATAGCCTAGGCACCAGTTACACTTTTTACCGAAACAAACCGTTGAAAGTGTCAAAATGAATACCTTGTTTGTTATTTCATTCAATGGAAATAATGTCGGCTCTGCCCCCTTCTTCAGCCGCTTCATTTTCTTGCAAGCGTAGTAGCATTTTGGTTCAAAATGATTCGAACAAAGGTAGCTACAGCTTGTCTGCCACAGGTTCTTTGTTTTTGGATCTATGCGTTTGACACGCACGAGCCATCTCTTTCTTAGGGTCTTGTCCTGGGGAAATCTGAAGACAAAACAATAACAAATTACTAATTTCTTTTTAAGAAGCCCCTTTCCGCAAAATGTGTCTCTCTTCAAAAGCTGCCTTTAATATTGAATATACTTTTTAAATTGCTTAAAAGCTATCAGTCTGTAAACAGCAGAGTTACTATAATGTTTAGAGTATAAGGATGGATAGTGTTGAGCCATTGGACATTGGTCATCGGTATCTGTACCATTAAGCCCTATTCCGTCACCCCTATTATAATTATGATCCAACACCCCCATATTCCCGGACACCGCAAAAGAATAATTTCAACACATATTCCGACAACTCACACATTCCGCTTTATATAAAGCTTTAGTCAAATTGTATTTTCCCTATAATTTTTTTTTTTTTTTTTTTTTTATGAAACATCGCAAACTCGTTTATCTTGCCGGACTGATAAAATTACAACCTGTTTTGATACTGAGGTCGTTCGTCTTTTTGTGCAACTGTAATCACTAATCCACGAGGTCTAAAATTTATCAAAAGGGCGGGGGTACGTTTTGCGTTTTTCACACTATCAATATGGCCTCAACGAGTCACTTTTCAATGATTGATAACGCTCGAATGATAGTTCTCATTTTAAAAATGTTGTCTGACAAGTTAGAAAAAAACGACATACTAAAAGTGTCCCATAATTCTGGTGATATTTTGACACTTTAAACAGGTTAAAGAACAAAATCCATGGTCACTGGACTGATCCCCAAGTCCTAAACAGATTTAGCAGTAGGCCCTAGGCCTACACCTTTTAAAATAGTGTAGGCCTACGTTGGATATTATGTATTAAAAACAACAATACCGGTATGTCCACTTACTTATGGAAAGATACTCCTTTTTCCCGACTCAGTTTGCCATCCTCCTCCGGGCAATTAATTGCTGCGCACACCTTCATTCTCCGATTTTAATTTGTTTGACCCGATTCCAATTTTTACCCCCAAAATGACACATTTAAATACGAAAAGGTGCTTTAAATTGTCCACGTTTGCAGAAATTCTGTTTGAAAGTGTACAAACGCATGTCGCGTGACGATCAGTCTCTACCCGTTTCAAATAATACGCGCGCGGTCAGTGTTTTGACGCAATGTCCTATCCAGTCAGTATAATGGAGATCAATGGGTTGTACCCACAGACATAAAGAACCTATAGGTTCTTTATGTCTGTGGTTGTACCTAAAGATTATGGGGCGCCTACGGCGCAAGATGGGGAACTCTGGCTGAAATGTGAAATCTCACTGGACGCCATTTCGGCAAGTGACTCTATTGATACAACAATGATATGTGCACAGACCATGTAGATAATGACCATTGCTATCAATGGGAAACAAAGATAAAGGCCCAGTTCCCCATCTTGCGCCTCCGGCGCTCTATAATCTTTGGTTGTGCCTTTTGCATGCTTTGCCTTAGTAGTGCTAACTGTATGTTTAGGTATGTGCCACGCAAAAATTGAACAGCCTAAAACATGGCCCTTGAACATGAATTAAACAAGTCTAAACGTACATATCGGCGAAAAAAAACTATTACAAATATTCAACTGATATTTTAACCGTTTTTGTGATTTATTAATGAGAATATTGCAGTATGTAGGACCATAGAGCAAGGAACAGTGTGGTAGGACGGACCTAGACTTAGTATAAGTCAGGTCTGTGTGGTTTGTCAGTGACAGTGTGTATACAAGAGCATTTTAAACGCGCGCCCTCTAGTGTCAATTTATTGCCAATCCAATGAATTGCTGATCGCGATCGATTGGCAAAATTACTGGCGAGAGTGAAAGGACTCAACAAAAGTACGGTTTGAGTCAAGTCTAGTATGGACTTCAAGTATGTCTTCACACACATGCGTGGTACTTGGTGGCTGGCCACTATTACCTTTGGTCGGCTTGGTCCAACCCATGGAGGTAGAATTCTACCTCAGCGGCCACGCCACCAGCTACTCCTAGAACTATGAGGTTTGTTCCGCTATCGTCTCCACGAACCTCATTCATAGAGTGACATGTACAAAATCCTATTCGAAACTTTCTGCCCTTCACGTTTACATGGCTACAGTTCTTTTTTGAAATCAGATCCTGCCAAAATTAGGCTCTATGTGTTCTTTCAACTCTCATTGAGCGTTGCACTGGTCCAGAAAATCCACTCCGCAAACTAAAAGTTGTTAAAAAGTGATAAATTCTCACCGTAATTCAGATCCCATTCAAACAGTATTGCAACAAATATGGCGGTGGAGTTGCAAAATTAACTGGTACGCGGAACCAGCCCATAGGACCAGTGCACCGCATACCAGCATACCAGCGTACCTTCGCGGAGTGGATTTTCTGGACCAGTGCAACGCTCGATGAGAGTTGAAAGAACACATAGAGCCTAATTTTGGCGAGATCTAATTTCAAAAAAGAACTGTAGCCATGTAAACGTGAAGGACAGAAAGTTTCGAATAGGATTTTGTACATGTCACTCTATGAGGTTCGTGGAGACGATAGCGGAACGAACCTCATAGTTCTAGGAGTAGCCACCAGCTACAAACCCCTGGCAGGCAGGACTGGGTCCAGTCACCATAGAGCTATTGTACAAAATTTTGATTGACTCAGAGTGCAATGGGATTATCGCTCGGTAAAATTTGGACTGTTCCTTCGCCTCGTGAAATGGAACAGGCTACTCGGGTGGGAACCGAGCGATACTATTCCTCCCATTGCACTCTGAGCCACTCGGGGAAAGGTGCCTACTTGTTGATTTCTATGAGGAAATGGACTCGTTCAGTCGGAGGGTTGCCTTTAACCATGAGATAATACTTGTGTGTATTTTTGTTCATCATTCTTCTCATCATCATAATCACAAAATGAACATCCTTCTCTGGATTATCTCTGTGACTTTGGAACGCAAGGTGGCAGCATGACTTACCAGGTAGATTTCCATTGTTGACGCAGTTCTGGGCAGTCGCACATTTCCCGAACAATGGTTTTACTTGGTAAGTCTGCTGCCACCTAGTGTCCCCAAAAGTCCCCCATTATGGTCGCACGCAGATTTTGGTAGCCGTGGCCGAGTGCAAAAAGTCCATACATCCGGTCTAATCATTGAGCTTTAAGGTCTAAAAAAGTGTGAGTAAAAACAACAATGAGTGTCATGTGTTTCTTTATTCCTGGCATCCCGAGGTGTCTTTGGGTCTTTAGATCTTGCAACGCCGAACTTACTCCGGAAAAAAAACAGAGCCCTGAGCTCAAACTCCAACCAGGCGCGTTTTTTTCTAGAGGCAATTTTTGGGGGGTGGGGGGGGGGGGGGGGGCTAGGACCATCGCACGTGACGTCACAACTTTTGCTACTGCTATTTCATTTTGGAAGTCAAAGAGCAACCTATGTTTATGTATAGGGAAGAGCGAAATCATACATGTAGCCGTAGGAAATTCAAGTCATGAGAAGAGACCATAGTTTGACCACACAGACCATTTAAAAGTACAGTTTTAAAGCATCATAGAGACTGAGGCTTTTTAAGGAATACGCATAAAAAATTATAAACCGGAACGCACTAAAAAATGCCAAAAAGCTTATAATATCGGTTTGTCCGTTTGTATGCCTCCTCTCTCTTTCTGTGGAAAGAGAAGCAATTACATGCAAAGCTTTAAAAAAAAACATTAAGGGGACCTCTTGTATAGTGTTCTTAAAAGAAAGGGGTTTGGAAGAAGTTGGGGTGAAGGAGCAGGGAGAGGATGGTATATTGGAATAGTGCGATGGTTGAAAGGGAGAGGAAAGAGGGAAGGAGGAATTGGAACAGTTGGAACGTCTATGGACGATTGTCATACAATTATGACTTTCCTTTGTTGATAGGCAAAGCATCTATAGAACAACTTTATGAAAAGAATGTGTCTGTTGATAATGTACCCTACGTAATAATACTCCACGACAATGGCCTCAAACTGCCATGTCACACAGAAACCTTGTCTCTACGCGGACGATATCACCATCTTTGTCACCGGAGACCGTGGTTTTGACATTGGTTCTTCCCGCACCTCCCAACCTTCCACAATGAACTAATGCATGCCTGGTTAAAGATAGGAGCTCGAGTTGCAACACTCCCCACTGATTTTACTCTCTTTTCTTCATTTCCATGATTATTAGTCACTTCTTTAATGAGCTAGATGGAGACGGGAGCGCCCTCGCCCGGTGATTTTTTTTATGAGAAATCCATCATAATATCCAGCAGATGTCTCTCCAAAGACCTCGTGAAATTTCAAAAGTTCATCTCTTCATTGTTCAGTGACTTCAATGTCAACGGACGTACACAACCCATCCCAGACAAATTTGGAAGAGAATAATGGCCCTCCCGCACCTCCCAGCATCACAGTCATGGCCGACACGGACGGATTAACAGCCTCCACAAAAAGATGTACAGATGTTTCAACGAAAAACTCATCTAAAGTATTCTACTGTCTAATTGTGATTTTAGGGTAAGGGGTGTTTTCAAAATCGTATTGCAAATACGACTTTGTCAGTGTGATCCTACCTGGGCCCAATTTCATAGACTTAACCACAAACAGTAGCTAAGCACAAACAAATGCTTACCAAAATAAGGTTACCAGCCAAAATAGCATGTCCCAGGTACAATCTGTGACTGGTATCCTGCTTATTTTTGCTAAGCAGACAATTCTTAAGTAATAATTTCTGTTTAAGCAGGTCTATGAAATTGAGCCCTGAGGATGTAGAATCTTTTATTTATTTATTTATATTTTATTGAGGGGGGGGGCTTTGTTTGTTTCTTTGTTTGAGATCCGTAAATTGTGCTATCAACTCACAACTCACAACTCACAACTATTTAAGTCCAAGTACGCGGCCCTGTGCGACGAGGGTTGAGGTTTACGCACTCCCATTTTAAGTATATTGCCCACGTTTGTCCTGCCTGGAAAAAAATACGCGTGGCGGGTGAGAGCGCATGTGGTAGCGTCCTCTGTTGGCAATGTATTACAAATGAATAACATGAGCATCCAGCCCGGCCCGAACCAAGACTAGGACCTCTGATGTCCTCTGCGCACACACTGCCGCGCGCCGCACACTTCACGTGTCTAATTCCGCGCGAATTTAAGCTGCACTGAGACTCCTATAGCTCGTTGTTGTAAGAGTTTTGCCGCGAAACGACTGAAGGCTGAAGAGTTAAGATCCCTCGATTTCGTTGAGATTGTGTTTTTTTTCTAGAAAAATAGAAAAATGGACACAGATATAGACCAGCAACTGAGGGACTACCAAAGAGAGTATCTGGATTTTTTTGATGACAATGTAAGTAAAAACAACTACACATTCGCTTCTCTTTATTTTTGTTGTCGTCCGAACTAAAATTCAAGGGATTTAAACATGGCGACAGTGAGGGAACTTTGTGTATATTTTCATGTCAATCTCAGTGCCACAACAGACATTTCAACATCGTTAGAGCCATGATGGTTGCTGTTGCTGTTGCTGTTAATCTCCCTAAATATGCACTATTACTATCAATATTATTTTAATTTTTGAAACAATTGTAATGAACGATTTTGTCTTTAAGGTTTAATTTGGCAATCTTTAATTAAAGGCTTATTCTTAAGCGGTAATTATTTTGACACGTAAATATTCTCCCTTGATTCATGCCAACTTTTTTATTTTAAATTAAATTGTTTTGTTATAAAGGGACACATTGCCGTCAAATGTCATAAAATTTTGTTGTTTTGAAATGTTCTTTATACTTTTTAAGTAGGCTGTTCCGGTGAAAATTAATTCAACTGGTTTTACCTCTTAAAAGGTTGTAGGCTGAACACATACACTCTGAGAAGTATGATGCAATTTAAATTTCGAAGATTGGATGTTTAGTTGCAGAGATACATCGTTTTTTATGAGGAAGGGTCGTACAAAAATTGTACCCGAGTTCAAGCTCATTTTCTTATGTTTTTCTTTATTTCGGCCACGGCCAAGTTTAATACACAGCCTATGGCGAAAGAGGGCGCACTCATTTTGTGAGTGCGCCCACTTGTGGTAGATTGTGGTGCAATTAAATACGAAGTTCTACGAAGTCCATTCGTGACACAGCATGAAAAACAGCGCATGACATGGTTGCACAAAAACCCTTGGGGATTAAAGAATCCTTTATAATATTACACCAAATTTTCACAAGTTATACTTCAAAGTATGAGCATTAACGCTGACAAACACGCATTAAATTTTGATAGTTAATTGGGGATGAAATTTTGATTCAAAAAACAGAAACGTCGTAAAAAAAAAGTTCCCACGTCAAGAATTATGCGTGTAGGCGTACCATGTGTGGAAAATTTTCAGCTACACGATGATGTAATCATTATCTCATTTTGTGTAAACAGGCGCAATCCCCATGCCAAAAACCGCCTTCGGGTTCCTTCGGTTGAATTCCGAACATTTCCGAAATCTGTCGTCCACGCGGGTTGATGGGTGACGTCATGCATAAACGAATAGACTCCACACGCGAGAAAGTGCATGTGTCATCCGTCATCGCTCTTTATTTTTCACAATATCTCAAAAATTATTCGTCCGATTTTCCTATTTTTTGGATTGTAAGTAAGACGAGAGAATACTTATGCCTCCTGTGAAGTGTCATAGTTGTGAAATTTACGAATCGTGAGTTATGATTTAATTTGTTTTGTTCTTTTCTTTTCGGGGCCTGTGTGTGTGTGTGTTGGTACACGAAAATATAGGTTGCCTATTTTAAGAGTTGTTCATGAAATAAAACATCTATAATGTGTTGTAATTGGTGAGTAGTGATTAGAAATTAAATAAATTTGCCTCTGACCCCCGACATCTGATCTGCGAAACATAGACGTATTTCCAGCTGTAAATATCACTGTCCAAATAATGTGGAAAATGCCCTGTGTAAGCAGTCGTCAGGCTGGCGCCCAGCCAGTGGCCTGGTAAACCTACCAGATGAACGCCACGTACCTTTTGTCTCTAGCGCGACATGTAATTATAAAAACACCCGCAGCATATCACTTAGCCAGTAAATACATGTAGGCCCCTACTAAATTTTGAGTGACATCAATGCTCTCAATTCTTTCTCACCTGTCCAATAGCAACCCTGCGAATGACTCATCTTCACCATGTCCCGACATCCCTGAGCAAAATCCATCTTTTACAGTTGGTATTGCCAACAAGACTCCAAAAGAGCCCTTTTTATGGATTCCGCTGCTCTTGACGAAAACATTTGTTTGCACAATTTCTCCGCCACCAACTTACGTTTATCAGCAGATTTTTTTTCAGTGGACATCTCCTAGTTGGAGTTGGAGATGACATGGATGATGAAGGTTTACCTGATGTGTCCATGGTTCAGCTCCACATAGGGGCAGGCCCCTAAGTTTTCGTCTTTTTGCCAACAAATTATGACTACCGAGTGAGGCACACCAACAAAAAATCTCTCAGAATACTAAAACAGCACTTGGAACCAGACCATATTGCGCACCACAATCTGTTGCCGCTAGCTTGGCCCCTCGGCCATCCACAGCAAGGAGGCCTGTAATCTATGACGGCCGTGTCAGTGGTGTGTCCGTCCGGGTCCACGGGCCGGGGGCTAGGCTGACCTGCCCAAGAAACAGAGCAGGCTTCAGCCTCAGCCGGCCTGGCTCCACAAACTCATTGTAAGGCTTGCGGCTTGGCCAAAGTGGATCTAAAAAGTGTATTACCATTTATTTGTCTATTTATGAACTATAATTTACTTCTTTGAATATTAAAAACATATAGTGATCGTAACAATAATTGCTCAGCCAGAGCTCAACCAGCAGTGACTCGAAAGACGACCAGCGGAACAACCAGCGCCATTTTGTTGAGTCAAAACATTGGTCCTACAAAATGGCGGACCGCTTTTAGTCACAAAGTTAAACAAAAACCGCAGTTTGAAGGCATATTTATGTGAAACTTTATATTCTACTTTTAATAAATCTTTTCAACCATGTCTATTTCATTTTTATATCCCAAAGTGCCCTATCAAAAGCAATGTGTCCCTTTAAATTTGGCAATCTTGAAGGCTTATTCTCAAAAGTAATTAAGCAAAATTATTGACAAAATATTTGTTTACCCATTTTATTTGACAATTTTAAAAGTTTCACAGGTATTCCTACATTATTATGCTTTTTAACAAAAAGGGCATTTGTGAATGGGAATAAAAGAGTAGTGACTCGGTCATAAACGGCAGTTCAAAACCCTGCAGGGTCGTGGTTGTGTGACAAAGGACCTCGCCTTTGGCTATCTCCTTTATCAAAAGGCCATGACCCTGCCGATTTTAAACAGCCGTTTAACCAGTTGCCGCTGGGATTCTTTTTTTGTCCCATCCCCCTGACGGGATTTTTTTTGGCGGAATTGACGGAATCTTTTTTCTTTGAGGGTACTGCTGGCACAAAGAAACCCTGACTTGAAAATGCCAAGAGAAGAAGGATTCTCTTTGTTGGATCGTCCGTTTTGTTGCTCGACCAAGAAAATGTCAAATTCACGCAGCGTGAATTGCAAAACATCGGCAGTTACCTATGGCATAGGAGTGGTACTAAACACGGAACCATGGCTCAATTCCTGGCTTACTCTGACTTACCTCCATTCAGCTGAAATACAATGAATGAACAGTGGTGGAAGCCTCTCGATGTCTCATAATCCTCTTCTTGGAACAAAAGGACAGTCTATAATAGGGGATTACACAAAAACCGCCTCTCAATGGCAACAAAATACAAGTAAACGCGTAACCTTTTTTGTCCTTGTGTGGATGAATCCAAGCGTTAGACAGCGTGTGCGTTGTCTGTGCAGGCTCCGCAGTTGAATGACCGGGCGACCTTTGCTCCGGTGGTCTGAAATTACAAGACGACCTCCGTTTCCAGGCAGGAAAAACATTTACATGTATTGACACAGGGTCCGATTTCGTCCCAAATATTTGCATAGCAAAACTGCTATACAATTTTTTTTTTGCATAGCAATCTCAAAATTTTGTATAGCAGTCCAAATATTTTGAATAGCAAATTTTAAAATGCTTAAATATTTTGTGTGTAGTTTCCAGGCTTAATTTAAGGCCAAGGCTATGTTTAGAGTACCTTAACGACATAATAATCCTCATCAGAATATTATTATGTAATACAAATATCGTGTGAAAGATTGGACTATTATAAAAGAACACACAAAATATCAGCTCCAAATGCTTTGAACTTAGTGTTGTGTACATTTATTGTACATATTTTATTTAAAAAAAAATACTTCCAGGTAAAGGGTGACTCACTTAAATTATCCAAGACTTATGTGTACTTACGTTATTATTTACACAAAATTTGACATGCCACTTTTCCGGCATCTACAACTGAATGCAGCCATTCACCCAAGGGATCTAATTCCCGTTTCCAACCTTGCACCGTCGAAAGATTTGCCATTTTATTGTAGAACTTCTCTGAAGTAGAACTATCTCTGAAGTGAACAGCAAACCCGAAAAATATGATGTCTTAACGTTTTAAGACGTGGGTAAGACGTATATAACGTTTTACGAACGCTGTGTTGATGTTCTTAAAACGTGTGTCATCGTGTGACTCTACACGCAGCTGAATTTATACGCATTATGTACTTACAAACGAGTCTAATCTTGGTATGGTGCCATTTTATCGTTCTGCAAATGCACATTCAACCCCCACATAAGTAGGGAACGAGACCTCTGCTGCGTGGTGTGTGCTCCATGTATTTGACAATCGACTGTCGTCATGCTCGTGAATATTTATACAGGCAAGTACGAAACATCGCTAAACCAAAGTGTATCGGAAATCATTGTAAGATTTTTTTTGTCAATCAAAAATATTGCAACAAATGTATCGCACATTGTATCGCAAAATGTGCGATGCACTTTCTAAAATTACATCGCAAATCGGCCAATTTGCATCGCAAAATGCGATGCGATACAGGGGAAATCGTTCACTGATTGACATCATCCGGTTTCACCTGGTTAAGACTTATTTAAATAAGACCCCGGCCAACACTCTTTTATTCCCTTATTAATAAGCAAATAAATACAGCATTTTATTAAATTTTAAAAAGCACAATGATCGATGAGTGCTTTTAATCGTGCATCCGAAGTCAGATTCAGAAGCGCAGTAGGAGCGTTCCTTAACCAGTTTCTGCCAGGATTCTTCCATTTTTTTCCCATTCAGCCTGACTGGATTTTGTTTTTGAAATTGCTGGAATCTTTTTTCTTTGGGAGCACCGCTGGCACAAAGAAACCTTGACTTGACACAGCCAAAAGAACAAAGATTCTCTTTGTTGCACCGTTATATGGAAACGCCTTATGATTAGTACTAAATCAGGAACCAAGGCCGGATCCTTTGTTCACTCTCCGGGACTTACCTGCATTGAGCCAAAATACAATGAATGAACAATGGTAGAAGCCTCTATGTCTCGTAATTCTCTTCTTGAAAAAAAAGGACAAAGGTCTGGAGTTGGAGATAATGCAATAACGCCTGCATAATAACCAACAAAAAGATGAAATATTGAGTGCCTGTCATGTGTCATCTGTCATGTGAGTGTGGTTAAAATGAAGCATTACATGGCATGTGCATGCTCTATGCACGTTCAGTATTGGAATGTTGAAAGGATACCTTTGTTCTGATTGTCTGACTTTACACAGTGGTGTGTTTCAACATCACTTGTTTCCTGGCTCAAAAAATGTTTTCATGGACACACATCAGCCAGCAATAACTGGTTAAAACCAAATGTCTAGTTATGATGAATGACACAAATTGTGGTTGGATCCAGCACTCTTCCTACCAAATAAATGCATGACCTTACATTCATTTCTAAATTTACTAGACAGAAAACCTTTGATGTATGCTTCACCTTGTAAGTAGAAAACTGGCTGTTATCCACCATTATAATATAACAAATCTATGCACACAACTGAAAATTTTATAGACTCAAAAACTTATGAAGACTGAAGAACTTAAAAATGAATTATGTTTGTGTTCTGTACAGGCTGATCAGGGTATCTACAATGAAAAAGTAAAAGACATGATCACAAAAAATCGCCAACGTCTGATTGTCAACATCAATGATCTACGTAGAAAAGCGCCAAAAAGAGCACAAAGGTAGCTGAAAACCCAAGACTATTTATGGCATGGAATTTTTTTGGGTTGTTCTAAAACCCCCACAACACACAACCCCCCTCGACCATTTAAGAGTACTATTTTGCAATGCCATGCCTTGTCTCATTGGCCGGCCCGATCCAGAATCAGATTGTATCATAATTGGGAACCTGTGTTTACCACCCAAGTGCAATTAAGATTAACTCACCTTCTGCGTATGATGACTGCTGCGTGACCTTGGGTTGAACTATGTAGTGTCAACGTCGCACATGAAGGTATCTTTATCTTGTCATGAGTTGTCGTGGGGTTGTCGTGAAACCATCGAGTTGATGTTAATACATGTAGTATAGGTTCCTAATTGGGACACAATCTGATTCTGGATCGGGCCGGCCCATGAGACAAGGCATGGCATTGCAAAATAGTACTGTTAAGTGGTCAAGGGGGTCGTGGGTCAAGGGTTTTTTAGAACAACCCCATTTTTTGTTCACATTGTTTAAATCCCCTCTTACTAGGCCCACTTGCCCACAGGTGACCTCAATCATCCACTGTTTTCCACTCTTATGTCACTTCACACCAACATAAAGACTAAAGATAATATTTGTATACCTGGCCCAGTGATAAGCAATTTTTATTTGGGCATACAGTCCTTCTAGAATCCTCCAAGTTCAAAAAGAGAACGTTGGAGGATTTAGGAGGGTAAGGGTTTTAATTTAACTCTATTTAGTACTATACTTGCCACGCTTTGATTAATTACTTCTATATATCAAATTGTCATATACATGTGCATATGTATGGAGAGAGGTATCAAAACAAGCCCCTAGATTTGGACAACGTTATAAGAACTTCAATTAAGTCAATCCGAAGTCTGATCTTGGGTTGTGTTGGGTGAAGAAGGGTGGTCAAACATTTGATACTGCATAGATAGGATTTTCTTCTTAGGACTGTGTTGGATTGAGGACACCATTCAGTGGCTTGTTTATTGATTGAAATTAATACTGCAGCAGTTAGACAAGCTGTTTTGTTATTTCTCATCAGACTACTAACCAGTGCCCATGAGGAGCTAATAGCTTGCCAGCAAGCCTTGAAGGAGTTTGTCATCTCGGCAGACACAGCCTATGGGAAGGAGCATGAGGAATTCTTTGTTGGTTTTGAGGGTAGCTTTGGAGCCAAGCACGTCACTCCACGGTCACTGTCTGCTCGTCACATTGGAAATTTAGTGTGCGTTGAGGGTATCGTGACCAAGTGTAAGTTTGAAACAAATTGTGATGGAAGAATTACAATGTAGCAGTCTGGGCTTCTTGAGGCTATTCAAGTTTATATCACTGTACAAAGTAACAATTAAAATATATCATAAAATAATCTTGAGTCAAATTCAGACAAAAATTGGCCATCAGGCTGGATCAGTGGTTTTTTCCCCCTGCCTTTCACCTGTGTAGACCCCGGTTCGAATTAGGCTTGGACGTTTTTAAATTTTTTTTATTACCGAGTAGTCACAGTATTTGTTCAATACCGAACAATACTGAGAACCGTTCTAGAATACAAATGTGATTGGTTTTCAATTTCAATACTGTGGCATCAAGGGATTGTGGGTATTTGCAAGTATCAACCGTGACAATTTCTTAGCGCTGATACATGAACAGTCAGCTTTTTTTGATCCGTTTTATTTTGAAAAAAAAGTCACATTCTTTGGCCTGTTGGTATTAAAGTAGAAAGACAAGCTCAGCGCTAGGCTCTGTTACATAACTGTGATTGTAGTGCCTCAATTCAATTAATAGTCAGATTGTTCGTGTTTTAGCCCCATTAGTGGCGTGTTGTGGCCGAGTGGTTAGTGCGTCCGACTCAAGCTCTGGTGGCTGAGTCATCGGAGTGTGGGTTTGAGTCCCAGTCATGACACATGTGTCAGACACTTAACCATAATTGCTTCGTAAAAGTTGGGGAAGTAGAGCTTTTTGCAGGCTTTTAAAGAAAAATTGGCAGTTTTTATGTTGGAGGGAGTTTTGGATCCAGACATAAATGATTATTTACTAGTGAAGTGTGCAATGCTAAAACTTTAATGTTCTTTCCTAGGTTCCCTGGTGAGGCCAAAGGTTGTTAGAAGTGTTCACTACTGCCCAGCAACCAAGAAGACAATGGAGAGGAAGTACACTGATCTTACATCACTTGATGCATTCCCAAGCAGTTCAGTCTACCCAACAAAGGTAATATAATGGTTTCTCTAGCAAGCTGACATCAGGAGCAGAGTCTTTTCTTTAACCCTAAATAGTGCCTTACTTGTACATACATGTACTGTATGTGGATACTTTTATTTTGTTCCGGCCTGTATCTCTTTTCTGAAAATATTTGTAATTGTGGCATTTAATGTAAATGCATGTTGGCTTCAATTGTGACCATTACTGACAAATTTTGAATAATGGAGGAAGCTATATGAAATTAATTTGCATATTTCATTATCGCGTTGCAAAAAATTAGGCTACTGAGGTTTCTTTATATAAAAAATTCAAAATGAAGTAAGAAAATGTCAGATTGTAAATTATGTTCAAACAATCTTTTACATATAAATATATATAAATATATAAATATTTAATTTAAACTAGATTAAGTGTCTACAGCCCATTTTCTTTAGTCTTCATTTTGAACTTATTATAATAAAGCCTTAATAGCCTGATGTCAACATTTATGGATGTTTTGTAACGCGACAACTAAATATGAAAATTATTTTATTTTTTTGTTGCACTTAGTGAACCCCAAAAGGCAGTATTACCAGTGATATTTCCATAAGAAGGCAGGAAAGTTACTCTCAGGTACTAAAGGGTTAAGGAAAAGTGGAAGAAAAATTTCAAAAGACCACATGTTGGTTTAAAAGGTCTTTTATTAGAGTCCTGGATTTTACATGGAGGACATGGCCTCTATTCCCATGTCTTTTTGCTAAGGTCCATTGATAAAAACTTATTTGATATTGATATCACTGATATCACTTGTTAATCATATCAAAATATCAGAAATCTTGATACTGATAAATGATACCGAATATATCAAAAGGGTGTCAGATAATCTAGCAAATAAATCTGTGTTTTACTTGTACCTTGTTGTAACTTGTTACTTTTACTGTAAAATAAATTCCAAAGACCAGTTGTTTTGTGATCAAGATGTACATAACGCACCGAGCACGCCAACACACACACTGGGTCCCTTCGTTTTGAATAAATGGGCTGTTAGACTTAGTTATCTCGCTACTTGGCATGCTACAGTACGGGCAAGAACCATCAAATGCTAGCAATTTCACAACGCAATGGAACAAGAGCAAATGCCCTCTGTTTGTGAAATGCAAAAAATGCTCGTAAACGACTTGAGAGCTAAAGATCTGCTTGTACTCTATGCAATAAAATTCCCCAACATTTTATGAAGCTTCGCCACTGGTGTGCATGCTAAAGCCGTGTACAGCATAGGTCATCGGTGGTTCGTGCCTTAGACATCACTAAGCCTGGGCTGATAGTTTGGTTCACGGATATCGGTAAATAGTTAATGCTACCTGGATATCTGCCTTGATGTGGATAGTCCAATCTAACTGCAGATAGTTCAAATAACTGCACAAAGTTCTCACACAATATATATAGCACTCTACAGTGTTTCACACAACATATTTGTATCTCACACAGAGCTATTCCACAGGGCTGACTAACAACTAATTTTTGTTTTCAAATTTTTTTTCCTTCCATTTTTCCCCTTTGTTTTTTTTTGGGGGGCAGGGTGATTGCTTAAGGTCAAAATACCGTGATGAAGATGTAATGCTTTCGTGCAGAGGTTGAGTAAAAAAACAATTTAATTCATAATGCTGTTACGGATTTTGATATAGCAGGTATACTCGATATTGAGTTTCTGATATACTGATGATTGAAAAAATCTGACATTGACGGACTTTACTTTTTGCCTCTTCAAATTTGTCATGCAGACATTCTGAATTTCTGATGGATGCTCGTCCTTCAAGAGTTGGTACAAGTGCTGATTATCCTTAGAAAATTCTATGTTTAAGCAGCCAATTTCTCATGTGAGAAAGTTACGTCTCATTTATCAAATGAACTATCAATAGACTAAGTCTGATGATACTTGATATAAAGTAGTTTTTAAGTGTTTGATTTAATCTTCATTACATCAGGACGACCAGGATAATCCTCTTGAGACTGAGTATGGTCTGTCCTCATACAAGGACCATCAGACCTTGACCATCCAGGAGATGCCGGAGAAAGCTCCTGCTGGTCAGCTCCCACGATCTGTGGACATCATTACAGACAATGATCTCGTGGACAATTGCAAGGTACCTGTCACAGTTTTTGCATACCAGGGTAAATGATTCTCAAGCATGTGAGATCCCAGCTTTTAAGTTGAATTAAGCTTTTTGTAGAAAATAGGATGGGGTATTGTCGGCGTATTTTTCAATGTATTTTTCAATTTACATAGTTTGCACAGGAAAGTCTAAATACAGTCGACTCTCGTTAATACGAGGTCCGCCGGACTGGCCTGTTTTTTCGTATTAACCGAACCTCGTATTATCCGAGCGCGGTATTAACAATGCACAATGCATGACATAATGGACGCACGTGTATAAATGCACCCGTACTGCAATGGACACTGCATAACTGTGATCATATACATGTACATGTACCAAACAAACATACAACATTTGGCGCAAATAAAACTGTTTTGATTGAATTAATTTATTTCGAGAGTAAATTTATAAAAACAATTTACATTTTCCATGACTGAAAAAATGCATATGACTTTAACTTGCCGTTCTTGGTAGCCAAGTTTTTGTCGCAACAGCTAACATGTCTATGTTGATTTTCATTGGTTTTCACACCTTAGTAAGGTCATTGTAATGCTAGATGGCGCATTGCTAAGGCGGGATACCAGCGAAATCTTACCGTTGCAATAAACGGTCTGGTGGCCATCTCTCATCAACGTTGTACCACCATTGAATAGACTGGTACCATTGCCAACGCTCAATGAGCACCTCTATTGATCATGACCAACGGAGCGGTAGCACATGCTTTTGAAAGACTGGACGTCTTTTTTTTTCACCTTGACGAAGGTAAACTATAGATGCCCAACAATTCATTCCCCAAACTTGCTATAATAGTAAGACAAACAATACATTTGCTTGTTACGGGGCCGCAAAAATACCTCGTTTTATCCGTGTTCTCGTTATGACCGTGCTCGTATCATCCATATTTAAATGCATTAAAACATGCACGGGGCAGTTTGGAACCGGCAAAATACCTTGTATAAACCGGAACCTCGTAACATCTAAGCTCGTATTAACGAGAGTTGACTGTATGTGGGATAATTGTTTATTAGTTTATGATTACTGGATTTGTGTATGGTAGGTGCTCATTTATGCCTGCATTGTTCACAATCACAAATATGTCCAACGGCCGATGTCTATTAAAAGATCTTGAAATGCTGCTTTAACCCCTGTTGACACATTAATCACTTTATTTTCATCCTCCCAAAGCCTGGAGATAGAGTTCAGATCATTGGAACGCTTCGATGTCTGCCAAGCAAGAAGGGGAGTTATACTAGTGGGACCTTCAGGTAATTTATTTATTCATAAACTCATCATAATGCACAGTAAACTGTCACTCTGTACTCAAATGGATATACTCTAATAAGGATACTCTGCTTGGCCCCATGCCAATCCATGAAAATCAAGCAATACATATTGGGAAACATGATCTTACTTATTGTTATTATGTTTTTCAAACAGAACCATCATGTTGGCCAACAACATCTCCCTCCTCAGTAAAGAGATCCAGCCCATGTTTTCTGCTGATGATGTTGTCAAGATCAGGAGGTTTGGGCGCAGCAAGAAACACGATGTTTTTGAGCTACTGTCACACTCTCTGGCACCTTCTATTCATGGCCATGAGTACATAAAGAGAGCTGTGCTATGCATGTTGTTAGGAGGTGTGGAGAAGGTTCTAGAGAATGGTACCAGACTGAGAGGGTAAGACTAGGTGTAGAGATAGCAAAAGTATCAAGAACACTAAAAGATAGAAGAGCTATGAAAAAGATTTGGTCCAATTGAATATGTTCTATATTAGAGCCAATAAATTTGGCTTAGTCCTAAAAAAAAAAAACTGTTGAGTTGCCCTCCCCTGAAAATATTTAAAGGGGTCGGTCGGTCGGGAATTTTAATTTTTTTTCCCCTTATTGTCTAGTGAAGCCAATGTTCAACGTGAGTTCAATATTAAAGCGTGTAGATCGAGTCACAATCGATGGCACACAGCGCCAATACGCACAACATACATGGCATGTATTGGATACCAGTGCAGCCATGTGACCGTCTGAATTTGGACCTGTATAGGGCCTACGTATGCCGCCGCGCCGGATACCACGCATTCAGAATCGATTCTCTTGCGTACATGTCATGCATGTTGTTTACACATTTATATCGGTTCACCTCCCTGCACAAACACACGTAAAATTATCGACCTTTTGCAGGTTTTAATGTAGAATCGATGTTTTAATCGTTTATTTGTGAAAATTGGTTTGATTTCAGGGATATTACATGCAAACAATTGGTAAGTTTCACGAAAATTAAAATAAAAAAGATGCAAAAAAAGTAAAAAAAACCCAAACAAACAAAAAAACGACCGAAGATTTCAATACTTTTGGGTCAGTCGGGGGAGGGCAACTCAACAATTTTTTTGTTTAGGCCTTATCACAGGCACATTTTACCAATGTTTGGAAACAGTCTATGAGGGAGAAGCCAGAACTGCAAAGTACTGCTTGCTTAGCAAAATGGTTTGGTGTTTTCCATAAATAAAAGACAAAGTTAACACCATGATGCTTGGGCAACTTTGGAAACTCCAAAGGCAGCCTGAATAGCTTTTGGCTTATTGTCTGTAAATTCATTGCATAGTCGGAAACATCCTGTTCTTTTTTGTTTTTGTTTTTTGTCTTTTGTTGTTGTTGTTTTTTTTTTTTTTTTTTGGGGGGGACAAAATGTTTGGCTAAAGGTGTTTTTAGCGGGTACTGGAACCAAGGAATTTAATTCCGGTACCCAGACAGTCAATTGTTAATGGCCTAACCCTAACAAGCAAAGTTTTTGTTAAAACTTTACTTGAAAGGATGTACTGAAACCGTAAGCAAAAAATAAAATAAAAAATAAATAAATAAATAAAAAACCCTTTGGCTGGAATTTCATTCAAGTCTTTAGAGAGCCCTCTTACTCTTGGTCATCATTTTTGGTGAGTTAACCACCGTTCTTTTGAAACCATTTAACTGCACTGGTTGGGTATGGGAAGTCACCTCATGATATCAGATTATTACTGGATGGCATATTTTATCTATCAGATGGTAAGATCGTTAGGTGTATACAGGAAACATCTTAAATTTTAGCTTTTCTTTTCCCGAAATAATGTATATAATGTATTCCTTGTTTTTAGTGACATTAACGTGTTGCTCATTGGTGATCCATCTACCGCCAAATCCCAAATGCTCAGGTAAGTGTAAAAAATGTTATCAATAAATAATTCGATGTGCTTTTTCACCTTATAACTTTTGGCTGCAGGCTCTCTGTACCTTGTACAGTACTACAAGGTCCAATGGACTGGCCCATTCTTGTATCATCCAAACCTCATCTTAAACACAGTACAGTATTATTAGTTCACAATATGTGCCCATTGCCTACTGCATTACAAACAGACACCTGTTTATGCAGGAATTACCTGCTAATAATTGTGTGTACATGTACACTAAAATGTTACTGATAAAACTCTTTGATTAATTAAATTAGTGAAATAAATTGGTTAACCAGTTGTCGCAGAATTGCCATTTTTCTTTGAGAGTACCGCTGGCACAAAGAAATTTTGACAGTGCCAAGAGCACAAAGATTTTCACAATTGGATCATCCATTTTGTTTCTGGACTGAAACATGTCAAAGGCATCAGGATTGGCAAAACATCGGCCATCACCTACGGCATAGGAGTAGTAATAAATATGGAACCATGACTCGTTTGCCGCTCACTCTGACTTACCTCCATTGAGCTTAAATACAATGAATAAACAATGGTGGAAGCCTATCAATGCCTCGTAATCCTCTGCTTGGAACAAAAGGACAAAGTTCTGTAATCGGGATTACACAAAAACCACCATTCAATGGCCAGAAAACACCAATTTATTCAAGACCTTTTTTTGTCCTTGTGTGGGTGAAACGAAGCGTTAGACAGTGTGTGGTCTGTGCACACTCCACAGTGGAATGACTGGGCGACCTTTGCTCGGTTGGTCTGAAATTACTTAATGGCATCTTACTTACTTAATGGCTTCTGTTTCCAAGCAGGGGAAACATTTGCATGTATTCATGTGATCCGGCACCCACTGGTTATACACAAGCTATATTTGTGTCTATTTACATGATTTAAATTCAAACTTCAAGTTGCTGTTAAGGTTAAGAAAATAATAGGTGCTGAGTGTAAAATTTAACATGATTTAAATCTTCCAGTTGCTTACGTTGCTTGATAAATGAAAACATTCTTATCAACCTCTCAGGTATGTACTTCACACAGCTCCACGGGCAATCACAACCACAGGTCGTGGATCCTCTGGTGTTGGTCTGACTGCAGCGGTTACCACTGATCAGGAAACAGGTGAACGTCGCTTAGAGGCTGGTGCTATGGTGCTAGCAGATAGAGGGGTTGTATGTATAGATGAATTTGATAAGGTGAGTAAGTGTATTAACATTACACGAGAAGAGTTTGAGGTGGGAAACATCAAATCTTACATACTAAAATGTGAACAATTCTTTATCAATTTGTACTTGACCATTTTATGGCAAACATGATCAGTCTAGTGTTTTTGTGAATTATGTTTGTTTAAACTGAATTATGTTTGTTTGTCTGGCCTCACCTCATTTAAACAACTTGTTAAAAACCGATTCAACACACTTTTATTTCCATTTATTGATACCTTTCTATTAAAAAACATAAAAAAACCTTTAAAAGTTGAGAACAACTATGACAGCTCACCTCGCTCGGATCTGCGTTAAATTTCTATCCATGTTGAGGGCCTCTCGCAAATTTAAAAATTGCGAGCGCATAATGGACAAACTGTCCCAGGTATTTATGAATTTCATTTAGTACTCAAGATTGAAAACTGACTAATAGATTAAGTTTGTGTCTGAGAGAATTGTACAACTGTAAAAGGAAACTGTTGGTCTAATGGTTTGTATTGATTCAATCAATGGCTATTTTCTGGCAGATGAGTGATCAGGATCGGACTGCAATCCATGAGGTGATGGAACAGGGTCGAGTTACCATTGCAAAAGCTGGTATCCATGCTAAGCTGAATGCACGCTGTAGTGTACTGGCAGCTGCCAACCCAGTGTATGGAAGGGTAAGTCATATGACAAGTCACATGACATTGATGAAATGCAGAGTGATGAAATGGGTATATCTCTGTATTGTTAATGTTAACACTGTATATCGCTGAACAACTGTATATCATTGAAAAGTGAGATATAATTGTTTGCTACCTGACAGTAAAACTGCTGATGAGAAAAATGACCTTGTAGTAAATTGTACAAGCAGTGCAAGCTGACTGTCTATTTGGCACTTTGATTTTTGTAATTCATGTATAATTCTTCAGCTTCCATGGAAGTATGGAGGAGCCACTTTTCTGGTGTACATTGTTTCAATTTTATTTTTTTGAAACAAGACACTCCCCAAATCTGGCAGTAGGTTTCACTCCTTCCAAGAAGCACTACATGTTTCTGTTGTGTTGATGACTCAAGGGCCAGCCGGCTCCAAACTTTCTATCAATTAGGTAAATAATATGCAAAAAGTTAACGCAGTATTTTCTTCATTGTACTGTGCCTGGTTCTTGCCGCAGCAATCAGATTACCTGTTGAATGACTGGGGGAACCAGTTGGTTCTGCATGCATAAGGCGGGTGTATTATAAGACATTGACACCGTGAAGTTGTGCAAGTCATGCACAGTGCCAAAAATTCCGCTGCGCACACTCTACTGTAGGGAAGTAATTTTTCAGACGTGCATTATTTTATGTTACATCTGCAATGCAGTCTCGCCACGGACCCATTAACATTGCAGTTCTTGTGTGCACGATCAAAGGAATTCATGATGACACTGTCTTGTCCAGGTTTGACTTGCACTATGTTTTGGCTAGTGTGATGGCAATCTGATTACAAATGTTCACTATTAATAACAAAGTAAAGAGGCAAACACCAAACCTTATTAAGGTTAATATTATTTGTGATGATGCGTTTTTAGTTTATTTTAAACTAAAAAAAAACCCAGTAATTGTAAATCCACTGGCCAACAGAGCTACCGACGATTTTGACCCTTGTATGCTAGCTAATGGAGCCTTACCTTTAATTTGTCTTGTGAAATGTACTAATTGCTTTTTGCACTTAAAATTTAAAATGAGACAAAGACGATTCAGTGATTTTATGCCCCAAAAATGGGTGTGATTTTGTTTTGGAACAGAGGTCCGGCCCTTCGAATTGACAACTTGCATATCGATGGCAATATTATCCCTGTTCAATGACGTAGTTGGTGTCGTGTGCATATCAATTGCATAAATAGCAGCTGCTGGTATTTTTTAGTTTTGGCAGCAAAAGAAATTCTCAAAACATTGTATTGTTTTACATTCACTTCCATACTAAATAAGTGTTTTAAGTAGCAAAAAGTTTTAATTCGCTATCTATGAATCATTGGTGCCCCTGCAACGTTGGTGCCCCTCTTTAATAGTATCTCTTGCTGACTTTTTCATACCAATGTAATATTTATTCTTTGTGGAGTAGTTTACAGGACAGCCTTCCAAAAGGCCTAGAAAAGGCTGAAATTTAGGAGCTGTACCCGGGCATTCGCTCCATTGCTACATGTATTAATCACAGTAGTTTTGCAAATGCAGTGGTATCTTTGTAAATAGAGCATTGTTTTCTTTCTTGCTTTTTGTACTGTTGTTTCATTTTACTGCTCCACCATGTATGGCAGTATGAAGTTAGGTATGTGATAGAAAAATGTAACATATTTTGTAAATCATTGCTAATCACCAAAGTTATACTTTTTCTGAAGTCTCTCAATCTCTCTTTTTGTTTAGTATGATGAGTACAAAACTCCAATGGAAAATATAGGACTACAGGATTCTTTACTCTCGCGTTTTGACCTCATCTTTATCGTCCTTGATACGGTAAGAAAGATTGTAATGTTGCCCTTCTGTATTTTGTGGTTAATACTGGATGAATTTTAGGAGGCTATAATTTAAGACTGTTGATGTTGTTAGTTTCTTCAACTATCTGTTAGAACAAAGGGTAAATTATTGGTGATTTTAACAAGTTTGTTAAACAGAAAGAAAATCATTAATCTTTTGAAAGAGTAAAATAGTTGCTTTCCTCTAGCTTCCTCACAACATTCATCCAATCATTACAATTTCGTGAAACTCGGTAAGTCAAAATACAAAATGGTGAATGTTTTATGAGGGATTTGTGCTTGTTCAGATCAGGCTAATATTGATTTGTGGGGTTTTCAAATGATATTTTCTCGACTTTGACAGTATTTAAAACAAAAGTATTTTCTTCAATGATTGGTTTTGGCACAAACTTTATAGTTTGTGGGCTTTCTATTGAAAGTAATCAAAATAAGTCAATTTGTTTGTCAATTCCATTGCCTTTTGTCCCTATAATATCTTTGTTCGGGGGTTCCAGTCAGAAGGCATTCAACCTGAAACTGACGTGTAACCAGGGATGACACCCAAGCTTATGATATAACCTGGGAAGCAGCAGTACAGGGATCACCAATATTTTTTTTCAAATATCAGTAAACCACAATGGAAACTGACTGGGAAAATTGTACTTTTTGGGTGAACAAAGAAAAATTGACTAGAACTGAATTTGAACCTGCGATCTCCGGATTAACAGGCCGGCACTCCACCAAATTGAATTTAATTTACCCAGTCAGTTTCCCTTGTGGTATAACTCATTAAGGTGGTCCCTGTACTGCTGCTTCCCAGATTGTACCATCAATTTGGGTGTGATCCCTGTTCATCTGGCAGTTTCAGGTTGTATGGCCTCTTACTAACACCTCCGAAGAAACATATTGACAAAATAGGGAGACCACCCTCATAGGGCTAATTCGGAGGTCACAGGTTCAAATCCTTATTTTATTCTCACAAACACCACCAGCTCCTCACTTCGTCCTCATCTGTCTTTGATCAACTTTTCCCCAAGAATTTACAATGTTTATTCCCTTGATATTATTTTTATTTCCATTGTAGGAAAACAAATATTTTCAAGATTACACACACACTTGCACAGGCCTAGGCTTTCACATAAAGTGAGGAAGTCATGGTGATCAAACTACGTGTTTGACCGATGATTCAGTAGGCCTACATGTACATGAGTAATGAACGACAGATGTTTTAAATGTTTGTAGATGGATCCAGACCATGACCGCAAGATCTCGGATCACGTTCTGCGAATGCATCGCTTCCGTACCCCAGGGGAACAAGATGGTGACGGTAAGTCAGTAAAGGGAAACTTAACCAACAAACACTAGTCTAGAATCTATCAGATTGATCCAATACAAACACTAGTCTAGAATCTATCAGATTGATCCAATACAATTTATAGCAAGAGGACAAGTAATACTTATTTGACAGAAACACTTTGCTTTTGCTTGAGCTTTCACTTTGAATTTTAACTTTTTTTTTCACTCATGTAGCTTATTTACACTTTGACTGTATTTGGCAGTACAATTGAGTTTTCTTTATATTTCGCTTTTTTGTAAATATTTATTTTGAATTGATTGATTTCTTCTTTTGCAGCATTGCCACTGGGTAGCTCAGTGGATTTCCTAGCTACACAGGATCCTCTAATAGATGAGAAGGATGAGGCAGATATGGTTGTATATGATAAACATGATAACCTTCTCCATGGCAATAGAAAAAGGTACACACTTATTTTCAATATGGCCTGTGGCCAGTGAAAGATGGCTGGTGAACAAGAAATATGAACTTAAGCCTTTTAAATGTTGCCTTTTGTGTATGAATTGTAGCTTATGGGTTATGGCTAGTGACCATGAAATCTGTGGCCAGTGGCCTTTGAATTGTGGCCCATGGCGATGAATTGTGGTGTGCGGATTGTAGAATCTTTGATGTCATTTACATTAGATGTTCACACACCTGTTCACACACACTTTGTTCACTATTTGTTTGTGTTCTGGGGTGCCAGTCAGAAGCCATTTAACCAGTTACTGCCATGTAGCCAGGGATCACACCCCATAATATGATACAACCATAGAGCTAGCTCTATGGATATAACCTTGGGAAGTGGCAGTACGGGGATCTACCTTAGGGTGATGCAGCTTTTTATTTTAGAAATCAAGCAATAAACCACAAGGGACACTGACTGGGTAAAATGAAAACCATGAGGAAATTAGGGCAGACAGAAACAATGACTGTATGGGCTGATTGCTTCATTCCTGAAAGGACAAGGGCATCAAGGCATTTTCTCCAATTAAACTAATTAAACTTTGACATGTTACCAACCATGAAAGTGGAGATCTTAATTTATGTAAATCTGTTATTTTTATCATAGTAAATTAATTAATGAGTAATTAACTGTTTAGTATACTTGTCTCTTCCTAAAAACTGTGCAAATGAGGTCTGTGTACAGCGCCTGTGTGTCGTGTACAAAACAATGTGTAAATGAACTTGGCTGTTTGTAAAAATGCAAATTTATCTAGGTCACACAAATTGCCTCAGTGAAAACGCAACTGGCAGAGCACTCGTTTTTGGCACCGTGCCAGCGCTTTTTACTTCAGTGTTAAAAAATGTCAAATCCAAGATTGGCTGTTCGTGAAGAATCAAAATTGCAAAACTTGTGATATTATCCTTGTGCTAATTAGTGTTTGAAACTATGTTTTACGACTAGAAACTTGGAGAAAATGTTGGTGTGAATGATAACATCCAAAATGTGTAAAAACACTGATTTTGGGGTTAAATTGGCTGTTCGCGAAAACGGTGATGATTTATTCAATATGTTGGTTTTAATTATTCATTATATTTATTGTTGAAAGGACTAAATTGAAATTAAACAAGACAGATTTTATAACTAAATCTTGTATTTACTTTGCACAGAGAGAAGTTTGTGAGCATGGAGTTCATGCGTAAATACATCCACATTGCCAAGCTAATAAAACCTGTACTAACAAGAGAGGCAGCAGACTGTATTGCTGATGAGTATTCCAAACTACGCAGCCAGGAGCAGGCAGCTAATAATGTTGCAAGGGTAGGTTTATTTGGTGAAGTCGGTTTTATGTTCTGGGCATTTTGCATATTTTGCTAAGGCTTTTGAGCTTGATTCAAGCTTTTGAATTTTTAGTTTTATGTGTTCATTTTTGTGACAGAATTAAATGATGGTTTTTCCATTTTTATTGCTAAGTTGGTCAGCAGTGAGTCCAGGATTTTGAGTTGGGGAGGAGGGAGTGAGAAAGGGTTGAACACAAAATGAGCATCATACCTTCAGTATAGCATCTCCCCTATACCACAACCACAACCCCATCCCAACCCTGCTGGATTAACTGCTGGACTCATACCCTACCCTCAATCACAGGATGAAGACTCAATAGGAGGTATAATTGTTATTTTGTGATCTTCCTTTGACACAGACTCAGCCAGTTACTGCTCGTTCCTTGGAGACATTGATTCGTTTAGCAACAGCCCATGCCAAGGCCCGTTTGAGTAAGACAGTGGACCTACAAGATGCAGAGTCAGCGATTGAGCTCATACAGTTTGCCATCTTTAAGAAGGTACAAACACATTCATTAATCCCCCAAGGGTAAATTGTCTTTGTTGATGACAACCTGAGTTAAGTCATGATGAAATCAACTTGTTTTTGACATCTGCACATTTGATGGTCCAATGGGTGTTTATGATTATAACCGTAGTACTAGGCCAGCAAAAAGGCAATCCTGCAACACTGTGTGGTCACTGTATGGCATGATACTGCAGTTAAAGAAGTCCTCAGCCTGATTTCTCATACTGGTGGACTCTGACTTCTTAGGCTGAGAGAGTGGAACTGCCCCAGTGCAAGGTTTTCTTCCAATTTAAATGCATTCCTGCACAGATTCTTTGTGCATATTGAATCAAACTCACCTTTTCATCAATGCAATGACAAAGACATTTGTTGAGGA
The DNA here is from genome assembly GCA_911728455.2 of Marthasterias glacialis. Lineage (NCBI taxonomy): Eukaryota > Metazoa > Echinodermata > Asteroidea > Forcipulatida > Asteriidae > Marthasterias > Marthasterias glacialis. Next base: position 8,612,281 of record OU452232.1, on the reverse strand, counting down.
CTGCACACTGTTAAGAGTCTGACTTTCAGTACATTGTAGACAACTTCACTTAAGCCGCTCATCTCTTCTGTCTTTCGGTAAATATGGATAAGAAGTACTACTTGAAGCTGCTCCTGATTCATTTGCTCTTTCAATTTTAACTACCCCTCAAAAGTAAGCAGCTGAACACAGGAGGAATTTAAACAGTTGCCGCTGGGAATCTCAGAACTGCAGAAATCATTTTTGTTTGCTGGCACAAAGAAACCTTGAAATGACAAAGCCAAGATAACAAAGATTCTCTTTATAGCACCGGAATGTTTGTTTTCTGTATTAAGAAATGTCAAATACATGCAGCGTGATCTGCAAAACGGGCGTAGGATTGGCTCTAAATCTGGAACCAAGGCTGGATCCCTGGTTCAACCTGAATTGCCTCCATTGAGCAGAAATATGAAGATTAAACAATAGTGGAAGCCTCTTGTGTCGCGTAATTCTCTTCTTGGAACAAAATGTCTGGAATTGGGGATTACACAATAACTCACGCTTAATGGGCAAAAATCAGCAAAATATTCAAGACGATATCTTCTCTGTGTGTGGGTGAAACGAAGCGTTGCATGGTGAGTGCATACTGTGGGCAGGCTCTGAAACAACATGTGGGTACCCTTCTGTTATTCTGTTCTGTTATTCTGATTTTACACAATGGCATGTTTAAACGTTACCCGTTTGCTGGCTTGGACAGTATTTTTGTGTATGCACATCATCCGATGTCTATTGGTCAAGTACCTTGGGGTATTATTTCCTGTGATGGTTCCCTTAACAAGAAAATCGTGTTAAGGAACTGAAAAGCAATTCAAGCTTTTGACAGCCTGAACGCATGTGTGTTGAACCAGCACAATACCCAGAAATATACAAAACTCAGTCTGTAGCAGCATGTAGCATTCAGCCTCAGTCGGTGAGAGAAGCAAGGCATTAGCAGCAGTTTCATCAGCAGAGCCAGGGTAGTTCCCTTACTCCTACTGTTATCATTCTTGTCATTCAAGAATTTTCACATGCATACAAGCACAACTGTAAAGATGTCATCATACAGTCTTATTTTATGAACTAACAACATATAGCCTAAAAGACTTTGTGTAAAGGTACATGTTGATTTTACTGCTTTTTATCTTCATTTTGATTTTGAATCTTACATCTTTACAGGATGTTTCTATATGTTGCTTTGCAAAAATTAGATGTTTTATATAAATGTTCTCTCCCAATACCAGTGATGTACCCTTTATTTGAATGACCTCTGTTGTACAGTATTAAACAGTCCATTCTAGATTAGGTCAAGTATACAAGAAGTTTGAGTTTCAGGTGCCATTAACCTGAACAATTCTGATGAATTCATGAAAACTCTAAATAATATTGGGAAAAAACAAGTTTAAATTTAAAAAGCTATACTTTATTTTGAAAGGAGAGTCCTTATTTTTGTTTAATGATTTGTTTTATTTCAAGGTTCTTGAGAAAGAAAAGAAGAGACGAAAGAGTGACAGTGATGAGGAGATAGAAGAGGAAGAGGATCAGGAAGCAAGGAAAAGAACGTGAGTGACTCAGGATTGTTCTCTTGCTTATGACCAAAAACACTATTTAGATTGACAAGTACAAAATGAGTTTATAGGCTTTGAATGGAAGAGGTAGACATTAGTTAATTACACGGGTTACAGCATGGTATGAATATCTTTTAAAGAGGCAGTTCAAAGCTCCCTCCTTGTAGTGACTTTTATTTCTTACGTTTTCACCCCCTGAAAAGTTACATTATTTCAGTAATCCACTTGAACCAGTTCGATCTTGGAATTGCCAAATTTGGGGGGGGGGGTTCCATATACTGGTTTTATTTTGGAAATTTTTGAAATCTTGCCGTCGAAATGAAACCCTCAATAAATTAGACACAGACAACAAATGTGGTACTTGGCACCAGGATTTAGGCTTGGCCGGTTCCAGCTGACACCTGGTTCCAAAATTGGAACTGGAGCCACAGTTCCACTTTTCTTCAGTCAGTACTGGTCCCCATGATTGTCTGTTCTGATTTTCTGGTACCGGAACGTATGCTGGATTCAGAGCTGTGATTATCAGCTCTGAAGTCAAAAGACTTCCCCAAAACAGCTTTGTGTACCCCTTTGTTGGCCGTCTTGATTGGATAGTGGATGATCATCAGTTTCTAATGAATGCAGTGATATGGACCAAGAACATGGATAATCTTAATCTTGGTCAGCTCATTGAGTTGTGTAGTCTGATATGATAAGTGCATGGAGGACAGAGGATAAGAACAAATACACGTAATGATTTTGTTTACAAGTTAAACAAAAACAAAACTAAGTTGAGTCGTTGATTTGTGTAAACTTTTTAGGAATTTTCTTAAAAATGAGGTTCACCAACAACATCAACCCTGCCTGGAAATTAATTGGACAAATGCCCACATTTAATACCAAAAGATACTCACAATGTCCCAAATTTTATTTAAAATATGTTCCCATAATTATTATGCCCGGATAAACGCATACAACAGATAATAAATCACTTAGTTTCAGCTTGAGAATAACCACACCAAAACAACAAACACATGGAAAGTAAAAGACAAACCAACGAGTCGGAAAGTTATACATGAGACAAGCTCAACAGCAAGTGCTGTGTTGACCAGCTTGCAACGCTTGTTATGTAGAGTACACCAAGCATGCACTCACGGTGTCACGCTTTGTTTTCCTGGTATAGACAGGAACAAAAGGGTGCTGGCATGGTAAACAAAGAGGGTTTTCATGTAAAGTTTCCTGAAAGAGAACCATAAATCTTGGTAGGTTAGGCTTGGACTTTTCCATAAATTTTGGAACTGGTTCTAGTTCCAAAATAAGAATTGAGTCCGAGTCAGAACCGGTACCAACAGATCCAATGAAAAACATAAGGAAATAATAGGACACAAAACAACAGTCCGCTCAACAGGAAAATGTAGGAGTAGTTTATAACTCATTCATTGGCTGTTGAAAATGCATCTCGTTTGTTGGAAGAATATAAAAAAAAAAAAATGGCTGCCAAGGCCACTACCATAATTTTTGGCCCATTAGCCGCAGTGCCCAAGAATTTCCAAAACAAGATTTAGGTGTTGGCCCATAAGCCGCAATACCCCATAAGCCGCAGCAGGTTCACCGCACTCACAGAGAAGTGCCGGCACTTCAGACACAGAGGGGGCCGCGTATCTGCGGTCACTGTCTGACTACCGCTGGTTAATGAACCAATGAAAAGCCTAGAAAGCAAGTATGTCCGTCTCTTTTTCTTTTCAACCAATGGAAACGTCCAGAAAGCAAGTCGGCCTGTCTCTTTTTTTTCTTTAATACTTAATAGGAATACTAGCGCCAATAGCACAGGCACCCTTCTGACGGATTTCCCCCGAACTTCCCCATGGAAACTGGAGGGCCAGTTCCCAAGCAACAGATGGAACCATTCCTGTTCGCATTATCCCCCGCTACTGACAGTGAAATTAGAGAATTGAGATCATGTCGTTAAAAAAGTTATTAAGGAATAGACTTTTAGTTCAATAAAGTGTACTTCTACCTTTAAAACAGACTGCAATTGCCGATTACAATTTTGTTGTTTTTTGGTGAAGCCCTGAAAATGGTTTCCTTTCTCAAAAATGTTTTGTAAGTTTAAGGAATACTTTGTTAATTCAATAAAGGCTATCCCTATATGTGGACCAGACCGTCATTGCTTCTCATCTCTTTTGTTTTGTGGTAGCACTGAAAAGGACTGTTTTGTTTTTGTTTGTCACACTAGCCAAATAAACCCACCAGCTCTTTTCAGAGCTACCAAATCTTCCAAAAAGAGATGAAACGTGACTACGTCTTTCCCGTCCCAAATATGTAATAAAATAAACACCCTGCCTCCACAAGTAATACAGAATTTCCCAGAATGAAATATTTTGACAAAAGAAATACAGGATTGTTTAGTATAGAGAAGTTTTCTAAATATGTCTATGCCTGTGCATATTTCCCGCCCAAATATATAAATATTCCGCCCCAACTAAAATAACCTGACAAAAGAAATATTACAATACTGAAGAAGTTTCCTAACAAGGTCTAGGACTACGCCTGGTAGAACAATATTTGTTGACAAAGGAAAGGAATAATTCCCCAGAATAGCATTTTTCGTCAAAAACAAAAATAATGTTTCCTAAACAGAACTCCACAACGTTAATCTTTGGAATAAATCTTCTTTGAAAGGAGACCACTAAAAAAAGCCACCAGCTAACCTCAGTCGGGAGCGACAAACTTTAAAGAAATGCAACATCAAATAAGGTCTGTTTTTTCATGTTTTGGTATAAAAAAAAGGTGTGCCATGTTTCATGCTTTTACCACAGAGTGCATGAAGTGTGCACTAATCTGCTGGACTGTATGTTGTCTTACAAACAACTCTACACACATAAACACTTTAAATACAAACTTACATGCCTAACTCATACATACAGCATCTGGCAATGAGTGGTTTTAACAATGTGATATTAATAATAGCACTTATGAACATGAATCTGTGGGTTTTTTCTTTTGCAGAAAAAAGAAGAGATCTCCTAAGAAGCAGAAGACTGATCAACCCAAGCAGGGAGAAGAAGGGTTTGATCCGTATGACTTTGATAGCTATGAAGAGGATGAGGATGATACAGAAGGTAAGGCCAAAAAAACACACACACAAAAAGAAATTAAGTTTGTTTCATGTAGGCCACGTGCATTTGGTTTGGCTGCCAACTTTTGTACATTTCATTTTTTTATTAGTGCTTTTTTACATAAACAAAAATTCACCATTTTTAAACACACACATAGACAAAATTAGAATAAAATAAAGTAGTGGAGTAATGATATAGTCAACGAAAATGCAAACAGATACAGTCTCTTTCTATAATATGTGTGTACATACATATATGGCACCTGTCCACAGTACATTAGTGATCGATGTTGCCTGGTACCCACCATTATGCTTTTGGCATGGTTTTTGGTTGTCTCGCTATTTTGCATGCGACAATACAGTAAAGACCCTATGAATGCTAGAGTGTGCTTTCATATATAACACAATCAGTTGAGATCATACACCCTATATTGGTCAAATCTTACAATGCAATAACAAACAATAACACTTGTAAATGACTTGATAACTACAGACTAGTTATCTGTGCAATCTATAATCTAGTTATCACCTAAATGTTGTCACTGGTGTGCATGCTAAAGCCGTGTACAGCATGGGTCAATGCAGGTTTGCACCTTGGAGTGCAGCATGGTCAACGACGCACAGTTCCTAGGAAACTTTGGTCTCTAATTTGTTTACTACTAGAAACTACCACAGCGTTTAGATCTTATTTTAATGAAATGGTAAAACGCATGATTACCCTGGATTATTTTACAGAATGAATGTCAGTTTTTAGACAGTGATTTTCACTTTGATCTCAAGCTACACCAGATAAGGTGCACTATTAGATAAGACGCAGTGATGTTTTATTACCTTTGAAAGTCAGATAAGCCACGTCTTATACGCAGGAAAATACGGTAGTTTAAAGATCTTGTGCTCAGATAGCGTGTCATGGCTGAGCAGTCTAGTGCAAGGGACTTAAGTTCTGGTAGTCAAGTTATGGAGGTGTGAGCTCGAATCCCGGTCATGACACTTGTGTCCTTGAGCAAGATGCTTTACTATAATTGCTTCTCTTCACCCAGGGGTATAAATGGGTACCTGCGAGGTTAGAGGTTGATATTGTGTTTAAAAAAGCCTTCGGAGCGCCACGGCAGCTCGGGGCTTTATACTCCCCAGGGAGCTGAGAAAGATTACAGGAATGTTATTAGCCCAATGACCAGGGCACTAATGTAAAGCGCATTGAGATGTTAATTGTGAAATGCGCTATATAAGAACTAGTTATTATTATACTATTTTTAATCTTTTCTTCATGCTAGTGGGAAATTTAGTGTAACATTGATGACTTGAACGTGGACTCTTAAAGCCTTGTTTGTGTCGTGTCATTTTAATTTGGGAGAACATGAGCTATTGAGCATGGCTATTTAATTTGATGGTTGTGCATTTGGGTGGCTTTTGTATTATGCATGTAATCAAACTTTGTACAAAGCTTGAGTGAGCATTCATTTTCTTGATATATAATCATGATTTTATAATGCATTGATGAAGACTAAAAGAATAAAGAAATGATATGCAAGCCTTTACAAAGGTTTGTACACAAAGATCAATGCACCCACACAAATCCAATACACAAGGTATAAAATGAATGCTTTAGTCATTATATACAGTTCCATGGTTGCAGCACATAAAGGAATTTTTAAAGAACTGTTTTCTTTGTTTGATTTTCAGTAACGTTGAAGTCACCACGTGGATCACACTTAGCAGCAGAAGGGAAATCAGTGGAGTTATCCCAAGACAGGTGAGAATTATACTAGAATTCCTAATTGTTCGGCCTCTAAAGCAGGCCCATTAAACAATGGTTAAATATTATCATAGTAGTTTTGCTGTATAGCAATGTGTGCTGAAAATATTAGCCTACATAATTTTACTTTTGGGAGGGGGGGGGGGTTGGTGAGTTGCATCCCTGGGTCATAGGTCAATGCTAAAACTTATCACCAGTCGTTAAGTAAATATTAGCCTACATAATTTTACTTTTGGGAGGGGGGGGGTTGGTGAGTTGCATCCCTGGGTCATAGGTCAATGCTAAAACTTATCACCAGTCGTTAAGTAAATTAATCGTGGCTGGAAAATGTGACTTTACGTGAAAATGTATGTTCTGACGACTGGTCGAGAGGTTCAAATTGTGCTTGTGATACAGACAGGGTGATTCTTCTTACATATTAGACAATGGCTTTTTCCCAATGTTTTGGATTGGAAAATCCACAATGTTTTAACAAATTTGAACATACTGTATTAAAAAACATAATTTTGTTGAAATCCCTAAACCCAGAGAAATCTCATCCCTGAAGTAATGTATATCCCTAGTCCAACTACTTTACTTGAAACTCTCATAAACTTGTGTAGCCATTTCATGGATGCATTTTTGTTTTGACTTGCAAAGGCTGAAGCAATTCCGTGCTACCATCGCCAAGTTGTTTGCATCTCAGGCTGAGTCTGTACCCATGGCCCAGGTCAAGAAAGCCCTTGCTAAGGACTACCCAGAGGAGAGGTTTTCTGAAGCAGAAGTATCTGCTGCCATCAACGCTATGCAGGATGCCAACCAGATTATGTTCTCATCTGGAATGGTCTATCTTATCTGATTAAAGAAGAATGACACAATTAATGTAACCTCCTCCCATACCCAAGTAACCTTTCCCCTTCCCTCTCTCTATGCAAACACCATTTAAAGGAAAATTCAAAGTACATCTAAGTGTCACATTACATTATATTCAAGGTGCTGTTGGTCAAGTCATCCAGGGTACATGCTATAAAAGTGTTTTTTTTTTACCAGTTGCCGCCGGGATTCTTTTCATTTTTTCCCATCCCCTGGCAGGACTATTTTGGAGGAATTGCCGGAATCATTTTTCTTCAAGAGTACCGCTGGCACAAAGAAATCCTGACTTGACAAATCCAAGAGAACAAAGATTCTCTTTATTGCATCGTGTGCGTTTTGTTTTCTCAACAGAGAAAATTTGTCAAATTCACGCACCATGAATTGCAACACATTGGCCATTACCTATGGCATAGGAGTGGTACTAAACCCGGAACCATGGTTTGATTCCTTGTTCACTCTGACTTACCTCCATTGAGCCAAAATACAATTAATAAACAATGGTGGAAGCGATGTCTCGTAATCCTCTTCTTGGAATAAAAGGACAAAGGTCTGGAATCAGGGATTACACAAAAACCTTAATAACCAGAAAATGGCAAAATATTCAAGACTATGTTTTGTCTTTGTGTTGATGAAATGTAGCGTTAGATGGCGTGTGTGTGGTCTGTGCACGCTCAGCAGTGGAATGACCGGGCAGCCTTTTTTCCGGTATTCTGATTTTACACAATGACGTCTTTACGCAACTTGAGTTTGCAGTCAAGGGAAATATTTGTACGTAAACACCACATCCTGCTGGTTAAACCATTCACAGGTTCAAATAGTGGTAGTGGTAGTTTCATCTTGCTTTGTCTTGATTGAATGTAAATAATGTAATTAGATTTCATAGAGATCCAAAGGACAGAGAGATTGTGCTGAGAAGAAACAGAATATTAAGCCAAATAATAAAATAAAAATGGTAAAACAAAATTACATCCATTAATGGTGTTAAGGCTGGTTTATAGTTCGTCGCACGATGATAATCGCTCGACGCTGTGATCGCTGAGCCTTATCATTGCAGTCTATAGTCGCTGAGGCGTCAGCGTCGACTATAAACTGCGTCGTGCGTCAATTTTACTGTCGCGCGACCGACTATAAACCAGCCTTTAGTAAGATACAATGGCACAAGAGAAAAGGGTTTATTTCTTTTTTTCATTGGGCAAATGTTACTAGTTTGTCCATGGAACAAGAACAAATATTGTTTTGATTTTACTCATTTGTTTGTCTTTATTCCTCGTTCAAACTCTTCCATTACACTATTCCATGACCCTGTATCAATGAAATGAAATTATGTTGGTTGAAAAGCAGTTGCTATGGTGATAGGACTTCATGGATTGGTTTAGTAGTCATTGCTTTAATTAATGTACATTGTTTACATGTATTGAGTAAGTGGATTAAATATGAACGTTGGTGTTAATGTTGACAGATTTATTTAGTTGTTTAATTTCTGGGAAGTCAGTATGTTAATTTAAAAGCAAAGCACACTCTACAGTGTTTCAACTTATGAGGTCACATTATTTAATCATTGTTTGACCATAAACCCCATAGTATTGTGGCAAAAAAAAATATGAACACCTTTCAACTGATAAGCCCACTAGTGACAATATGATTCATGTAACATCTTTGCAGTGTGTTTGGTACCTACATATTTTCACAGATAAATACTTTTTTTTTTCAATTTACAAAACAAATAATGGATTACAATCTCTTATTAAAATTAGTTATTAGTATGGCTAACAATGAAGTTTCTTTCCTTGAAATAAGTTTCTGTAGTATACTTGCATTGAATGTTGCAATATAAATAAATACATTGCAAATATCTTGGCTTAATAAACTTGACCGGGAATGTGCTTTATTTTTTGTTTGTTTTTAAGAATCCACCCTAAGAAATGTTTTGAGGTTTGAGCTCTTTTTAATCCCTTGTCCAAAAGTTGTTATACCTACAAGAAACAGGTGGATCCTCTGAGCCATTGTGGGTTGCCAATTAGAGTTTCAGTTGGAACCTCAAATGTTTTCCTACAGGCTTTGCTTTTCCCACCTAGTCACACTCCAGATGCCTCAACAAAAGAACAGACTGAAGTGTTCCTCATTGCTGGATTTGGCAGACCCTAATCTGGTAACCAAGGTTGTTGGGACTGCCAGTATACAAGGTGATTGTCATTCCCACAAGGTACTGATACCTCAAGATTGTCATCAGATACACGTAATGATTATATGCTACATGCTGTTGTTAGGTATAGGTCCCTATATCTATAGGTCTCTGTTTCAAGCTCGGGTCATCAATTTTAGTTTTTTTTTTTCAAAAACGAATGTCAATATACACAATACTGACTGAATTTCAACTTAAAACACAGTACACAAAGTACAAGTTGGTCAATTAGTATTCTTGTGCAGGATTATTGATTTATTTGATTGCATTTTAAACTTGTACTAATTCTTCTAAAATGCATTTCCACAACATATTTCAAATGCTTTAATCGGCTGCTGAACTTGGCAAAAACTTGACCCAAATCCTCCATATGCAGCTTTGAATGAACAATATTCAAGCCCAAGTCCATTGAAATGTATACTGGAGACTGTCTGAACTCGCGTACAACACCATTTTTATAACAACCACAAAAGAAATAAACAACTTTGAAAAGAAATCTACGAAATCCAGCATTCTTTTATTTAACTCAAACCTCAATTTCCCTCAAGATTAGAAATGAAAGTTGCATACTCTTTTTAATAAAATCTACTTATTAGTTATTTTTTGGGTTGAATTTGTAAAAATAAAAACCACAACCCTAGAGTTTAAAGATTACGTGTGAATTGGGGTTACTCCAAGAGTTCAGATCCCCCTTCCGAGTTCCCTCATCACCACGCACATAAACCAATATTATGACTGATTAATGATGCAACTTTATAATTTAAAACCAGTATGTTGATCTTGGCAACGACACAATCACCGACACCTTGTAAATGTTATTGAACAATAAAGTTTTGAAAACTGCATAATGTGTGGAAGCACTGAAGTAATCTTCAGGACATATTCTAGAGGATTTTTCTTTAAAAAATTAAAGGCACTTCTTTGGACTGTTATTTTTCTATTGACTTCAGTAAAGAAAATATAATATAGGTTTTCCCGGCCAAATTCAGCAAAATATCATTCAATTTCATTATTGCGCTTTCAAATTCACGCAATTTCTCTAATTCAGTCAAACTAGGGTTTCTCTTTCAGTATTATTGCATTCAATTTCGTTTTCGTGCACTCAGGATCCCTTTCTTTTCATTCTATTTCGTTTATAGGCATTCAAGATTGGAAGATTGCCATTCTTATGTTGAATATCTACTACCTTTTCCCAATAGGTGCAATCAAATTCAGAGTCATCGAAGCGCTCTGCGATTTTGCACTTAATGTTCGTTTCTTTTTCGTTTATGGGTAACGGATTTCAACATTTTGAGCGTTCAAATTCAACATGAGTTTGATACGGCTTATGCTTGCGTTTAAAGTTAGCGATACTGTTCTTTTTACGGCAGTTGCGTGATTAATCTGTTTATGAGTTTTTAATTTAATTCTTATACTTGGTCTTAATTGCAAATGTTTTCCTTTTACTTTGTTACACACGAAAAAATTAGATTGAAAATCTTTCTAATTAGATTGAAAATAACTTTTTTCGATTTAGGCCACGGTCAAACATTTTGCATTTTGTCCCTAGTTTCAATCGATTAGAGTAAATTTTAACTCATTAAGAGAGTACCCCATTATTAAACTTTAAAATGTGTCTAAGAACAGTTAAATAAAGTTTTATGGCATTACAAAAAACAATAAGCAATACAATAAACAATATTTTGCTTGCATTTGCTTGCAATGTAAATGTTTGCTTTGGTCTTAATTTCACTTTTTGTCATCTTCTTTATTCGTTAATGTTTAGATCTTGCAAATTAACTCTCGAATACCTCAATCAACCTTCCTCTATCTACAGTGCTCAATCTTCGTATGACTACGGGCAGACATTATTTTTTGCTTCAAAATCGTATATTTAGTGAGAGGTATAAGTGTAGAAATGAATTCCCCTCATAATATCCTAACTTTATATATAGGCAAATACGAACCAGAAAGGGCATACCGAAGAAACGAATTTGAATGCAAACATTTCTAAAATGTTTGCCAGTTGACGAAAATGACTACTCAACCAGCCCGTTCCTGCTGTCTTTGACGAAATTGAATGAACTAAGTGACCATTTTAAATTGAATGATTTTATTTGTCAAATGAATGCTCACGTGTCGAAATTGAATGACTCTTTTTAACTGTTGAATGTTGATGTACCCGATAATTTATTTTCAAGCGAAATTGAATGACCCCGGTATTAACTTGAAGAGATTTTTGTTGAAATTGGCCGGGAAAACCTATAACAAATAAATAATATAGTCAAGTAATTATAGGTTTTTCCTGGTCCATTTCAGCAAACATTCATTCAAATTCACACATATTTCCCTAAATAAATCTAACTAGGGCTTCTTTTTAGCTACTATTGCATTCAATAAGTGTAGTCATGCATAACCCTGTGGAAAACCAAACAATTTGCCTGACCAAGTAGTCAGGCACATTGTTTGGGTCAGATAACAGACCAATTGGAGGCCCTCCTTTTGGTTCTGCTCTGTGGGAAGGCGCAAAGTTTGGGGAAAAATGTTCAGGTTTGTTGCAGCTTGGTTAGGGACATCTTTCACCCAACCCCATCCCCTGCTCCTCATTGGATGTATTTCAGGGGGTCGTGTTTTAGTGGCCTATTTTTATGGTATTTAGGACTCTCACTGGTAGAAACTTTCATATTGAGCCATTTTGATCAACTTTTATTATCAAGTCGTTTATTGTAAGCAGCTTCTCCAACCGTAAGTACCTGCAATGGAGTCACTTTGTGCACCATCAGTGATAGGTTGTTAAATTATGCATAAAGACCACAAATTGATTGTTTTCATTATCAAATCTGATGGGGTGCTATTTATGATATATTGTGATACTTGCATTTCTGTGGGTATGTGTGCCCTTGTTTTCAAGTAGCATCTGTATGTGTGCCTGGATGCCCATACATTTATGACGAATTGTGATACTTCAACTTCTGTGTTGTTCGCATTTTTCGTTTGAATCCTGTGTTTTGTCTAAATTAAAAAAAATTGTTTCTTCTGCTTTGTTACCCCATGAATACGTTTAAGTCAGTCCCTGGTGTTTGGAAGGTTGCTAAGTAAATGTTGAAAAGTTATGATCATAAGTTGGGAATGAAACAAAATCTTTTGCTATAGCCTTATGATTGTATAGCCTTATGATTGTTTACATTGGTCTTCAGCTTTTCTTCTTTACTTCTGCTAATTTTCTGACCATTTCAAAAAATTATAAGGGGTTTGCTCTATAAAATTTACCAAAAGAATGTTTTTTTGTTGTTGCTATTTTAGGTATTTTTAGGTGTTCGGGCTTCAGTTGAACACCTTGTTTTTGTTCAAGCTTTTGTTTTTACTTTTTCTTCTCCTTCGCCTATACTTTTCTCCAAAAGATAACTCAAGATTCAAATTGAATTGAACCTTGAAACCTGGCATATACTTGAACTTCAACATGAAGACTTGAACAATGACATCATCATGACATTAGGTGTAGAGTTACATTAAACAAGTTTAATAATTAAACAAATCATTACTCCTGAAGTACACAATGGGGTTCTTACAATCTATACATCATCGGAAAGGTCTTTGAAAACAAATTGAATGTCACACAGAGATGACCCCAATTTGACCCTAAAGTGAAAAAGTGGTTCAATACTCGTAATTTCAGCTCCCAAGTCAACATGAAAGAGAATTTGACATGGTTTGTGAATGTGATTTTGCTCATGGGCTTTTCATGTATATACATTAACAATGATGTCAATGACATCAGAAAAGAAAAATAGTACATTTTAAAACTTATCGCCGTATAACTTGTTCAATTTAATGATGTCATCATCAATATTGATGATGACGTCATTAAATTTATTCAAATTTAATAACGTTATTATCAATCCATATCGATGATGACGTAATTAAATTTGAACAAGTTATACGGCAACAAGTTTTAAAATGTACTATTTTTTAACTCAAAAACTATTCAACGAAATTTCACCGTAAATATTTTGTCATTAGATAACATGTATACAAGCTTATATCTGAAATTTGACAAATATTGACCATATCAAACAAAAGTTATGTTAAAAAGAAGGTGCCATTTTTGCCATTAGTATTCCCATTAGCTAGGACAGCACTGCTTGGTAGTGTCAACCACAGTAACACCAAACTGGCATGCTTCGAAGTTTTACACATGCGCGCACATAAACCGAGGTGCGTCCCATAGAGACCATTGTTACACTAAATGATTCATTCCTCAAAAATCTTCTCCAAAAATTTAACTCAAGATTGAAATTAAACTGAACCTTGAAACTGTGCATATACTTCACCCCCAATATGAAGACGGGACATAAAACAATGACGTCATGATGACGTCATCAGATGTCGGGTTACAATAAATCAGTTTTATTAGTTAAATCATAACTCCTGAAGTGCATAATGGATTTTTACAATCTATACATCAGAAATTACCCAATTTGACCTTGCAGTTCAAATCGGAAGCTGAAGGAACAATTTATTAAAAAGCCATCATTTTGTGTTTCCGTGGTCAATATAAAACGAGTTTTGGACATGGTTTCAGTGTGTGAGTTGGTAATTGACTCTCTGCGTTTTCAAGTTTAAAACTGATGACATCATTACATTAAACAGCGCCCTCTGGTAACAAGTAAAAAAAAAATGATTCTTGAACACTAATTGTAACCTGTTTTTTGTACATTGTTGTGTGTATTAACTCATCAATGTTTACAAGCAGTTCATTACTTGTTCCCGAACACCTAGTTTTTGTGACGTGACAACTGAATTTCTAGTTCTATTTGTTTTTTTATGTGTAATTGGTTTCTTTATCCTTCAATGATTTGACGAGATGACGAACTAGGCATCTCAGCATGTAAGTACTGACCACGGACAGCCATTTTTTCATTCAAAGTACTCTACTTAGAAGTATATATAATGCAGATCTGGTGTAGAAATAAATTCTCCTGAGAATACCTGCCCTTATACAGCTTATAACTCAAAGCACATACCAAAGAAACCAATTTGAATGCAATTATTTGAACAATGTTTGCTAATTGATGAAATTAAGTGGTTGACCTGCCTCTTGCTGTTAGCTTTTGCAAAATTGAATGATCTTTGTGACCTGATGAATTTGAGTGATCTTATTTGACCAGTCAATGCTAACCTGTTGAAATTGAATTACTACTTTTGACTGTTGAATGCCGATGCGTTGGAGCTTCCATTTTCAAATGAAATTGAATGAGCTGGGTGTTGTTAAGTTGAATGAGTTGTTGTTGACATTGGCCAGGAAAACCTATATTTAAGTACAAGCTATCAAAAGTTTGATATGTAACAAACACAATGGATATAAGTAGACCTATTGTAAAATAGTGGGCACAAGCATTTGTATCAAATCCAAATGCTCATAATACAATAACAAAATATGAAAATATGAATACAATTTGCATAGATATTAAAGTGATTACTGAGTAAACACAGCTTGATTACCATACTTGTGAGTTTTGGCTTTGAAAGTTACAAATTCTAAATGGTCAGATTACTAGGCTACCCCCTCCCCCTATTTACATTATAAGACCATGACTAAAGCCTCACAGTGGCCCGTAAGTCAACCATGCCCCTGAATGCAACAATCACAGCTGTGTGTAAAGAGAGTTGAAAATTTGCAGGTATTACCAGAGACTCAGTTGTAGTACTACACCATAACATCATTCCATAATTGGGTACAGTTGGTATAAATGAACAGCCTGGTGTAAACTTGTCTAAATTGGTTTGCGTTACATGAGCAATTGTGTCTATGTGGGTAAAGCTAACAACACGTGTGTCTCCTATGCAAAGCAGTGCACCATACACACACAATGTATGACAGTAGCATGGTTACATTTTGCTTTCAGGCTTGAATCATCTGCTGTAGACTCCTCACATTGTGAAGTAGGTCTGGAGTTGGACTCAATCTGTGTAGTGTTCTGAATGCCTTAAGTCTGTCTGCAGACATTTCAAAGTCATGTGCTTTCTTTCTTGCTACCATAACAACCTAAAAGTAAATCCCACAATAATTAATTGATGAGTATTTTTGCTAATTATGTTAATTATGATGAGTATAAGATGCAACTTAATGAGTATCTTTATAAATCTTTATCTTTTTAAGAAATGTATGAGAAAGCCAATTTTTGACAATTTCACAGCATTTGGCAGGAACAATTTAAGAGCGAAATTTAACAGTCAAACAGGTTGTTACCCTATTTCGTTGGAAGGGAATTAAATATACTAATTTTTGTCTGACAGGTGAGAGAACCACTACAAGTTAAATTGTAGCCTGGGATGATTATTTTGTAAAGCTTTTCATTACTTAAATGCGAGATATTTGTTCCTCAATTTAACACTTGATTGTTTTATTCATTTAACATGAACTTACCTCATCTGGTAGGTTGGCAAGTTTAGCAGCATTGAAGCCATAGCTCTTGGGACATGCTCCAGCAACAAACTTATAAAGGAAGGTGATGGTTTCTTGGCTTGGGTCTTCCTCATTCTCATTCTCTACCATACAGGCCTTGGAGAAAGCATAGAGAAATGAAACTGAGGGAAATAATCACAACTCTTTAGCACCAGTTTCTCTTTTTCCAAACTTTGCATTTAAACATTCTAAAAGACAGTTTTCCATTGAGAAATTTGATCAGCAAAACAAACTGGTAATGAAGAAATATACAATGTGCATGTGAAGCATGTTTCAAAAAAGTAGTATCAGTGTAAAATATGTCTTATTAACCAGTTGCCGCCAGGACTCCCCCTGACGGGATTCTTTTGGTGGAATTGCTGGCACAAAGAAACCCTGACTTGACATTGCCAAGAGAACAAAGATTCTCTATTGGATCATCCATTTTGTTTCTTGACCCGAGAAAATGTCAAATTCATACACCGTGAATTGCAAACATCAGCTGTTACTTACAGCAAAGGAGTGGTAGTAAACACGGAACCATGGCTTGATTGCCGGCTCACTCTGACAAACTGAACTGCATCATAAATAACATGAAGTTGAAGTTGAACATAGAAAACACAAAAGAATTGTCTGTTACCATATGACCGAGTTGTATATTAGCATCATGTCCAAACTCCTCCACCAGTGAATGATAATGAGTTGAGAACAAGGTTCGGCATTTGATCCTCCCAGAAAGCTCCTTGACTACAGCACTAGCAATGGCCGTGCCATCATATGTGGCTGTTCCACGTCCTGTAAGCACCACAGATCAAAACACCAGTTGTTTCAAAGCAATAATTATACAAGACAATCCCCACATAACTTGCATTCCCTATGAACTACAATATTAACAGAAATTTCCAAGTATATCTGCTACTACTTTGCATCTCAAAGTCTCCACTTGGCATGAACTTTCAGTCATTACCAAGAAAGCAAAATTGCTTTAATAAACAACATAAGACAACTATTTACAACTATCATTTTTACCTAGTTCATCCATTAAGACCAATGAGTGACGCGTGGCATGTTGTAGAATACTCGCCGTTTCACTCAACTCAACAAAGAACGTACTCTCCCCTGAATATCAATGAAACAATTGGATGACAAGCTGTTACTTACAAAGTGTCCCTGTTAAACAAGTTTCTGGAGTTTCCAAGCTACAGTGATTAAGTTTGCTTATTAATAGAAAACTAGAGCCTTTGCATATCAACACTCAAACCATGCTGCGCTTGCAAACAATCTACTGGACTAAAATAGTTGGTTTGGAAAAAACTGAGTAAAATATAAATATAAAACCATTATATTCAAATTGAACTCAACTCCTCTGAAATTTGCAAATGCTGCAAATAAATCACCACTTTTGAAGTAAACGATCGCATCATATTTGCGTTAATTACTACTACTACTACTACTACTACTACTACTAGTACACAGTTCTTACATGGCGCATAATATAAAAGTCTCTGAGCTTCTTTGGGGTAAACAGACAAGTCTTAGGGTGTATTTTGAATTGTCCCAATGTGGAGCAGTCTTTGATGTGGTAAAGGAAGGCTCATTAACCCAATGCTTTTGTGAGGACTGGATGTAGAGTGAGAAGACTCTGAGAGCTAAAGCAAAGCTTCTTAGTGGTATGATAGTCCTTGGTACTGATGTGTTTGCATTTGTATGTGTCAAGAGCTTTATAATTATTATTTTTGTGTTTGACCCACACACCGATGTGTATTAAGCACTGTATTCCCAGAGTCCTATGAAAACAATTCCACAGGCATATTCCTCAAGTGGGATATATATATATATATATATATATAAAACTAGTAGGGTTGATGGCCTTAGCTTTCAATCCAAACCGGACCTTTTATATATATGCCTGTGCTTAACACACATCTGTTTATGGGTAAAAACACAAATAATATTCTTTATCTTGGAAGCAAAAATTATCATCTGTTAAAAACTTTCTAATTATCCAGGACTGAACAGGAAGGCAATGCAAACTATGCAAGACTAGAGAGATAGGTTCTGGAGACACGTCTGGCACCTAAGTTCTGTAAGCATTGAGTTTTTGAGCTATAATCCTGATAATCCATACAGGAGAACATTACAACTGTCAAGTGTGAAAGAAGAATTAACTAGTATAACCATGTCTGTTGCTCAAAAATAAAGGTGAATTTCTTTCTTAAGGACAAAGGTATTTTTCATTGTGTGTGCACATATTAGAAATTTCTTACAAGTACTTACCAGAGAGTATGTTATCTCTAGCCCCTAGACGTGTGAAGACTCGATCCACAGGTGTGAGATGACATTGCTCAGCTGGAACATAACATCCAAGCTGGGCCATAATGACTATCAGTCCAGCCTGCCTCATTAGTGTGGACTTGCCTCCCATGTTTGGACCTGTCACAAGTACACAGCAACTGTTGTCTGTTTTCACTTGGTCAGAGTTGGTCTCCATGGCATTGTTCTTTGCAAAATAATAATAAGATATTTTATATACAATATTTATTCTTAAATTTTAGTTTAGTCCATATTCATGAATTCTCCTTGCAGTAGGAGATAAAAAATCATTCAAAGCTTATAAATTGATCTTGTGAGAATTGTTTGTTTTTTTGTTTTTTTAAGAAATTGGGGGAAGTATTCACAGATTTAAATGTTTAAATTGTTGCATCTTTTCTGGTCATATTGTAGTACTTCATTCTGGTTTTGTTTTTAACAGCTTTGAGCAAGCTTGACCGATAATTGGGGGAAATTGCCCGGAGACGATTGTTTTTACCCTTTTGAAACTTTTTGTGATTTTAATTTTTTTTTTCAATCTCAATTTTATTTTGTTTCAAGTTTTATTGAAATTGCCGTTTTAAAAGCTCTGTAAATTTGGATTTGTTTTAGCCTTTTGGCTGGCTGGCTGCTGTAATTCGAATGTTTTTACAATAAAACAATAACATATATAATTAATAGTTAAATAGTAGTTGATTTCAATAAAACAATGCACAGACCCATTACCAGCACTTCCAAACAGCTTCTAACTTAGCCTGCCTTGTAAACTCCCTTGTAAACACTGTGCTCTATATGGACTATGGGTTGAGATATTCCAACTACAGTTAAGCCCAGTTCATACTTCACGGGAATGCAGAGGCAAAGCAAATTTGACATCACAAAATCGCAACGAACAATTCGCCCAATTTTGGCTTCATGACTATTAGGTGGGCAACCTTTCACTAATCATGACTATTTTAACTAAACGCTTTGAGTAAAGTTTATTGGCCTACAGGATATGTGCATTTTGATACAATTCTTTGAGAGTATGGTAAATAATTTCTTACATCAGAAGTTCCAATGCAGGTATCATTGGGAATGAAGTCACCACCTGTAAATGTACGGCTGATGCATGGGTGGCGACCATTTTGAATTTTGATGAATGGCTGAAAAAAGAAGAGAAATTTAGAACGTTTTTTGGGGTCTCTAATGCAAAAATCAACTGAAGTTAGTCTTGGTATAACTAACTGTATGAAAATAACCCTCAAACCTTGATTTTTGTTATCCAATATACCTATATAATGCAGTTCATGATGCATGATATTTGATAAAAGGACCAATGATATGTTGGCTTGGGATTCCTAAACACCAGAGAGGACTTAAATTGCTTATCATGAGAATACCCAGGGTTATATAAGAGGCCAATCAGTCATTTTCCCAAGAGATGCATAAAGTTGGATAAGTTCAAGGTATAATAAGAAAGCATTTCAGATGTTTAAGAACGAAGGCTAACCAGAATACGTTCCCATGACCTACATAATAGAGGCACCGACTAAAAAAGACTGACCTGCATGTTGTGAGTTGGTGAGATGATTTCTGGTCTGCACATTGGCCCATCAGACGCCTGACTGACATAAGACAAACTCTGTAGTACATCAAGAACAGACAGGCATTGGATGACTTGATCCCAATCTGTATAGCTGTAATGGAAATGGAAATGTAGAAGTGTAACTGGTGGTTCAAACCTTTGCAGGCATATTTGACCTTGAAGAAACAAAAGGAAAAGTACAAAGGCTGGCCTGCACATGTACATGTAATAAACCATGACCTAATTACATCTTAGGAGCAGTCTTGTCATGGTCTTGAATGCTACATATGAACATATTAACATACAACACACTGCCACAAACAAATTTCACATGTGAAGTCGATGGGGGTTCTGGCAAAAACAATTTGTGATGCTCCATGCCAAAACCAGACATTTCTTGCCAAAAATCAGAGCTGGGTTTATTTGTTCATCAAACAAGATAAGAGCTTTCATATAACACCTATTTAGACTTATAAGGTTGGTATTTCTCAACATATAGAATTGATGTAATGGGTGATGCGTCGGTTGTCTTAAAGTTATTAATGCCATTTCAATACTTCTGAGAACTGCCAGAGTTTGGCGTGAAGTGCAACATAAAATAACATTAATAAAAATCTTGGCTGAAAACATATATCTTATTTTTTTGTTGAAAAAGGGGAGAGAGGGGCCATCCTGAAATCTTACTGCTCATCAAATGCATGGAAGACTCTCCTCATGGAGTCTCGCAGAGCCATACTTCGCCTCTCCTCCTCAGCACAAAGATCAGCAAACATCTCCTGAATCTCTGTGGTCCAGTACCGTTTGAATCCCTTTTTAGATGACTGCAACTCATAGTCTTCAGGGGTGTGTCGAGAGAGGGCGCTCTCCGGAACCTCCAGCTGGAACCTGTTTTTACCTGTTCCCCAGTAGGTGATGGTCTAAAAAGTTTAATCAATAATAGTTTTACGTTTATTCCTACATTTCCATAAAAATTTATATCAACTTTAAAGGAACACTAAAATTATATCAAAAAGCTTGTAAATGTAATTTAATTGCTATGTGTATCTGTGAAGCTAATTTGCTTTGAATATGCAGCAGAAAAGACTCTACTAACTTTTTATTTAGTTTTAGATATTGCCCAGTAAGCCTCAGCTTCATTTGTTAATAAGTTAATAATAATAATAACAGTATCTGGTGACCAATTCAAAGGCACTGGTCAATGGATAACACTAAACTTGTATATTGAATGAGAGATTGAAGAGATACGTGAAGGTCTTAAGAGGATGCTTGAATCAGGAAATATTAGTGTGTGATGAGGTAATCCCAACTAGTAAGTTGTAAGTTGTTGTCTAAGGCCGTGTCCGAATCAAGGGACTTTGGCTACGGCTGTGGCTGCTGGCTGCAACGACAAAGTTGAAGAATAGGACTCCTCGGATTTCCGGCTGTAGCCACTGCCAAAGCCATTCATTCAGGCATGGCTTAAGCAAGTCTCAAGATTGTGTTGTGTGTTGGTATCATCGTTGGATATACTGGGAAACCATGTCTCATCTGCATTTCAGTGCTTAGTTTAATTGTTTGCATTGTAATGTGTGGCCATGTTACTTGAACAGTTTTAATAAGGGAGAGTAATGATATGTCATGACAGTTCTTTTAGGATTTTTCAAATAATCAAGATATGCAGTTTTTAAAGATGTCTACTGGTCTGGCTGCACACTCACCTTACACCCGAGCCTCTTGCGTTGTTTATCTAGGTAGTCATCCAGCCTCTGATTGGCTGATTTTATGGCAGCGATGGCAGCATCATACTCAGGGTCAACACCCTTATTTGGAACAATGGCTCCGGCCTCTTTAGCTTTTTTGTGGTCAAACGCATTCTTAGTAGACAGAAGGTAATACAATGTATTGACTATCACCATTATGAATTAGCGAATAACAGTAGGTATAAGGACCTTGACTTCAATGCTTGGTAATGACCCGATTGGTGGTGGGTCGCTTAGAATTATTGGACCGAGCTGAAGACGAAGTCCATTAACAGCGACCAATTAAGTGGTCACTGCGGCCATGGGATGTAAGAACCTGTGGGTCCTTATAATTGGTGGCAATGTTGGATATGATCTTTTCCAAAATACGCTCCAGCATAAGTAGGTTTATTTTACAGCTTGCTGGAACCTTGTGTCAGTCAAAATAGGGCTCAATTCATTACTACAATACTTACATCAAAGAAAGACAGATGCTTGGTGAGGTCAGGGAAATGCCCTTGCACTGACCCCTTGTCCCCATCTACAAGAGTCAGAGTTTTCTTCAGTAACTTAGATCTAAAGTAAAATGATTCATTACAAAAACTGCCATTTTAGTAGGGATTATAAGATTGTTTGTAATCCAGCTTGAGTAAATTTGGATAAAGTAAGCATTATAAAGATAGCCAGTAGCCTTTGAATGCTCTATTCAGAAATACCTGGGACAGTTTATCCGTTCAAATTGTTCGAGAGGAGATCATATGGCCATGTTTAAACGTGTGATACAGACATGGCACAAAGTTTTAAAACATGGACTGAGGAAATTGAGTCAAATGAGGGTGCTATCAGACGATTGCGCAGAGCGCGTAAATTGCACACCCCAGTTTAAATTGGTACATGTAGCCCCATGGAGGAAAATGGTAGCGCACAAATTTGGCTTGCGCAAGTTTGAATCTTGTGGGTGCAATCTCGAAACTTGTGCGAGGCGCTCAACATGGATAGAAATTTAACGCAGACCTGAGCGAGGTCAGCTGTCAGATTTGTTCTCAACTTTTGAAGGTTTTTGGATGTTTTTAACAGAAAGGTATTTATGAGTGGGAATAAAAGTGTGTTGAAAAGGCTTTCACCCTGTTTAAACAACTGGTTGAAAACCTCTTCACCACACTTTAATTCCCTTAGTACTTAATATGTCTGTGTTGTTTAACCCTATATAACAGGAGACTTTCAGATGTTTGTTGGTGGCAGCAGACATACAGGGTAGTTTATCATAACCAAGTGGGTTGGCTACCAACCTTTGTTTTAAAAGTCTCCTATTAAATCATATTGCATAATACAAACACTAGATAGATTTGAGGTATTTTTGAACTTAAGAAAGTTATTAAAGTCATCCTCAGATTTTACTAAGGTATTTCAAATATCTGGCATCATTAGCTTTAGGGAAGAAAACAAAATAATGAAGGTCACATTCTACTTCTCAAGATGCATTGTAGTAAACTATCACATTACGTGTCTGTAATATACTTTTCTGTAACTTACTTAAAGTTTGTGGTAGAGTTTTTGAAGATGTGTACGATCTTGATAGCAGTTTGGAATCCATCAAGGGCAGTCAGGAAGTCCTGTATCTTACGCTTGCTGTAAAGTGTGTCTTCAAAGAAGATGGCTCGACTATCAGGGTGATCCAGGTTGCATCTAGCCAGCCCTAGGGTATGAATTCTGATAACAATAAAAAAGAGACTACTAAATGGGGTCATCAAAGGGCAAAAAACTCTTTTTCGTAAAGTTAACAAATTTGTGTAATGGCAACCATGTTGTTTTAGTAGTTTATAATCTTAATACACATTTGTGCCTTAATTGACTTTTACCAAATACTATCACTTAAAATGTCTTTTTTGAAAAAATTGTTTTCTCCTCCTTACTTTTACATAGGTAAAAAATGATACAAGCATCTAACATGTACAATAACCTGTTTAAGCTTGTAACCATTGCCTTTTACAGCAATCTTTAGCCAACATAGTACAATTTCAATGGATGGTTTCTGAAAACAAAGTTTTAAGATGAACTGAATGTATTTACTCCTTCAAAAAACACTGTTTTAATCAATTCATATTGCAAAGCTAAATTTAAATCAAAGCCAATGACTCAACAATCAATCATTCATAAATTATCAATAGTTGATAAACAATCATGCTCACTTGCTCAGCAGTCTTTCCAGATCGGGAAGCTGCCTCAGGAGGTCATTGACCTCTGCCATCTTGTCTGGTATGTTGATAAGGTCCTCAACAGCATCAAGTCTGTACAGAATAAAATGAATCATTAATCTAGTAATACCACGGATAACCTAAGTTTGAAACCATTCAAACTTGAGTCTTCCATTTTCAATATAGACATGAAAATTTACCCTTGAAGAAAGCGACCATTCTGATTTTTAGTACAAAGACGGGATGGGCTTTTCTTCTTCACTTTTTCAGGCTATTTAATAACAATCTGACCGATTTCCTGTTATCTTTTTTAGCTCCTTGGGGAGTATACAGCCCCAAGCTGCTGTGGAGTTCTGAAGGCTTTTTCAAACACAATATCAAACTCTACCCTCACAGGTACCCATTTATACCCCTGGGTGAAGAGAAGCAATCATAGTAAAGCATCTTGCTCAAGGACACAAGTGTCATGACCGGGATTTGAACCCACACCCGATGACTTGACCACCAGAACTTGAGTCTGGTGCACTAGACTGCTCGGCCATGACACGCTGTATATGAAATCAATGTGCTTTTGTTTGTATAAAACCCAAGTCCATGTGCACATACAATTTTACTTACTCCCACTTTATCAACTTCATTAGTAAGGGAAAAATGACTGCAACTATAAGTCAAAATACAGGGAACTTGTTTGTATTTCTATAGAGTGATTCAACAGTGCAGTCCTTGAACCAAACAACACTTGTGGCTGAAACACAAGAATGCACTGATACAGACTGATCCATAATACAGCCGTCTTTGGGTTTATTCCTTCTCTTGCCAAACCAAAAACCAGTCCTGACTCCTTATATCCTTGAACAAGACACTTGAACTACAAATTGTTGGTAAAGTTTGTCACTTCTGGCTCCAAAGAGTTCATTGAACCTAACTCCTATTCTTTTACTGTATGAAGACTATTCTAGATACATGATACCTCAAGTCATCTAAAAGGTGTACAACTATGGGACAGACAAGTCCAAAACATTACATAGAAATCATCAGTACAATCAATAGCCTAAGGGTTTCTCATAACTATTGGAGCTAGCTTTAATGTGTCGTGACCGACAAAATGAACTTTCATTTCATTTTATTTGACAAAAAATACAAAAATACAAAGAGAATTTAAAAAAAAGGAACTAAAATTAGGTGCAAAAGGTTTAAATAAAACACGTCTCATTTCTGATAATTCAACTTCCATACAGAGTGTAAGGCAAAAAACTAAAACAATTTTGTTGTGCATCCTTGATTAGTTATTAATTGTCTAGTTTATCATTAGGATGCAAAATGCTACTTAAAGAAAATTCTTAAATTAATACCTATCATTGATAGACTTTGGGTTACACAGAGGGGCACATAGCCATTGTTTGAACAGCCTCTTGCCAAATGGCGTACAGCATTGGTCTAGTCTCTCCAAAAGTGTGCCCTCTTGTGTTCCAGAAGTGCCATTCTCCAGGATATCTAAGTTGTACAGAGTGACACCATCAAGCACCTGCAGTAAGTAACAAACAATGTTTGTAGAGTAATCTGTGTCTACAAAGACCAGTCCCCTAACATCTTTCTTCACAGGATAAAGAAAGGCTTTGGTTTTACAAATGAACAACTTCATTGGGTATGTTTACACACCCACAAAATTGTTTGACTGACAAGGTAGATGTTGTGTGTTTATCAGCCCTAAAGACTCAATGTTACCATGGCAAATCAATCTCCAGCACTGGAACTATTTTTCAGACTGCTGTTTGGTTGATTGCTTTTTTCATAAAAAATTTACTTCCAAAATAAAGAGGATTAATGAAACATCAAGAGGCTTCCACCATTGTTTATTCATTGTATTTTGGCTCAATGAATGCAAGTCAGAGTGAGCCGTGAATCCAGCCATGGTTCCGGGTTTAGTAACAATCCTATGTGGGTAACGGCCGATGTTTTGCAATTCACAGTGCAAGAATTTGACATTTTCTTGGTCGAAAAACAAAATGGACGATCCAATAAAGAGAATCTTTCTTCTCTTGGCTTTGTCAAGTCTGTTTTTTTGTGCGAACGGTACTCTCAACAGTACTCCCGAAAAAATACCGCCAGGGGGACGAGACAATTTTTTTTTTTTTTTTTTTTAAATCCCAGCAGCAACTGGTTAAAAAAGTAAACACTTTCCTTTTCTGTCACCCACATTTTAAGTTTCTCAGGTGATTCATGCAGGATCTAGGTCAATACAAAAAAACCTAGCCCTGTTAACAAAAATCTGCTATAAGCTGTTTTCAGCAGTTAACTGAGACGGCCTCTAACAGCAATTACAGTAAGCATTTACACACAAGTTGTATATGAGAGCGTTCTAAGCTTCAAACTGTGTATATTTGTCCAAGACAGCTCAGTCATTACCTGCTCACCCCCACATTCTGCAATGACTACAAACTTGATACTGTTTTGAAATAAATTATTAAAATGAAAAGAAAATAGATATTACCATATGTTGTCTGCCGGCTGCAAAGTTCACAATATCAGCTTTGACCACTGACTCTATATCTAGAGGTACGTACAGCTCAAAGTTGCACAGGGAAAGAAGCTCATGTTCCAGGCAAGATTTTTTCAAATACCAGGTGCAGGCTCCCAGGGCACTGACAGCTAACTCACTGGAGTCCTTGGCAGAGTGACCAAGGGTATCTACTGCAAGGAGGAAAATGAGCTTGTTTAAGAGACTTAGTTCCTTAACTCAAAGGGTGATGCACTAACCTCTTTATCTGAACTGCAACCATTTGGAAAGCTATGTCTTTTTTGTGTGGGGCTGTGCGCTAATTACCATAAAGAGACATATAGACATTTTGGATGCACACTTTGCTTTGATAAGTAGGGATTAATTTATTGGAAATTTTTTTTGTATTTGTATTGCTCCAGTGTACAGACAAAATATTGACCATTGTTGCTCGTGCCCACCTTCTGCTTCAACGTGTTGAAATTGCTATAAAGTTTTGTTATGCTGGCTTTTAAAAATTTACCCAAGTTTCTTCCTTATGTATGGAATTTAGGAACCAATGTGTCTCTTAGAATCAATTTTTGCTCTGAAAACAAAACATTAGATTCCTTTGCATTAAGTCAGAAAAAAATACTATTTTGCTTACCATCAGAGATCATGTTGTGAAGCACAGATGGCATGCCTTCTTTTTTCCCATCATGCTCACTCTTCTTTCCATCATCATCCTCAAAGTATCTGTTCTCTGACAGCATCTTTAGGGTCTTGCTTGAATCCCAAAATTCTGTTCCTGGGACAAGAGGCTCCTTGATGACTGAAAGGAGACTGTTGGTCAAAATTTGTTGCGTCTTGGGAGAGAGTTTGCTACGCTCGTACAGAACCTATCAGGAGATGACAAAAATAAAATTCATACATTTTATATTGAATGTGAAATGAAGATTTACAAAAAATGAATAATTCAACAAAATATGATGTCAAATGTTGCTCTGTATTTTTATTTTTAATCCAAAAGATGAACCAGCATTAAAAATCTTACAAACAATTTCTTCATCTCCTTTTCTGAGTCCACATACACAGTTTCAAGATTTTTTGAAATAGATACAAGTGCTCATGTCTGACAAAAATGCTGATATTTCTTTCAGTAGGAAAACGTTTTAGAAAAAATGTGGAGGTTTTAGGTACTGCATTACTACACTTATTTCATCCTTTCATTAATATCTTGCAATTCACAGCTTTACTGTGTGCAAACAAGTGTCTTGATAATGCATCATGAATTAATCTCTCATTCAATTTCCCCTTTAGTCTGATGCATTTTGTCCTATTAGAGAATTAGACCCAAGACTTATTTTTGTTTTACATACTCATAGTTGATTCTCTATATTTCTTTACATTATTCATTTATCTGTTACAATGCCTTGTATCTGCTAGCCATTAAGCACTCTTTAAATTAAATTAAGTTATTGTTATTTATCTGTATAATAGTAACCTGTCTTCACCTGAGCTGGAGTGTAGTGGGCAATGAGTGTTCGGAAGCGTGAGCAATGACGGTCATCTGTGAATTGTCCTAGCTACAAGCAAAGAAAAAGAAACAAGTCATTCAATCTCAAAATCCAAATACATTCCTAAGAACAATTCCTTAGTTTAGAGAAAATGGTCCTATTTGAAGAATGACTTTATGGGATTTTAGAATGTTTTACGGGAGGGGGATTGCTCAAGTTAACTCAGGAGATTGGAATTGTCTTTGTTTTCCTTCATGTGTAAAAACATCTTTGGCAAATGAAGGGGCTGTACTTTATTCACATTTTTTCAAGTGCTTTTTCAGTACTGAAAAGCAGATATTGTAAATATAATTACAGGTAACCTAAACCAAACTAAATGGATAGATACAAATCCAGGAATTCAGATGGGAAAGTTACTGTTTATAGCTTGTAAGTATTGAGATGATTAAAGAACATGACATCTTTTAAAGTATGTTGGAGTTATCAGCATTATTGTGAAATTGGAAATGTTAGCAATTGTTTTGTACTGGCAAAAGGTCAAATTAAATGACATTTAACAAATGCCCAATAAATTATTTCATCGTTTTCAGTCTTACATGAAATTTGCCGATTGACGTATCAACAAAGCAGACGCCATAAAGTCTTTCCCCTTCACTCGTGTCATCACACACTTTCTCCTTAACAGCTAAGAGGTAGCTATGCTGAGCCTCACATGTATCTCCATCAATAAAACTGTAAGTCCTTGTCCCTGAACAGAATTATTCAAATTTAACATTTGTACTTTTATTCTTTGCCTTTGAATTTTTTTTTTATCATATCATAAACTAAATTTTCGTCAGTGTACTGTTCTAAATTTTTTGAACAACAATTACACATTTCTATTTTGTTCAAAAGTTGCAAAGAAGTTTTAAGGGCCTCATGTTAAAAAGTTTTCACGACAGTGGCTTTTCATTATCTGATATGTTCCTTTAAATAAGTTGATTTAACTATCATTTCTTTCTTTTCCAACATGATTCACAAGTAAATTGTAAAATCTTGTTTGTTCAAAGAAAAATCAACATAAGGACATCTTTAGCAACAATTCGTCTTACAAACAAGAATTTATTTGATGGTCATGAAATTATTGTGTGCAAGTTCACAACCTGTTTTTAATTGCATCGTGTTCTTTTGCGCCATTTTCAGAGCAACACCCTCGGCGATTCCATTTTTCAGTGGCTTCTGTTCACAATATTCAAAAACTAAGACTAGAAGACTAATGTACATTCATCAACAGATATGTGAATATACAGCGAGCTCAGAAACTTTGAACTTAAATAGATAGAAAGATAGATAAAAACTTTATTATCCCACAATGGAGAAATGTAAAACGTCTTTGTCAAGACAGTAAAAACAATATATGTCATGGTTATAACTACATGCCATTTCATGAATAGAAACTAACCTTTTGTGGATATTCGACAAATTTCTCGTTTCACAACTTTGTCATACTTTGTTGCCATCTTGCACACTATGAACAAAATAAATAAATAAATAAATAAATAAGAAACTAGACAGCAAGGAGTTAACCATTTTATCAATGACATCAGTTGACCAATCCGAGCCTCAGATTCAATGTACAGTCTCTCTTTATTGATCCAATAATATGCTTACTTTTCTTGCAACGTTCCTGTACCATGTCGGGTGTTTCTGTCTGCTCAACCCTAGCCACACGATAACCTTTCTGTAGCAATGTGTCACTATAGCGACCATAAGCAATCTCAGGGAAACCAGAGTGGGCATTTTCACCCTGAAATGATGAAAAATATTGTAAGCGAAAGTTAAGGTAACTTCCCTTGATGTTCATTGAACAGAACTTGAAAGTATTGAATATGGCATTGATGCAGGTCTGTATTATGGTGACCCTCAGTTACTGGTTACATGATTTCCAGGAGATTGGTTGCACTGTGATTACATAGTACTTCTGACGAAACTTTAATTGAGTTTTAGCAAGATTTTATATTATATACCACACACATTTGATTGGTGGAACACACATCACGTGTTATACTTTATGTTGCCATGTATTTACATGATTTACTGCCATGACATTGATGCGTCCCACATCACTAATTTTAGGACAGTGTACATTGATTTTCGATGCTTAATCCACAACATCGTTCCGAAAATAATCATTCCCGCCTAAATGAGGCAAGGTCTTGTCATGGCGTACAAGGTTGGTGTCTTTATGGAGTTGTCCACGTTATTTAGAAGGGATTTTTAGAACCTTCAGAGTGTGGGTTGGACAAGTTTTCATGTCTATTTTGTGTTTGGTGGGGGGGGGGGGAACAACAAAAACAAGTGACAAGGATCTATGTGTGAGGTATATCAAACAAGTATCGCATGCATTTTGTTCGTGCATTGTCACAGAATATAATCACTCAGTGAAATCTGGCTTTTCCATTTCATGAGGATTGGAATTTCAATGGAATAGTCCAGATTTCACGGCGTGATTTCATTCTGCAACATTGCAGGAACAAAATACATTCAATTTGTTGAATGTAACAAACAATTTATACAGAAAATGTTCAAAACTCATAGAGTAAGATGAGATCTTGGTCACATCAAGGCTAATATATACTGTTTTATACAATGATGAAGTTCATCCTTCATATACCTTCATGTAAATCAGACCAAGTTCTTTGACACCCACTTCTGCATCCACGTGGTAGAACTCATAAAACTTCCCCATCTGCAGGAAGAAAGATGTAGAATTTTAGGCGATGTCCTTTGTAGTAACATAACTTTTATGAGTAAACTGATCTTTAACACAAGTCTTTCACATTGGAAGTGGTCTGAAACCCATTGTTAGTCAAATTCTTAATTCTATTTGCATGGATGTCATTGACATCTGAATCACACCATCCTCTGTATTGTTGGTCCTGGTATCATTGTCTCTATTCACCATTTTTTTTTTCGCCATTTGCATTGCCTTTGAAGAGTGATTTTTAAACTTATTTAACATTAACATATGTATCCATGTCTTTTTTACTTTACCTTACCTTAAAGAAGAGAACAGTATCAAAGAAACGTGATTTCATTCCCCACCATTGACGCATTGCCTGCAAGAAATAACAACAGAGCTATATAAAGTAGCAACAACAGTTTTTTACTTGGCTTTCAAAATCTAAGGTGGTACAGGAAATCGTCAAAAATTAGAACTCCTTTGTGACCACAAAAATTCAGTTTTGAAATATCTTAAAGTAATCTTAGCGATTGTTATCGTAGTAAGGTTTACTTATTTTAACTTTATGCCATTTCTAAGCCAGTACATCAATTGTATTTTTTTAGCTATTAAACAATAAAGCTTATATTTTATTGTTTGTACTGTTTTTATGACATTTAGTAATGTCCTTTTAAATTTCTCCATCTATGGGATAATAATATATCTATGAAGGGGAAATTTTGAATATCTAAACCTGTTCAGAATTACCGTATTGAACAAGAATTATTCTATATATACATTTTTCTTAAATTGTAGAATGTCTCAAAATTGAATTTAGCAACTGTGTGACTCTGAAGAGTCACGATTTTGGTTACTTGGGAGAGTCATAATTTTGGTGACTCAAAATCTACTCAATCACATCAGTAAAAGACTGACTTGGACTTGACATTTAGGGTTCGTGACTCACATGTTTTTTCCAACAATAGTTCATACCAAAATTATGTTTAATACATAATTCTTGTTTATCTTTTAATCACAATTGCAGAGAAAATAGTGTAAAGTGACTCAAATTCAAATCAATCGACACGTGACTTGGACTCGGACCAAGTGAATTAAGAATCTCACTCCAACTCTGCTGCTGAGTTTCTTTAAAATGAATATGACATCATTGGCTCTACGTTAATCTGAAAGAAACAGTATTATGTATCTAAATAAATTGTTTCACCTTTTCCACACTACCCAAAGGTCTAACCTCAGGCAATGCATACATTTTGCTACATGAAAGCCAGGAGGCAGAATTTGAGTCATTTTACTTCCTTTCGGGGCTTTTACAAACTTTTTAGCACAAATAGGTGTGGGTGGGTTTATTTTACAATTTACCATTATTGGTTTCATCTTTCCAACTATTAATATATATGTATTGGTGTGGAAATCAAATAAATTGAACTGAACTAATGTAAATTGATTGTCACTAAGATTTGAGTTGGTTTGGGGGAGGAGAGAGAGGCCAAGATTTGACCATTTGTTACTTACTGGAGTTGTCTTATCCAGGAAACTCTTGGGCACAAACAAAGTCCTTGGATCATAATCAGGATGAGACTGCGGATTACCTTTAAGATCCCTGAAATTTAAGTTTTAAGAAATGGTACAAAATTTACAGTATGGTTTGGGTTTACGGTAACAACATGTGACATTATTAACTTTTGCTGAAATTGTTTTTATTTATTTTCTGATGAGAAGTTGTCCTGCTTAGGTCTAAAAGAACTTGTCCTGTTATTTATCTACTACAGTTGATTACATTGGGGAACCCAGGGGACTTCTACTTTCACTATGTTTGGTTGCAATGTTTTGACTGGAATGGTCTAGTATTTGTCAGGAGATTGATGTCTGGTATATGATCATATAATACTACTAGAGATTTATATAGCGCACATATCCACCAACAATTAGGTACACAAAGCGCTTATTATATTATTTTTAAGGCATGTTTTTGAGTTTTTTTAATTATGAGAGCCAGTTATGTAGCAACTTGTACATGGTTTACGAGGTGCTGTGGCGCATTCAGCAGCCACTGCCAGACCGGGGCAAACCCCCTCTCTTGCGATAAGTGTAACTGGGTTCTTTTACGTGCATCACACAATGAATGGGACAAATGGCTTTACGACCTATACAAAGGATGAAGCAACAATGGTTAAGTGTCTTGCTTAAGGACACAAGTGTCATGACAGGGACTCAAACCCACTCTGCTGATCAGAAACACCAGAGCTTGAGTCCAGTGCGCTTGACCGCACGGCCACGACATGCCATATACATTGGTATAAAATAATATATAACTGACAGACATTACACAAACTAATTTTAGATTTTATTGACTATTGTTTGATAATTCTCACTAATGCTAATCATTCTAAGGAATATTTCAGTCTGAAATGTTTGAATTAGATCTTGAATTATGTTAGTCTGGCATTTAAGTTATGCCCGCAAGCATTAACTTTCAACACAACATGAAAGTGTTCTATTCCATTTTCTCACAAACAAAAATTCTAAGTTTAATTAAACAAGTTTGATTTGTTCCTGGAATGAATGTGCTCTTCCCCAAAAACAATTTTGTTCAGTCCTTTCATTGTTTATTAATAAAAAGTACAATAAAATAAAATGTAATACTTAAAAAGTTTAAAATAGGCCAAACCAGTGCCATTAACTATTATTTTTAAACCAGATCTCATCCATAATTCATCATGTTATAAATGATTCACTACTCACCTTCGATGGCCGTCTTTAAGCCATTCATAGCGCTGATGTGGAAATCGAGTCTGATCAGAATCAAGAGGAGCATTAGGACTTGGGCTCGACTGGAAATGGCAACCCCCAAAAAAAACTACATATTATTATCTGAAATCTCTTTGTTGAACTGCTATTAATTAAAACTTTGAAGAGTTAACAGAATGTGTATAAAGACCGACTATTAAACTTAAGAAACATCTGGCCTCTCAACCAGCATGTTTTAGTAAATTTCTGTATGCACTGTGCATCTTTTATGAAATTAACTTTTTTTCTTTATGCATATTTGTGATTTATTTTGCAAATTGATGGTATTATGTACATGTGTATGCACAAGTGTATGTATGTATCAATAGTGGGTAGCTGGTTTGCACATAAACCCACATAATGCATAGGATAAAGCTAACACCAACCAAATATTTCATTTTCAGAGCTTAAACCTTTAGTCCTTTCTCGTTCTCCTTTCAAATATTGATTTATTTTGTAAACAATTACATTGAAAGAGGACATGCATGATTTGTTTCAGGCCTATAATATAAAATGCTAATGAATATTAGTATAGTATAGTTTCATCGTTGTCTTAATGTTGAGATGGTGGCAAGATGAAGTCAATGTTTATTTTCTACATGTGCCTTTGATTTTGGTGGGGTGGGGCTGCGCCAAATAGTAGTTTTTGTTCAGTATTTTTGTTCTAAGAAAACATTATCACTGACCTCTGGTGTTTGGAAACTTGTAAGTCTGGATTTTGTCATGGCGCTCATTTTTGGTGTGAGAAACATCTTTTTGGGTTGTGGTGTCTCCATCTTAGGCTCAGGTGGGTCAGGGGTCATGACATTGAAAACAGGCCTGGTGACCTTTTTTCCTGTCCTAACAGTCGTCCGAGAGTTGGATCCTCGCTTCCTCTTGCGGGATTTCTGAAGTTAGGAAATAGTTATTGTTGAATCATCATGTCAAAAATTCAGAGAAAAAACTTTTTTTAGGCAAGCGTTATATAGATTAAGTTAACAAATCACTACTTCTCACCATAATTGTTTTATTACAAAAAATGTGTCATCCAGACTTTAGATTACACTTTTGGTTGCACTAGTGTTCCCAAAAGTTGCAAAAACATAATTGCTTATAGAAGCATAGGTGTGCGTAAACAAATGTTTATTCTAGATGCTCTGTGGTGAATCCAAGGCGATTTCTCACCATTTTCCCGAACAAAAGTTATAAAGAGTATACATTTTATTGGTTTATTCTTGCTGTCTTAAAAAAGTTTATGTAGGCCTACTCATTGTTTCTATCTGCACAATAGGCACGTTATCTGGACATTTGTTGTTGCAGGACTTGATTGGTTGCTTGGGGGTACTATGTAACATCTTCTAAATGCTTAGTAGATCAGAGTATAGTTAGGAAACTATAACTAGTAAACTAGTAAAATTGCGGGTACAACCATGTACAAATATCTTTTGGGAGGAGTGGTGGCTCTGAAAAGAGCCGGTGTAGTCTCTTAAAGCCAGAGTATTGTTGCTATAAGCTCATAATGGAGAAGAGCACCCCCGATCAAAATACACGTGATCATTTGCAGACCATTATATATACACATGCACTGAACATACACAGTTGAACATGCACTGAAATCAATGAAAAGAAATAAGACACCTGGGGTTGATGAAATAACAAGCGACATACTGAGAGAGGGTGGTGACGAGGTGATGTCTCACTTAACCATTCTCTACAATCAAATCTTCATGGAACAAAGGATACCAAGACAATGGAAAGAAGCGAAGGTCATTCTTCTTCATAAAAAAGGTGACAAAGCTGACATCAAGAATTATAGACCCATCAGTCTTTTATCACATCTTTACAAAATTCTAACAAAAATTATACAAAACAGGATAAGGACAGTTCTAGACGAGCATCAACCAAGAGAACAGGCTGGGTTCAGAAAAGGATTCTCAACAACAGACCATTTATATGTACTGAACCAACTCATTGAAAAGGCCAACGAATATCAACTGGACTTGTGTGTAGGATTCATCGACTACGAAAAAGCATTTGACTCAGTTGAACACAAATATCTGTTTCAAGCTTTGAGAAAAACGGACATCAGTGAAGGATATGTAAAGTTACTAGAAGAAATCTACACTGGAGCAACAGCAAAAATACACATTGACAAAGACATCTCACAGGAAATCAACATCAACAGGGAAGTTAGGCAAGGGGACCCAATATCACCCAAAATCTTCACTGCTGTGTTGGAGGAAGTTTTCAAAAACACCTCCCTAGATGAGAAAGGGTATAACATTGATGGCGAAATGTTGACAGATCTACGCTTTGCAGATGATGTGGCTCTGGTCACCTCTTCTGTTAACGATTTGGAAGTGCAAATAAATGAAGTAAACAGCAAAAGTAAAGACATAGGTTTAAAGATGCACAAGGGAAAGACAAAATACATGACAAACTTCAACACAGATGACACAATAATGGTGGAAGACCAACAGATCAGCAGGGTCACCGAGTACAAATACTTGGGCCAAACAGTCAAAATGCAAGATAACACTCAATATGAAGTCTCAACCAGGATTAAGTCAGGATGGAGTTCCTTTGGAAGGTACCGAGGTATACTTTGTGATAAGAACATTTCTATGGCACTTAGGAGAAAAGTATACGATCAGTGTGTACTACCGACCATAACATATGGAGCAGAAACATGGACAACAACAAAACTAATAGAACACAAACTCCGTACAGCACAAAGAGCAATGGAAAGACAAATGCTACACATCTCAATCAGAGACAGGATCAAATGCACAGAAATACGAAAGAAAACTGGGGTAAGAGACATCATAAGGACAATAAAACAAGCTAAATGGAGATGGGCTGGACACACTGCCAGAAGAGAAGACAACAGGTGGACAACAAGACTAATGGACTGGCAACCAAGGACAGGGAAAAGGAAAAGAGGTAGACAGAGAAAATGGAGGGATGACATCAAGGAATATGCAGGAACAACATGGACAAGAACAGCAAGAAAGAGAAATGAATGGCATTTCCATGAGGAGGGCTACATCCTACATTGGATGACCACAGCCTAAATGATGATGATGATGATGATATATATACACAGGCCTCAACAGACCAATCCATTAATAAGCTCCACCCCTTAATGAATTGACAAATCACAACAGTGAATGCACATCCAATGTTTTACATGTTTTACTACTAATTCAGAAGGTTCATTTGATGAA
Organism: Marthasterias glacialis; assembly: GCA_911728455.2. Lineage (NCBI taxonomy): Eukaryota > Metazoa > Echinodermata > Asteroidea > Forcipulatida > Asteriidae > Marthasterias > Marthasterias glacialis. The sequence goes on along the minus strand of OU452232.1, from coordinate 8,575,910 downwards.
AACTGCATCCCTGCCATACATACAGCTCTTCCACAAAGCAGAATGCTTTAGTCCTCAGGGAGAAGATTGTCATAATGAAATATAGCATTGGAATATTCACTTAAGAATTTAGGAATACTACCAGTTTTCTATCCAATGGAATGTTAATTTAAGGAACACTGAACACCCCAAGGGATTGCCTTTATTCTACCGTACAATTTCAACAACCCCTGAATATTCTATAGACTTTGTTTCAATTGGAACACCCTCATTTTAATTCCCTCATTTATCTCCAATATATACAATAGGACCCCTGTACAATAACAAAACTGAAATACTCTGTATAACTCATTTTTGCCACTATTATATTCAGAACATAATGAATTTTGACTATGCAAGCCATAAAACTGTAGATCCCTACAAGTTTTAGCATTTCAAATTGTGCATTCCAATAGTTCCTGAGTTAAGAGATTCTCCTCAAGGAATTTCTTACAAAACCGGTCTCCCTACCTGAGGTGTCCCGCTGTCAGACACTGAAGAAGGTTCTGAGACATCATTCTCATCAACACCTGAGCTGGCACTGTCCGAGGAGCCCGAGTCTCCTCCGTGGGGTTTGTACTCATCACCTTCCGGGCAGAAGATAAAATTTTTGATTGTTCAAGTTAATTCAACAAACATTTAATTTAGTAAAGAAGGGGAATCTCATATTCACTTAAGACCCTCCAAAACTTGCACCATTTACAAACAATCCATCATTACAGTGACTAGAAACTCACCAGAACTCTCATCATCTGACGCTTCAATGATTCGTCTCCTTTTATGTGAAGCAGTTGAGCGAGGTGTCTGTCTAGTTGATGCTCGAAGTGTCCTCCTCTTGGCTTTCTGTCTAATTTCTTCCTCTTCCTCTTCTTCATCTATGTCATCCCCATCGCTAGAGCTTGTGTTTTCTGCACTGCTTTCTAAAGATAGCAGAAGGAATGTAGCACTCTGTACAAGTGTTGCATCACTGAATGCGTCATGGCGTGGTAATACAACACACTTTGAAAACATCTGATCCAATATTAAAGTTGTGACTCAAAACAATTTAATTTTAAAATGTGGATTAGTGGAAATGCAAGCTTACTTCTTAATTGCTCCTACTGGTTCATGGGCAGCTTGTATTTAAAACCTGGACACCATTGCAAAAACCAGCATTTGTATCAAAGTCACATCTTGTTTTCACACCTTGTTGCACTGATACAAAAGAATTTTTTTCTCAAGTTTGGATGTAGATAGTTAAATACATTAGTTTCTCTTAAGCTGTACATACACTATGTTCACTACAAGACGGATTAACTCTATGGTTATTTTTAGACTGTTTAAGCTGTTACAAACAAACCAAAGCTTAGATGAACAAGTAACATTAGTGACCTTGTGTTTAATATATCAAGCAATGCCTTCCCTTCCAAATTATACTAGTGATCTGTTCATCTAATAACCATGACTTGTGCATCTATTCATTGTAGCAGACATTAGACTGCACAAGGTTTATTACTATGATAGATGTTAATTTTTGGCATCAGGGATAAAGAATATTATTTTTTGCATTGGGGATAAAGAAGATTATCCCAAGAATCCCATCCGAGGAAAAATGCTTGTGATTTTTTTTTTTCACAGGACTCGGGAAAGTACTGAGTATACAGTGCTTAACACACATCGGTGTATTGGTAAAACATTACAAATAATATTCTTTATCCCCACTGCTAATGGATTCGAACTGCCTCTAGCTACCGAGCAGTCTCGGTAGTCTAGATGGTAAGACATCTGCTCCAGAATGGCGGGGGTCGTGGGTTCAATTCCCACCCAAGGAAAAATGCCTGTGATTTTTTTCACAGGACTCGGAAAAGTACTGAGTATACAAAGCTTAACACACATGGGTGTATGGGTAAAACATTACAAAAATTATAAAGGTTTATTACCTTTAACTTCCATTTCTTCATCCTGTTCTTGGTCTGACTGGATGCACATGATTAGTTGCAGCCTGTCTTCCATCCGGAGATCAAGTGCACCTTTTGCTTCCTTTACTGCTTGGCAGATATCAAGTTTCTGGGAGAAAAACTTGCCACCACGTTCTGAATCTTTCAATTTAAACATCTCCACATATCTAGAGAATAAACAATTTGTGCGAGGAAGGATTACACTAATAATTTACATCAATGCAAACAAAAGGAAAGAAGAAAAGCAATCTTGAGCTAGAAAACCAATTTCATTACAGTTGGAAGAGGCTAAAGACGCACGCGCATCCATACAGATGAGTATCATTTTACAGTAGATATGATACAAAACACCATGCATTGTTGTCAGTAGTCTTTCCAAAGTCTCCAAACATGTGACTTTGCTGCAGCAGTAAACATAATTACAGTCAAACAAGTCTATACATATCCATTGCGTCTCGCTGCATACGCAATGCATAGAAGAAAATCACCACATAAGGCGGCAATATTGTTGTTAACGGTATTTTTACATGAACGACGTGTCGATCCATAACATACAATTACAAAGGTAAACTTACAATTTCTGATTCAAAAAGAAAAAGATTAGCGAAATCCACATGTATTCCCCCTACACCTCTACACTCTACAAAAGCTCGAAAACACCACAAATTTGAAGGGAAAAAACAGACTTCTAGTATAAACTGGAAATAAAACACTTTCGATCTCAGGCTGAGCTCTGAGGTCATATATGGGTTGATGTGGCTGTCAGCCAAAGGTACCCTTGAATGCCTGCAGCTCGAACATGTGTAGCTATGTCCTTCGCAATTCAGCTTCTCAGCTGCCAGTAAGGATGATTAGCCTCCCAAATTATTATAATTATTCTCATGCCTGCATAATGTTTTAGATGTGTACTCACTTCTCAAGAATCCAAGATCGACTGTGGGACTCGTCAAAAAATTGGACATGAACTTGATTTTTCTTTCCTCGCTTGATGTGAGTGACAAGAGTCGGGTGGTTGCACACTAAACTTGGCCACCAAGGGTAGCCTTCTAGCTTAGCCCAGACAATATCCCCAACTTTGAAGCTAAAATCTGTAATCAATCCACATACACATGTAAATTAGGATTAACATTGGTTCTTCAGAATACACTATTTATTGTTTGTTTTTTTTTTGGTCAGGCACCTGGCCGGCACCAACTGGGGTGCTGCCTTCAGTGTCCTGCGAACTTCAACAATAGCCCTTGCAAAATGCTCCTGCGGAATATTGCTCCCCAGTATGGACACAAAGTGCTCACAACCAAGGATTGAATGTATCTTTCCATGAAGCCATGAGGGTTGTCTCTGGCTGCATCCGCTCTACTCCACTTTCCCACCTGCCATTTCTATCTGGGATACTACCACCACAAACTCGTCGCGACAACATCTGCAGACGACTTTACCACAAAGCTGCACAGCCTAATCACCCTCTGCATGGCATCCTCTATGAGAAGGATGCACCATGCAGGCTGCGGTCTCGGAAGCCCCTGCGCCCACATATAGAGAGCCTGGAAGCGATGACTGATTGTTTACCATCTGTTCCTGACGGACTAAATCCATACATGGAGTCCTGGTCAGCTCATCCACTGGGTCATAGTCTCCCTGCAACTGAATAGACTACCGTCTGGTGCCGATCGCTTTGCAGCCAACTCGAAAAATGGGGCATCCTGGATAGCAACTTCTGTCCCTGCGGACAAGTTCAGACCCACCAACATGTCATGACTGAGTGTGCCGTGACAGGACCCCCCTGTCCACTCTCCCACCACACAGAAGATCCACAATTGGTGACATACCTCACTAACTGCCAATTTTAACAGCCGTACACGAAAGAAGATTGGTTTTTTTTATCAATCAAAAAAGTTTGTGATTGGATCAAAGCACTTGCACTTGAAGCTACATATAAGGCAGATCCTTCAGTTTAACCCTTCAAAACTTAAATTTCTTTCTTACGTTTTCACAACCAAATTTACTTCCAGGTGGCAAACACATGCACCTGCACCCTTTCTCCTAGCCCTTAACCATGTATTCATTTCTTTCTTCCCCTGTTTCAGTCCTTCATTTGAAGCAGGACATCTCTGCAGAGGTGCTGAACCTCATTTAGGTTTTTACTCCCATAATTTTTTTGCTTCGCCTGGTTATGAATTGTATTTACAACAATGTTTATGTCAATGAAGAAGTAATCAAAATAATGTAAGGACAAGTATAAAAAACAACACCAGTTTACCATTCTGTTTTTTTCAAAAGGAGGAAAATGAGGGCCTTTTTATTTATACATTTTTTTTCAAAGATGGGTCACCAAGCCTTTACATTCAAAATGACCATTAGCTTTTTATTTACAGTAAGCTGAAATGGACGCATTACAACAAATTGTTTTGAAAAGGACACACTGTAAAAGACACATCGATGTCGGCAAACTACATGAACACATGCAAGCAACCAAATGTCATGTAGTGCACAACGATTGTGTACAGAGACAGCCAGTTAGGCTGGTAAAAATATATACAGCAAAATCAATGCACCGGTACTCAGTGTTGTTCAGTCTAAAATATCAGGAATTGACAAAAAATGATACTGCGTCCAAAATGGAATACAGGCAGGACGATCAACTGGTAATTTTATATTGTCAAGGCCTTGGCAAACTCGTAGCATGTTATGGTCAGCGTAAATTACCTCTGCCAAGGAGGTTATACTTTTGCCCTCATTTGTTTGTCTGTCTGTCTGTCTGAGGTTACAAGGGCTGCACTATGTTTTTTTTTTATAGGAACTCAATTTTTTTGTATAAACTGTGTTTACTAATGGTTGAATTCAAAATCTTCACCCGATACTGATTTTGACATTTTGACAGTAAAAACTAATTTATTTGCCCTTAAATTTGAATGGAAAGAATGGTCAGAGAATGGGAAACTGATAATCTGCCTTGATCCAAAATATTTTAACAAAGCAATCAATGATGTGACCACAAAACCCGACCATAGAAGAGATCACCCACAAGCTTGCAGATGCCAAACAGACGACCATCTAAGTAGACACTTCCATGAAAGGCCTGGGTGCAGCCCTAACCCAAGATGGCAAACCGGTCGCCTTTGCTTCAAAACCCCCAAGTCTGACAGAACAACGATATGCCAATATCGAACCTGAACTCCTTGCAGTTGTCTTTGGATGTGAACGTTTTCACACACATATATAGTGGTCATTTCACTGTAGCAAGTGACCACAAGCCCCTGGAGATGATTCAGCGCAAGTCACCAAACACTGCCCCTCCAAGACTGCGGCGAATGCTTCTTCATCTCTAGCCCTATGACCTCACAGTGACCTACAGACCAGGTCAAGAGATGCTACTGCCTGATAGCTTAAATCTTGTCTCCCTGTACCCGATACCAGTCCTATTGTTCACTGAACATTGAACATTTCATCCTGATGATGCCGATCACTTGGCAGAACATTAAGGCCTAATTCACAACAATTTGGCCTTTTTTCTTCATGACAAATTTTGATATTTTTTCCTACTTAATTCCTTGTTTTTCTGTGTTTCACCAAAACTGGACTCACTTTAGAAACAAAAATCTCACATTATTTCAAGATTGGTTTTCCTCAGTGAACTTTCTCTTAAACTTACCTAGTTGACTGGAAAAAAACATACAGTGTCAAATTTTTTTTAAAGATCATTCACCAACCACTTTCCTACCGATGAATGCAGTTGATTCATCATTGTTTAATCAGCACAAAAACCTGTGTTTCACATTATAATTTTGTTTTGTATAAAATATGCGAGTGCAAACTGTTTTTGTTTTCACAACTTTTTTTTTCAAACGGGGGATGTCATATCTCTACCCACCAATAGAGGGCGGTATTCAATTCATCTCAGCATAGTTCATTAAAGAGTTGAACCATAGTTACAGTGAAGTGTCCTCATTCTCCATTCATTAAGGCCCATGCCAACACTTTGTAATAGTTCAAAGTGCCTGTTCCACTCTATACATTCTGTCCCCCTGGAAGGGTTCTTTCATCAGAATTGCCGGAATCAGTTTCCTTTAAGGGTACTGCTGGCATGAAAAAACCCTGACTTGACAATGCCAAAAGAAAAAAGATTCTCTTTATTGGATCGTTTCTGGATCAAGAAAATGTCAAATTCACGCACAGTGATTTGCAAATCATTGGCCGTTACCTCTGTGGTACTAAACACAGAACCATGGCTTGATTGCCAGCTCACTCTGACTTACAAAAATACAATGAATGAACAATAGTGGAAGCCTCTGGATGCCTTGTAATCCCCTTCTTGGAAGGACAAAGGTCTATAACCGGGGATTACACAAAAAATGCCTCTCAAAGGCAACAAGTTGCCAATATATTCAAGACCTTTTTTGTCCTTGATTGGGTGAAACAAAGCCTCAGACGGCATGTGTGTTGTCTTCCCCCATGCAGTTGTCGCTGGCCGATGGAATTGATCTCCACTCCGATCTTGCTCTGATTAAAGGTGCTGTGTCGTGATGATTATAGCAGACCTGTGGATGTGCATAGAAAGATGAACTCTCACCCAGATACTGCACACATGCGCTTGCGGTCAAATCACAAAGGATGCCATCTTTGTCAAACTGCGATGTGACTGCCCGCCCGCATGCGCGTGTAGTAACTGCTATAGTCCATTTATTTAACTAATATAATTCCATTTATTGCTACAATCATGACACAGCCCCTTTAAATATCCATTTAGACTTGTATTTTGTGTAGACAAGTTGTCAATTCCACTATCCCACTCTGATGCTCGTACATTGTGCCTCGCCATCTGGTCATAGCATAAACAGCTTACGACTATCGGTCGACTTGCCTACAAGAACAAGTACAAGTATGATATCCACATCATGTTGTGCACAGCAAACTGACTGCTGTTTCTCTCCCGTCATATGATTGGTCTGAGCTCTGGTGAACTCACGAGTCAAGCAATGAAATATGCTGTTTTAACTGCGGCTGCAAGAAGTTAGAAGGGTATCGTGTGTAAGTGTACGCATGCCGCGGCACCTGCGATTTCGAACTAATGAATAATGAATATAAAAAAATTTAAAACGCCTACATTTACAATTAAAAAATTTACAGACGCAAAACTGTATTCCCATTTATGGCCTTAACATCACGTCCTTCCAGACCCAGTAACTATAGGGCGCTGAAGCCTTTTTTGAGATTTTGACATTATCGGTCGTACTCTGATGATAATGTCAAAATCTCAAAAAGGAGTTTGACATTATCAGTCGTACTACGAGAATGAGTATGACCGATAGTGTCAAAATCTCAAGAAAAAGGAGTTCAGCACCACTGTAACTGACCCAGTAACTGGGTCGTTGAACTCTTTTTTTGAGATTTTGACATTATCGGTCGTACTCGTCATTCATCATAGTTCAGACTCTCAAATTCAGATCTCGGTTTGAAACAATACAAAATACACAATACAAAAAGCATTTATAATGCACCATTCCCAGGAGGCTCATGGCACTGACAAAGGTAGCAAAAATTAAAACAAAGCAAGTAAACAACAAAACTAACAAAAGCAAATGTATTACAAACATTAATGAATAAACACTAAAAGTTAAAACAGGTAAGTCTGGAGTCTTGAGACCCTTTTTTTTAAGGAATGCATTGAACCGGATTGTCATTCAATTGTCTGATTGAATGATACTACTGTCACTGACAGACGTGTGTTCCATAGCTTGGACGTAGCAACGGTAAATGTTCAATCCCAAAAACTAATCCAGAGCCATTATCCAGCGAAATGACAAACTTTAGCGTGAAATATTGAAAAAAAAAACAAGAACGTGACACACCGTCTGTCCCAGACCCATCTGCAGTATTCCCCTTCCCTCTCAGTCTCACATATGACTGCGGCGGCGGCCCCTTGGCTGCCTCCTTTGGCGACTTGGATTTCTCATCTCCCACATCGTCAGCCGTCAATGGTGAAATCGCCTTCCTGTGTACAGCTGGGCTCTTTGAAAAGTATGAAAACAGGGTGTTTTTCGGCATTTTCTATGATTTTATTCAAACCACTCAAGAACGGGCACTGAAACTAAAGTAAAGTACTCGACTCAACATTAAACTACACATGTTGACAAGCTTTCGCGGGAAATTTAGTTCAGACTGGCTCTGAAATTAGGGGAAAAGCTCTTTGTGTTAAATAACATCAGGAACTAGATATTTAAACTAGCCATAAGTCGACTGACCAACCGACCGAGTACTCGCTCCCAGTTGGTAGCGTGAGGCCTAGCCCGCAGAAGGTGGACACCCACCCCCCGGAGGACCTGCAGTGGCCTAGACTGGTTCCCGGTCAATACATCGTTTTCGTTCTGACTGACTACTAGGATACAGACAGAAGAGAACGATGTAGGGACCAGGAACCAGTCTGGCAGTGGCCCTTACACTTTTGCCGTGTACATGTAGTTTGTCTGACCCCTTGCACGCACGTCACACACGCCAACTGTGCTACGCTCACTGGGTGGTCGGTTTACGTGTAAACGCCGCGTCTCCTAAAATGCGCTCTTCACTGAATAACTCAGTGACATTGACCACCAAAATGGCGCAACCAACATTATTTGTGATACGTCAGGTGAAATGTGTAAATACTCCACGCAACATCATCTGACTAGCTTGCCCGTATACCACCACACATGCACCCATAGAGTTATATAATAGAACTAGAGGGTGCACTCGCTATGCCACGCACGGAACTCCATTGACTCACCATGGGCGAAAATCCCTACGGGCAAATTGCAAACAATGTCCACTTAGAAAATGGCTGCTGTGTGAACGGATGAGTAACATAGAGTTATATAAAGAACTAGAGGGCGTACAAACCATGTGACACGGCCCGACAATGAGCATTTTTGACCATTGAGAAAATGGCGCGTTACTCATCCGCCGTTCGCGTTCACACGTTCACATTTTCTAAGTTGACGTTCGTATGCAATTGGCATAGGGATTTTCGCCCATGGTGAGTCATGGGAGTTCTGTGCGTGACATCGCAAGTGCTCCCTCTAGTTCTTATATATAACTCTATGATGAGTAACAAGTGTAAATGAATGGTCCGCGCCATTTTCTCAATGGTCAAAAAATGATCTTTGTCGGTCCGTGTCGCATGGTTTGTACGCCCTCTAATAGACCGATTGCACGACAATGTTTACATGCGGTCACGTGACCCCTATCAGGTATGTTGTTATACAGCTGGTGAAAAAAATACGTGTAAAGAGATAGGCCGTGACACAGAGTGAGTTCGAAAACAGACGATTATACTTTCGTTAAGCGATGAATTAGTTAATCAGCCCCTTTATTTAAAGCAGTATGGTGTGGCATTAATTTAAATCACATCTCTGTTCCATAATTTAACAGAATTCTTCTGAAAAGAGGTTTTTTAAGCCATGCACTACCGGCGTCGGACGACTATTATGTAGCCACCCGTCTGTTATTTTGTTTGTAATGTAGGCCTAAATCACTGTAAAAAAGGATAAAGCAATTTCTTTGGAGGATTTCAGCTTCAAAACTTTGAAATTTTTGTGTTGAAAAGTGTGTGGTGAGCGCGGTCGTCTGGCCTAACGTTCCGTCGCGCGCTGTACACATCGTGCACATTTATACGGTACTTTTACAATTTTCAAGACTTGCTGGAACTGTCCTTACTTGCTTTATTCAGCCACTTGAAGGTCTTTGGTACAAACTCTGGAATATGTTTCACAGATTTCGAGCAAAAAAAGCCTTGATCAAATTAACTAAATGCATTAATCATCGTGTACCGTACCACCCTTTCCTATGGAGGATTACGTGTGTGTTTACATTTTATACCCAACAGGGGTCACGTGACGTAGGTCGCGCAATCTGTCTATTCTTATATATAACTCTATGCATGCACCAAAGTTGACTCACGATCTCAAAATTAAAATTGAAGGTTAAAATTCTCATACCCAGGCCACAGGAGGGCGCCATTTCGGGCAATAATTATTCTGAAGTCGGACCATAGAGTTATATATAAGAACCATAAGAACTTATGATAAGAACATTATAACTCTATGAGTCTGACATAGAGAACCACGATCAAAGACTTGGAACCAAGTCTAGAGCCGTGTAGTGGCCATAGAGTTATAACTCTATGGTAGTGGCGCTTTTGCAAAGACGTATTGCAAAGACGTGTGTGAGCCAAGTAGTCTGGTTCCCTGACCAAAGATTCCCGGACGACTCTTGTTAAAGATCGACAGAGAATAGTCGAAGATTTGTGGGTCTGGGAACCAGACTACCGACTTGATTTCAAGTCTGAGATCGTGGTGCCCCTAAAAATGTTGGAAGTGATTCCACAAGAGGGCGCATTTCATGCTTACCTTTGAGAGAGGATATCCCTGAATGAGAGGCAGACAAAACGGCACGATCACACAAACTTGGAACGATTACAAAAAACCGCTTTATTATTTTCATTTTATAGGGTTGGCTCGTCTATTTTTTGCCTCAATGGCCGCCTATAGCATACACATGTCGAGTGCAAACTGGTACTATGCGCAAGTTTGAAACTTTTGTGCGCAAACTTGAAACTTGCGCGCGCAAATTACGAACGTGTACAAGTCAAATTTGTACGCTAAAAAATTGTGCATGTAGGCCTACGTAAATTTGCGCAATGTATTTTGTGATAAGTTAAAGCTGGGCAACTAAGAAAAATGATGTTGATACTTTCTTAAACATTAATTCGTTTAAAAGTTGATACTAAAATACCTTTCTTTTGTCATATTTGAAAACAATTCAAGAAAAAAAATGTGGAAGGTATGGTGCTTTAAAGGGACATCACAAATATATATTGACGCCAATATTGGCGTCAATATTCACGATTTGTACCTCAAGTCGCAAATATTGACGCCAATATTCACGACTTTGCCCCAAGTCGTAAATATTGACGCCAATATTGACGACTTGGCCCCATGTTGCAAATATTGACGCCAATATTGTCGCCAATATTCACGGTTTGTACCCCAAGTCGCAACATTGACGCCAAAATTGACGCCAATATTCACGACTTGTACCCAAAGTCGCAAATATTGACGCTAAAATTGACGCCAATATTCACGACTCGTACCCAAAGTAGCAAATATTTACGCCAATATTGACACCAATATTCACGACTGAGTCACAAACCCACTCAGGCGTGAACATTTATGGTTTTGTTAACAACCTAGTAGGCAAGCAATAGTCTAGTAATGATTGCTTCTGTGATTCAGGGCTTATACAGCTAGCCTTGTAAACAAAGAATGTTAACCGCAACCGCAGAATCCGGCGCCAAGCAGAGCCAGGTAATTGGGTCCAGGCGCGGCTGACGACTATACTCGAGAGCGCCTCGCTTTAACAGTCGAAGATCAGAGTGCCAGACTGTAAGAGTAACGAACGCCCCAAGTTGCTGTGAAAAAAATCACGCCTGAGTGGGTTTGTGACATGGGGCTTTGTCGTGAATATTGGCGTGAATATTGGCGTCAATATTTGTGACTGGCGCCCATTTCGTGAATATTGGCGTCGATATTGGCGTAAATATTTGCGACATGGGGCCCATGTCGTGAATATTGGCGTCAATATTGGCGTAAATATTTGCGACATGGGGCCCATGTCGTCAATATTGGTGTAAATATTTACGCCAATATATATTTGCGATGTCCCTTTAAAGCCACCATAGGAAGACCTATTCACGTTTCTCAATCCAATCATGATTTCACTTGGAAAGATTTCACCAATTATAGATAACGGCAGATCCCAAACAGATCACAAACTACATGCCATCATCAGCCTGTAACAATAATGTTTATGTTATTTTTTGCAAGAGACGAGATAAACTATTTTTGCTAAACACTTGTACAACGTCCTGGACCCGGTCACTCCAGCACAAAAGCGCAGTTTCTCACAGCGGCGAAAATCATGGGAACGAACAAGGGGTGTACCATTTTGTTTCTAGGGGGCACTACGTCCAATTAAAAATGTTAACTTTTCCTTAAAAAAAACTTTTCAGCGCTGTTTTGTTATGTCGTTATACTATGTTTGTGTAACACAGGAATATGCTGTGTCACAGGGGCCGAAATGTGGATAATAAAGCAATGTAGAGACGAGTACTTTGGGCTTCACAAATTGAATATTTATTTGAGCTTTACAAAGTACAGATGACTGCAGAGTGAGAGACAGGAACAGGGAAGAAGAACTGGAAGAAAACTGGATCGGACCACAGTGTACAAGTACACTGGGTTAACCAGAGGTCTGACTTGTAGAGTGCAGAATAGGGAAACTGACTAAAACTACATGATTGTTAAAATATATAATGTGAAACCTACATCATGACAAGTATAAAGTAGTGATGAATTATATTAAATAAATGGGGGTCATTGTCTAGGGTGGCGATGGACACTTAATGGCATTTGAGGAGATCCGGACAGAGTGGTCATTAGAATATTTGGGGTAATTGGCCTACTTGGAAATTACTGGGAAATTGTATATGAGGTCAGTTTCCTGACTTGACCATGCCACCTGTTTATTTGGAAATTGTATATGTGGGCAGTTGTGTTCTTGACCACAAACATGAGAATTAAATCAGTGAATTTTATGGCTTACATTTGTATTGATTTTCTAATGTTGATATAAAACCAAATACACTGCGTTCAAATCGGAAAAATAGTAAACAAAAAATACAAAATGTGGTAATTTCTAATCTCAAAAATGCACCAGGGGCACATCTTTTTGGGGCACGTGCCCCGTGCCCCCTTAAGTAGTGTATGTCAGGGCGCGCACCATCAATGTGATGGTGGCACATAAAGTTCGAAACTTGACTAGCGCATCGGATTGCGTATCTGAGTACCTTTGCACAATGTGCGCACACAAACTTAAATCGTGCCGTGAAGTTTGCGCAAGTTTGCGCCCGACATATGACACGCATGATGTGCACTTAAACATATGGGATGTGTAATTTCACACGCAATAGTGATAGACTCGTTTTGTGCTTACTATGTGGTGTCTGGCTGAGTGATATACAAATCTGCACAAAAATAGTCTTAATTTAGATACTGTAAAGTTGATTATGCTATCATGTTGTCATGAGGAATATTGGTGTTTTCTTTGGACTTTACCAGCAGAATGATTGCGCTAAGGCCTTAATGGTAAGTGGTAAGGTGTGGTAAGGTGACTGTAACTGTAAGTGTAACGTATCGGGAAACAACTCTGTTTGAGCTCTGGCTCTGCTCTTTCTCAGCGGCTCAGTCGTGTCAGTCGTTACGGTTAACGTTATTTTTTTCATACAGCCGCACACCACAGGTGGGGTGGGTAGTCTGGGTCCTTTCTATGGTCTCGAACTCTAAACTATTTACACGAGCCTACAGTATGTACGAATGATATTGATACGAGTCGTCGTAGTACTGTACTAATACAGACGTAGCATTTTACAGTACTTGTTGTAGTTGTACGTAGTTAATTTATAGTCAATACCATTTTCTCTATGCAAGGCTAAATTCTAACGTGATTTGTAATATTATCAATTAATACCAAAGTATGCTATGTTAAGTATATTCTTGTTTCTGGTCACTTATTGGTAAAATCATTTGGAAACGGAAACTAAATGAAATTTTTAAAATCCATCTGTACTCTGTGACCTAGTTAGTTGCAATAATCGTAACCCTCCATCCTCCCAACGGAAGCACTTAATTATAACTTAAGACCTCCGACTGTCGAGAGGATGGAGGGTTATGATTATGGCACAACTATCTGTGACCCACCTTTTGACAAGAAACTTTTAATTCATAATCTGTTGAAATCCAAAAAGTTGCAGTTATATATTCCGAATATCGTCCTAAATTTACACTTACAGCGGTGCTGTATTCGCAGTGCACACGTCGCAATACCTGTTTCCGGTCAGTCCATTGAGCAGCAGTTTCTATCAACTTCAAGCACTAGTATGGTGCACAAAATGTAAAAGAAAAAGAAACAAATAATAATAATTGTCCAGACTGTCACTGCGGCTAGTGAGATAATTATTGGTTAATAAAATAACAAAGTTCTTCTTTACATGAAAATTTCATTTGACCAGTTCCGGATCAGTTTAATCTATCCTGGATCACTAATGTTAAGTCGACAGCAGTGGTGCAGAATGCACCCGAATTTGCTCACAAAAAAAAACAAGCACAAAATCAATGCGCGGTCTGGCCGTGATCTGGTACTAAATCAACGGTTGCCACTCTTTTGGGGGCGATTTGCAACATTTCTTAAACTTGACTACTTAAAAATACACCATAAACTTATACAATTATAAAATTTGAAAGCATTTGGATAGTTTGGATTGTTAAAATCGTTGCTACTTTCCTTAATTAATTTCTGTTCCCACAGGTGAGCTGACTACCCTTAATATCAGCAAGTTTATGTCATCAACAACCTTCTTCAAAGCTTAACCAATTGATCTACAGTACACAATGGATTCATCTGACAAGCTGCATAACTCAAGTTGCTGTGTGTCATGTTTGCAAGCAAGAACCAAGTTGTTTACCAACTCATGTTCTGATAGAAACTCTACTCCACCGATATGGTCACATACCATGTATAGAAACAGCCTCTCCAGTTTGCATGTCCAAAGTTTGACGAGAGCCCTTAATAGAAGGTGGCAGTTATTTTTACACTTCACTCTGATGCTGATGCTATTGTTAAGAACAGGTAAGTGTTAATGTACTTGTATGGATACTGTTAAATCCCACATCAGACCAGAGTCTTGCATGCACGTAGATTGGGTTTTCAGTCCATAACTGACTGCATGTATTCTTCCCCAATTTTGAGTTTTCTGCTCATTTCGGAAATAGCACATTTGTCTTGTGTACACAGGTATCTTCACCAGTACTGATCTTCACGCTCACAGGCTGCAACGTTTATGGTGTGGTCACTTTTTAGAATTTCTTATCTTAAAACATTTAAAGGAAAAAATAAATAGTAGAATGGAAAATCATAAAAAATAACTTGAAAAATAGATTGAAAGTTGATTACTATTTTTGTGTATTAAACCTTACAGTCCCAAATCCTTCTATCCAATTGCCAAAGTGATGGATTCAGGACTGGGGCCAGGGTCAGTCATTCCAGTTTTATATACATGTATTGTCCACATTGAGGTCACATGCTAGCCAAACTGCCTTGTCTGTAGGCATTGAACACAGTTCTTGAACTAACACATTTTTATATTTTACATCAAAGTAACTTCTAAGTGTTCTATTATAAACTTAAAAAAGAGTATATCAAATCAGGAGTGTTCATACAATTGCCAATATGTAGATTTTTGTGTTAATTTGAAGCCTGAATCCCAGACAGTTTAAGCCAGTTGCTGCCTTCATTTCATTTTTTCCTGCCCAGCCTGACAAGATTATTTTCATGGAATTGATGGAATCATTTTTCTTAGAGAGTACCGCTAGCAAAAAGAAACCTTGACTTGACAAAGCCACGAGAACAAAGATTCTCTTTATTGCACCATGAGTTTTGTTTTCTCTACTGAGAAAATGTTAAATTCATGCACCTTGAACTGCAAAGCCTCGGCCGTGAGCCATGGCATAGGAGTGGCATTAAATCCTGAACCATTTCTGGATTCCCAGTTCACTCTAACTTACCTCCATTGAGCCGAATAACAATGAATAAATAATTGTGGAAGCCTCTCGTTGTCTTGTAATCCTCTTCTTGGAACAAAGCGACAAAGGTCTGGAATTGGGAAGTACCTGGCTGGATGGGAAAACAAACCCCCAAAACCTAAACAATGTCATTGTACTGTTTTAACCAGTTGGCTCTGGATGTCGTGTATTGCTCGACCCTTGCAACTTTGTCACAACTCACACACATGCTTTCAACATTGCCATTTTGGTGATCACCTCTCTAAAAACTATTATGTCACTTCACTAATTTACAAACCAATCTTACTTTTATTATGAAGTTGTTAGTATTAGAGTTTAAAAAGCCTTTGATTTAATGTGGTAAAATAACACAGAATTATGTGTGTCAGCCTGACGCGCAGCAACATTACACACATAATTTAGAGTAACACTTCTTTGCATTGATTGGCTTTAATAACGCATCTTGCGTCGCGCACTGGACAACTGTAACAATAGGCTGATTGCGTGACCTGTGTCACATGACCTGTATGGGGTATAAAATGTAAACATACACGAGGTCCTCCATAGGAAAGTATGGTACGGTACATGATGATTGTTGCATTTGTTTATTCGATCGAGGCTTTCCTTGCTCGAAATCTGTGAAAAATATTCCAGAGTTTGTACCAGAGACCTTAGAGTGGCTGAATAAAGCCAGTAAGGACAGTTCCAGCAAGTCTTGAAAATTGTACAAGTACATGTAACGTATAAATGTGCATGATGTGTACTAGTGCGCCACGGAACATGAGGCCAGACGACCGCGATCACCACACACTTTTTAACACAACATTTCAAAGTTTTGAAGCTGAAATCCTCCAAAGAAATTGCTTTCCAAAACTGTGATTCCTTTGCGACGCCAATATTTGCCGCAACTGTTGTTTTTTTTTTAATTATCTTTACAATGCATGCGCACACAAAACTAAAGCAGATGACGCACAAAATTATTCTCTTGAAGGAGATTGTACACTCAAAATGACACGTTGATTACAAATGCATGTACAGATTTCGAAAATGTTGGTCAGTTTCTGCTAATTTTTTCAGCAAGAAGTTTCAAGTGTTGTAAATTAATTCATTGTACAATGAAGATCAATCCTTTGTCCTTAAAATATGTGTTTTGATTTTTTTTAAGGGCAAGTCTGTACATCAGTACATGTACATGTATGATAGAAATGGCCGAAATGTTCTATAGGACTGTCAGGAGGATTGACGGTTAGGATTATTGAAACTAACGTTTCAGGGACATGGGGGACTCAGACTTGGACTTGCACTCAGACGAAAGGGGACTCAGAGTTGATGGGGAGGCCTCGGGCAATAGCAACTGGACTGCAGCATTGATAAATGTTGACCCAATACAGCTGTATAAAATTGTCAAAATCCTCCCTTTGTGCTAATAGGGCTTGCTGAAGCATCTTGTACAGCAGACACACCTTATGAAGGATATCGTCTGGATATTCCTGATAATGAATTGAAGAGACAACATGCTGTACTATCAGAGGAAGAATGTGTCAATACCTGCTGCCTCCAGACATACTGCGATGCAGTCTGGATCAGGGCAGGAAGCTGTTATCATGCCAGGTGTAAAACAAGCAGTGAATGCATCCCACTGGAAGCAGAATGGCCACTTGATGATAAAAGTAACACTGTTTATGTTATGAGAAGGACTCAGCTTGGTGATAGAGGTAAGTTTAAGTTTGAATATGATAAAACAGTATGCTTTTTGTTGGTATTGATCAATATGATACATGTACTCAATGGATAGTTCCATAAACCCTTAAATTAATAGAGAATTACGGTGACCTTTAGTGCAGGATGGCAAGGAGGTGGTGGTGGATTTTCGAGCCAGCACATGTACACTGTTAAAATATGCCATTGTGTAAAAATTGGAATACCAAAACAAAGGTCGCTCGGACATTCCACTGCTGAGCGTGCACAGAGCATGCACATGCTGTGTAAACGCTTCGTTTTACCCACACAAACCTGACAGTTTTTCACGAATTTTTGGCTATTGTGCAGGCGTTGTGTAATCCCTGATTCCTTTGTCCTTTTGTTCCAAGAAGAGGATTACGAGACATACACTGTAGAGAGGCTTCC
The DNA here is from genome assembly GCA_911728455.2 of Marthasterias glacialis. Classification (NCBI taxonomy): domain Eukaryota; kingdom Metazoa; phylum Echinodermata; class Asteroidea; order Forcipulatida; family Asteriidae; genus Marthasterias; species Marthasterias glacialis. The sequence goes on along the minus strand of OU452232.1, from coordinate 8,558,182 downwards.
ACCATTTATCATTCTTTGTATTTCGGCTCTATGGAGGTAAGTTAGAGTAAACCTGGGATGTAGCCTTGGTTCCGGATTTAGTCCCAATCGTAAGCCGTGTCACATAGCCAAGGTTTTTCAATTCACAGTGCATGAATTTGACATTTTCTAGATAAAGGAAACAAAAATCATGGTGCTATAAAGAGAATCTTCGTTCTCTTGGCTTTGTCAAGTCAAGGTTTCTTTGTGCCAGCGTTTCTCTCAAGGAAAAATGGTTCCGGCAAACTCAAAAAAATAATCCTGTCGGGCTAGATGGGAAAAAATGGAAGAATCTTGGCGGCAACTGGTTAACGGTGAAATGTTAGTAATGAACATGCTTCGATTTAATTCAAATGCTAGGCTTAATGTGTGATTTACAAGTAGCTGTATTTCCTGTCACTAATGTACATGTAGAGCCACACTCACAGTGTTAAACTCTCAAATTTAGTTCCTCACTGTTAACAAAAATCATTTGGTTCAGTACAGGTTTTTGCAAACATGTAGAATACATCATGATGTATGAAGCAACAAGCCAGATGAGCAAAGACTGGTATCCTTGTGCAACCGTTTCATCCAGAGTAGTGTTGTATGGGTGTTCATCATCTCTTACATAACTATTCAAATTTGGCCCAAATTGTGTGATAACACAGCACTGGATTTAGTCTGATGCAGCTGGTCTGAGGAAATTCAAATTGTGCATTCACTTGTGACCGAGCAAGGTACATGTATTGTACACCAGACATCTTTCAAATTTAACTTGCAAATGGCTTTAAAAAAACAATGCATGCGTCGATCTGAAGATTTCATTGCAATATAAACCTATAAATTCTGAACAAACTTGCAGGGTTAACAAGTGCATACGTTATAGTTTAAACGGGATTATTTTTCCCCCAGTTCATAGGACCTTTCAAGATTTGTGGGTTTCAATTTCTACCTAAGGTTGCCAAGGAAACATGCTGATTTCATGTTGTGCTTGTGTTCCTTATCATGTCATTGTTGCTGAGATCCTGGTAAAGATGACTGTAGAGTAAGATATGTACAGTAGATACACACCATGTCTGTCACATAGATTTAGTCAACCAATATTTCAGGGTTTGAACTAGCAGTCGCCCGGTCGCCAAATGAGAGTTAAAACAGCAGCAGGCAAGTGGAAACCTTCCTTTAAGAAAGCTTACATAGTGTACATGTACATTACATGTAGCTAGACTCCAACTCAGTACACGTACAGTATATAAGCCGACCAAAAAGTAGCTTCACAGTGTGGTTCAGGCCTGTGCAAATTCTGTAATAAACAAGGCTACTAAAACACTGAAAACTTTTCCCGATCTCGAAGGTGTCAGTGCAAAAGAAGTTTTATAAAACTGATCCTAAATCATGAATCCATGGAATTGGTTGTTGATGAAAATATCAATATTAGGGAAGAAATCAGGAGAGATACGAAGTTCAAACACGCTATTTGGGGGAACTTTGCCTCCTGTTTTTTTTTTTACTTCTTTTTCCCACTTTTGTGCATCACTGCATACATATGTACATGTACATGCGGTCTAGTAGAAAAAATGTGCAGGCGACTCAAAAATGTTGGTTGACAAGTCTGGCTGGCAAGTGAAAAAAAAGTTAAGGGAAACCCCTGATGTATTTATTAATGGCATCTGGCATAATGGCATATCTACATGTACATCCCACATGTATGTACATGTAACCTGTGGTCCTATCCTGAGGCCAACATGAATTTTCCCTACAGACTGCAGACTACACAGACCTTTATTAATTGCAGGTGCACCAGATTGATTAGTCATTACTCACACATGTTAAGAGGCTTTATGTCAACGTAGTGCCTCGTTGGCACATATGCTGACAATACAGATTTAACCTGTTAGGATTCAGCCCATTCAATATTATTAAACATGGTGTAAACTGGGTGATCATTGTTTAAGGGACCAATAAAATGGTTATTTTGAAACATCATTAATAACAATACGAACATGTGAAAGTGAACATGTGACATGGAACATGTGACATGTAAATGTGAGATTTTTAGAGAATAATAATGATAGCATGTACGAGTACCAATGTGTGGTAAGATGGTCCTCTGGCATGTCTGGTGGTGCACATACATTATACATGTACTACATAAAGTAGAACTACTTGTACCCTTCACCTGTGTCATGTACATGTGCATCATAGTGTGCAATGCACATGTACATGTACATTTACAAAGCGTAGAAGTACATTTTAATGCACAGTATAAGAATACACAATAAAACAACTGGTGGTTATTAACAGTATTAGTACACTATACACATAACAAATTTCATAAACCTGTGTACATACTGTACATGTAGGCCTACACACACAAGTTTGCAAGCATGAACAAGCATGAAGCAGGGTACATACGTGTACATTTTACTAACTATACATGTACAGGTACATGTACCAGACTTAAGAATTGTTTGCATCTCAGTGAACAGGGATGGGAATGCGCAAAACAAGTATAGAACACGGATTCGGACAAATGCAGGGAATTTCTCAGAAGTCATTTTAAAAAAACAGATTTCAACATAAAGAACACATTTGCAACTTAAAAATTTGTCTTCAAATTTAAAAGGAAAACGAATCAAAATACAACAAACTTTCTTATCGCTTTTCTTAAATTCTTGACAATGTTTTTCGGGAAAATACCGATTTAATCATACATGTATCAGCACCGCAAGTCCCATACATGTACAACACTGCTGTTGTGCTCAACCTAATTAAACTGTTTATTCTTTACATTATCTCGAAATCTCTTAGTATGGTACATAATTCCCTATCTGTGTTCAAGGGTCCAGACCATAATGGCTGGTGCCCAGCTACATGTACATGTACATGTAGCATAAATACAGGTACCTGTAGCTTGTTGTGTGGGTTACCCGCACGCTCAATCCTTGGGGACATTGCATGGTGTGTACTTTATGCACAATATACACACAGTGCTGACATGGAGTGTTCATTGGTTGAATATGGCAACGAAAAGGAAGGCTTTGCCTTCTAGAATATTGGGGAAAAACACATGATCACCAAAATTCAGCGCAAGACAAAACAGGTGTATTTTTGTCATATTTATTGTGCATTGTTGTTTTTAAATTAACTTTGTTGCTATTACCGAAATCCCAAAAGATAACACACGCCATTGAGTAAAATCAGAATCCCTGAACAAAAGGCCCATCTATAGACATTTTGTTTATGAGCGTGCACACAGTGCACTCACCATAGCAATGGTTCGTTTCACCCGCACAAAGAGGACAGATGGTCTTGAACATTTTGCTGATTTTCACCCATTATGCAGGCAGCTGTATGCAGGTTGTTGTGTAACATGTTCGTATAATAATCCTGATTTCTAAATCCAGACCTTTGTCCTTTTGTTCCAAAGAGGTTCATTAGGTGTTCAGCTACCGGCCGAAAACTTATTGTTACTGTTCTGTTTTTTTTTCTTCTGCCGACTTCTTCTTTCCCTCTGAACCTTCTCTTGCAATTTTGAACAAAAGTAAAGCTTGTATGAACTAGAAACTTATCATGTACATAGACCTTAATGGGTAGATGGCACAATAAGGTTTTGGGAATGATTGTCAACACCTTGCTGACCTTAATAGGTCTATTAGGTGTTGACCCCGGGTGAGTTTCAAATTAAAACAAATTGACAACTGAATGAAGGACAAATAGGAGACTAAGTATAACTTGTTAAGATTTTATATTTACAATGATATTTACAAATATTTACAGGAGTAATGGGCGGAATTTCATTACAATTTAAAGTCAGATAAAAGCTTTCTGATTTAAGTTTTTACAATTCCAAGTTAATTTATCGATCATTTACAATAATTACACCCGTTTCATTGAAGGCACTTCTGCCCAAACTAAACTGAGTGAGAATAACAATGCATAAAAGAAACGATACTATAACTGGACTGGAGCATTATGATGATGGCTAGTACCCCGTCTCCAGTGTGATCTGGTGAAATTAACCTGCTGTAGTCTTCGCCTCAATTAAGGAGTTTTTAATCATGCTTTAATACGTCAAGGTTCACCAATCGTCAAGGACGGGGTTAGATTGTGCCTAAGGATGTGTGGCCATCTATTAAGTAAAATACAACCAAAATCTGTGCAAGTTTTCCAGAGTAATCTTAGAACATATTTAAAACAAGCAATTAAACAATATAAACAAAATCAATGAATCTCAATCAACAAGTTGCTCAACTTTCAATATTCGCGAACTTTTCGAAAACTTAAACTCAAGAAATCTTCCATATTAATAATCATTGATGTCTGCCCGCCCATTCCCTTAAAATGTCTTTGCCGATTGCAACTATAACAGAACATCATTTTAATAATACAAATTGAATCATCTCAAAAATTTGTCTCCTTCAATCAATCAGTCAATTATTCAATAATAAATAATCACATGAAACTTACGGTTATTGCATATACATGTAGTGAGAAGCGTCGTGAGGCTGAGTGTTGCAGGGTTTGGACCGGTGAAGAAGAATCAAAAGTTTGGCTCTAATTTTGCCAATAATTGATTGAAACGTACCGGGACTGGATTTCTCCAGTCGATCGCCACTTCTGCTGCTTCAGGGGCTTCTATAAGAATTGGTAGTCACTTGCCCGCCAAAATCGCAATCTCACTATCTCTCTCTCTCTCTCTGGTGTTTGTGGATCGCTGATCAAAATTGCTCTGATCAAACTATGATAAAAATCTCTCTCACAATCTCACACACTCATTTGCATGGAATTTGACAACAACAATTGAATTACCACAACAAAGCACAGTAAATAACAATAATAATGACTACACAACAACAATATCAGGGGTGGGGTTTGAACAATAACCACGGCCGATGTCCTTACGTAATTCACTGTCACTATGGAAAGCGCGTCCTAGGATACAAAAATAACAAGCTCTGGAAAATACTAGCGGCTGCGGCAATCTCCGCAGGAAAAATAAACGCGCGCAATTGGCGTGGCTACATCAGTCGAGAAGGCTAATGATGTAATGTTGTCAGGTGATCTGGTTTGCAGGAAAAGAATACTAAAAAAATAATAAAAGTAAACGCTGCGCGATCCTGACAATGATGACGTCACTGATGACGTCATTAAGTTAAATAAACGTTAAATAAGTTGAAAATTCATATATTGAGAACCACAAATGCTATGTACAAGATTCTTGCACTACATGAAAGCTCTTGTAAAGCTCTACAAATGCTGTGCATAACGTGATCTCATTTAACCTTTACTTCTGGTCGAAACTGGAAGTTAAAGTTAAAATCATGTTATTTAGGGCTCTAGAGCCTAAGTGAATGAACATATGAACAAACTTTCAATGCATAATATTTTCTTTAGCTCAGGAGCATTCTAGAAATGTGATGACGTCATAGCTACATCACAACGAAAATGATACACGAGGTCAAAAAAAAATTATTTTGCTATCTCAAAATATGAAGCATGTACGGACTTGAAACTTACTATATACCTATACCACAGTGTGTACATATGGCAAAGCAAAAATTTTGGAATGATGACGTCATCGATGATGTCATTACATTAAATTGGAGTTTTATACTAAAATAATCATATCTTAAGAATAATACATGCTACATACATGTACATGATCTTTACACCATATGAAAGGTCTTGAAGTATTAAACAAATCTTACACAGAGTGTGACCCCATTTGACCTTTACTTCTGGTCGAAACAGGAAGTAGTAGTTTTTTATATAAAAATTCATATCTGAATAACGTAAAATTGTAACCTGATTTTATGGCCCTTCGACGATTCTACACATTTTTACAGCGTGTGACCTCATTTGACCTTCACTTCCGGTCAAAACCGGAAGTATAAGTTTGTGTACAAAAATGGTATCTTATTAATGAAACGTGGTACATTAATAATTATAACATCGATTTACAGCTCTCGGGCAATTCTAGATATCTTGTAAAAAGTGTGACCCCATTTGACCTTTAGTTCCTGTCAAACCGGAAGTTGAAGTTCCATATGACAAATCGTCATGCATAAAGATCAACAAAAGGTACAAATAAATATTTTGCCCGTCAGCGCAAAGAGACAAAAAACTTGCACACAATATTGACCTTAAAATTTTCAAATATGCAGTCACTTTATTATGTTCAAGCCGAACACCGTGAGTTTGTTCACAAACTCTAGATTTCTAGTTTAAATTGTATTTCAGCTCAATGGAGGCAAGTCAGAGTGAACTGGGGACCCAGCATTAGTTCTGGATTTAGTACCGATCCTCGGCCATCAGGTTTTGCAATACACGGTGCATACGTGTATTTGACATCAGTCTTCTCGATAGAGAAAACAAAAATCATGGTGCAATAAAGAGAATCTTTGTTCTCTTGGCTTTGTTAAGTCAAGGTTTCTTTGTGCCAGCTGTACTCTTTAAGAAAAATGATTTTGGCAATTCCGACAAAATAATCCCGCCAGGCTGGACTGAAAAAATTGAAAGTTTCCTGGGGACAACTGGTTAATGAAGAATTCAACAATCTCTTGAGAGAAATGTACAATGATGACCTGAGTTGACCTTGGTCCTGTCTAAACCTGTCTAAAAACCAATGAGTATGAAACACTGTTATGATTTTAAAGGTCAATATGATAAATCTGTTTGTTTAGACTTGGAGTTTTACCTACTATTCAGAAAACCTGAATACCTCGTCTTTGTAAAGTTCTACAAACACTATATAAATTTATATCATTTTTTTAATATTGAACAAATTATCTTTGATACAGTTAAGCAAACTTGTGAAAATCTCATTAAAATACATGTACTATGTACATGTAGATTCTCACAGTCACATTTCTTGAGAAAAACGTTGAATAGTTGGTAAAAGTGTTTGTTTTTTCAGTGTTAGTGCCTATCGCTATAAATGCTATCATGTCCTACATGTGTACCTTATAAGACATGGGACCAGATTTACATGTAAATGCTTACATTGATTTGGGGAAAATAACATCAATTGGCTTTAATTAACTCCCTGAGGATTAATGGATACAAACATGATACTTAGATACATGTAAATCCACCACTTTAGTTTGTCTGATAAATAAAAACATGCGCATAAGTAAACAAAATCTGATCAGCATTGTCCATTGAATAATAAAATTATGTTGATTTTCTATTACTGTGTGTTCATGTAGGTGCAGAATGCTACAGAGATCATTGGACATTCATGGGACATATAATTATAAGTGTGCATAACACAGGTGTATGATATTAAATGAGGGGGTTTGTCCACAATAAGCATCTGCTACCAATAACACAAGGCTGATTATGCAATCAATTGATTACCTTCATAATCAATATGTGCAGGTGCCTCTGACATTATTAGAAAATCACAAAACATCAATCATCATGATTTTAGTCACTAATATTCACTTTTTGTGTGTAAAAAGTGTATTCATGGTCACCACCATAGATAAGTACATGTACAATAGTACACAGGTGTACATGTATGTACGTAGGAGTGACTACCATGTCAAGATGGACTTTGCATTGTAGGCCTACATTTTATATTAGAGATGTTTGTAAACTTACAGGTGCACTGCACTGCACTGCACTAAATAAGGGCCCTGTGAAACAGTTTCCGATTTTGTTTAAGTTTAAAACAAACTTCATGGGCTATTTTTAAAACAGCTGCCCCGCCCCTAAACATATTGACCAATCACAGCATCTGCTATATCACCACTGTACACATGGTCAGCACACACTGCACGACATGAACATGGGCTAAACATGTACATGTAAGTATGCACACACATGTTTACATTTTCCAATAAGATTTTATCATGTCGGACTTTTGTCAGACTTTCAGTGGCGTAGCCAAGGCTGTGATTGGTCAACACATAAGGGGGCAGGGTTTAATGGATTGGTCTATTGTTTGTAGTGGTGCACCACAGTGCATCTTGGGTAATATGTGTGCGGGTAATAATATTGGCGGTCTCCCTATTTTGTCAATGATACATGTATCTTTGTTCGGGGGTGCCAGTCTGAAGCCATACAATCTGGGAAGTGACAGGACAGGGATAAACTTGGGTGTGATCCCTGGTTAATATGGCAGTTTCAGGTTGTCATGTGGAGATTGCTCTAGTCAAGTTTTCATTGTTCACCCCAATGAATTAAGATTTATCCAGTCATTCTCCCTTGTGGTTTATTGCGTACCATTTTAAGTTATCAAACTTGTGATTTATCAGAATACTTTCAATAAGATTTGTCTTACACTATACATGTTAGCATACATGTACATAATTTACAAATGCATGATGTAAATTATATTGCTTCCCTGAATGTCTGGTTAGAGAAGAAAGACATGATAGTAGCCAAGAGTTTTTCATTTGTGGATTTGTCTGTAAATGCATGGAGTAAAAAGTACATACTGTACATAATTTATGTACACAATGTGTAAACTATTTCCTATTTTCAGGGATTAATGCAGAAAATTTTTAAAGTGGACTCGTCAAGGCAATTACAGTTCAATTCACACAGTGTTATTTTCATGTATACATGTAATTCAGAATGTTGTATATATAGTACAGTTTTATTTTTCAGTTAACTAACTTAGAAGCCTAGTTTACTTAAACTATAAGCACTCAAGAAATTTACCTTTGTTTTTCCAATGTAGGCCAACAGTTCTGTTGAGGCCAACAGTTCTGTTGTTAATAAAGGTTTTGTACATTACATGTGTTAAACGCTGCATGTAGTTCATGATGTACATTACAGTATTTGATGATTGAAGACATCAAAGTATATGATAAACCAAGGAAAAATTGCTCATTACTCATCTCTTGTGGAAAACAGCTATGGCTATCAGAAAAAACTCTTCAACATTGTTGAAAAGCTGCTTCGTAAACCCAAAACTACAGTACTTCCATCTACACGCACCAATCACCAAATGCTTTTTCAAGCTTTTTTTTTACAAAAATTGAGAAGATCTGCTGTTCTTTCCCCTCAGTATCTGCCACTCTATCAGAAACACAGCCACACAAGGATCCACATTGTAAACTGTCTATGTTTGAGTTGAGCTTGCTTGTGTTAAGGAAATCAAAGCACTAATCATGAGATCACCATCAAAATCACGTGAACTTGATTCAGTATCAATGACGCTAATAAAAAATATTGATGTGTTTGCTACATGTAAGTATTTCATAGCTATTGTAAATGGATCGCTTTCTTCTGATTGTTTTCACGATAGTCAGAAGGTTGCTTAAATGTCAAACCACTACTGGAGAAACCCAATTTGAACATGGAAGTTTTCAAGAACTACAGACCGGTAGCGAATTTAAAGTACAAACAATTGAGCGAGTTGTTTCATCACGTGTTTCTGACCATATTCATGCTAATAACTTGTCGGACACATTTCAGTCAGCCTATATAAACCATTCCATTAAACGGAAACTTCATTTCTCCGCGTCAACAATGACATCTTATCTGCAATGGATGATGGAAAAATCACTGCTTTAGTTGTATTAGACTTAAGCGTTGCTTTTGACACGGTTGATCACAGAATCCTTCTTTCTCGTCTTCGATATCATCTAGGAATACACGGCACAGCCCTGGATTGATGTACAGTGTACATGTAAGTCCTACCTTTCAAATAGGCTTCAGCATATTTGTATTGGTAGTGCTACCTCTGACAGTGTTATCCTCGACTATTCTGTACCCCAAGGCTCCGTGCTTGGACCATAATGGTTTACTGTTTATATTTTTCCAGTTTGTGATATTATTTTGAAGTATAATATAAATGCCCATGTCTACGCTGATGACACACAGCTTTTCATAACCTTCAAATCTTGAAGTTGAATGATGAAAAAACAGAGTTTCTTCTGTTTGGATCGGTCACAATTATCAAAAGTTTCTCTTCGGTTTATTGCAATTGGTGACTCACAGATAACCCTCTCATCACAAGTACATTATTTGGGTGATAAATTGACTCGGCAATGACGTTGAATCCTCATATCTCCAACATCATTCAGATATAATCATTTCACATCAGAAACATTGGCTGAATAAGGAAATACTTGAATCAAAATGCTGCTGAACAAATTGTACACGTGTTTGTCACATTACGGCTTGATAATGGGAATGCTCTCCTTTACAGTCTCCCACAGAATCAGATATCTCCTCTTAAGCACATACAAAACACAGCAGTTCGTGTTGTAACTTTGTCCATATCACTCCAATGTTGAAAGATCTGCATTGTTCTCAAACTCATGCTAATTGTTCACAAATCTATAAATAACTTTGCTCCAGCAAGCAATCTGCGCTCCAGCAACATGTCACTCCTAATGGGACCAGTTTCAAAATGTACCTGGGGTGATATATGTAGGTCTTTTTCTGTAGCAGCTCCTAGACACTGGAATCATCTTCCATCTGAACTCAAATCTTGTTATTATTATTTAACTAAATATAAGTTGCTACTTAAAACTCATCTTATGTCACAAGTCTTCATTGAGGATGTTCATTTGTAACTGCTGTGTTTGTTATTGTTTGCATTCTTGTTTTTCTTTGTCTCCACACCTTGAGCGCCCAGTGGGGTGGATATGTGCGCACTATAGATCTTTATGATTATTAAGGTTTTGAGTATACATGTACATGTAGTGTAGTAACAATGTTGTATACACATTTTACATACTAATGATGAGAAATCCTGATCATACATTTATAATGTTAATGAACGAAGTTGTCTTCTAAGAAAATGTCAGACTTTCAGAAACCATTTTGAAGTTGTTTTGTTTTATCTTTTATCTTATTACAGATTCTAGTATTCATTGTGACCCTCATGCAGATTGGGATACTTGCCCAGTTTTGGAACATTGCAACACATTGACTTATCAGTGTGAATGTGACAATGGAATGACAAAGAACTCAGTGACAAATCGCTGTGAATCAGGTAAGGCCTAGGGTAATGCTTAACATTTTGGGAATGTTCAAAAAGAAATTAATTTTAGTTTTGAGGGAACCTACATGTAGCGTTTCCTCCCTTTTGTTGACCAACTACATGTAGTGGCGGTGAGACATTGAATAAAGAAGACAATTGTGGGACATTCTGATGCATTTTGTATTTCATTGTCTCTACCATGCTCACAATGCTACTTGCTTTTTTAAGTACATGAAGTAAAATAATGAGATCATTGCAATAAATATTGGTACATGTGTGTGAACAAACTGCAGAAGGATTTGAGGTTTACAGGCTTCCAAATATCAGTCTTGTACTCTGGCTCTTACTGCCATCAGCTTTTATCATCATCTCAGGTAAAAAAAAAATACATCAAGTAAATATTTTTATATCAGCATTTTTTCAGTACAATTTTTCTCCTAATTATTCCCCTTATTTGTTGTTTCCCCCATGTACATGAATGCTCCATAGCAATACTCTCTCTGTCCAGCTGTTACATTATGGTCTATTTGATAGAAAAGCAGTCAAAATCCTAATGTTCCATATGGGACATCCTCATGATCTCAAAGCCTTTTTAAGCCTATCGACAGCGAGTAAGTGGATTCTCTAAGTACATTTGTATCAAGTGCTAGGGATCTATTGCATTCAAATCCCCTGCATTGTAAACCAACATCTGTAAAGAGATTTCAAAGCAATACATTAATCCACAGAGAAAGGGCTAATCCACATTTGCTTGAATAGGTTTATAACACTACTTGTATACACAAGAACATCATAACAGAAAAACAAGCTCACATAAAGGCTATCAAATCTTTTATTTCAAAAACTTAAAAAAAACCCACCTTCAACAGGGTCATTTTACTTGAATTTAAAAAAGAACTGTTGAAACACACATTGGTCTTATTCAGCAAAGATGAGTTTCTGTGTATGAAAGTAGTCTTTTAAATTGCTCGTTTTTAGTTCCCAGCGACACAATTCTTTGGAAACTACGTGTAAAAAGGAATACGAGTAAGTCACGTGAGCTGGATACCCTTTGCCTCGTTTCAACTCACATGATCATTTTTGTTGTTTAAATAACATTTTGCATTTGAGTTTAATTATAGTACATGTAGTACAGGTTCCATCATGGTTACTTTGGGTTCCTATTATGAATAGCAGATTGAAAAATAAAAATGTAAAAAACTAGTGTTGCAATTATACAAAAATGAGTAGAAAGCTTGTATTTAGACAAATGGATACAGATGTACATGTGTAATGTGTGCTTGCACTGGAAGCAATAATCATGAGCTAGGGAATCTGTCTGGAAAAACTGCAGTTTAATTGAACACACTGAACAAAGTTTTTTAATTAGAAAAGTTTTTTTTCCTGAAAACGGAGGGTTGTAATTAATGTCCTGTCACAAATAAAACCAATGTTCTACATCACGTCTAACTCTAAGCATGTATTTTTTACCAAGGGCACGCACGTCACACATGGGTGACTGTGCCACACTCACCATTTTGGAAGTGAATAGATTTAGTGTGTAAACGTGCGTAAACCCTAAAGTTTAAACTACACTGTACAACACACTACCAAAATGGCGCAACCAGGATTATTGTGATGGTGACATCATATGAATTGGGTCAATACAAGTACAATATTACACATTCTGGTCTGCTACATGTACCATCTCAAAAGTCACTGTCCTTTTCTCTTACCAACACAGAGTGATTACATTGTACTTCTATGTAAAAGTTTTGTCAAATACAAGATTTGTAAATCTACAATAATTGCACTGTGTTTTGTTGTTCCATCATTGGTTGGTCTTAAAAGTACTCTCATGATAGAAACTGTACACTGAATAACATTTACACACGTGTGTACAATGTACATTACATGTATGTACGTGTAGCTTGTTTTGCATGATTTTATTCCCTGCTTCCTTAAATAATGGGAGAAAAATGCACTGTTGCCAATTGTTGTTTCTACCCTTCCCCTCCTTCCCGTGTACCACCACTACTCAATAGACCGATTGCACGACAATGTTTACATGCGGTCACATGACCCCCTATCGGGTATGACGTCATACAGCTGATGAAAAAATATGTGTAAAGAGATAGGCCGTGACACAGAGTGAGTTCGAAAACAGTCGATTATACTTTCTTTAAGCGATGAATTAATTAATCAGCCCTTTTATTTAAAGGAGTATGGTGTGGCATTAATTTAAATCACATCTCTGTTTCATAATTTAACAGAATTCTTCTGAAAAGAGGTTTTTTAAGCCATGCACTACCGGCGTCGGACGACTATTATGTAGCCACCCGTCTGTTATTTTGTTTGTAATGTTGGCCTAAATCACTGTAAAAAAAGGATAAACAACGTTGGAAAAGTGAGCATTAATACCTAGGCAAAGGAATCACACAGTTTTGGAAAGCAATTTCTTTGGAGAATTTCAGCTTCAAAACTTTGAAATTTTTGTGTTGAAAAGTGTGTGGTGATTGCGGTCGTCTGGCCTAACGTTCATTCGTGCGCTGTACACATCGTGCACATTTATACGGTACTTTTACAATTTTCAAGACTTGCTGGAACTGTCCTTACTGGCTTTATTCAGCCACTTGAAGGTCTTTGGTACAAACTCTGGAATATGTTTCACAGATTTCGAGCAAAAAAAGCCTCGATCGAATAAACTAAATGCATTAATCATCATGTACCGTACCACCCTTTCCTATGAAGGATTACGTGTGTGTTTACATTTTTAACCCAACAGGGGTCACGTGACGTAGGTTGGGCAATCGGTCTATTGAACTGTGACTTGGCTACTTTGCATGTGTAGAAATAAAAAGCAAGTTTTGGTAAGCACCATCAAAGTGTCCTAAATGATGCATTATGGCCATTGAGACCTGGTATCAGCTTATAGTGGTCATTCAGGCCAGTATGGTTGTACCGCTGTTAACAATGGTCAAAGCCTTGATGTTCCTTCATATATATTGTATACATAGACTTCCTAATAGTCTAATAGTTAATATGTTATGATTATCTTGGATACAGCAAAATTAACAAAGATTAGAAGGGGGAAAAATAGACACATTTTCCAGCAGTTTTTCAAAAATCAAACTGCATGGTGAATGTAGTATGATTTTAAAAGATATTTTCATGGTGCTACCACAAGCTTCATTTGATGAGAGTTTACAATGTGTTTACATACAATGTAGTCACTCAAAATCCTTGGGTTTTCTACATGTACATGTAGATTGAGGCTCATTTAATGGCATGAGAGGGAGGGAAAGAAAAGAGACACAATTGAACAGTTCTAAAGGTTTTGAATTGACTTGTTAAAAATTCTCAACATTCTTGTAACTAGTACATGTAGATCGAGAATGGTTTTCTTTCATTGGAGCTCATACACATGTTTTCATGGCTGATACATGTAACAAAGAGCAAGAGTAAAAAGGTATATTCCTAATTTTAAATGGCAGATCAAAGAGTGACAGTAATTACAGGCAAAGTTTACAAACAATCCTATCACCAGACTGGATAACTACATCATCTACATGTAAAATAGTACCCATGTACAATAGTTATCTACTTGAAGTTGTACAGATTAATGAGCAAACATGTCCAATGGAAAAAACCCATACAAAATAAAATGAATCCTCTAAGTAGGGAGTTAGCTTGGAGTTTTTAGTTCCTCTTCTTTTTGTATTTAAAGCATCAAATGGTCGTTTTGCATTTAACTGTGCTACATTTCGTGAATAGTAGCAGAGATTTGTTGTTAGTTAATGCATTGTATGTGTGCCATGTACAGCACATGTACATGTATGTTCCTTGCTCTATGTTACAGTGTATGTCTACTTTTGAAATGGACTCAACCTACAGGTTTGTTGCTAGATTTTTTGATTAGATTCTGCTCTTTACAATTTACACTGCAGACAATATTCTGACATTTGATACATTTGTGGAAGTGAAAGAAGTTACTGAGTCGTGATGCTTTGGGTTCAAATATTTCAAATCGATCTTGAAAATTGCCTTCTCTGTATGTACACAAATTTGAGAATGTTGACAGTTTTTACCAACTGTGCTAATCAGCTTACTGCTTACCCTGACATGCTGAATATGCTTGCATATAGTTTGATGATTTCACAGCCATAACCATTTCATTTCTGTCTTTTGGTTGTTTTTTGCTTGCATGCCATCCTCCCTCTTCTCATTCTACCCCCATCCTCCTAGGCCAATTGGATACCACAAGTAACCATTTGTATGGTAATCAAGACCAAAGTGATTCCTACACTTCAGTCAATCCAGATGGAGATAATTTGGACAGTGATCATGAGGATCACAGTTCTTGGATGGAAAACTTAAGGTTCTGTAAGTCAGACAAAGAGTGTGAGACATTGGAGTACTGCTTTGGACTGAGACAATACCCAGAGGGTATTTGTCAATGTAAAGATGGGTACCACAGGTCACAGGAGCTGGACATGTGTAGTAAAGAGTCTCTTGAAGGTTAATGAATGTCTTTATTTGTTTAAAGGAAAGGTACAACATTGCAGACATTTGGGAGAGGGTTGTAGGGCATATAGCGTTCTTACTCTGAACAAAAAAAAAATCAAATGGTAATTTTTCCAGCATGGTCAAAACCTTGGTGACCCACAAAAGTTCTTGCGATATTCTTCAACCTACAATAGGTCCATAGTATTTTTAGTACCATATTTTTCTGCGTAGAAGGTGCTCGGGGTATAAGACACCCTCCAAATCACGGAAACGTGATTCAATTGTTAACGTATAAGGCGCACCGCAGTATAAGATGCACCATGACCGCACACACGGAGGCTAGCCAGGCGTCACTCACTGTACATCACCACACAGGGGTCTTTGTGTTGGTACATGACACTTAACATAACGTGAAGAGATTGTAAATTTATTTGTCACCAAAATGAGTAAAACATCGCTTCTGTTTTTAAATCAAATTTCTGTTGTTTTTTGTTTTAAAGATTTTTTTTTTTGTTTTAAAGATTTTTTCATCACTTGATGTCTTTTTTTTACACAACACACAAACACAGTCCCATCGTTTCCATTCCAGAAAACAGGCTGCTTGTCTTTGCTATTTTGCATGCTACAATACAGGCAAGAACCAACGAATGCTAGAGGGCGCTTCATTTACAATAAGCACACGTCCTCTATTGGATAACACATAGGACTACCCTGGATGAACGAAAGGATTATTTTACAGAATGAATGTCAGTTTTTAGACAATGATTTTCACTTTGATCACAAGCTACACCAGATAAGGTGCACTATTACAAAAAAATGTAGATAAGACGCAGTGATGTTTTATTACCTTTGAAAGTCAGATAAGCCGCGTCTTATACGCAGAAAAATACGGTACATGAATGCTCAACCCTTAAAGTTGTAAATACATCAATGTTGTACCTTACCTTCAAACAGTATCAAGAAATATTTGCTAGGAAAATTAAACATTTTCAGTGATGATTATGTTGCATTTACATGTATGTATGTGTCCAGGATCATAATACATGTATCCACAAATTCCACATTATGCATTTATTTACGCTTTACTCATGACATATGTTTGAAGACTTGCAAAAGATCTCTCTTTGAAAAGTTCCAAATTGTGCAGTCATGAAAGTCAACCTATTGAATAACACGTGATCAGTCTTTAATGCAATTTCTGTTTGCTGTCCTCTCTCTCCATTACAACATTGACAGTGAGAATGTTTACCATTTCTCAATATCCTGCCATACAGCCTATTGAATTGAATAAGCACGCTGTTTAAAAATGAATACAATCAAACTTTAATCAGAATTTATAAATTGATCCATCCCATTTTGATTCACCGTTTTAAATTTCAGTATAATCAATCATTTCAATTCAGACTGATTTGTTATTTATTTTTTATATGTACATTAAATCTACGTACAATGTACATGTAGGTCCTGTTGAATGAATCTTGTTTCAAAAAGGAAAAGACTCTATCTTCATTCCAATAACTAATATCTTTACCTCCTAGTTCTTATAAATACAAATTACATGTAGGATGTATTTGTCATATGTTAACAAATGGACAATTTTTACTCTGAAAAGCTTGCTTGGTGCTGTTTGTCCAGCTATTAATCATCCTGAAGTATATTTATGTCTAAAATTCAATCAAGTGTGTCTAAAATAAACACTTGCACCTACGTGTACAAGTCAATAAGCTCATGTACAAAATACTTGAATTGAAACTTACCCTTTTCTTGAAAATTGGAGCACCCTTGTCTTTGAAGTTATTACTGGTTATTTGTTACGATAAATTATTTGAAAACCACAGAGGTAAACTCGATCAATAAGAAGCACAATCATAAGTTAATCAATTTACACAAAAATGTGATCAAGCTTATCAAAAAGGACCCTTACAGGTATATATAGTTTGTACTTGTCCCATAACAAGTGATGTGACATCCCTTTAAATAAGCAAATGAAAACATTAACAACTTAATCATGACAGTCAACAAACAGGTCTTCTGATAATCTCAGTTGTGTTGAATAATGGTAAGAAAAACCGTCACTAACTAATTGTAGTTTCTCCATCACAATGAAGATCATTCACTGTTCTAATTGCGTGTTTCCAGTTCCATTCTCAAGCAACATACACAAACCAATTCATTGCAATGGAAACATTGTACATACAATGGAAATAGGTCTTTATACAATCATTTTACCATTGGATAGGCCTATTGTGCATACTGTTATCTAGTGACAACATGAGAAGATTTACACAAATGAAAGTTAAACTACAAACCTTGTTTAAAAAAATGCATTTAAACATTTAACTACTCAGCTGTGTTTTTGAGAAAACATTCATGAAAAGTAACACTTAATGTGTTGTGAAGATTTGTAATATATTTATTTTCATTTAGTAAAATGTGGGAGAAAACAAAAAGGCTGAATTGTGAGGGACAACTTTGATACCACTGTTGAGTTGAAGAATAGACTTCACACATTGTACACTTTGAAGTCAATCTGTATTCCTAATTGTGTATTACACCATCACAATTAATCCTCTGAAATTCCACTTTGTGTGAACAATTTGGTGAGATCTGAAGCCCAGATCACACATAGAAATTCAAACTGATTTGATATGAGCCATATGTTAACTCCATTGCATTATCTCTGAAGCCAAGTCAGTCACATTGAACAATAGTGCTGTGAGTCATGTAAGTATTTGTGCTCTGATAAGCAAAATATGATGTTGATGACGTTAGTAAAACCACTGCTGAAGAGATTGGACTTCAGTTACCAAATACATAACAAATTGAAAAATGGATACATACTGATGAATTGAATGTTACATGTATAGTACAGTACATGTACATACAACATTAAATACATTATATACATAATTAACATAACTGTAAAATCTCTGGCTCTACATACATCTACACTGACTTTGTGCTTATTCTCTCAGTCAGGATACATTTTGCAAATTGCAGTTTGTGCATGATATTCTTTTAGTTGAAAACAATCCATGTTTGTTTGTAATTAAAAAGATTAAAAAAGGGCAGCCTTAATACAGAAATCAGTCTGGACCTTTAGTCACATTGCTTAAAAATACAGTCTCAGTAGAAAATAGATACTACACTGTAAGTGTGCTTCATTAATTAGCTTTATTTGTATACCTGAAAGCATGGTACCCAATTGATGTATGCTACAAATCATTTACATTATGTAGTACATGTAGGTTTATATCCAACAACAATTGAGGTAACCTCAATGTCATACACTGACTATTCATTAAACAGATGCTTAATAAAGACTGAGTGATATAAAGAGACATATGACATGACCTTAATGGGTACACATAGTGAAGAGACATTTGACCTATGACCTTAATGAGTACATATGGGAAGATATATTTGACCTATGACCTTAACAATTACTTATGGTGAAGAGATATTTGACCTATGACCTTAATGAGTACACATGGTGATGAATTGCTTCTTTCCTGCATGGCTGAGTTGATTTTGTGTTTGTTTTTGCAAAAGGCAATAGTGTATTATGCATTATGTAGACTTCAGCATGGGCATGATATTTTGCAAATTAGCATGTTTGCATGAGTAATTGTTACATACATTTCTAACCAATTTTCGTTCAAATCTGTTGTTTTTGTTGGATTAACTGCATCAATTTGTTTTTAACTTGTCACACTTCCTTCACTCATCCATTCAGGGGAGTCCATGAGCCCATCCACCAATCTATCACCGCAATCCATGGAACACCCCCCTGTCACACCCTCTGACATATCCTCTCAGACAACCCCCAACACAATCTCCTCTAATGGGACAGATACCCCAAGTGAAAAAACAAGCACTCCAATTCCAGAAAAACAAGCGCCATCAAACAGCCAAACTGTTCCGGCTGATGTTGGGGGAAAAGATGGTGAGGGGATTGTTGGGGTAGAGATAGCGGGGTCACACCCTGGGAATGAGTTAGTCCTGCCAGACAAGCAGAACACAGGAGACGCGACGGGGCACCAAGGTACATTGGAGTGGCCCTGATGTTAACACATGAGAATGCTCTAAATTAAATAGGAATGAACATTGTGCAATTTGGGAAGTATTTTTGTATATCATTTCACATATCTGAGGTTATTTCTACAGCACCTTCTATTGTTGAGCATAAAAGCAAATCTATTGCACTGGGATCACTTCCTGCATAATCTTGGGTTTTGATTTGCAGAAAAAGTCAAAAAAAAAAAAAGGTTCATTCCTTGAAACCTGCAAGTTTGTAATTAAAACCTACTTTATTTGATGAAAGTTTCAACGGTAACAAAATGTACTACAGCGGTAGCATGTTCTTACCAAAGGAGAAGATAGTCGGGTACCTTTAATGCATTGAGAAACAGTACAATCTATTCACACAGTCTTCAGGTAACTAATGGCTAAATGGAGATCATTATCAAACTCAATCTATTGTGCACAGAAGACTGAATTGTGTGCATGCTTTAAACACATGCAGGAAGCCCAATGTCAGCAGAAATTTAGTATATAATATAAAAGTGATAATCCTTACTAAACCTAGACCATAAACAGATGTGTTATTCCCATTCAAATTAATGTATTTAAACCCAGACGGAGAAGGACAATTAAGTAGTTTTACCACGTTTTGTTCATATTGCTAAATGTAAGTCTGTTGTACCCCTTAATCATGTAATTCATTCTGTAGGGTTTGTTTATATTTGATTCAATATTGGCTTTTCATGCATAGAATGAAGACTTGTGTGAATATGGGACAGTAGGTCCTGCCAAACCCCTGCCAGGTCTCAGGTCAAGTTTGCAACTCAGTCTACATTAACACAGCTAACTTTGATTTTACTGTGGTTTTGCTTTATCTAGAGAATAATACGGAACCTAACAATACCACGGAAAGTGTAGATCTTCCAAAGATTGATTTGTTATCATCTCCGCAACCAGAAACCTTGACCCATAGTGAGACACATGCAATACAGAGTGGCACAGAGGGTAATACAAAAGGTGACAAAGGGTTAGACACACTTGCAGAGAAAGATCTGCAGACAGAGAAACCGATTACTACTCCAAAGATGACTGAGGTTGTGACGACTCCCAAGCCACAAACAACAAAACCACCAGGTATGAAAGTGTCTTCTTTTCAATTGATTTAACAGGCATATCACAGGTACCATATTAAAAACAAGTTTTTGGATTATAATTTGTCTGTTATTTTTTCCTAATGTGCACAAAAACTTATAAATAATTTGTTTTTTCTTTCTCTTCCAGTGATAAAACTTACTGTTTCTGCTGGTAAGGAAAGAATCCTACAACTTCCTGATGGAGATCATGTTAATCTCTTTGCGTATGTTGTCCCAGATACCCAGCCTAGTGGCAAAGACTACAGTTATGAGTGGCAGGTTGTGGATGACCCTAATGGGGGAAAGAAAGGGGAGATGGTTGGGGAACACTCAAAAGAGTTGCAACTTGCAGGGGTAAGAAGATCCTCAACAGGATTCTTAATTTATGTATGGTGTACATCTACATGTTACTGTGACATTTCAGCTTCTCTTCATTGAAAACACAAATGAAATGCATAACACCATGAAATGATTTATTTATTTTTTTTACTGTTAAGATATGACCAGCTAATGGTTCTTTTTCTTTTTAAATTCTCCACGCCCCTTTCAACCTCTAAAACACTTAACAATAATTTTGTGCGGTCTGATATAACTTCTGATGCTGGACTTACCATCCCTTTAGGTATTAATATTCCTTGACATTTTGATTGCAGCTGCCAGCTGGAGTCTTCAGGTTTAAAGTTGAAGTTCATGGTGATGGTTCATATGGTTCAGCTACAGTCAATGTGACAGTCCTTCCACCACCTCGGGTCAATCAGCCACCTAAGGCTGTTATCAATCCTACAAGCCAAGATGTCTTTCTGCCCAACCCTGACACATTTCTGGATGGTGCAGGTAAGTTCTTATCAGCCACGCAAACGGAAGTCTGATAGATGCATTTTAAAAAAATGTCCAGGGATGCCTGCGGCAGACGTGTAAATACGTCCAGGCATTCCATTGTGTGGCGTGTATGGTGCATGCACTCACAATGTTATGCTTCGTTTGCTCTTAACGGATTATTGTTTCCATCAAAATCTTTCAATAACCATCCTTGTCTATTATTTGTGTTTTTTACCCATACACTGATGTGTGTACTACTGTATACTCAGTACTTTCCTGAGTCCTGTGGAAAAAATCCTTAGGCATATTCTTCGAGTGGGATTCAACCCACGACCCCCGCCCGCCATTCTAGAGCAGATGTCTTACCAACTAGACTACCGAGATTGCCGGTAGCTAGAGGCAGTTTGAATCCTATTAGCAGCGGGTACCACAATAATTACAATAGATGCTTACACAAATAATATACTTTATCCCCAATGCAAAAATTAACATCTATTATCGTCCTTGTCTAGTTTCTACGGATATCTCATTCTTTTCTTCCCCATGAGCTCTTTTCATAACCTTTCACTGCTCCCAAAGTTGGATTGTTGTTCATGTTCTTAATCTTTCTCTTGTCGTAATCCTGTGTACTTTCAACTCCATTGAGATAACACATTATCTAGAGTTCAAATTGTTGTCCTTTATGTTTGTATCTTCACCTGAAACAGACAGCACTGATGATGATAATATTGTGAGTTACCATTGGGAGGAAATTGAGGGTCCTGTGAGGGAACAGAAGATCACTGGAGATACCCAGACATTAAAACTGACTGACCTTGTGCCGGGGTCCTATGTTATAAGGTGAGTAGTGGGTATGGATAGGGTCTGGAAGTTGGAATAATAGATAATGAATTTATCCTCCGGCAAACTTGCAAATAAAGAAAAGAATGACACAAAACCCTCTGTAACTTACCCTCTGACGTAAGGTTCTTGAACTTACATAGATTACATGTACATCAATTAAAGAACGAGAAACATTTCATGTGGATTTTTTATAAGTGCTACAAGTATAACACATTTATCAAAATATGCACTGTTTATCTGTGTTACTATTTTGGATTATAGCTTAACAGTTACTGATTCTGATGGTGCAACAGACTCCGCACTGGCCAATGTGACAGTCAAAGAAGGCAAGTATTATCTGAGATTCTACAATGTGTTTTGTGGTCATTACTCTCGTGGACAACAAGGTCCAATATAAACCGGTGCATGAAATAAATGTGATTGATTCAATGCTTTTAGGGAAGTCCTCATTAATGACCTTTGGCCAACTGTCCACTGAATGAAATGAACAAAAGTCTCTCCTAGGTACAAAACTGGTTGGTCATTATCAGCATAACAATGACCATATAAGAAAAGGCCTTTTGATATGTTAATTGGAACCAGTCTGCCAATAGACCTATTGACCCTCAGAGGATTATCCTGTGATTTCTGCTGTTATCAAGTTGGTCAATTTCTATCTTGCTGTCAGAGAGAACTGCAACAAAATGTTTTGCCACACAAGATTATACCTGCAGCGAATCATCGAACTGTTATTCATTGGGCTGTTGTTGTTTACAAACTTTGTAGTATGGTTACCGAGGATACTGGGCAGTAAGCCCTGGACATTATATCCAAATTTCGTACAGTTGAGGGACTTCTACTTTTGGATCGAAGGGACTTCTCAAATTATCTTCACTGCTTCTGAGTGAGGTATTAATGGTCTCAACATTTTGACTAGCCTGCTCTCGACATCCGGCAGGAGACGGTGATACAACTCAACATAGTAACTACCAAAAAAGAAATTTAAACTTTTTATTTTTCCCCAAAACAAAAAAAACATTAATGAAATAATAATCTGAAGCAAACTCCAAATCTGCTAAAACAAGGTTTCAGCGATCAAAGCACATGTGGTACTTTATAGCAAAGGTACTAGTTGACTTAACAAGTTAGCAAAGTTATGAGTTTTCAATGGTACGAGTTTGTGAAGAATAGTTTTTGACATCCAAGTAGTGAGTACATTGATGTTCTAACTCACTTTAAATACAGGGGCAGCTGTGGTCCTCCCGGTTACATGTGGAAGGCATTCCATATACACATTTGATGAGGTTTTGGGGAAGTGGTCCCTCTTGTAGATTTGGATCAGCCTTTTCCGGGTAAAAGTTGTCACATGTTTTGTGGTCGAATAATGCATTGAATCAGGCCAGAGTGGAGCGAATAAACGTGGTTTTATTTTTTTCTCTACAATATGTACCTTGAGTGACTTACAATACAGGTGGTAAGTAAACCCAGACAGTTGCTTGGTTGATCCTAAAACTAATTATCTGCCTCACACACCATACAGTCTATACAAAAAAGAAGTAAGCTTGTCATCTGAATAATTCCCTTTTGCATTTAGTCGAGACTTTACCCTGACATTTTGAAACAGTTTTTTGGTACTCCTTTTGTTTTGTTTTTAATTTCTCTTTTGGTCTGGGTGGCTTTTGGATAAAATATTTTTTGACCATTTCATATCCAGAGGTTATGAACCTTTAGGGTTAGTATGTGGTCCAGCCTACTGATGACAGGCAGGATATTCTTCCTAAAAGCCTGTACTGAGTGTACATGTGTAGGTCAGTCCTTCTACTCAACAAAAATGGCCTACTTTTTTTCTAAGGGCCAAATATCATGCCTGTGATAAGAACTATAAACAAAACTTGTGGTTTGAAGTTAAAGCATTCCAAGCTGGGAAAGACCAGGCGGCTTGCTAGCATGCTTGAATGACTTCCAACAAAAGCAGACTGTCTTCGATGAACATTCTAATGTATTTATTTGCAATATTAACATATCAAAAGGTAAAAGCTATACTTGCCTCATTAACTAGGCCAAGCATGAGAGCGCTCAGGGTGGCTGGGTCCAATAATAACCCAGAGAATTTGGGCAGAGTCTTTAATGAGGGCGTACCTAAGGTTGTATCTCTTGATATCGGTCAGGGCTAGGCACAAACAAAATCAATGTGCTAAGCATGGAAAAATGTTGTTTAGTAGAAACAGGTAACCAGCCAACATACCATACAATCTAAACTGTTTTGTGACTGGTTCCCTACAATTTTTTACTAACCCTATAGCACTCGTACCGCCCAGAAGCACCCCCCATTGTTCTGCAAACCGCCTGCAACTGCACTCGAAATTTGACAAGCTATAACTTGAGTTTTACATATGCGATTGATACGCATCAAACAGCCGTAGAGCGTGATCTCGAGTTAATGATGGTCTAGAAATAGTACATGGTACCCATAAGAAAAAATGACATTGTCTACCTCCAAAGGTTCAAAGGTCGGAAGTCCCATCTCCAAACCAATGGACCCTGTGTGCAGCACAGTGAGTTGTTGTATCTGTGTGTGTGAATGGACCGTACTTTATGTACAATGTATTTCACTCGCAATGTACTTGTACACAGTAATGGCAACCTCGTTTGTTTTCACTCTAAACTTGCTGTTGTTTTAACAATTGAAATACCATGATTTGAAAGTTTTTTATGGACAGTTTTAGGTGAAGAAGTTTTCTGTAGATAATTGAGTCATTTAATCTTCTTTCCAAAGGTATATTGTGATTATTTTCAATTTTTTTCTTTACATTTTCTTTGTTTGAGATGACAGTACAGTTTCCTAATTTTAGTTGATCTGTCTTACGTTTTCAACCTCATTGCTTTGATTTGGTAAAGCAAACAAAACAACTTTGAAAATTATTCAACAGGTAATTTCATCCTCTACACAATAAACTAAACTTGTAACACAAGAAAATAATCACAACGAAAGTTATCTAAGGATTTCTTCGCACAGTAGAAAATCTTGTGAATTTCCGTGGTGCGTTCAAGAAGTAAATGACTCGATGTTTAATTGTGCGCAAGTTCTTAAGGGCTCAACATCTTTTTAAAGCATTGACAATCATTTATATTTTCATAGTATCTTCAAGCAAAAATGAAATCCTTGATTCTGTTTGAATATTAACTGTTCTTCAGTAAAATTCAAGCCACAAGCAGTCGCTCTGATCCAAGAAAGCAACTCAGTTTTCTTCCAAGTTGGACTCACAAGAAGTTTCAACTCTGCCTCCAAGATTCCAAAGCTGATAAAACACTTTTAACTCTGGGTTTTTCTCCTTCATACATGGTTTTCATGAAGTTATATTTGTTCTAATTAGAACTTGAAGGTTTGCAAATTGGAAGTCTTGGATGCATTTTTCTTGATAAAGGGTGCTGGTTCTGAGACGAGCTGCTGTTTCATGAGAAAAATCACTCTTTGACTGCCAGGGGTAAATTTAAAAGTGCTCCCCTCTTCTCAGTTGCCAAAATATCTGAATTAATATGCATTAGTATGCTCATTTGTTACATGAAATATTCCACTTCAATCTTTTAATTATGGATAATTTATGTTTTTTAATCTGTAAACTAGAGACAGACAATCCTCCTGTTGCTAAAGCTGGTAAGGATGTAATCATTAAGCTACCAGTGAACTCAGCTGTTCTCTATGGTAATAGTAGCTTTGATGATCACCCTGATGTGGCTTATGAGTGGTCCAAAGTTACAGGCCCTGTAGCTGACATGTCGGTGAGTTTCTTATTCACAATGTGTCTCACTATATGTTTTAGAGTCTTAAGTAAGAAGATTGATTCATGTTATTTCATGATGTGATTATGAGTTTCTGACTTGCATACAACTTCCGGCTTGATTTCCACTCAAACTTAGTAATTTGAATAGTGCCGAAGTGTTTATTTTTAAAAAATGATATTTTTGTAGATTGGTTTGTAGTATGCAGGTTCCAATAAAACCAGATCAAAAACGATTTTGTGGCATCAGGTTTCATTTTGCATAATATGTGCTTGGGGACATTGTTTGTAAGGTTCATATACAAGAATTCTTATTATTGCTATTACATAGAGATTAAATTAATTACAATGTCTTGTTACTTGTCCAGGGTTCTTCTTCAGCCATATTGCATCTGAATAATCTTGAAGAAGGGACCTACGTCTTCAGGCTAACCCTTAGAGACTCAAAGGGACAGAAAGACTCTGATGAGGCTACAGTCATCGTCAAACCAGGTACATCTCATTACAGGCCCCAATTATGGTCACGTAAATAACATAATAGCAAATAGTTATTTCCTTTTTTTCTCTCCAAATATTTATACAGATTAAAGTTCCTCTGTTTTGCTAACAAGTGTTTTGTAGCATCATTTATTAGGTTGTTTACTATTTACTATAGGTTGTGTAGATGTAAACCACATCTTCTCTTGAAAAAGGAGGATGTGTAGATGTAATCCACAGCTTCTCTTGAAAGAGGAGGTTGTGTAGATGTAAACCACAGCTTCTCTTGAAAGAGGAGGTTGTGTAGATGTAAACCACATCTTCTCCTAAAAGAGAAGGTTGTGTAGATGTAAACCACAGCTTCTCTTGAAAGAGGAGGTTGTGTAGATGTAAACCACAGCTTCTCTTAAAAGAGGAGGGTGTGTAGATGTAGACCACAGCTTCTCCTAAAAGAGAAGGTTGTGTAGATGTAAACCACAGCTTCTCTTGAAAGAGGAGGATGTGTAGATGTAATCCACAGCTTCTCTTGAAAGAGGAGGTTGTGTAGATGTAAACCACAGCTTCTCTTGAAAGAGGAGGTTGTGTAGATGTAAACCACATCTTCTCCTAAAAGAGAAGGTTGTGTAGATGTAAACCACAGCTTCTCTTGAAAGAGGAGGTTGTGTAGATGTAAACCACAGCTTCTCTTAAAAGAGGAGGGTGTGTAGATGTAAACCACAGCTTCTCTTGAAAGAGGAGGATGTGTAGATGTAAACCACAGCTTCTCTTGAAAGAGGAGGATGTGTAGATGTAGACCACAGCTTCTCCTAAAAGAGGAGGTTGTGTAGATGTAAACCACATCTTCTCTTGAAAGAGGAGGTTGTGTAGATGAAAAAAAGTTTTCCAAGACGATTAGTGTGTTGACTGCTACTTGACCCTGACCAGTAATCAACCTTTACCTCTTAAATACTCCATAATCCAGTGGATGACTTTATTTGAATTTGATGGATTTGGTACTGTACCTCTAAATCACCCACTCTTAGAATGAGTTTGGAATCAGAATACAACTATATTGAGTTAGCCTTTTACACATAATGGAGTATTTTGCTGGTTGTGGGATAGCTCCTGGTAAGAACACGCAGAGAGTTGAATACAAATACTGCATGTGCTTGTCTTATTCAAGCTCATTCAAGCAGTAATTCAATACAAAAAATTGCTGGTGTATTTGCTGTCACCTATCGACTCAAAGTGTCCTTTTATTACACTTAATTCAAAAATGAATTCAGTTTCACTTTTGAATGGCACTTTCAAAACTAGCCTTTGTTTTTGAACAATTGAATTCAATTGATCAGGAAGCAATAATAAAAAAAACGATATGTTATTGTTTGATTTCAAGTGTTTTTTGTGAAGTATTTGTCCATGTTTGATTTTTCCCCAGAGAATAATTTACCTCCTACAGCAGATGCAGGCCCAGATAAGGAACTCTCATTACCAGATGATTCCACTACACTAGATGCATCAGATAGCAAAGATGATCTAGGTATCACTACATATCACTGGGAGAAAGTTAGGTGAGACAACTATTATACACATATAGAATGGCAGTGAGGTCACTTGTGCACATCTGTGCAACCCAAGGGACTGTGAGTGACCAGTTTGGCCTATTCCTATCAGGGACTGTGTGTGACCAGTTTGGCCTCTTCTGGTCAGGGACTGTTTGTGACCAGTTTGGCCTCTTCCTATCAGGGACTGTGAGTGACCAGTTTGGCCTATTCCTATCAGGGACTGTGTGTGACCAGTTTGGCCTCTTCTGGTCATGGACTGTGTGTGACCAGTTTGGCCTCTTCTGGTCAGGGACTGTTTGTGACCAGTTTGGCCTCTTCCTATCAGGGACTGTGAGTGACCAGTTTGGCCTCTTCTGATCAGGGACTGTGTGTGACCAGTTTGGCCTCTTCTGGTCAGGGACTGTTTGTGACCAGTTTGGCCTCTTCCTATCAGGGACTGTGAGTGACCAGTTTGGCCTCTTCCTATCAGGGACTGTGAGTGACCAGTTTGGCCTCTTCTGGTCAGGGACTGTTTGTGACCAGTTTGGCCTCTTCCTATCAGGGACTGTGAGTGACCAGTTTGGCCTCTTCTGATCAGGGACTGTGAGTGACCAGTTTGGCCTCTTCTGGTCATGGACTGTGTGTGACCAGTTTGGCCTCTTCTGGTCAGGGACTGTGAGTGACCAGTTTGGCCTCTTCTGGTCAGGGACTGTGAGTGACCAGTTTTGGCCTCTTCCTATCAGGGACTGTGAGTGACCAGTTTGGCCTCTTCTGGTCAGGGACTGTGAGTGACCAGTTTTGGCCTCTTCCTATCAGGGACTGTGAGTGACCAGTTTGGCCTCTACCGGTCACTCACAGGCCCGAGGGAGATAGATGTGCACTAGCAACCAAATTATGCCAGTTCATTTGTGTTTGATATAACATCACCCAAAAAAATTATAAAGAATATATATTTTTTCGGTTGAACTGTTTTAATTAACAATTCAACCATGAGCTATTATTCAACAATTAAAGTATTCAGTATTTTAGTTGCTGTTCACTGTTCACACCATGAGAGGGCGCTGTAACCAGTCAACAATTTTGATTATAACACACGTCTCCCTGGTTCTTTATCCTGATTGGCTGAAACACGGTCACGTGGGTTGAACTAATATAGCCTATTGCATGAAATCTGCACCACCGTGAACTTGACACTCGTAAACAGCACCCTCAAGAGGATTACAATGCTCATAGCAGTTTACCGTTGTAAAACCGTGCGTCCTGAAAATATATTTTTTTTTACATGACATTTTGGACTGAGGTGTGTTATTAAATACATTATTTGGGCAATAGTGCACGTCTATGCATCCCAAGGGCCTGTGAGTGACCAGGAGAGGATCCTATTTCCCACAAATTACGTATGCGAGATGTCTTGACAACGCATCTAGTTCACGGTGGTGCAAATCTCATGCATAGGCCTCTATTAGTTAACCCCACCTGACCCTGTTTAGCCAACCAGAATACAGAACCAGCAAGAAGTGTGTTTGTTATAATATACACAAATGACTGACAATGCAGGTACATGTATTTATAGTGAATGTCTATAGAACTTGAGGGTCTGAGGTTCAGTTCTTCTCACAAAGTTTTGCCCAATATTAATGGAATCCACATCTTTGGCTCTAGATCAAGCTCTCATGATAAAATGTTATCCATGTGAAGCCTTGTTAGTGATTTGTTGATGAGGCATGAAGGTAAGACATTTTCACTAATCCTTTACTCTTTGATGTACATGTATCTTTGCAGTGGACCTAATGACCCAGAGATAACTGATGCTGATCAAGTTGTGGCTACTGTGTCTGGACTAACAGCAGGTCACTACCTCTTTAAGCTGACTGTGGGTGACAAACATGGTGCTACAAACAGTGATACTGTAGATGTTATTGTTAAAAAAGGTGGGTAGTGAGTATATTTGGCTAGAAGCAAATGCCGTGAAATGCCTAAGTGAAGGATAATCTGCATAACATAAGTGCCGTAAAAATATATTATTAAATAATAAAAAATGTTCCTAAACCACTGTTGTGCCATCCCTCCAAGCTAGCCTAAACCATTCTTGTGCCATCCCTCCAAGCTAGCCTAAACCACTGTTGTGCCATCCCTCCAAGCTAACCTAAACCACTCTTGTGCCATCCCTCCAAGCTAGCCTAAACCACTCTTGTGCCATCCCTCCAAGCTAGCCTAAACCACTGTTGTGCCATCCCTCCAAGCTAGCCTAAACCACTGTTGTGCCATCCCTCCAAGCTAGCCTAAACCACTGTTGTGCCATCCCTCCAAACTAGCCTAAACCACTGTTGTGCCATCCCTCCAAGCTAGCCTAAACCATTCTTGTGCCATCCCTCCAAGCTAACCTAAACCACTCTTGTCCCATCCCTCCAAGCTAGCCTAAACCACTGTTGTGCCATCCCTGCAAGCTAACCTAAACCACTGTTGTGCCATCCCTCCAAGCTAGCCTAAACCACTGTTGTGCCATCCCTCCAAGCTAGCCTAAACCACTGTTGTGCCATCTCTCCAAGCTAGCCTAAACCACTGTTGTGCCATCTCTCCAAGCTAGCCTAAACCACTGTTGTGCCATCTCTCCAAGCTAGCCTAAACCACTGTTGTGCCATCTCTCCAAGCTAGCCTAAACCACTGTTGTGCCATCTCTCCAAGCTAGCCTAAACCACTGTTGTGCCATCTCTCCAAGCTAGCCTAAACCGCTCTTGTGCCATCCCTCCAAGCTAGCCTAAACCGCTCTTGTGCCATCTCTCCAAGCTAGCCTAAACCACTGTTGTGCCATCCCTCCAAGCTAGCCTAAACCACTGTTGTGCCATCTCTCCAAGCTAGCCTAAACCACTGTTGTGCCATCTCTCCAAGCTAGCCTAAACCACTGTTGTGCCATCTCTCCAAGCTAGCCTAAACCGCTGTTGTGCCATCTCTCCAAGCTAGCCTAAACCGCTCTTGTGCCATTCCTCCAAGCTAGCCTAAACCGCTCTTGTGCCATCTCTCCAAGCTAGCCTAAACCACTGTTGTGCCATCTCTCCAAGCTAGCCTAAACCACTGTTGTGCCATCTCTCCAAGCTAGCCTAAACCGCTCTTGTGCCATCCCTCCAAGCTAGCCTAAACCGCTCTTGTGCCATCTCTCCAAGCTAGCCTAAACCACTGTTGTGCCATCTCTCCAAGCTAGCCTTAACCACTGTTGTGCCATCTCTCCAAGCTAGCCTAAACCACTGTTGTGCCATCCCTCCAAGCTAGCCTAAACCGCTCTTGTGCCATCCCTCCAAGCTAGCCTAAACCGCTCTTGTGCCATCCCTCCAAGCTAGCCTAAACCGCTCTTGTGCCATCTCTCCAAGCTAGCCTAAACCACTGTTGTGCCATCTCTCCAAGCTAGCCTAAACCACTGTTGTGCCATCCCTCCAAGCTAGCCTAAACCACTGTTGTGCCATCCCTGCAAGCTAGCCTAAACCACTGTTGTGCCATCTCTCCAAGCTAGCCTAAACCGCTCTTGTGCCATCCCTCCAAGCTAGCCTAAACTGCTCTTGTGCCATCCCTCCAAGCTAGCCTAAACCACTGTTGTGCCATCTCTCCAAGCTAGCCTAAACCACTGTTGTGCCATCTCTCCAAGCTAGCCTAAACCACTGTTGTGCCATCCCTGCAAGCTAGCCTAAACCACTCTTGTGCCATCCCTCCAAGCTAGCCTAAACCATTCTTGTGCCATCCCTCCAAGCTAACCTAAACCACTGTTGTGCCATCCCTCCAAGCTAGCCTAAACCGCTCTTGTGCCATCCCTCCAAGCTAGCCTAAACCACTCTTGTGTTATCCCTCCAAGCTAGCCTAAACCATTTTAATTCAGTGAGTCCGGGCAACTGAAGTGTGTTCTGAGTTGCACAGCGTTGGGGCTTGCCAGACACAAACCACGAGGCAATATCCCATACCGTCAGTGTTGTGGCTCAGGTGCTAGCAACGTATAAGCCATGAGGCAAGAACTAGCTAGCTGGGAGGGGTAGGGTACGTTTTGTTGTGAAGACTTTTAGTCTGTGCACCTAGCTGCTACCATGTTACATAGTAGAGGCCTTTGCTACACTCGGGACTGTCATGTCTACAACAACCAGCTGGTCTAACGTTCATGTATACACTTTTGTGTATATGTCGGTTGTTTACACATGACTTTGTGCTGGATGGATATGCAGACTGGATCCTCATTCCTCCCCATAATTATAATATTTACATAAACAGAGCACCAGTCTCTTTGCAGCATTGCGCAACAATGTCACGTAAGTTTTACAGTTGCAACGGCTGGTAAAGTGTATACCCTGATACGCTTCTTTTTTTAATTTATTTTTATACAGTGAATTACATTACAAACAATGTTTGTAACCACTGTAACAGCTAGCTGTAACCACTTTTATGACATCCTTCCAAGCTAGCTGTGACCACTGTTATGTCAACCTTCCAAGCTAGCTGTGACTACTGTTATGCCAACCTTCCAAGCTAGCTTAGGTTAAACCACTTTTATGCCAACCTTCCAAGTTAGTCGTAACCAGTGTTGTACTATCTCTCTGAGTTATTTGTTTGTTTGTATTGTGACAGAGATAAACATTCCACCAGTGGCTCACGCTGGTCCTGATATTGGCATCCAGCTTCCTAATGATGTAGTTGAATTAGATGGATCAGAATCAACAGATGATAAAGGAATTGTGTCTTATGAATGGAAGAGAGACCCGAAGAGCCCTGCTGCTGGGGTATGTACCGGATGCAAGATGCAATTTATCCACCTTATTAATATTATGGTGTTTTTTTTAATAATGAAACTAACAATCCCCCAAAACAAACTCAGTCAACATCCTGTTGTTAAGTTTGACATACTCAAACAATTATCATGGGCCAGAAGTTCCATTAGAAATGTATTTATGCCAGAAACTATAAAGTTCATAGTTTGCCTTTTACACAGTCCTGATACTTCGCCCTTGGTCATTGCCTTGGTGCCCATGAAACGTTTCAGTACAAATTTACAATTTCCTCATAGAGGTGCTCTTTATCAAGAAGAAAATGCCTTGGTGCCCTTGCCCTTTCAAGAATGAAGAAGTCAGGCCTGTTTACATATGTTTGGAAAGACTTGATGTCTGATTGAAAATGTTGCATTCTGTTGCAAGAATCTCATATACGTGATTTAAAAGGGTATTAGGGTTAAATTACACACCAAAGTATGTTAGCTTCAGAGCCAAATGTAGAGAAAAGCTGGCGCAGTGACATTTGTGCATGTGACATACTGACCTGCCACATGCATGAATAAGGGAATAAAAGAGTGGTGACCGAGGTCTTAAACGGCCATTTAAAACTGGCAAGGGCGTGGCCGTGTGATAAAGGATCAAGCTGATGGGGGGGGGTCCATTATCACACGGCCACGTCCCTGCAAGGTTTTAAACGGCCGTTTAAGACCTCGGTCACCGCTCTTTTATTCCCATTCATAAATGCCCTTTTTGTTAAAAAGCATAATAATGCAGAAAAATCTGTGAAACTTTTCTGTTTTTTTTATTTATATATTTTTCAATTCTTGCCCTGTCCTCAGGCGCCATTTTGCGAAGGGTCGATGTTCAACAGTTGCGTGTAAGCGCGTGCATAAATAGACTTTACATTGAGTACCGCTATTTATTGATTGCGCCAAGTGTAAATTAGCATCGCGTAGGCTAGTGGGCCAACACGTGTGTGCCTATAATGAGCGCAGAATGCACCTTCACAGCTCCAGCTATGTCTTTATCATTCGTTTAAAACCGGTCTTAAACAGTCATGTGACCACCTTTCAACCAATGAGAATGCCCAAGTTGTCCCAAACTGACTGGGGTATTTATGAATGAATGATGATAGATAGTGTAGGATTGAAAACTGCACCATATAATGAACTGTATAGACTGTATTTGAACATTTTTGGGACCAATAGTTCCCACACACATTGCTTTTATTGAAGGAAACAAAATTTCCTTGCAGTGAAACAAACAAAAACACACGCTACAATGGACAATAATGTTCAATAATAGCACAAGACTTACATAGTCTATTGGAAAAGGTGGTGGCTCTGAAAAAGTGTCTGAGAGCCATCACATATTTATAGGGTGTACCTGTCAGGATAAATGATATCAAATGTAAGCTATTA
The DNA here is from genome assembly GCA_911728455.2 of Marthasterias glacialis. Lineage (NCBI taxonomy): Eukaryota > Metazoa > Echinodermata > Asteroidea > Forcipulatida > Asteriidae > Marthasterias > Marthasterias glacialis. Next base: position 8,524,013 of record OU452232.1, on the reverse strand, counting down.
CATACTGTATTTTCTGTCATTATCATAATATGGTATGGCTTGAATCTTTTTGTTGTTGTTTGTGTATCAGTATGCTATAGGAAACACAGCCCATGAGGCAGTATTGAAGCTGAGGAGTTTAGTAGCTGGTACATATCACTTCACTCTCAATGTAACGGATGCTAAAGGAGCTTCTAATACTGATACAGTGATAGTCACTGTTGGCAAAGGTAGATCTGTCCCATATGTCTTGCAAAATCTCAACTTTCTCAATTTCTGCCATATGAATCTCATTTGAATGGTGAGACAATGGGGAATATATTAAGGTGTAACTTGTGCATGAATGAATGATGGCATTGGAGCTGCAAATAGTGACAACTGTGTGTGTGCAACCAATGTCATTCAACATACTCATTCATAATCACCAATTATTGTTGTCTGTTTGCGGGGGAAACTTTAATGTAAAATTATATTATAAATCAACTGTGAAAGTTGTACCCAGTTGTTTGTTCTTGATTTCAGGAATGAAATATTTCTTTTGAACTATTAGACTGTTGGTATTAAATTAATAATGATTGTATGCTGCATGAGAGAGGGAAGGTAGATAAGATTGCAAATTCTGTAAGTAAGGTGTGTCACTGTGTATGACTAAATGAAAGAGATTGGAAGACTCTTATGACTTTACACCTGTTTTAATGCACACCACGAAGACAGGGCTGATGCAGGTGAAACTAAAGACAATAAATATAATGAACATGAAATTAATATCAGCAAAAGCCTAAATATATAAACGGACAATTAACAAATCTTAGATACATGGAACCACTTAACTGTAACAAGTAAATGAACAACAATTGATATGTGTTGACTGGGATTAATCAAGCTTAAGCAACAGTCTAACCATGTAAATTTATCCTAAGCAAATAGTCTATACTGACACCGAACGCAAGAAAAACAACAATAATTTGTCATCGGAAATCAAATTCTTTCAAGTTATTAACTTACAAACCATTGCCAGGGTAAAGTAAAGCAGCACACACAATGGGGATAAACGTGGAAGGTGCAGTGATTTTCTGGAACAAACTGGGGTTTACGGCGGCATTCTGGGGTGCTGTACAAATATAGTACCAGAAATAAATTAAGGAATGACAACATTACACCAAGAAACAAATAAATACCAATATCAAATAAGTTCTATAAATTCAATTACCCTCAAATAACCACTAAACTTAGATAAACCCCACCCCAAATCATGTCATGGCAGGAGAGACCAAGTCAGAACAAGCTGATTAAGGGCGTTGGCTAGCATTTAAAGTATAAGGAGACCAAAATAACGGCTGCTCTCTAAAATTACTAAATATAGGCTACAAGTGGATTGAGAAGATACAATAAATGAAACCCTAAATAAATAACCATTGTAATATATCCATTAAATGTTACTTACGGGTATGACTACAGAAAATAACTGGAACGAAATCGTAAAGTAAACAAACTGAACTCAACAGAAGCAGGAACAGAAATGATTCAAATAACCCACACGTAGGGCTGGTAAGCAGGGAGTGTCTGCTACGTCATCAGCCGGGCATTCCGCAAAATACAATGAGAAAAAAGGAGCGCTTGTACTGTGATCTTATGTAAAACACATTATAAGCAAACCTTAAAGCGAATAAATCAAATATCTGTGAAGATAACAAGGTGTGGATTCCTTGTGACTAGCTTCAAAAATAACAGAAAAAAATGAAGTCTTAAATGATAAATTAAAGCTTCACTGTTGATTAATCATGTTTTTTTCACACAGATCCACACAAGTTGAATTTAGTTGAGATCACATTTGACGTGGAAGTATCCAAGTTCACACAACAAGATAAGGTCAGTCAACTTGCATGACGATTCATGAAGTCTTGAGAAAACTGTGTCACTAAATGGTATCAAGAAAGATTCTAGCCACTTAGGTGTGAGGTTTCAACTGGAGGTGTTTGGATGTTATACGCTCATTGGCAGATTAAAAAAAAGCATGTTAAAACCGAATAATTTCTTTTGATCAACAACTGATGTTTTTTATCTAAATTTGACATCTTTTTGCAGGAGGACATGGTGCGATCATTGGCAGTGCTATTGTCTATCCGTGATGAAGATGTCCATATTCAAGAAGTTTTCCACACTCCAAATGAACAGTAAGTTCTAAATCCATTTGCCTTATCCAGCCTGTTGTGAATTGTTATTTTCTTATTTTAATATTTGAGATATGTGAGTTTGTAGTTCTTGTGTATTCCATTAGCCAGAGCCATGTTTAGAGAGAGAGTTTCAAAAACTCATGGCCAAAACAATGTTAAATATTCACTGCTGTCAGGCCACTTCTTTTTATTATATTCATATTACACAATGAGTCCAATGTCAGGTATGTGTCATGTCTGACTGTCTTACCTTACTGCATGGTAGAGTCTTGTGTAGTCAGAACTACTATACAGTGTTCATTTGCAGTCTGGTGCCATTGAAAAAGTATTCTTATTGGTCAAGTAATGTAGAAGCTGAAATCAAAGCCATTGTTTTTTTCTACTGCCTGAGTGTGAAATCAACAAGGTGAAATCATACAACTATTTCATGATTTGTTGTTTTATTCATTTGTCCATATAGATTGCAAGTTGTCTTCTATGCCACCAATGCAACATCTCATACAGCCATACCAGGCCCCACTGTGGTCAAAGTACTGACTAAGAAGAAACTTTCCAGCGAGACTGACCTCCTCAAGTTTCGGGTCCTAGAAGTAGACACCATGAGTAAGAACAAATTAGTCATAATAGACCAATCCATTCAGCCTGCCTCACTCTGAGCAACGGCCGTAGTTTGAACCCATTAACCCCTCTGCACAACTTCAACGTAAGCCATTTAATCACTGAACAGGGCAGGGAAAAGTCATCAGATTAATGCAGTATCTAGAAATCATACTATAACTTTCGTTGTGATTATTTGTTTGTGTTACAAGTTTGGTTTATTTTGTACAGGATAATTTTCTTTCTTATGATTTACTAAACTGAAGCTTTGAGGTTGTAAATATAACGACACATCAACTAAACTCTACAAATTTGTAACATATATGGTTTAACAGAATGAGTGTTTACAGAATATTAGGAAGGCTGTTTTGTGACTACAGCTGCATTTCTTTGGATAAGCCTACATTTCTCCACCTTCACCCTCGTTCAAATTTCCCAGCCTAATAGTTTAAATATGACCAAATTTAAACACAGTTGTCATAAAAAAGACTGCATTTCCAACATAAATAGTTCACAGGGTGACTGTTACCAAGTATCAGCTTTACAATATATGCTGTCAGATTTAAATCCACAATTTAATGATGTGATTATTTCAAATGTAGTAGTATCTTGAAGATTTGAGGTTTTTGCTTTGGTGCAGTAGTGAGATTACTTATATAGTGTCTGTTTTTAATTTTTCCCTTACTATTTCCTCCTTCTAGTTTGTCAGAGGAACTGTTCAAACCATGGTATTTGTAACCCTTATACTAAACTGTGTGTCTGTGAAAGTTTCTGGATGGAGAATTACTTCAGGACCTGGCTTGGAGATGGACAGAGTAATTGTGGTGAGTAATCTAATGACATGACTTGTAGGTGAAACTGCCACTGTGACGTCATCATGTTAGGTGTTGAATTTGAATTTTAATAGTTTAGAGTTTGATATTTCAAAAAATAACTACTCCTGAACTACACAAAAGTTTTTAAAATTATATACATCATTGGAAAGGTCTGGGAAGGAAACCCAACATATTTTGACATTAAACCCAATTTGACCCTAAGTTGTAATTTATTCCCTTTGCTGATTTTCAGATTGGAGCATTTTATATGTCATTATAGTAGCCTGTTTCCTAGCTATTGGAGTAGGTGGTCTCTGCTGGATCTGTATATGTTGTATAAAAAGGTATGTCATCTCTGTAATGCAGCCTATCAGGTTTTTTTTAGTAAAAAGATTTCAACTGAAAGTTTGACTTACATTCGTTAACTAGTCAAATTGTAAGGTAATCTGCAATTAGTTAAAAAAAAAGATGTCAATGTAGAATGACTGTTCCTTGTATAATATGCATCTACTGGTAATGGGGAAAATACAATTGAAGTTTTTACTTTTAGCCATATATTCATCATATAGTTGAAATGAAAGAAGAAAAGGTGTTTGTGTGTGTGTGGGGGGGGGGGGGTGTAGGCATACACATTCAAACTGAGGAGGACCTATAACAAAAGGGACAATAGGGTACCCGGTTGGGTGAAGGTACCCAGTTAAAATGTATACAACAAAATGTACAAAACCAATGGGAACAAAGTACAAACAAAAGAGGGATATAGGAGGGCCATAATTGCAAGTGAATACCCACTGTGGAGGGGTGGGGTGTCTCATTATAATTTGCATGTTGTTAAAATGGAAGAAAGAAAGGAATTGTTATCCTTTTTTTATTCTATCATTTTTTTCTATCATTTGCCATTTTAAAGGTAGAGTACAGGATTGGTATTCATCCAAAATGTTTTTATTAGTATCAATCTGAAAGCTGATCATGAAGTTCACACCAGTACCAATCTTTCATGGAAATATTCCTGTCTGAGATACTGTCAAAGTTGAGAAAATAGAGCTTGAAGACCCCAATTTTAATTTTGGTTGTAAACAATCAAACTTAAGGACAATGTGTTTACATGCTGAAAAGTGTGCATGGTTTTCACTATTTTCTCCTGACTCGGATGACGGATTGAACCCAAATTTTCACAGTTTTTTTTATGTAATTATTGAATCACACAAAGTAAGAACACTGCACTTTTAGCTTTACCAATCCTATATTTACCTTAAAGTGCTTTGAGGCTTTTGCATAAGGGGCTATATAAATCTATTATTAGTATTGTTAATTGTTTTTATCATAATATTTTTTTTCTTATTCTTCTGTGAGACGTTGCTAGAAAGATTAATTACATGATACACAGGCATGTGAGATCTCAGCTTTTAAGCTGAAATAGAAATTTATGTTTTTCGGAACATTTTGTAATATATATATTGTAAAGAAAATGGGTGGTACAACAGGGAAAAAGGGTTATTATTGTTTACTAGAGATGTAAACCAGGTAAGTTCATTTTGGTTTTCTTAACAGAAATAAAAAATGTTCATGATTTTTTTCTAATCCAGTTTCACTCAAATGCCTGGATATAGTTTTCATATATATCCAGTGGAAGAAGAAAAACAAATATGGGAAGTTAGTATAAAATAATTAGTCATCATGTTATTTACATTTAATTATTTGAATAGGAGACGGAAGAAGGTGAAGAGGAGACGGAGATATAATCTCTTGTCTCAGGATCTTGATGGACATGAGTCCATGGAAATGTTACCAAAGAAAGCAAATGGTGAGATGGCTGATTTGTAGTGTTTTGTTGCAGAGAGAGTTTATTTTGTCCACTCTAGCACTTCTTTTATTGGTCAGTTTGTGTGGTGTTGTAGTTTATTTTCAAATAATTGTTAGGGGCTGGTTATGTTTATCATGTTCTTTATATATTCTGTTCTCCTTTTTCTGAAACTGTTTTCTGAACAGTCGTCAACATGTTGACCCAATTCACCAGACGTCATCATCACAATAATCTTTAATGTTCCATTTTGGAAGTCAATGTCACTGTGTGTTATGTACAGTGTGGTTGGTATTTATTATAAACGTATACCTATTGACTTCCAAAATGGTGAGCGTGGCACATTTGCTGCGTGTGCATGCAAAGGGGTTAATACAAATACTTGGCTTATTTTAATTACTTTATAGAATTCCATCCAGTGAAATTTGGGGGAAAAATGCAGAACAGTACTTTGGTTTTGTTTTAAATCTGGTAGATAGTATTATTTGTGTTTTTTACCCATACACCGATGTGTATTAAGTACTGTATACTCAGGCACTATCTGGTAGATAGTGTTATCCTACCTTGGGAAGCAAGAATAGCTAAATGGGACTAGGGCAAGTGGTGTCAGTAATTTTGTAGCCATAGGGTTATAACTTGTTTAGTGGACTTTTTAAGTATTAATCAACATAAACACAATGTAATCAATTTGTGTTACTTTTAATTCACACATTGTCAGAGCATCTGTCTGAGATGACAAAGAACAACAATGGTGAGGGATTCTATCTCCTACCGTGGTTTTTTGTGGTCCTGTGCACTTAAATGGTCAAGCATTTGCACACCTCAATCCTTACTACACATGTAGGACTTATGAAGCTGCATGGGGTCTTAGGTCTTGTGTAGTACAAAGCAGTATGAGGCAGTGTTTGCTGTGGGGTAGTGAGGATACTTCAGTTTCCTTCTTAACATGTGTGGTCTTATTTGACAGTTATGAAGGTTTCTGTCTTCTAGAACCACAATCGAGGAATCTCAATGTTGTAGGGTTTCTTACCTCAACATTGGTTCTACTTTTGGCCCATGTAAATGCACTGAAAGATGTGTGCATAGCTACTAAGTCGTTTATGTGTAGACAGGGCATTGTATAATAGTGTTGCACATGTGTTGTTGTCTTTGTGTAGCACTTTGTGTTGGTTGATTGATATCAGTGTACTTTCTAAGTGTAATATTCCCTCCATGCCAGACCAGCCAAGGGGCCATTTTCAAAAGCAGCAGCTGGGTCTTATGGCATGAATTGATTGGTTTTTATTTATTTATTTATTTTTTTAAATATGGTACATCCAGTATTGTTATTCTCCCACACGAAGCAGGTAGTGTTTGGTGATGGTTTTTAGCCGTCCAGCCAGTAATGAAGCATATAGTGAGGGTACTCTATAAAGTGTTACCAGGAAACAAGTAGCAATAATGTTGCCAGTTGCCGCTGGGATTCTTCCATTTTTTCCCATTCCCTTAGCGGGATAATTTTGTCAGAATTGCTGGAATCATTTTTCTTTGAGAGTACCATTGGCACAAGGAAACCTTGACTTGACGAAGCCAAGAGAACAAAGATTCTCTTAGAAGCGCTGAGAGTTTTCTGTACCGAGAAAATGTCACGTTCTTGCACCACAAATTGCAAAACATCAGCCGTGAGCTATGGCATAGGATTGGTACTAAACCAGTAACCATGTCTGGATCCCCGATTCACACTGACTTACCTCCATTGAGCCGAAATACAATGAATAAACAATTGTGGCGCCTCTCGATGTCTCGTAATCCTCTTCTTGGGTGCAACACTTTGTTTCACCCACATAAAACTCTGTGTACTCTCCATAGTGGAATGTGCAGGCGCCCCTTTGTTCCAGCCTTGGAATTTCACACTGATATGTAAAACTTGCGTCGCCAGATTGCTGGCTTGGAAATTATTTGTGTCAATACACGGCATCTGGCACCTACTGGTTAACTATGCTATCATTATTAAACTCTCATGTGTTGAACAAGTCAATTGTGAAAAGTGTAGTGGAGCCATGTAGAGATGCAATGACTTTGGCTAAAGTTGTATTTATTGGCTGCGGCAGCGATGTTAATAAACGGGCGAAATGTACTGACCTAGCCATAGCCATAGACTTCAATGCATACGTGTACATGGCATGTGTGTCCACTATGTGACTGATATTTGTGCAGCCAGTTTGGTATCTTTTTTAGCTTGTTTTGGTACATGTATAGTTTAATATAATAGTGTGTAAGGCACGGCTTGCTGTCTAACCAGCTAACAGATCATAACTCATGCTATGTATGTTGTTTTGACTAACCTTTTTGTTAATAAGTTGTATTGTAACTCTCCAGACCTAATCCCACTAGAAATAGGTTTAAACCAGTGAAAGTCAATAGCAATGATATAGCATTTTTGCTGGTACCCTGATTCTGCTAAGGAAAGTTGAGAGCTTAGCTGGTCTTTGAAAGTCAGCCTAGTGTAGAGATCTCTGTCTCAGTCTCAGTCTTGACAACATGAGGTCTCATGCTTGGTAGTAATCTTGGTCGCAGTTCAATACAGTTGAGGTCTCAATATGTTGCTGGTCTTCAATTGAGTAAACCAATGTGTGTTTATGTCACGTTGATGCTTACAATAGATTGTGCATTAAATTAATGAGAAGCTGATTGTGAAATATTGGTTTGGTGATGAAAGAGCCACTATCATTGTGCATGCTGGAGATGATTGGTAACTCACCTCTATTAATGTCATATGTGGCATTTGTGCAATAGCCATTGTATGTACACTGCATCATATTGTCACCATAGACTGCAAAATCACACATATTTGTACATCAGGTGTGGATTTCACAAAGCACTAGGACCAGTCTTTCGAGTAACTAGTCCTAACTTATAGGACTAGTCATAAGTTACAACTGGTTTTGTGAAATCCAGAACCTGTTAAAATGTGCAGTTTTGTGGGAACCCATGGTTCTCCAAAATAATAGGACGCACAGTTTTAAAAAGAAAAGTACCAGACTATTTTCCTTTCTAGCCTCAGTTTGGTCCCATTAATTTGAATATACAAGATGGGATAGACTAGATGGCTGCACAGTGATGGAGGTTTATTAACAGCCCTGTGTGAAATAAAGACATACTAATGGTATATTGGTTCCTGTCTTGTTTCCCTCTTCCCATGCTTTGAATCTTACAATGTCTTCAATTTCTCCCCATCATCCTCCATATTCTATCTTTGTGTCATCCCAAACACCACCCCATTCTGGGTCTCTCTTGATCCAATTACCATCTTGTCTAATTATCCATCATTTTCTTCCCTCCATCATCCATGTGGTCATCATTACCTTAAAACAAAAAACATATGTAACATCCATTGGCTGTTTACTCCTGTATATTCCATAAAACTAAATCCTGTGAAAAACATTTGCCTTTATCCAACAATCTTCCATGATGAATCCACTTTCCTATCTCTTCTCATCTCTTCCATCCCATTGTTGTTCATGTAACCCCATACACACTTTAACACCTCTTCTATATTTTCAACACTTCCTGGCTCCATGTGACATTTTCCCTCTGTCCCCTGTCCTCCCCTTACCATCTCATTCTTCTGTCTGTCCTTCTCCACATCCTTGTTGTCTTCTCCTTGGTGCCCATCCTCATTTGTTCCGCTCAACCTATTCCAGGTAGTGTCCTTGATAAACTGACTGACAAAGGCTCTTTCCAAGGTGATGGTTTTTCTATTCTTTAGTTAATCTTTAATGTTTGATTTGATTTAATTTTGTTGTTGAGGGCTTCCCCTCTGTTGGGTCTCCCAATCCTCACTAATTGGCTCATGAATATTTAACTTCAAAATGACATGTAATGGTCAAAGGGTCACACTACTATTTATAACTTGCTCAGGAGTACATGTATTTTGCTCTGAAAATCAGCAGAGCAACCCTAGCCATATTTGGAGCCAGCAAAAGTATTCATTGGCCAAATTTGTAATGGTGTTTTGTTTTGCAAATGGTTTTTGCCAGCTGCGCTGATGTCAATGAAAAACAAGTTCTAAAAGCCCTTGTGATATGTAGTAGGAACCGTCCTCAGTTTAATACCAATTTCCACAGTGAACACCCAGATCAGTGGAGTCTGATAATGATGATATGCCTAACCTCATATTAAGCATTATGGGGTTTGGCTGTGTGCTTCTGGGACCAGCAGAAACAATAAAACCTTGTTTCCTTTCACAGTATATATTTTGCATTGTTGTGTTGCTCATTTGCTTGCATGTTAACACACCATTCTCCATGCTTAAGGTTACAAATATATACAGTGATTTACATCCTCAATTTAATTTCATTTTTTTGTGGCTTGTCATGGCCGAGTGGTTAGTGCATTGGACTCAAGCTCTGGTGGCTGAGTCATCGGAGTGTGGGTTCGAGTCCTTGAGCAAGGCACTTAACCATAATTGCTTGGCTGATACCCAAGCCTACATCCTTATGGACTGTAAAAGGGGTAACTCTGTTTCAGCCCCAGGAGTAGGTGGCAATGGCCCCTGGGAAAAACAGCTGATTTGTAGCCCACACCTCGAGTGGCTTACATGCCTTGTGTGTCTGGTGACTTCCATAAAAAAAAATTTAAAACAAAAATATTCAAAAAAATTAATATTTGAAGTGAACTAAATGAATGCATCAAGGCATCAATGCATCATTTTAGCTTCAAAGTACTTAGGCCAAGTGTCTTGTCACTGCTTACCATGTAATTATGCGTTTACAGCCCATTGAACTATGCGCTGTGCAGTGTGCTGTAAGTGCAGAATTCTGTGGTAAGTAGAACCTTGAATTTAAGTCGTGATGACAACATGGTTCTACAGAAACAAAAACTTTCAGCTCCTTTTATTGAAACATTTCTGACACCTATATGGTCATTACCAACACAGTACAATCTTTTTAACCAGTTGCCACCAGGATTCTCTTTTTTTTTGTCCCGTCCCCCTGACAGGATTCTTTTGGCGGAATCTGTTTTTCTTTGAGGGTACTGTCGGCACAAAGAAACCCTGACTTGTCAATGCCAAGAGACCAAAGATTCTCTGTATTGGATCGTCCTTTTTGTTTCTCGATCGAGAAAATGTTTTATTCACGCAGCGTGAATTGCAAAACATCGGACTTTACCCAGGCATAGGAGTGGAACTAAACAAAACCATGGCTCGATTGCCGGCTCACTCTGACACACCTCCATTGAGCCGAAATACAATGAATGAACAACGGTGGAAGCCTCTCACTCCCCTTCTTGGAACAAAAGGACAAAGGTTTATAATCGGGGATTACACAAAATCTGCCTCTCAATGGCCACAAAATGCCAGAATATTCAAGACCTTTTTTGTCCTTGTGTGGGTAAAATGAAGCATAAGACGGCGTGTGTGTGGTCTGTACACGCTCCGTAGTGGAATGACCGGGCGACCTTTGCTCTGGTGGTCCAAAATTACAATGTGGCGTCTTTATACGCCTTTCATTTCCAGGCAGGGGAAACATTTGCATGCATTCACTTCATCCCGTGCCAAGTGGTTACAGCTATGATTTGTAATGATACAAAAAGTTAATGATCTCAAATCTTGTTATTAATTTAATACCAGGTCCATATTTCCTTAGAAAGTTCCACCTCAATCATAAATATTAGATTTCCTAAGTTGATTTGCTTATTTGAAATAAGCACATATGTATTTGTATATCAAGACTGTGCTAATCTTATTTAATGAAGTGCTCAACGATTGTTTGCATTGTGTCTATTTTGAAAAGTGGACAATTGCAATGAATTCATTTTTCCAAAAATCAATGCCCTATCGTACCTTTAACAACCTTACACAGTATAGCCCATCATTCAGTACCTCTATACCCTGGTATGGATGGTGAGAGTGTGTGTTCATATTCTTTGTGCACAATTTTCATGAGCAGAAACAAAAAGGATTAAACACCATACGACAGAATTGGGGATGGCAACCGCCCTAAGTAATACCTTGAAGAAATGCAGATGGTTTGGAATAGAAGAATTCAGCCATCTTGTTTAGATTACATACAGCAAAATGGAGGCTGGAAGTAGCAGTGATGTGGTTCATGCTGTAAACAGAAAAGATGGGATTAGATTAGATTCATAATTATTGTCCACAATATGAAAACATAGCAACTCAGTTTCCACTGGCAATGGAAAAATAACATCCCATAATAATTAGAAAATGCCTATTTAAAATACTTTTGCAATCAATTGTTAATGGCCTCATGTTTCAACCCTAACAGAGTCTTTCTCCTTGAGAAAGACTCTGCTAGGGTCGAAATTAAAGATTTTTTGCATTTATACAACAGGTCCTTTTGGTTAGTAAGCAATTTGCAACAGCTAATTTTTTTTTGCATTAAAATACTTTTGTTGATTTGATAATTGATTTATAGGTAAGCAGAGTAGCAGTATCATGATATCAGAATCAGATGATGACAGTGATGAAGAAACAACATTATTTGACTCCAAGAAACGTCAGGGGAAAAATGGCAAAGCCAACGGATCTGTTCTGACAGTCCAGCCTCGCAAGAAGAGGCCCTTTCCTTTGATCAGCTCCAACAACAGAACTGAAAAATTGTAAAAAAAAAAATTAAAAATTAAAGCTGAAACAAAAAGTCTGTGGTTTGTTGGTCGTTGGACACCAGAGTGTATGTCTTGTTTTAAATTTGATTGTGGAAATTTAATAAGCAAACAAATGAAATTATTTTGACTAATCATCAAACTACTGAGATTCATCATTTCTCGTTTGCAAAGAAAGAAACAACTCTTCCCTTTACAGCTCTGTCAAGGTGGATTATATACTCAGAAGTGGATTGATTTGTTATCAACATTTAATGCCTTTCAAGAAAAACTTCATAAAAAGACTGAACCCTTCTAGTCATAGGCTTCATAACAAGTTGATGTTTACCCATCTAAAAGCTTAAAGTGGTATGTGTACCAGTTTTACTGAAAAATGAAGAATAATAAATAAATAAATAAATAAATTTAAAACTGGAACTAAAAACAAGTGAAGTTGAGATGTCATCAAACCTGTTTGAAGACTTCAGGCGAAGACAATGTATTGTGTTTTGCAGTGAACAGCTTGTGTTACCGCTACCCTTCTTGTATCATCTAGGTAAATTATCTAAAGATCAAGACTCCCCCCAAAAGAAAAATAAGGAAAAAGCGTCCTCGCAATTTCTTGTTGGACTGTCTTTCAGTTTACATGTTCTTGAGTATTTTAATTCACTGTTTTGAAACATTTATTGTACCCAACCTTTAAGCCCAGCTAGCACCGAATCCCCTGTAGTCTGTTCACTGCTTGTGAAGAGAATTGAATAATTATACATTCTCTAATGGGGAAAACTCTTTGATACCCAATTTTAATCTATTACTCAAATGGTCAACATGTGCACCAGTTGAAACATCATCCTGAGAAGTGAATTTTTTACTTTGTTTTCTAATAATCATGGCCTACATTGTTTTTAAAATTACAATTAACTTAATTATTAACATCTTTACAGAATATGGACAATTTATTGCAGCAGTTCTCTTTTATATATATATATATATTGATTGTTGTAAATACTGTTTACAAATTTATTTGAGTTCAAAGAAATTTCAAATTTGTTGAGAAACACTATAATATTTATTTTTCATATGGTTTGTAGAGCCGTGGAGAAGTATAGGTTTAAATATTTGTTAAAAGGAAAACTCCAAATGTGCATAGTTTGATTTTGAACATTAAGATTGTTTTATGTTGGCTTAAGGCTTTATATCAGTGTGTCAGTGTAACATAGCTGCTGGTTGCTACTTCACATGAAAGGAAATGCAAAAATAAAGTTGCTGTCAAAAGTAGGCAGTGACACACCTGCTCTAGTTGAACTGTTGACATTGTTTCACCATGTATCTCCGTCCATCAAGTCACAAATTGCTTTGTATGGCTATATATTAAGTATTTCCAAATACCTGTTTAGTTGAATGGAACTAGGCCATTTCTGATATGTATGCACATCCAGAGTTATTGTTGTAGAGGGTTTTCATCAGGAAGACATGGCCTCTTTGCAATTTCAAAATTTCTTCTGAGCAGGTAGTTTTGTCTCCTGTCACACGACGTTCCACTAACACACTGATTTATCGGATTAAGGTGGTACTAAATTTTATTATGTTGAAGTTAACGTTTATTTAAAGTCAATGTTGCATAAATGCATTGTCTAAGTTTTGTTTGTATCATCTTCGTACTTGAATCAATAGTGGATTTAATTCATTTCCAGCATAACATTGAAAGAACTTGTACAGCCCTAGTATGTTACATTTTTTTCTTTTTAAATATCAGAAAGGTAATCTGGCGAAAACATTTAATATTAACCTTGGGCTACTGCTGGGCAAAACAACTCTTAACTCTTTGAAATCAAGACTAAATTGATAAGTCATTCATTATACTGAAATGCCTTGTAGCCAAAGTTGGAAAATGTGTGAGTAATAAGTTAAAACTTAAATTTTACAATTCAAAAATAATTCTTGAAACAGAAATTGCCATTTAAAGTGAGATGTTGAGCTTCTTCAGAGCATATGTAAGAGTCAACTCCACAGGTGCTACTCAAATGCCCAGTTTAATGTTAAAATGTTTGAGCAAAATCTTAAAAGTCTTTGGATTTTACAATTTTATTTTCCTTTTGCATCTATTTTGCTCTGTTTCTGAACCTTAGTTTATTCTTCTAACTTGTTTCCTTCCCATCTGTTAATAGTAGTTTTGAATGTGTACTTTATAACAAAACCAAAAATCTTATAATGTATTCAAGTACATGTATGTTGAATGTTTGTTTGTTATGGGTTGTTGGTTTTGGGGATTTTGTTATTTCCGTTCCCCCCTCCACCATTTTTGTTGTTGTAATAATTGAGATGTAGAAAATTAGATCAGTGAATTGTGTAGGGAAATGTGAAGTAATTCTAAATTGTATTAATTTTTCAAGACGATTTTCTCTTTTCTTCTTGTAAGTTCTGTTTTTACATGTTTTTCGGGATATGAATAACAGGAATTATTTTTGGTGTTTTAGAATATGAACTAAAAAGCCTTTTGGAAATGGAGTTGGAAACTCATTAAAATATATATATATTAAAATTGAAATATATATATTATATTTTAAATTGACCGGAGCAGTCCAAATTTAGATGAAGAATATTGTTCTTTCCATTCCTGAAACTACTAATAGATCTCTGTTTGTTTTGGGTAGATCCTTGTCATTACCCATAATTTCGTCATGGTTTTTACGAAGTGTCGAATGTTTCAAAAATCACAAAACTTTGCAATTTGGTCAGATTCTTGACATACTCATTACTGTTAACAATTTCAGCAAGTTTCAGGACACCATCAAATGACAAGGATCTGTCAGTTAAAGGATTTTACATCATTGGTAAAAACATTTCTATTTTGCCTAAACTGTGATTGCTTGAGTGAAAGATTATAGTTGTTCTGAAGACTCTAAAGATGTTGGCAGTCTGACATTATGGACAAAACATGAATTGTTTGATCTTTGCTGATTTTCCAGTACTCTGTTTCACCATAAGCATGGCACAAACCATCTTGGATACATTTTCACTCAGTGGTATGCAACACCTGTTGCATGTTTTACCAAGTAGGTTACACCTAATGGCATTGTTTTTAGTATGTTATATACACATTTTGGTGTGTTCTCATTTTGCAATTTTAAATACAAAGCCGACATTCTTTTAAGGAAATAAAGTGCATATATTTGAAAAATAAGTATCAAAAGAAAGTGCATTCTAAGATTTATTCTTTTTGTCAAAATTGTTCTTTCAATAAATTTGTTATTTCTGTTTGCATACTTTGTCACCAAAGGGTTCTGTGATTTGAAATCTAGATTTAACTTGAATGTTAAGTATGATTTTAAAAAAGCTTCCTGTAGCCTTTTAAAAAGTCATACATTTAAAAGTACTGGTATTTGTCACCCTATATACACCAACTCCATCATATTTTCAGTTGGCAATGACCACAAACATTGCTTTAGCATGGTACCAGGCAATCTCATTACAGTGTTTGGACTCTGATAGAGTCAGGACAGCTCGGATCTGGTAAAGATGCTGAGGGAGTTACGGTGTTTCTTTGTCAGTTCTCAGACTATCTGGTTTATTTTGAATATTTTGCATATAAAGAGGCTGATTACCATTGCTTTATGAATAGCAATTGTGACAAAATTAAATCACGATTGTTTCCCTAAAAACAGATTTAATCTGTTTGATTGATTTCTTTTTGGCTTTCCACTAAGTTTCATTTCATCCATATAGTTTATTCTTGAAATAATTTCCCGATTCGTTTTTATAACCTGGGACTGTTTATTGTGATTCCAACAGAGTTGATTTTTTTCTTTCTTTTTTCAGGGGTGTGAGAATTCAGCTTTTAAGCTGATTTCAGCTTTTTTCATTTAGATTTTTACTATAAATTTCAGCTTTTTTGTACACCTGCTAAAAAACTACGGGAAAGTTTTAATTTTCAGCTTTTGCCAGATGTTTTCAGTTTTTGGGGGGATGTGGCCACTCACAATCCTGTTTTGTCTGTGTACAAACATTCTAGTATCATTTGCTCAAGTATGGCCCAGACAAGAACCAACTTCAGGGTGGTCATTGGTTGTAAAAGGTACATTCATTGCACACCATACACAATCAGCCAGTTGGAATACCATCAAGTTAGATGAGTGTCAACAGTCTTTACATGTGCTTATTTTGATATTGCTGAAACACAAAGTTTTGGGACAATTACTATCACTCCTGAAAGTGGGCATTGGAGAATTTGGGCTGCTAGGTGGCAGCAGACATACCAGGTAATTGTCCATTGTTTACAATAATTGTAAACAATGGAAAATTACCTGGTTAGGTCTGCTGCCACCTAGGATTCCAAGACCAATGGATTTACCTGGTTAGGTCTCCCATTGGTACTACCATGATCCACTTTTATAAGTAATGTAATCTTTCATAAAAATTTTTTAAAAAATCATTTATTTGGTTTTACAAATCATAATACTGAAGCTGTGAATGCATCAGTCAACATTGCCTTGTTTATTAAAACAACCTAAATTTATATTGTCTTCATTTTTTAATTTATGGAATAACTTATCGAAATTAAAAGATAATTTTCTTAGAAAACTTTCAGTCCGTTTTTGTCATTTCAATTTCATGTGAGAGATTATTAAGCATAATGAATCAGGCCATTAAACGTGACATTTGTTTTACTTTTTTGTTCTATACCATTGAAGTTAATATAAATGAAACAGTTGAGGTTTATCAAACAGTCGTCGACATTAGGTTGAGTGTTTCTACGTCGTCCGTCCGTCTAGCACGTCTACAGCAGCTAGTGTGTGTATGTTGCGTGCACATTGTGAAGCTTCTGTTTTGTAAAAAGTTCTGGCATGCAGCATGCAGGTAGGTACGTAGGTAGTATAAGCTAGCTGCTGTGAGGAGCCGAGCGCGCGTCTGGAGTTTATGAGCTGAATGTTGGTGTGAAACCATAGAGCAAGGACAGAGGTGAAACCAAGGTAAAACTTGGGCTCAAAGTTGATGATTATTTTTAAGGGACGAGTAATTTGACAAACTTAACTGGTAAGGAGTGAAAAAAAATAAACAAGATGTTGTAATTCCTCTTGGTCTTGGTACGTCGATGTAGCTAAGTAGCTTTTTCATGTTTTTAGTTTTAGTGAGTTGGTGGTGTGTCTGTGTTTACTCCATAGATACAGCTCTATGGTTTACTCTCCTATCCTAGAACTATACCGGTCGGTAGTTCCTGTGCTGTGCATGGTCTGTACTGTATGTCATGTGAGTGACTCGTAGTGAATGATTTAGTTTGTTAATGTTAGTAATATAGTACATTGGAACTTGAATAGTAATTGACGTTAGTAATAGTAGTAATGTCAACAGCAAGTGAGTGAGTGACACTGAGACTGACCACTCTCCTTGCTCTCTTGCACTGACACTGGCATTTGGGAACAAGAAGTCCAAACTTCTTCACACTCAATTTACCAGTTCCAGATCTAAATCCATTACGGATCACAAATTTAAGTCATCGTCCCAGGCACGGAATGCGCCCGTGTTCTTTCATGAAAAAAATATGCACTCAAAATGCGCGATCTGGCCGTGTGATCTGGAACTACATGTAGCTAAAGGTTGCCACTCTTTTGGGGTCAATTTGCAAAATTTTTCAAACTTGATCACTTACATTACAAGTTATAACTACATCTTAAACTTAGAAATTTACAAGCCTTTCAATAGTTTAGATTGTTAAAAGCATTGCTACTTTTTCCAGCTAGTGGCCGTAAAGACGAATGGTACTTTTCAAGACCTTTGTAACTTTACGTTTTCCACATTTTCAACAAGTTTATGTCGGTAAATGCTCAATTTAAAAATGTGTGCAAAATGGCTCAACAATTTTCAAATGGTCTGTTGTATAGTTTGTTTCCTTTAATTTATGGTCCGTCCATGGTCTAAGGAACGTGGCCAAAAGCTTCGCAGCTATACATGTACCACCAGGGTAGACCTAATTTAAAGCCATTATACACTATTGGTAAAGTGTCTGGAAATACTTCCATACCTTATGAGCATCAAGAGTTATTTAATAAAATCAACCTGCGAAAGTTTCAGCTCATTTCATTGTTTCCTTTACGAGAAAACAACACAAAGTCATTCAGCGTTTTTGTATTCATTCTAACGGCCGGAGTTTTCGTCTCATGAGATGAAAAATCATTTGTGGATCTTATTCCTCTAATTATTCGAAAACGCTAACACATCAGACAGAAACATTTCACAGGAAGTTTTCTGCCATCATCGTCTCTATACCATGTAAGTTATGTGCAAATCTGTGAACATTTTGTTTTTCGGTGTTCCCAAAAGTGAATAAGGGCTTTTAGAAAGAGTTACCACGGACAATAAGTTAAAATTTGGCAAATTTTCAATGTTTTTTTTTTCAACATTAAGTAAAACTGTACCCAATTGTTTGGTACAATAAAAAATTGTTTGGAAAAAATATCAAAAGGACCCAATTTGAACCTAAGGCTCTTCATAACCCTCCATTCTACGACTGTCGATAGATCAAGGTTTATGATTACTGCTACTACATGTACGCACTAATCATACCAAATATCCAAATATATTTAAACCTCTAAATAATGTTGCCAATGGGAATCTTCCATTTTTTCCCATCCAGCCCGAAGGAATTATTTTCTCGGAATTGCCGAAATCAGTTTTCTTTGAGAGTACCACTGGCACAAAGAAACCTTGACTTGGCATAACTCGTTGTTTTCTCTATCAAGAAAATGGTCAATTTCATGCACCTTGAATTGCACAACCTCGGCCGGGATCAACAGCTGAGGATTGTTCCTGAATCCAGAACCAAGGCTGGAAACCTGGTTGACTCTAATTTACGAAATATAGTGAATAAACAATGGTGGAAGCCTCTTGATGTCTTGTAATCCTCTTCTTGGAACAAAGGACAAAGGTCTGGAATCAGGGGATTACACAATAACCCCCGCATAATGGGCAAAAATCTACAAAATATTCAACACCATCTGTCCTCTTTGTGTGGGTGAAACAAAGCATTGTACTGTGAGTGCATTCTCTGTGCACGCTCCGAAACAAAATGTGTGAGTGACCTTTGTTCCTGTTTTCCAATCTTTCAATGGCGTGTGTACACATCCTCTGTTCGCTGGCTCGGACAATATGGCATGTATACAGGTCATCCGGCACCTACTGGTAAAATAGTTTTTTGTTCTTCAACAAAAATAAGTAAATTTCAAAAGTGATTTCCAAAGTAGTTGTATGAACTCTGTGATATTGACTCTTGAGAACAATAAAAATAAAATACTGATGAGAGGACTTAACTAAATTCATGGTACGACTTTACATGGTACCAACCTCATGTACACAGTCAGTGAATAAAAGTGGAGATGTAAATTTGTACTATTAATACAAAAGTTCACACAAGAAACAAGATTTGCCTAGCAGGCTCCAGGTCCCTTTTTGAAAGTAGGCATTAGGCCTATTGGTTGTTAATTAAAAATTGTTATTAAGCAAAAAGCAAGTTGAAAAATAAGTTTTTCATTTGAAAATGAATCAAGAGATAGTATAGTGTCATTGCAGACAGGCCCTATCTACACCCGACTACAGTATGCCTAATTGCACATCCACAGTGATGTCAAAATTCCATTTCTTGTTAAAAACAAAACCAAAAAACATTACTTTCTTAAGAATAACTGTTGTCAATTCATCAAGATTTACATCTTTAACCGTTGACCCCATAAACACTACATCTTGTTATTACTATTGTATCCATTAACAGTTGGCCATGTGTAAACATCAACTTCAGAACTCCCTGGATACAAGTTTAAAATGTCCATGGACATGCATGTAAGGGCCATCAAAGCTCAAGAGATCAAGAAAGTGCTTGTAGTAAGAGAGTCACACTTCCGTAATCTTTGACTTTATGACATGACCTTTTAAAATGCACAACTTGTACTCCTTATTGCAATTTTTGAGGGGTCACATAATCGCCAATTTGTATTCAGAAACCTACCTAATTCTGTGTAGGCCTACAAACTGTGGAGTGTTGTGGCTGAGCTAAGTCGCTGAGCAGTCTATTACACTGGAATCAAGGTCTGGTGTTCAGTGTCAGAATGTGGGTTTGAGTTCCGGTCATGGCACTACATATATCGATTGAGGTCCTTAGAAGCTAGACACATAGATATTACTGCTTTGTTCTTTTACCTCAGATAAGCCAGGTACATGTACATACGAACCCATGTATCATGAACAGAAAGGGCTTGACCCAGTGTTTCAGGCATGGTTGGCAGCAGATTTCGCTAAATCATCTTGCAAACGCTTATAAATGTGTACAAGTTGCCATAAAAAATGTTTATAAATGGGTCTCATAGTTCCAACATGGCTCAGCATACCTGCTGTAAAAATAATGAGTGCTTTGTAGGCCTGTTAAGGTGTGATAAAGCGAAATAATATTGTCAATTATGATTAAACCTACTGTATGTGGTCACCATGGATACGAATAAAATAGCCATCAGCAGTCCAGGGATCAAGTGCTTGTATTGTGGCCACTCTACATCTCTCAACAGTTATGGGATCTTTTTACACATGACAAAAGCTTACTGTGAGGACTGTCAAGGACCCTTCAGTTGTGTTTGGTGGTGTCCTCTACTGAGATGGAAGTATGGACATTTGTACAATGTATCTTTTTATGTTGTTTGTATTTGGATTATTCAGGAGTTCCCCCCATCCCAAGGCTTGTGTGTTGCTACACATGTACACTGTAGAATCTTTAGAAAAAGTAGCACTTGGCACAATGGACCACAACAGTTGGTTCCAGTACAAGGGACTGTGCAGAAGCAGAGGGATGATTTTCAGGCCATGTTGTCATTGAGATCCTACAGACTTTCAAACTACATGATTAAATGTAAATATTTAAATTTGTAAACCAGTCAATATTGTCAACGTTCACGGTGGTCATGGTGGTTGCTGCTATTTACGGACATTCCTAAGCTTGCTCAATGTTGTAACATACTGCTGTTGGCTAACAACACTCAGAAAATCAGACAACCAGTCAGTTTGGAGTGGAATGGATGCTTTTTAATGTAGACAACTCATCCTTAAACTCTGTGTGGTAGGTACATTTACATTATAATTATAACCGACAGACATGTTAATATTGTCACTACAACGATGTATACAGATGACATACATGTACATAACCAGTGCATTGTCTATTACTACATGTGTAGATTATTTGTATCAATTTTTTTTACTAAGTAATAAAGATTGGTTCACACCTACTGGAAATAACAGTGGGTGCATCCACTTAACATTCTGTTGCAAAAATATATAAGTCAAGACAAAAGACATTAACATGTACCTCATCAACAGAAAAATGTCGTACGGTATGAATGATATATATATACCTGTGTACATGTAGTTGGATTTAAAGGTAATAAAAAGCAAGAAAAATAACATGTGAGGTCTTTGGAAAATAGCATCCGCTATTCCCGCAATACATAAGCTATTGAATTGATGCTCTGATTTTATATTGATTGCACAGTCAATGTTTAATTAAAATGTTTAAACAGCTTTTTTAATTAAGAAGCACTGAGAAAGGAATACGCTGTGTCAGTGAGAGTCAAGACTGGCTGTATGAGGTCCAATAAAGTTGAATCAGCCGGGGTTAATTAGAGCATGTTAAGGGTGTACACTGTGTGTTTACTGGTAACTAGGGAGTCCAGGAGTAGCTTGTGGTAATTGAATGAGATGTTTTTAGGTCAGCATTGGGATTTTTTGTTTAGTTCGCTGACAGACTGAGCAAAGTGATCATGGGCTGAAGTTACTGTTAGGGAATTTTGTCGTAGTTTTATGGTAAGTCTTGTTTTCAATGCATTTTCCCAACTCTTTCATTGACAATCATTTACTAGACCTACATGTACTACAAAGTACATGTAAGATGCGTGTAAGACACTGCACTGAGTATTGCTCTGCAATCCACAGTTTTTTGTCAAATACAATTTACAGAAACCAGTTGAAGGTTTTCAGTTCTACTAGTTTTACTAGCAACCATTTACAGAACCATTGTTTCAGGACCATTCCAAAACTGTTTACAAAGTATATGTATTACTACGTGCTTTGCTTTTGAACCACAGAGAAAGGACCCACATACAGTTCTGTTTGTTCACACTGCTGTCACAAATCCCATGATTGATTTTTCTAGCCCAGTGGATGATCCTTCCTAAAAGAAATGAACAAAAACCCTGACCAAGTCAAACCATATGAGCGCTGCTATTTACAAGTATGTGTGCACTCAAGCTCCCATTTTTGGTGTGTTTCAAAACTGTTAACTCATTTAAAGGAATCTTCTTCGCTCTGATGCCTAATGACAAAAAGCTACCCAGTCTAAATCACCATTTGGTATTAGCTGTCAGTTATTGACTGAGCAGTTCACATGCACACACACCAGAAAGAATCAATACCAGCCTTTCAATTTAACGCTAACGGCAAAAAGAGACAAGAAGAAAAAAAAGTGTGAGAATAAATGCAACCAGCACTGCTCTATTATAAAACATGTACCTGAGGGATAGAACTTATAGAGACTTTGGAAGTCAATGGAAGGACATTACATCTATGCGTCTTCTGGATGAACCTGTTGTACATCAGGGAAAGAGAGTAATTAAAGTTGTGATTTATCAAAAGCTTCTGTTATGACATCAGTAATGTTTGCAGTTTTCAGTGGAACAGCAACATCAGGGGATATGTAGTGTCCATGTACATCAAAGGATTGAAGTTTGAGTCAAGGTTGGTTTTACTCAAATGGTACCTGTTTTCAACAAGTTCTACATTTAATGCAAGTAATCTTCACTGCCTAGTGGGGTACATTTTGAATTGAATGATCGCATGCCCAGGAACAGTATTACAATTTTTGGTAAGGAAGAATATTTACAGTGTAAACTCTCTTTAATGTTTGAGATGGCACACTTTTCTACTGATGCCTCCTCGCTAAAGAAATCGATAATGATAGTTTTTCATTATTTTTTTTTCTTAATCCAACAAAATTGCGTCTGCGGATCGAGAAGAATCTCCGGCCCAAAAAACGTGATTTACTCTTCTAACCGACATTTTGGATTGAGGTGTGTTATAAAACACATATGGACTGGCATTATTTGGGCAATAGTGCACGTCTATGCACCCCTCGGTCCTGTGAGTGAGACCAGGAGAGGGTCCTATTTTCGGCCTCGGGAAATAGGACCCTCTCCTGGTCACTCACAGGCCCTCGGGTTGCATAGACGTGCACTATTTCCCTCATTGCCAGTCCATATGTGTATACTATTACTATGGTTATTGTACTTTCTACTTGTCCCTAATGATGTGTTCAATGTGTAGTGAATGTAAGTAAGGCTGTTTCCGAATTAACCACTATGGCTGCTGCGGCTGCAGCTAATCACCACATCAACATTCAAAACATAGGCATAGGCCGCCCATAGCAACACCCATAGTAACAGCCACAGCCTCAACCACTAAGTTGGACAGGGTCTAAGCTACAGACTCCATGTTATAAATTAATCATTAAAAAATGATTAATTAAAGATAACATGTACAGGGAGACTAGTACAATACTGAGCAGAACAAATAGAACTAAAGTCATTATTAATAATTGACTAAGTATGTACACTGGGTTTTGTGTTTACTGTGTGCATTGGCATGTGTGTAATGTATTACTTCTATGCAATGTGATAAGTCATTGATTTGAAGTTTTGTGATTTACAATCTACAATTTTAAAGGTGTATTACAAACATACTGTCAGTATGTAAATGTACAATGCACATGATGGGATTGACCACAAATCTTGAAGTTTAATCTTTTATCAATTTGATTAAAAAATGAGTACCAATCGTCTTTAGAAAAACATGCATACAATGTGTGTGAAAAAATTGTGTCCTACAGAATTCAGCTCTTACATGTATTTTAATTGCAAATCCTTGCCCCCCAAAAAACAAAAAAAAACAAAAAACAAAACAAAAACATTTTGTTGTTTTCTTGAAAGCTTAGCCACACTATACACATGTATGTTCACACATTTTCCTTGATCAGGCTTGTTATGTAGTTTTTATTTGTTTTGAAACTCTGGGATTTGGAATTTGTCTAGTTTTCAATAATTGTGCATTTTATCAAAACGGATTAAGTTTTCTCAGGCACAAATTAAACAGTAGCTTTCAACTTGACCCAGTATGGCATTGTGTAATGTTTAATACTGGAATGAATGTTCCAGTGACAACTGAATGGCTACAGAGACCCTCATTGAAGTTCTCAAATATTCTCAAATTCTAGTAATTGTATACATGTCACATAAAAATACTGTGTACAAAAATACTTACAAATTATTGAGTTTTTGTTGCTTACCAGGGCTCAATTTCATGGCTCTGCTTATGGCAGAATTCTGCGCTTATGGCCCAGGGTTTTCCACAGGATTTTTCAAAACTGGGGGGCATTCTGGACCCAAATTTTGAATTCGAAGCACGCTGAATTGGTAGTTTTTATGTTATGTTTATGTTTGGTTTGAAAAGCTCTACTGTGCAATCTGGAGCATTTAAAATGGTTTTGTGTTAGGATTTTTTGTGAATTTGATATTAAAATCTAAGAAAAAAATTAATAAAATAAAATTTGTTTGCAGGTATCGGCCGTATTTTCTGTGTATCAGCCCATAATTTGCACATATCGGCCCGATACGCTAGCTTGTGTATGGGGAGAACCTGTGGCCCATAGAATCATGTGCTTTATAGGCATACATGTAGTAAGCACAGAATTCTGCGTAAGCAGAGCCATTAAATTGGACACTGACATGTTCATGTAAATAACCCTTTTTTTTCAATTTTGCTTCAAACAGTTTGAAGAGTCAGTTGTGATGAAAGTTTGATGATAATGTTGTATTAATCCAGTCATTCAAAGATCCTTGCATATTGTACAGGGCTTTCTCTCGTTCTATCTCCAGTGTCACTAGCGTGGGGTCATCTGTTCATTTATAAGCCCATGATGAGGGTAAGGTGACCTTAACTTGATCCTTCCCTAACTGTGCATACTCTTTATATGTGGTTGTTATGGTAACCAAGAACACTGTTTACAGACAGAATATCACATTTGTATTTAATATAGACTAGTGCCAAACTGATTTATATGCTACTGTGGTACATGTACATGTATGACCATGCTCCTTCATTACAAACAGCTGTGGATGTACATGTTGTACATGTTTTGTACAGCGTGTTGTACAATGTGTGTTTTGTCTTTCCCATGAGCAAGATACTTAAAGAAAACTTTGATACAGCCAAATTCAATCTCATGATACACAAATGTACACAAATGCTCATCATTTTTTTCTTCTTTTTTTCAATAAAATGAATAAATGCTAATTCAATTTTCTGCACTGTTGGGCCACAGAGTTATTGGGCAAACCAGAAGCCCCATGGCATATCTGTCCATCTTGGCATCAGTAGGGCTTGGAGAGAGCCAAGTAATCCCTCTTGAGTCTCAACTCCTAATGTCATGAATGTATGGCTAAATAGCCACTTCTAGAGCTTCACAGTTATATGCTAAGCCTTTATGGACATTAATCCTGACAATACATCTAGCCATGGAGATCTGTTAACAGTTTTTTAAAGTACTCATACAAGTGCTAGAGATGGTGTACATTAATTGCAGATTTGTTGAGTTAATGTTTTATCATGTATACCATGGGGTATACAAATTATTATGGATGGGTTCATTGGTCTACAAGCTTACAATGTTGGAAATCTGTTAATGCTGATAGTGCCAAATGGTTGAGTTTTGAAAATGTTATAAATGTTTGAGTCAAAGGGGTAAAGATTACAATCACTTGTAGTGTTTCTTTTCCGGCCATTTTATGGTTTGATTCATCAGTATTATGGGTCCTTTTTTTGTCAAAGCACCTTTAAACTTATTTTTTATGTGGATACCAGGGCTATATGAATTGTTTGGATTGATTGATTGATTGATAAAGAAGGAGCCAAGCAAGAGTGTCATGAGCAATGTTTCACTGATCTTCTCTAACAACTAGGCCAGCTTTCAACCAGCCTTGATTTGTTGTCAAAAATGTTAGAAGTCAACCGTCAGTCACAATACTTTTGCTGACATATGGAGTTGATGTTGCTAATAAGTTTCTTTCAGTCAGTCACTCAGTAATTGTATTTGTTGTACATGTATACATCCATAGAGCAAGCAGTAGGATCATACAATTCTGTACGTCAAGGAAAACTGTCAATGTCAATTATGATTAATGGACTGCAATTTAAAATAGGAAATATAGTATTAAAAAAATTATCTTGTTCGGACTTCTTCCATTTCCCGCCCTGCATGCTTCCACCATGATTTGTTTCCGGCCATGATTAAAACCATTCAGACACCCAATAATTGGCTAGCACTGTGGCAAGTTGCAATAAGTGGCTACTCAATGACTCTATTGAATAACATCACTGTGGGTTCATCTGCCAATGCCTGAGGGTATGTTTGATCCTGGAGTGTTGTGAAGTGAGTTAAGCCATTACAATGGTGACAGTAGGAGTTGCTTGGACACCAGGTAACAATGGGTTTTAGCAGCTTGGAACTCCTGATTATGTCAACTGTTGCACTTTATATTAGAATCAGAGACATTGTGCAAACTTGTATTATACAGGTCCATTGGCCATTAAGATTAGGGCTTTGCCTTTTATTTAACTAGTTGTCTGTGTGGGTCTTCTCTCTTCAAGAGAAAGTGTTTGTTTTATTGGAAACTTACACACTTTTAAACAAACTATGAATGTATGTGTGCATTGATGCCTATATGATTGGTGCATTGATGCCTATATGGTTGATGCATGGTGCTAAAGTGTTCTAAATTGAATGAATTTGTCATGCGTGATTCTTCCTACTTAGGCCAAATAAAAAAATATTATAATATTTATGACTTCTGCAGATAAAATTGAATAAATTAAACCCGATCCCACTCCCTATATTTGTGAAAAAAATTTGTAGGGTTTAAGTTTTTATAATTATATTTTCCCATTTTGCTAAAGGGTTTTTTACATTCAAATTTTTTATTTATTTTTTTAAAAATATCTTTCGCAACGTCGATATTTTTCTGTAAAAATCGCGACCGCGACCAGTTGACCGTGCATGCACTCAAAGCAGCATGCAGCAGATTGCCAGCTTTGCTTGGGCCCCACTGTGTTGGGACTAATGGACTATCGACCGGAGTTGGCATTTGGCCAGTAGCCTGCACCTACACATTGAGCAGAGCTCAAAATCCAATGCATGCAGCTCAGCGAAGCGGCTGCCTGCGTGGGGAGTCACGTGTCACTAGCCAAGTAAGATATACGCAATTTCAAGGTTGCACTGCCCAAACTAGAGTTTGCACTGCAGAAGTATCCTCTGAATGGAGCGATGTTTGATGATTGTGCTATATTGAATATATTTTCGATATTGAGCTGCCAGCCACGTGGTTACACTTTTGATTACTCATGCATTTTTTATTAGGGTATCAATGGAAATTAACGTGCACGGGCAAAACTGTTCTCAGCGTTCCTGCCGACCCTAATTTTTGGAGCAACAAAATATTACCCCAAAATAAAATGTATTTATGTTCCTACCTACCCTATTTTTTTTTGTCAGTGTAATAGGAAATACACATATAACTTTATTTGGCCTTAAGTCTGATTTCTGATGTTTTGTCCCTCAGATCAGGAAAATTGTTATTAAATAGCCTGAAAAGTCTATAAAGCCTTTAGTATATGTACATGTGGGTCAGCCCTTGTACTCAATAAAAGTTTTCTACTTTTTTCCCAAGGGCCAAGTATTATGCTTGATTTGTGCAAAATCTTTTTGCAATTGCTATAAGTTTTTGGTTAGAACTAAAGTTTGTTGGTTTGTTTTGGGTTTCCTTTTTGTTATGAGTTGCAACAAACACATGATCTATAAAATAAAATAATGTGGTCATTTCAAGACTTGGGAAGAATAAGGTATTTTGATATTAAATAATATGAATAATGTTTTTGTTCTATTTTAACACAGCACCAAACTGCCGTCTCAGACTTGGCTCACGCAATAGAAGGGATGAAGTCCATGACATACATGTACAACTCAACAAAAGATGAAGTCTGCTGCCCTCACTTGTCTGACGGGCTACTACACAGCTTTGCTGATGAGAAGGTGACATCGTCACTGCATCTTAGTTAATGAAAGTGTCTGGAAAGGGACGGACTGCAATGGAGGGGTCAGTGACCTCGGGTTCTGGGGAAGGAGATGAGGGAATCAAGTATAACTCAATTCCAATATCACCTTCTCAAGATAATTATCAGGCTTTACAACACACCCAAGTGCACCAACCAAAGGAGGCTGTTATCAACCATTCCACCCAGTTGTACCCATCAAAGGATTCCTTCAGCAGAAATTCCACCCAAGTGCTCCCGTTAGATCAGTCACCAAACAGCAATTCCACCCGGGTGCACCCATTTACGGAATCTCGCATTAGCCATTGCACTGTAACCAGTCCAACTCAGGGACACCCAGTTAAGCATACCAATAAATCAACCCATCAACTTTCAAGTAGTGAAGCCAATTGGTCAGAGCACCCTAACACTGCTACCAAATCATTGCCTCAGAATGGTAAGCATGACAAGTCCATTTCACAGCAGCAATCTATTTCAAAACATTCATCCAACAAATCTTCCAAAAAGCCATCCAAATCTAAAAGCACTAAAACTTCCAGAGCATCCTCTGGGCTCTCCAGTGCACAACCACCCACCACAGAAACTCACAAAGCACCCTGCATACCTAAAGAGCCAGATGAGTCAATCAGGGTCAAAGAAGCATCAACATCCACAACCTCATCCCATCTTGAAGACTCACTCACTCATCACAGATCATCCCCAAATGATGCGGCACCCATGCCTAAAGTGTCACCAACTCACAAGGCTTCTCCTACCCATAGGCCAGGGTCATCGTCAACCCGTTTCTCCCCGACCAAGGAGAGAAACTTCCGCAGGTTTATCAATGCTAACATGGCCCATGGGGAGGAGGATGGGGAAGATGGGCAGGAGGTGGGAATGGGGACAGAGGGACAGAAGGAAAGGATGAGGATGATGATGAAAAGCAGTGGGAGCCAGATGCAAGCCATCATGGAGCAGGAGATCCAGAGGTTGTCTAGGCAGAAGCGAGATGTAGTCATGAGAGATAGGGTCATAGGTAAGTAACAAGGTGTGGTACACAAGGTTTCTCCATTGTACATGAACATGCATACATGTAAACAGTACGTTGGACAAGTGTATGCTGTCTGATGAAATGTATGATAATGTAAAAGAGGTGGTACATGGTGGAAGTGGGTGAGTTAAGCAGTTGGTCGGCTCACTGGCAAATGCTATAAAGACTACTTAGAGGGTTCATGCATACATGTAAGAACTTCGCCCCCAGCTCCTACTTCTAAATTAGTTCATGTCCCATCTTATTAAATGCAAGTTCCTCACACATCTGGGTTTTTATCAAACAAATTCAATATCCCATTAGCAGATTGATGAAAATGTTCAAAGTACATAATTCTGCTTACACTAGTTTTTCTTTGAAAAGGCCCCATGAATATTTTACAATCCTTCAAATACAGACAAATACTGATGCAAACAAGGCACAGAGCTCAACTCATTCAGCCAGAAACTTCTCTTCAATATTGACTGTTACTACGTGTTTTGTACCTGCAAACTCTATATGGATCTTGCATTATACCTTACAACAAAAGGCACTTTGGAATCCAGCAAACTGCTGTACATTGTGCAGCTCCCAGTAGCAGTTTGTAAACACAGACAAACTTAATCCTTGTTGATTAGTAACAAAAGGGAACTTAATACATGTCCCCCAACACAAGGGCAGAGATGGGATGTATCAAATTCTGTCAGGTTTTGTTTACTCTCTTCCAGGTGTCACTAAATAACTTAGAAGTGCTTGTTTGATGGTAGAATCTGTGTAATTGTGTTTGTATCAGGTGACTGTCTGATGAATCATGGATAACATTCTAACTCCATGGTATAATGCAGCATGGGAAAATTCCATTGACATTAGAAGACACTGATTGCAAGCAATGCACACATGCTTGCCCATTCTGTGGTGGATGAGCAGTTATAGCACTTGTTCATGGATGTATTATTAAGTCAGAACCAATGTTTTCTAGTTTCATGGTTTCCATGGTGATTGTTGGCTGCTGTACATGTACCTATACACTGTATAGATATGTAGGTCTGGTCATGGAGGAGTTGCTGTTTCTGTGATTCACACACTGTGGTTACATGCTGTTTATAATCATAGTCAGATTGATACAGAATTGTGCTTGGAGGTGCAACTGAAGTTAAACTTAACTTTACATCAGAGGGAGTTACTGGATTGGTATTGAGGAACTTCTTTTGTAATAGAGATGTACAATTGATATCTTCAGAAATTACAGTGCAGTGTACAAAGACCTGTAAAGTGTCTGCAGCATCATGGAGTTATAACTGACATGTGCAGTGTATCAACAGGACTATTTTGTAGCATCTGACAAGACAAATTTTAGAAGTACATGTACACATGTTGTATTACTGTTGACAACGTTTGTGTGTCCAACACTTAATGTATTGTGTATTTAAGCTTTTCACATAAGTTTCGGAGTGTTTTTTTTAACATTGGAGGGATCCTACTTGTGTATGCATAGAGTGTCATCTTCAAGCAAGTCCTGACAATAGTTTGGCATTGATGTGTGCTGCACTCTTCTGACTAAACATTTCTAATTTCAATGAGTGTCAATCACAATGGTTGTCAGTTACAGGGCACTTCAAACTTTGTACATGGTACAAAGGTCTAGAAATCCTGCCGTTGTCTCGTAAGCAAGCAAAGGGAGTGGGCAGTTAAACCATTTGATAACTGGACATGATTTGGGTCCAACCTGTAACTTTATACTAGACAACTGAGAGATGTTCCAAAGGTGGGCCAAGTCACAATGTGGCATCCAACACCATAACATGTGATCCGATTTTAAGTTTACCTGTGAAGGGTGAAGCCTGAAGCAACCTGGGAGAACTTGACAACGTCTGATGACATTGTTGATGAATTCATTGATTGTTCGCGTGATTGATATATTGATAACTGATTACTAGACATGGATACCAGCAGTGGCCTTGAGATGGCCAAAGCCTCTGCACAACATGGGGACTCATGGAACAGTTTCATAGGGCTGGTCCATCAACTCTCAAGTAAATCTCTTTCTTTCTTTGTACATTTCAATCATGATAATGTGTCAAATTGTAAATGCTAGTATACAGTAATTTTACTGTATTTGATAAAACATTTGTACAGTATCAGTACAAAGGAAACATTAAGCTACATTGTGTACATGTACAGGTATATTACATACTTGTGCATGTTCTTGCTTGAAATGTAACTTTTTTAATTCCCATTATTTTACACATTTTAATTAAAAACACTTTTGTTATACAGTACCTGTTGTATATTGTTTTTTAAATTGTCTTTGTTCAAGGTTTACCTCAATAAATTCACTGTTTCATTTGAACTTTCATTTTTTTATTGTACCACTGGAAACAAAAGCACCTGATCTAACAATGTATGCCTTCAAACCCAATCAAACTGAGTACCATGTAAGCAGATTTGTTCTTGTCATACATTAGAACCTTGACTACAGTTTGTTTGGGACAGACTCATACATGTACATGTCAGAATGTTTCCATGTACATGAATGTACATAGAGCTTAAAATACAATTTAGCACAGTGAATATTGAACCGTTCCTTGTTACAGACCACAAACCACCCTCTATTAACAAACATTCATGTACATAAATGGAAGTGTAAAAACAAAAGCTACAGAAGATTTAAATCGACTTTCTTAATTTACAAAGTTTTTGTACTTTTTTAAGGCACAGTGCATTATAACGTTTCATGTTTTAGTATTATTGATACATTGTACATGTAGATATCATAATTTTTTACTTGGCCTGGCAACTTAATGAGACCAGAATCAACCCTGATAATGTTCAAAGATGAAAGCTTTTCAGATGTTACTTTTTGTCAGATTAATTTGTACCATTGGTACTTAATCTTTTCCCTAGAAAATGATGATTTATTGGTCTGAAAATGAATCCCCAATTGTAATTGAAGATTGTTGTGTTTTGATTTGGCAGAGCCTGAATCCTGGAAGCGAGATGTTCAGAAGCAGATTGAAGAGGAGCTTGAACAGAGAGTGAGGGAAGCTCTGGAAACTCCGCCTTTAGAACGTATGCGCAGGAACCGTCATAAGGCTAGACTCAAACGTATACAGAAACAACAAACGTGAGTTAATTAAATGTAACCAAGTTGAAACGCTAGGTGGCAACGGCATAACGGGTATCTTGAATTGTACACAAAATTCTGATTGTGTGCACATTTCCACACTCACACTCACTCATGTCAAGTCACCCCCCCCTTGTGCTGACATCCTTGGGCTACTTTTCCAAGAACAGTGGATTTAGTCCATTATGGTAGTTGTCTGCCATAACCTAGCATCCCTAGGACTGAATCCTTCATAGTGTAGCCAAACCTTTTAAGCCAACAATGCCCTGCATGAGAACATGCATGGGACATTTTAAGACGCTTCACGCATTTTCAGATGAACATACTACTGTACATGTATGTTGCATCAAAACTACTGGATAATGTACAGCTACAGTTGTAAGTGTTTCTATTTGCATATTTTGCATGTATTTATGGCAATACACGTATTATTGTTGATGATTTCATCTTGTGTTTCTGTATTAACACTTTCAAAAAGGTCACTTAGCCTTGAAGAATGCGACAGCTATGCTCAGACCTTGCCAAGCCTTAGGAACAACAACCATCACCGATGGGACTTATCAGAAACACCTTACACCTTCAATGAGCAGCAGAATCGAGAGAACAGGTTCTCACATCTTGCTCATGCCTCCCACTCTAGAGGCAACCCCAGGGATAGTGACACAGAGGACGATGATGATGACTCAATAAATGGTACCAACAAAAACCAGAATAGTAACCACTGGAAGGGCCGTGAAGTGATACACACTGATGATCAGGTCAAAGGGAATGGGGCAATCACACAGGAGAATGTCACTGAATCTGGGGACTCGGACCCTGAGAGAGCCAGGACAATATCTGAAATACGGCGTAAGGCATACCGCCAATACACAGCGGAGGGGTTCAAGGCAGCCATACGTAGGGGAAAAAGTCATCTGAAGAAGATTGGTAGTGGCAAGTATTTGGATAAGAATGGAGTAATCTTGACGATGGATGGGCCGTTCTGGCCACCTGAGTGTGGACCACTTTACCCAAAACCTGAACATCAAAACAGCATTCCAGAAGAGAAGGAACTCCTGGCTGATGCAGGTAAGATTAAGAAGAAATAGGCTGCACAGTAGGTGCTGTATTATTCTATTAATCTCAAATCACAAACTTGAACCGTACATACATGTACAAATATTAGCTATAACTCACCTTACATTGTTTTAAACTTTTCAATGATGAAATTGGTACTTGTTGTCCATGAAATCTGCTCTAAAGGTTTCAATCATATTGACCTGATTGATGTACTATCCCTATGGAACGATTTTGATTTTCAAGAACCAATGCCCAGTGCAACCTGGGAACAACAAGTTAAGCCATTTTTGTTTTGCATGATATTCAAGTCTTCTGATGGCTTTGTGTATGCATGAAATTCAAATTTCTACAATGTACATGTACGTATGTATGTGCAGTGGATTTCATCAGCATTTTATGCAAAATCCTCTGAATTGTTTGTTAATTTAGTGATATTGTCTGTGTAACTTGTATGAAATACATGTACGTGTAGTACAGTGTAAACACAATGTTCATCCAACGGAATACAAGTTAAGTTTCCTGGTTGGATTTGTTGTGATCTTGTTGTACGTGTGTACTACTGTACATGTGTGTCCATATAAAAATATAATGTGATACACTCTGTAGCTAACAAAGCTCCCCAGTGTGGTTATTACCATGGCTGGACCTAGTTTCCTGCATTATTAATGGCTGATTGTTGCTCATTGGGATATGACAACAGTGATAAAGTGGGTCATTAGTTTAAATTATGTGAAAGTTTTCTAAAGAGTTACCCCCGTCAGTGTGGCAATGGAACTTAATGGTTGTCAAGCATATGATATTATCAGTTCATATAAGTACAGTGTATGCATGGTGTCTGATTGCCTTCACCATTTAGAACATTGTTATTTGTAAATTAAATTGTGTCTAATATAAGCAGCCATGGATATGGCTGCATCATCAATATTAGATCTGTTCTTGTTAAAAAAAAACTAAGGTTCCAGATCTTAAAATCTAAAAAAAACTATTAAAATTATTGACATTATAAACCAAAGGTTGGATCTAAGTGAGTCCATCTTTCCTTCATTTCCTATTCAGTCTTTATAAGCTGATAAGGGAAAAAAAGACATGAAACAAACTTCTGAAAGTCCTGACCAATGGCCACGGTGACCATTCATCTAATGCTTATCATGCTTATAGAGGAATACTATTGTTTTGTATAATAAACAGTCACAATGATTGATTAACTGGTTTGTACTATTAAATTTGAATCATTTTCAGCACTGAGCAAGTCTCTTATTTAGAAAAAGCTGTTTTTATAAAATGTGATTTAAAATGGGAAAGTGTAATTGGGAAAAGCTAAATGATCTCCAGACTTCCGCCTACATGTATTCATTGAACATTTGTTCTTGTGATTCTAAGGCCTTAGTCTATGACATTAGTAATTGTTAGAAAACGCTGCACATTTCTCTCAATGTGCCATGGAGGTACTTCTGTCATTGGTTGGTTAACAAGGTGTACATGTATGTGGAGTTAAACATTCACACATGATTGGAGCTGTATGACTGTCTGTATTCCCATTGAACTCCAAGTGGTTTCAAAATTCAAAAGATTGTAAATGGGTCAACATCCTGTACATTGGCAGATAGTACAAGCTGTAGGTCATGGATTGTTCAATATCACCTCAGTGATTACAGACCCTCCTGTAATCCATCAAAAGATGAATGCACTTTTATGTGTCAGTATTTGGTCCCAAAGAAATCCTGCTGACGACTGAGCATGTAACACTCAGCTTATCACGTTTCATTGGTTGCCAGCTGAAACATCACACAGTGCACTTATATTTTGGCTGGTACTCTGATGTCTTTTGCTTACTGAATTTCATTACTTGGTGTGTAGTTAACCTAAATAAAGTAACCTTTACATTGTTGTCAAACAGGCTTTTAGAAATTGGGTATCTGAAATTGTTACATTCAGTTCTTGACTATTTGGCTGATTTAGTTTACATTAGTAGACCAGGGTGTGATTTTGTTGACACATGTACAGTTGTACATAAACATCAACTAATGATAACATTTGACAGGCAAATGGTAAACAAAATCAAACAGACACACTTATTTGTATATATACCCATGTGCTTTTCATATTGTACAATATACATGTAGCTCCCAACTTTTGCCTTATGTTACTGACTTTAAATGTTTGGGTTTTTTTAGTCTCAATCGTAGTGTACTTACATGTGCATGTTTACTCTATATTTACAGTACATTGTAAATGTACATGTATTTGGGATAATCACTTTAAATGTTTGGGAGAGTTTAGAAAAGTTTGTAGTAATAGGATAGCACAGGGAAAGCAATTTGCACCATGTTTATTTTTTCATGACTGTGATTTGTACACAGGGAGTATATATTGTACACTGTGACATGGTTCTCTTATAAGATATCGAATGTTCTTTCTACTATTGTAAATAACGTAAGGAAACCTTTCTCTTTTGAATAGTACATATCTCTGTCTCATTTACATGTACTTTACATGTAGGACTGCTGTTAGTTGACTAATTTTGTTTGCTCATCATTTTCCAGTGATGTTGAAAACATCAGTGCATTGAAAACAAAAGTGCATTGAAAACAAACTGCTTGAAGATTTTGGAGAGCTTTAGAAAGAGTCAAATTGAAAGCTGACCTTTGTTATTTCCTTTCTTTAATTATAGTACCCCATGATGGGCGCACTGTCCACAACCAACGCACCAAGTGGTATCGTCCCTTTGAATGTACCTCCCTTAATGTCTTTGACTCAGAGAGGACATCAAAGGGTACCATACCCCACACTGTACCTGATGGATGCTGCCCAAGTCTAGTATTTGAGTCTCGCTTTGAATCAGGCAATCTCCGGCAGGCAAGAAGAGTGTAAGTTAAGTGTCATTGCTTACAATGATTACACTTACCCCAGATAGATCTTTCCAAATACTCTGAGTGACTGATATTTATTTGCTAGACTTAGTATTGAAAACCAAACCCTGGAGCTAGGTTTACACGCACAGCACATTAATCTTAAAAACTCCAAATTACCCATGTACATGCACTTGTATTTTGGTTGCCAAAATTTAACTGTAGTTGTTTTGGAAGTGTGACACACTTAACAGTAAACACAATTTTAGGATGTAAATTTTATCAGCTCTTACAAAATCAATATCAGAAGGTGGAATTGATTGACATTGAGCCATACATGTACAGTAATAAGCAATGTGTATATTGTTTAAATTGTATGTAATAAGTAGAAACTACAAGGGAAACTGACTGGGTGAATTTTATTCAATTTAAGGGTGAGCATTGATTGGAAAAATTGATTGGAACTGGATTTGAACCACTGATCACCGGCGCTCTACCAACTGAGCTATCCAGCCCTAACGGCGGTCTCCCTATTTTGTCAATATCTTTGTTCAGGGGTGCCAGTCAGAAGCCATTCAAACTTAAACTGCCCTATAGCCAGGGATTACACCCAAGTCTACGATACAACCTGGGAAGCCGCAGGTTCAAATCCTTTATCAGAAAATTTTTCTTTGTTCACCCAAAATTGTCTCACGAGCTAATGTCAGTTTAATACTAACTTGCCTAAAAAAAAGATGACATATTGAATCCATAACAAACACTCTCCCCATCTCCCAACAATTTCACCTCTTTATATACATTCAGTGGGCAGTTTGAATATGAACTGATCTTGAAAACAGACATGTATACTCCTCGACACACCCAGTGGTTCTACTTCAGGGTTCAACGGATGCTCCCAGGTGTGACCTATAAGTTTAGTATCATCAACCTCCTCAAGAAAGACAGCCTGTATAACCATGGTAGGAACCCAAGACTCACAAAAATGTTGTATTTAATAAAAGTTTAGAATTTCCAATAATAATATAACATGTACCGAGACTGCATACCCTGTATGTAAGTCTAAACTTGGTATGCATTCAGGTCCTGTCTTTAATCTCAGTGAACTAGGCTTTGATTCCCACATTGAACTTTATTCTGACATATGGGTTGGGTTTTCCATCCTTACTTGGAAATTTCCTGCCTGACGTTTTTCTTCCAAATCTATAACTAAAAGAACCTCATTACCATCATCTCTTACATTGCTTTTTGCTATTACTACAAGTTAAAGCAGGCCAGGAAATTTGGCTTGTTAAGGCAAGACCATATTTATTTATTTTACAGAGGGCTAGTCAATTAGGAAATTAAAATAATTCTATTCTATTTTGAAGAGGCACTAATTGCAAAACATGGGAAACTTACCCACATGGTTATGTTTTCTAACCTCTGATTTCCTATATTTCTGTCTGTACTAGGAATGCGACCGCTGATGTACTCTGAACAACAGGCTGAGAGAACTGGTCTTGGATGGCAGAGAGTTGGTCATCACATCTCCTATGCTAGGAGCAATGGATTCCACCGTAATCCACTACTACATGTTGAGATGGCTTACTACACACTGGAGTGGCAATTGGTAAGAAATTAATTCTTGCTAACTTAATCATCTATTTAACATAAGGAATGAAGAACAATCTGATTTGGTTTGACCCTACACCATTATGTGATGAGCGCTTGTACTCATCAGTGCTTTCCTGAGTCTTGCTTGGGAACAATACTACATACATCTCAGTTTGGGTCTGAACCCACAACTGTCTGCATTGTAGATGTAGATATCTTAACCATTAGACTACCACTCTTGCCTAGTGATGAGAGGCTAGTTGAGCAAGGTGCTTACTGCAAACAAGTTGTTACATCAGGGATAAATAACACAAACTGTAGGTTTTACACTACACCCTCAGTGTACGGCAAAACCAAACCTTATTGTTATTTATGTTATCATGGTAGACCTTGCATAACCCAGAGCTGTTGCATTTAAAAGACATTTAAGGCAAGTCCAATGTTTGCACAAATGCATGCATACTTGTAATGCAAAAAAAAACTGCATGCAAAATTGAATTCACGTTCACATCAGCTGACTCTCTATTACCACTAATCGTCTTAATCTGATTCTTTTCATGTAGGAGTTTTCTTACGAGAACGACACCTGTTTTTTTGCCCACTGTTACCCCTACACCTTCACAGACCTGAGAGAGCACATAGATCTCCTTCTGTCAGACCCTGAGAGACGCCGTTGTACCAAGAGGGAAGTGATGTGTGAGAGTAGAGCTGGTAATAGCTGCTTTCTACTCACTATTACCAACTTCTCAGGTCAGTAGAAAATGGGGGAAATGAACATACATGTATGTTACTTAAGTGGAGCCCTGTGATTCGCCAGGTTATTTAACTGTTCCAAGGATCTTCCCATGCCTTCATACTTTTTGGGAGATGTTAACTCATGTCTAAGCCTGGAACAGTTTCAGTGGAATGAAGAGTCTAACTCACTGGAAGTTCAGGTTTTATCTGAAAATAATATCCATTTACAGGATTTATCATTTTAAGGGATCAAACTTCAAGATTTGCTACAACTTTAATTTTTAGCAGTTAATTTTCAATTATCTGTATGTTACTATAAACAGATAAGCCAGTTTGTAGCAAGCGTGGTATTGTTGTGACTGCTCGTGTGCATCCTGGTGAGACTAATGCTAGCTGGATGATGAAAGGACTGCTGGATTACATCACTAGCTCGGATTCAGTGGCTAAGGTTAGTCACACAGCCAAACTGTCAGGCATACAGTCTTATTCTTGTATTAGCAAGTAAATATTTCTTGATAAATGGATTATTCTTGAATGTCTATGATTCAGTATACCATCAGTTGGATTGTTTGGTGTGTTTGTTACAGTGACCACCATGCAGTGATGTACATATAGCTATCAGGGATGTTTCATCAGAATTGTTTACTGCTTTCATTCGACAAAGTCTTCTGGCAGTAACAAGATGAAAAAAGTTGAGAAAACTTCATTAAAGTTTGTTAATTCAACTCATCTGAAATGAGATCCAACTGACGCAAACCATAAGAGTGATATAGTAAGAGCTGTTACAATCTGATGATCACCAATCAGTCACAATGTCAAAGTTCCATTCCAAAAATCATGCTCAATTGCACTTTTTTCATCCCGTTCAGGATTTGAGGAAAGCCTTCATTTTCAAGATTGTTCCGATGTTGAACCCAGATGGCGTCATTGTTGGTAACTATCGCTGCTCACTCACAGGCAGGGACCTGAATCGTAATTTCCGTCATCCTAAGAAGGAATCGTTCCCCACAGTGTGGCACACTAAGGAAATGCTGGAAGATTTCTCCAAAGAAACTGAGGTCAGAGACTATAAATTGCATTGAAATTTCCCTTAAAAAACAAAGCAAAGGGGCTGCAAAATAATGCATTTAATTGTCTCTAAATCTTGTTCATGAATACAATGAAACTTTATGAAGAAAACTTAGTGCCACTGACCAAACAACCAGATACACATATATGATTGCCCACAATCTAGACTTTTGTTTGTATATTTGGCTGGTATAGCAGTGTGACACACCCCAGGCAAAACTATTCTAATACCTGCTTTTATGTTACACAGCACATACCTCTATTTACATGTTTTCTACGTTGTGTTTTAGATCATGGTGTACTGTGACCTACATGGCCATAGTCGTAAGCATAATGTCTTCATATATGGTTGTGATAAGAATGGTAAGGAGATTGATGCAGCTGCCTTCCTCTATCAGAGACTATTTCCTTGGCTTATGTCACGTGAGGTTAGTAAGCTTATTGTAACTAACACATAAAGGCCATGCTTTTTACTACTAACCCACTAGGAGGTTATGGGGCTATTACTGAGAGCAAAAAGAATTAGTATTCATAACATTCTGCATGCATGAAGAATTGTACTGTATGGTTTAACTGTACACTTTGTGTACTGCACTTGACTAAGGATTTTCCTCTTACTCTGAAAAATGAATAAAGCACAGATTATGATGTGTAGATTTGGTTGGTTGTATATTCCATTGTGGCCACAATTTGTCAGTCCCTTTTAGCAATCCATTCTAAGAGATTACCAAACATACAGACATACAAACATTTCTTCTGATCTGCAGGCTCCAGACAAGTTTTCCTTCCGCGGTTGCAAGTTCCATGTCAAACGTTGCAAAGAGGCCACCAGCCGTGTGGTAATGTGGAGAGAGCTGGGTATCAGTAACTCCTTTACAATGGAAGCAACCTTCTGTGGTTCCAAGAACATCAGCAGGTAACAATTTATTTTTTGTTTGCCAATTGTTAGTAACACTATGCACTCATCTAATTATGTTATCCAGATATTCAGGCATAAAATTCAATCTACTATTTAATATTCAAATATGAGAAGCACTTGCCATTCTTTCATCAGATTTGGCTTCAATATATGTTGAGCCAGATTTAGCTCAATGGTAAGATATCGATGCATCAAATCCTTTCACTCTTTCCCATTGAATATGTATTTTAACAAATGTATTTTTCTCTGCTCAATCAGCCAGGAAATTCCACGTCACTTCAACTTGTCAGATTTCGAGGATCTTGGCCGTCATTTTTGTGAAGCCCTCTTGGTGTATCACAAAGCTCAGGAAAACAAAAGGTAAACTATTTGATGAGTATTTGTGGATAGGAAACAAAAGAGAAGTATGCTTGTTTGCTTAATACACTGTACATGTATGTGAGATAGATATCTGGACATTCATTTCTTTGATGTGCTTCTTAACCAGTTGGCGCTTGATGAGGTGGATGTGTACATGCAAATGTTACCTCTGCCTGGAAACAGAAGAGGGTGTACAGACGGTCACCTGGTCATTCCACTCTGAGTGTGCACAGACCACACACAACTGTCTAGAGTTTGCTGTGTCCACACAAAGACAAATCATAGTCTTGAATATCTTGAGAGGTAGTTTTTGTGTAATC
The DNA here is from genome assembly GCA_911728455.2 of Marthasterias glacialis. Classification (NCBI taxonomy): domain Eukaryota; kingdom Metazoa; phylum Echinodermata; class Asteroidea; order Forcipulatida; family Asteriidae; genus Marthasterias; species Marthasterias glacialis. The sequence continues at coordinate 8,482,838 of OU452232.1, read as the reverse complement.
CCTGATTCCAGACATTTGTCCTTTTGTTCCAAGAATAGGATTACGCTACATCGAGAGGCTTCCACCGTTTGAACTTATTCTCTAATGCATTCACCATTTATCACCATCTTTATCATGGTGCAGCCTTTCTGTTTTTTTCATCTAATTATGCTTAAGAAAACTGAGGCTTGAAGGGTAAAATCGTCTGTCCTCTTATGGTATAAGGAGATGAAAGTCTTATGGATGTCTGCATAGCTCTATACCTAATGAAGGATTCCATATGTCAGCAGCAGATAAAGGTGATAAATAAAGTAGTATCATTTCCCTTGACAGCCTTCACTCTGAGCTCATCTTGGAGTTGACCAGAGAGATTACTCATCAAGTGCTGGAAAGTAGAGGACTACTTCCTCATTGCCTTCAAGGAGATACTAAGAAAGAGTCAGAAAACACTCAGGCCAAAGGTTAGTAACTTCTGCAGTTTGACTGCAATGCAAAGTATCCTGGGTACCCAAACTGTCATGCCGCTACTGTCTGCCTATGGTCTGCCATTTTTTTAGTCAAATTGCAAGTGAAGATTTGGCGTGTGTCTGACTACACATGCATGGAAGATAAATAAGTTATCACACTCGTGGAATATGGAAAAATATAGTGCGTTGGTCCCATATCCCACTCGGCCTGCAACCTCGTGGGATATGGGACGAAGAAGCGTGCTTCATATTTGCGTATCCCACTTGAGCTTGTGTGATAACTTATATTATATAACACCCAAGCAGATCCTTGTCATTTGATTGGAGGATGGTCGGTCACGTGATAGCAAATAAGCGTACCATTGCACGCTACGTCATTCACCGTGCATTTTTCGTTCCATTCACCGTGCATTTTTCGTTCCATCCGATTTGTTCTATTACACGCTCGCCCGCCCTCCATTGATGAAAGTGACCATTTGATTAAAAATGGCTGACGCAATAGTAAGAATATTTTCATTCGTTGAAAGATGGAACATTCCATCTTTCAACTCATGAAAATATTCTTACCATTGCACTCATAAACATTCACTATTTGTATAATATTATAACACTGTAACTGAATAACTTTGTCGTACTCATTGTAATCAAAGTGGTTATGATTGTACTTTTTGAAAAAGGTAAAAGTTCAAGCCAGGGTCCTGTTTCATTATGGTAATTAAAAGAAAATATTACAGAATGAACTTATTTGACAAGCAAGACTTAGCAGTGAACCAGTCACAAAAAATGTATGTGTATGTTGGCTTTTTAACAACTGCTAACCTGATTCTACCACGTTAGCAAGACCTAACCCTAACTCTTCCTCTGTGCTGTACACAGATGCAGAGTTTTAGATATGAGGGCCAAACATTTTCAGAGCCCCATAATTCAAATCTTACTGCTTGATATTCACGATTATGAAAGAGTTGAATAATTATGTTAGAATCCTTCACTGATATCTTTTTGCAGATGGATCCTCTGGTCCTGAGCCTACATCAACAATATCTGACTCAACCAAAGATTCCCCTACTGCCAAACAACACTCTGATGCTGCCCCAAAAGCCAACAAAACACCTCCCTCTGCAGGGCATGATAAGCCAGGCCAGCTAGTCCGAAGCCTAGAAGGTAGACTAGAAACAATTCGTATGATAGATGCACTGAGCTCCGAGACAATACAAGGATGTATCAACATCCTACAAGACCTGCATGCTTTGAAAGACTTAGCTGAGTCAGAGTAAGTTTGAAATGATTTGAAAGATTAGGATGTTATCCGTTCTGGGCATGAAAACTACCTTTGATTCAGGATATGTTGAATTAGGATATGTTGAATTGAACTAGCTTTACAAACAAATTGCTTCTCATTCTCATGCTGGTGGCGTTCAAGATAAAGATGAATGGAACAAATGTCATTGCCTTTATAAACAGATAATTAAATATGATCAAGGAATATTTATGCTGGAAGAGTGCCACTTGTTGTAATCCCCAAGATATGTAAGTACACTAATGCAAGCTGTGTTATTATCTAAGAAATGTTCCCATGTAAGACATTATTGATGTTCTTAAAGAGAGCAGAAGGTGCCATTATTAGAATAAGAGAAGTCAGTATGAACTACTTCTAGACTCTAGACTAGAACTAGCTTCCCTACCCATGTGTATAAATGAGGACCAGTGAGGACTGAGATGAATGGATCTGTTATTTATTAGGACTACTCTGTACTGTGTTAGACTGTATCAGGAAGTTGATTAAACTATACATGTGTGCCTCATGGTAACAGATGAAAGTATAGTCCAAAGGGACTTTAAAGTGACATGTTACAACTTCATTGTTCTTCTTTCAATCAAATCAAACCACCGAAGGGAAAAACGTTCGTCTCTAGTTTGTTGTTATAAGAGTTATTTGTCATGGTTGCTATCGAACAGTGGCAACCAGCTGAATTACTGTGCAAGGATTTTTGGTTGAAGAGATAGTTGGAATTGATTTAGTATTTGTTGCTGTGATGTAGTTCTAGTGATAGTGACAGCGCCTCCGAGTCTGAAATCCAACCACTACCTGATGAGGAAAAGCTGGATGACAAGAAGAAGAAAAAGAAGAAAGGCAAGAACAGGTCCAAGAGTATGCCGGTAAGTTTGTTTTCTCACCCCCAAATAAAAAAAATCATTTTCATGGTTTAAAAATAGCATCAGAAAAAGTTTATTTTGCATTGTGATGGCATCTGCATGTGCTTGTCAATTTGTAGTTCATTTTGTGAGGCTGGAAATCTTTATGACCTAACTAAAAATTATCAAACATGCCTTACATTAAAATCCTAAAAGATTTAAACAAAATTAAAATCTAACATTACAACTTTAAAATCTATGTCAACAAAAGTGTTATTGATGTATAGTTATTTGGTAGAGTTGTCTCATAAGTTTGCAATGCTACTTTTTATGGAGGTCCAATACAGTTTGAAGTGGGGTGTGATTATATTCCTTCTTTTTTTGTTGGGGGGCGGGGGGTGTTGAATGTGAGTGAAGCATCTTTCTCAAGTTCAAACACTTACTTTTCTTAAGCTAAAGGGATAGTACTCCATTGGCTTTTAGTTGGAAGAGAACATTTATTTTTCAAGAAACACATCATACAAGTCACCTTTGATAAGTAAAGAAGCATTGTTTAATTTGTTGGTACATTTTGTATATTTTTATTCTTAAATGTTTAAATTGCCTTGCCAGTCATTTAAATACCAACTGAATATGATATAGAGTATCATTTCAGACTCAAATCAACAGCGTATTTTTTGGTCATTGAAAATACTAAAATCTGATAAAAATTTGTTTTAGAAGATAGTTACAATGGTTTCTTTTGTGGCCTTGCAAGGGGAAATGTTTTGCAAATATTTGTTTAAAGACAAACATTGTGAGCCTATATATATATACCCTGTTTGACTGCATGACCTTATTTGGTGCTGCATCTTGCTATCCCACAATGCCTACTGTACTGTTGCATGATGGTCATGGGTGCAGACTCTGCCAGAGGCAGTGACTGGGATAATCAAACGACGAAGACGAAAGGTAAGGCACCCAGTTTGTGTGGCGTGGATTGTCATTTGCTTTTTATGAGCTTGCGGCTGTTGTAAAATGGTAGGCCCTACCTATATAGAGCTGTTTAACATTGTATTGTGTCTCATCACATGTCATGGCTGTAGTCTACTTGTACATATGACATGAAGTAATCTGTTTAGTTTGTTATAAATTATAAGTCCTTCTTGTCAACAGGACCCACTGACATATAGTCTGCCAACACATCTCCTTCACACTATTAAAATACAAAGTCAGTCCAATTTAAGTGCACATTTGTGTTTATGACACAACATGGTGTGACAATTTTATTACTAAATGTGCACAGCAAGGTCCAAAATCAATCAATTACTTGCATTCACTATAGAAATAAGTTAATGCAAAGGTTTGTTTTTGTTTTAAGTTACAATCGTGCATTTAAAAAAAAAATTGTTGATTCGTTGAGCTGAACGAAAGGTCTTTTATTTCTGTTTTGACTAACTTCTGAAAATATTTAACATTTTGAACCAATAGGCTATCGTCTAAATTTGTACATATGCATTAGGCATGCTTTTTGCATAATACTGGTACAGAGTTAACTTAAATGTTGTAAATTGCTCTATTAACCCTGTAGCAACTGCACACAACTTCAACGTAAGTCATTTACTCACTGAACCGGTGTCATAGGGTATTCTGTCCTAGGGTAATGTGTCCACCATACGGTAAATTAACGTGGGCTGGAAGAGTTTATTCAAAAGAGGGCGCTATCAGAAGGAGTTAGTACACAATTCGCCATATGCCCTAACAGAATCTCCTGCCGGACAGAATCTCCTTCCACACCGGCAGGGAAAAGCCACCGGTTTTCATGCAGTATCTAGAAATCTTGATACAACTTTCGTTGTGATTATTTTTTGTGTTTACAAGTTTGGTTTATTTTGTAAAGGATAAAATTATCTTTCGAATGATTTACACATTTGTGTGTTTCCTTTTACTAATTTGAAGCTTTGAGCTCATTTTTTTCAATGGTGACCATAGGTTATATTTGGATCACGCACTATCTACGGCTGTTTGGTGTGATCCGCTAGCATGTGTAAAACCCGAGATACAAAGTGTTTTGAAATCTCGGGCAGTTTCGGGCGGGTCAGTGAGTAAAAGGCCGGGCGGTTTCGGACGGTTCAGTGAGTAAAAGGCCGGGTGGTTTCGGGCGGTTCAGTGAGTAAAAGGCCGGGTGGTTTCGGGCGGGTCAGTGAGTAAAAGGCCAGGCGGTTCAGTGAGTAAAAGGCCGGGTGGTTTCGGGCGGGTCAGTGAGTAAAAGGCCGGGTGGTCTCGGGCGGGTCAGTGAGTAAAAGGCCGGGTGGTTTCTGGCGGTTCAGTGAGTAAAAGGCCGGGTGGTCTCGGGCGGTTCAGTGAGTAAAAGGCCGGGTGGTCTCGGGCGGGTCAGTGAGTAAAAGGCCGGGTGGTTTCTGGCGGTTCAGTGAGTAAAAGGCCGGGCGGTTTCGGGCGGGTCAGTGAGTAAAAGGCCGGGTGGTTTCGGGCGGTTCAGTGAGTAAAAGGCCGGGCGGTTTCGGGCGGGTCAGTGAGTAAAAGGCCGGGTGGTTTCGGGCGGTTCAGTGAGTAAAAGGCCGGGTGGTTTCGGGCGGGTCAGTGAGTAAAAGGCCGGGCGGTATAGTGACTAAAGGGTTAATGGTTTAATATTTTTTTATGAATTTTTAAATGGTTGTTTTTCATCAATTTGCCCATCTTTGTTTATCTACCCTCCCCCCATTCATCCCATTTTGTCCTGATCTACTTTTAATTTATCAACTTCCTCTCTACATGTACCTTGTTCTGTTCTGTTCTGCTCTGTTCTTACCATCCTCTTTTTAGTTTGTCCTCTCTTATCTATCCAGCATCCCCTCTTGCTCCATCCAGCCAACCGACCAAGCCTATCAAGTGGTTTCATCTTTGGCTCTAATCCACTCTTCAGTTTTCCCTCTTGCAAACTACTCATCTTTAATTCTGTCTTCACCTTCCACTGTCTTTCCTCAAGACCTCATTTCACCTTCCTGTCCTTTTTTCCTTTGATCTCTTTTACCCAATTGTTTCCTCTGTTGTTCTAACCAGTCTCACTCTATTCCCTTCCATTTAACATCCATACTTCTATTTATCCACACTAGCAAGCTCATCATCATCCCATATCATTTGGATCATGTGGTCTTGTATCATTTGGTCATGTAAGTTAACTCATTCATGTCCTTTCACATTGATAACAAATAATCTGCCCCCTAACAGAGCAATCTGCATCACTTAAAATTCAACATGTTTCATTATTGTACAATAGTTTTAGTTGTTTTTTGTTAATTATGTTGAATGTTTACAGTTTTGACTGTAAAAGCTAAACATTCTTGTGATAATTGTGAATGTTATGACACTTTTTTTGTTTGTGAACAGTGGCGTAACTAGGGTTGGGGGGGGGCACAGAGGGCACGTGCCCCCCCCCAAACTGATGTCCGTGCACCTCCGGGTGCCCCAGGGTGCCCCCACCCCCATTTGGAATCTGGACTTTTGAGATTAAAAATTACCAGAATAAAATGTTACATTTTATGAGCATTTATGTAGTAATTTCAATGTTTTTAGAACTATGTTTAATTATTTACACGCAGAATGTATTTTGTTTTACCTCAAAATGTCAGAAGAGCGCTAAAAAGGGGCTTGTTTAGGAAAAATACAAACAGAAACTACAGTTTTGATTGGCTAAAAGTGCCCCCCTTGTGCCCCCCTAAATGTTTACCCTTGTTACACTGCTGTTTGTAAATGTCATTTATTTGAATATCTGTATGAACCCATGGTAGTTAATCAAATAAAATTGTTTGGTAGGGGTTTGCATAGTCAAGTATTTATCGCATTGTTGCACAAAGTAATTTTTTTTTTGGTATGTTTTATCCAGTTTGTTAAATGTGAAAGTAGATTCCAATCAATTGATCAATGAGCCTTATTTGGGTTTTGGAAACATACTTTTTTATGATCATACATTTAGTCCAACACAGGTAATGCTATGGCCATGTAGAATGTTTTTATTTACATCCATGCCATGGTATTGTCTGTGTGCTGATTGGGGTATTGTAGTTTTCACTCTAGTGATGAATGAGTGAAAATCAGACTCCTACACATGTACCTAATCACTGTAAGCAGTGATTAGGTTCTCAGAAAAAAAACACTTATTGATAACAATATTGACTCAATCTTGTCAATTAAATGATAATCAAAGATTTGTTTCAGTATTCCAGAAAACTATGTTAAAGCATCAATTATAACATTACATTTTTATCAATTATAATCAATTAATTATCCGATAATAAATGTAGCTCCTTTGCTGATCAGGAGTTTGAACATTAATAATTAGTATTTATTGATTTCAATATATTTTTTATTTTCATTAATTGGAATCAATAAATTGATTATTTGAAAAATAACGCCCTCCATAATGAGTGTGTTCCACAAAGAAGTCATCTATAGGTTGATTATCCCATGTTCATTGCAGACCTCAAGACATAACTCCCTGCCAGATCATACTGTTGAAAGCATCACTCGTGGTGTAGGTTGATCATTTTTATTGTGTGTAGATTGTGTGCTTTTGCTGTGTTACAAATCACAGGGATTAACCAAGGGATGAATTACCTGGTTGTCCCCATTAATTAAGAGCACAGACCTAACTGTCCAGACCTACAGCCATTGCCATTGGTCTTCCTATACCAATCTGTATCATGCCTAGGATGTACTGAACTCATTTGCCCATCACCAGTCAGGTTTACCACAACAAAAGTGACCAGTTAAACATGGGAATGTGAACTGGTTTGTGATCTATGTGTGGAAGGAACCTCCATATCACAGCACCCGCTGTAATCTATTATTGCCACTGTCACCATGGTTATACAGTCACCTAGCAACGATGTGCCTGTCTTATCTTATGTGGGATACAAGCTCTAGCATCCCGTCTTTTTGTGTCGGCAAAATACCATACTGATTGTGAAAAAAATCTTATACTGCCTGTTCTTCTTTTGGGAAAGTTCTTTTTGAATGTTATGCTGTGTCTTAAAAAGTTAATAGTGTTGCATCCTGTACACCTGGGATCACCAACCTGTACAGGTTTTCTTACCTGTAAAAACACCTTGGAATCCTTGAAATAATGTGTTATCCTTGCTAGGCCTAAGTTACTACATTGTGTGCATTGTGGGTTTTTGTGTTGTTGTTTTTTTTTTTAATTTTTATATTTTTTTAATATATCTTTTATGGGCAAGTGTGTCTGTGTTTAACAAGTTTGGACTGTGTTTTTATTTCCACTTACATTTACATTGTGTATTGTACTCCCAAATTTCAATATGTTCTTTACCTGTTGGTATAAGTGTATCTTAAGTGATAGAATGTGGTTCCAATCGGGGTAACCTTATTAAGAGACATGGTTCCAATCAGGGTATGGTTTCAATCATCATGGTTCCAATCAGGGTATGCTTTCAATCATTATGGTTTCAATCAGGGTATGGTTTCAATCAGGGTAAAGTGTATCCTCACTGTGAGAATATGGTTCCAATTTGGATATAAATACTGCATTAAGAGAATATGGTTACTATAAGTGTATGGTCCCAATCAGGGTCTAAGTGTACCCTCATTGATACAATGGTTTCATAATACATTTACAGTGTATATCCTCATCGGTAGATTTCAGTTGGGGTATAATTATATCCTAATTTTGAAAGTTTGATTGACAGTGACCCTGCACAAGTAAAAGTTCTATGGTCATGTAGAGAGTACATAGTTTGCATTATGACTACATGACAAGTATCTTGTTTTATTTTGGTGTGTCACATTTTCCTTTGTATTAATTCCCTTGAAAGCACTATATTCAGACACACTTTGCAAGATATCAGTGTGAAGTGATATCAATGTACTTGAAACAGGAGAATAATAACCAAATGTTTGCACAAGTTAAGCACTGCTCAAGGTGAATAGTTTGTTGTAATTTACTGAGCACTGGCCATGTACACCCACCCTCTCAATAAAGTGAAATTGCAACATGGTGGTTAACTAACACATAATAAAGCTTGATGAAAGACAGGATGTAAGGGGAAGTTGGAGGTGTGTAATTGTTTTCCTACATTCATAAAGACTCTATTTATTGGAAACTGAGTGCATCATAAAACTGATTTTGGACTTACATCCCCTTCTTTAAAGTGTTTTTTTTCCTAGCCTACTCTGTGAGTATGCAGCATGAAGCTCATATTGTATGGTACAGCAGAAATTTACAAGAGTTTTTCTTGATTTGCTTTGCAATTTTGAAACGGTCTTTAGATTGATTACACCAGAATTATTACAAACTTACAGCAGCGGCACCAGATATGTTAATCTTTGAGGGGGGCAAGAGGGGGGCAAGCTTAACTTTAGGGGGGGTGCAAACAAAAAAAGTTAAGTTTAATTTTGTACTGCTGAAAAGCAGTTAAACTCAATTATGGGCATAGGCGAAAAATTGAGGTGGGAATTGGGGGGGCCAAAAAATATAGCTGTAGCGCTGCCACTGCAAACTTATGTAGTCGGGAAAAAGTTGGGTTTTTGTTTGTTTTTTGAGGGAGTGGGGATTGTTGATTAGAATGGTTATGTACAGTATGATGTGAATGAGTTTTGACTAAATCAATTAAACCCTGCATTGTTTTGATGATTTGATTTCATGATTTTCTATCATTTTGATCTCATGTACTCTTCATTCCTTTACTTTCGTCAACTCTTCTTGCATGCCGACTCATATCTGCTCACAACACCTACGACGTAACTACCAACAGGACGGTAAACACCATCTCAAACTAGCCCTCAAGGCCCAGACCCATGAGAGCTTTCCTACCATCCCAACTTCCCAGCTCCCTGCCTCCAAATCCTTCCAAATCTACGCCCTTCACCAAGACCTCAACATGGGGGCCATTGGTCCAGATGTTCGACCGTTCCGCATGCCATGCCATGGCAAAAGTCGTGTTAGCCCCTACGATGATCGACTTGCCCAGCTTTATCAGAAGGGTGGGGAGACACGCCCCATGCTGTATCGATTTTTGGAGCCAAAGAGCATTGAAATGCCTGCAAAAGCATCACAAGAGCTGGTTAGTCACCAGGAGGAGCAGGAAACCAGTCAAGGATTGCTACCAAGTATCGGAACGATGTACTTTGCTGATGATGATCCAAATGTACTTAGACCCATCTTTTTCATCTTCATTTTTCATGCATTATCTTTAACCCTTTGCTTTTGTCTGCCCACACCCTTTTAATGTTAAGTAATTCTTCCCAATGGTTGTACATGGAATGAAAACAAGATGCTTACTTTTAACTCTGTACTAACAACAGTCTAGTACCTTGCCTTGATTAAGTGTTGCGGTTGATGTTTTATGCTTAACTGCTCTATGTGGCACACCCAACAAGCACCTGATTACAGCAAAGCACAGCACATTAAAAACATGAGGCACTCAGCCAGATCTCATCTATAGTGAACATAAATAGTAAAGATATACAAAGATATACCGGTACCCTAACTGAATTTTCATACATCATTTCATCATTAATCTATCTAAAAGGTCTTGTTTCATGTAAAAACTTGTTACCATATCACACTGGATACCAGTACTAATCCTGAGAAGTTCCTTTCTCTAAAATACTGCCATATATGCAAGACAATGTGTTCTCCAATGATAAGTGTTATTGTTGATTTTATATGGCAAATTGATATCAGCATTTTAATAGATGTAATAATTGCATCAGGGATAAGGAATAGTATTTGGATTTAACCCCTACAACAATGTGTGATAAGCACTGTATACTCAGTGCTGTGTGGATCCCGCAGGGAAAAAATGCACATGCTACTAGAGTGAGATTCAAACCCACGACGACCCCTACCCCCCCCCCCCCCCCCACTCTAGAGCAGATATCTTAACCAATAACACACCAAGCATGCTTGGTGACGGTGACGGGAGAGAGGTCATTTAGAATCCTGTAATTAGCAGTGGTTGCCGCAAACAATTTATAATAATTGCATCAAGATAAATAATATTCTTGTGGTTTGACCTCTTTACTGATTTGTGATAAACTTCTATATGAAAGTGCACGGAATCCTTAATTGAACATAAAGTATTGTTCTGAATTTGATGTAATTTTCACAGGTTGGTTTTATTGTGTGTTGTCAAAACTAGAAGATTGGAATGGATGTACTCTTCCTAATACAATGATATACTATTCCTTTGAGCAAAATGAAACGTTGGCTGTAGGGTCTCTACATGAACACACTCTAGAATCTCTTCTTCTTTTCCATGGAGAGCGGATCTTGGGCATCTATATTTTAAACATAGGCATAATATCTTTATATATGATATTTGTTGTATATTTACTTTTCATGCATTTCTGATACGTGAATATTCAAGTTTTTTCATCATGACTGAGGATTACATTTATACAGAGTAATGTTATTTTATTTCTAAATACTCACAGACACATATTCAAGTGCTACATTGTGAGATATTTCCAGATATAAAACGGCTATATTAGCTACTCAATCAACACACTTGCACTGTTATGAATGGCATGCTACATACGTAGCTAACATCTCAAGGGTCCTTTCATTTACTCTTGATTTCATTAAATTCTTGCATCAGATTATTACAATTTAAGTGCCCGGTGAATTGTGATTTCAAAATCTAGAGATTTGTGCTAAAACATTTACAAGTTTATCTTGTTGTTTTTTTGGTTTTTTTTACCATACACCGATTTGCACAAGTTGAGAATATGGTCACCTGGTACACATTCTTCAATGAAAGTTTTTTTATGTGAAATTCACAAAGCGATTATCATTGCTTTGTGTATTGATCCAGATGTAAAATCTGAACAGCAAAACCTTGCTGAATTCAATGAGCAGTAAACATGTATTTGTTTCCACAGAAACACTTTTCATTCACATCATGACCTTTAAAAACATTAAAGCAATCTTAAACTCATTTCATTCTGCAACATTCTTCACAAAGTCCTCTTCTTTGCTACAAGACAGCAGAAATTTACTCTCAATCAAATTGGTCTTGACCACTTTGTTGTAATAACAATGTTATACATATCTGATATCTCATTGTAGTGAAATAATGAATCATGCTCACTAACATTGTTATGAAGTATAACCTGTTTGCAAGTATGTTGAGCTGTGTTTGGACCTGGTAATACATAGCATGGTTTTCTTTAAGAAGTTTTTTTTTTGTATCTCCATTTTCTTCCCTGCATCCTTTGCTGTCTGTAATGTCATTATCTTTGAATGGTAAGAAATTTTGCAATATATTGTTCGTTTCCCCCTGTTTATGCCCAGTGTTTCTTTATGGCCAGTTGGTGAAATTTGTAACACAATTACAATTATACATGAATTTGACAAAACTAATATCTTTTTACACTGTTCGTTTATTCACATTTTTCCATTCCAGATGAATGGAATCCAGCCCTTCATGTTTTTAAACAACCACAAAAATATGTTTAGATCTTAATAACAATATGTTCAATTTACAGATTAACAATAGTACAGTGACTTGGTTGTAAACATTCCTCTTTATCGCCATGGGAAAGTTTAAGGACTTCTAACATTTTCACATTTTTTACTTAAAAAGGAGCTACATGAGTTCGATAAAAATGTCTGTTGCATCAGACCTATTGTCACAAACTGACTCTGTATTGCCTAATGTAGGTGGTGGGTCAACAAGCTTCAACATCGTGCAGGGGCAAGCTGGGTTTAGATGGGAATTGCCAGCTTGTTCCATGAGCTTACCAAGATAAAGGTTGCTAATGGACTGAGAACACTCATTTTGTTACAGTTGTGTGCATTGATATGTAGAAGTCTGCACCCATTTTGGGTAGCCATGAATTGGCCAATGGGCTTACACAGTTGCAGGTGTGTTTGGACTCATGTGGACTGCTGTAACTATGTGGGTTCTGAACCCCCTGGAGCTCATTAAACAACATTACAAATAGGCTACTAAAGTACTAGCACTCACTGCTCATGTAATTTGGTTTTGATTGACATATACAAAGACACGTTAAATACAGGATAGAAATCATAACATCATGGTAGACAATGGGCTTACTAATACTGCAACAACCATTAATTAACCTCAAAACTGGGGTGCAGTTGTACCCACTCGTTTTGGCTGCTGCACCCATTTAGGTTTAAAATTAGGATACATTAGGTAAGAAACCATATCTCAGGCTTAAGACAGTACATGTAGTACCATATCACATGGTTCATTGCAAGGTGTTGCAGAGTATTGCAAAAGAAACGGCAAACACCATAAACACAATTATAATGAATGTGTTTATGGTATAAAGGTACTTGGCTTTATCAAGGTGATGGTTGCTATAAAAGCTTTCCTCAACTAGGATGCATTGGTTTGATTTGTCAGCAAGCTTCTCCAGCATTGTGTCTGATCAGTAGTTTGATACTCTGTAATGATAATGGATAACCCCATTTATCCTATGAGATCACATATCCTGATGGATCTAGTTTGTAGGGTCGTGCCATTGTTTCTCTACTGTTCCCTTTCAAAAAACATTCCCTCGAGACGGCCAAGTGAAACAAAGAAAACCCTGCCGGGTAGCTTTGTTCAATTGTGTAAAAGATCCCACAAGGGCCTGTGCGTAAGCACACATTTGTCAACTTTTGAGTTATAAACAATTACATTGTTGATCGAAATACAGGGCTCAAGTGGTATATCTGCAAGTTTAACCAATGCAAACTTTTAGCATAATAACTAATACTTGCTGCTCAATGCCCCCAATTAATTTCAATATGGGTCATTCCATGATGGTGGAACACTAGGGACACCGTTACATCGTTACCACCTATGAAGCTTTTTCACCACTTCACTAGCCTACTTCTTATATCATGCTATACATAGTATAAATTACACCAAACATGAATCATAAAAAGGTTTTACTAGATTACTGTGGTGTAAAATAAATGTGATATAGTATCTACACTGATGTAACCGGGGACACCAAGGATGTGACATTTGATGTCCCCTTTACATCTTGACATATATCCTCAAGTTTCTCGGCCATGTGTACTTTAATACCCATGTAAAAAGTTCTTTTTTATGGATTTGGCATCAATTTTTTGTTGAACATTGTAAATTTGGTTTTACTTTCATAATACTAAAAAATATGTGTTACAAGCTGTTACATCGTTTCCATGATTTCTTTTAGAATATTAGCAAAAGTATCAGGTAAGATGGTGTGGAGTGGATTTGAAACTTTCTGAATTACTTTCAAAACCCAAATAAAATATGATGCTTGATAAACATAAATTAGAATCAACAGTTTATTTGAACAAAAATGTCACAAATTGTGTCCCACCTTCATGGAATGACCCATGTATAGATTGATGTTCTTGAAAAAAAATCTGTGGTCTAAAACTTTGTGTGTTTTTTTATTCCTTTTCACAATTTCTTTGTACATATAGGCTGGGGAATGTGGAACACAAACGCAGTTGCTAAAGAGAAATCCAGCATTTGTGAATCGTTACATTGGTCGGAGTAACTCTGGAATACCAATGTTTGCCCAAGAGAGACTAGAGGAACGAGCAATAAAGGTATGGTCATGTTCCCAAGCACCATGCTTAAAGAACTCTGTGTCATTAGTCATCACACATTGGAGCTGCCAGACTATTTGGCATTTGAGTCTCATTCTGATAACCTTTATCAAGAGTTCCGCATTTTGTGTTATTTTAAGCTGCATGTCAAGTTTGCTTAAAGATAAATTGGTTTTAACGCACATGTGGAGTACGGAAAAATATAGTGCTTTTGTCACAAGGTTGGTGTCCACATGGAGTCGTCCACATTGTTTAGAAGGGTTTTTCAAATTTTTCAAAGTGTGGGGTGGATGAGGAACCATTTCTTTTTGTGTGTTTATTGTGAAAAAAACTCAAATGACTAGGATCTATGTGTAAGTTATATAAAAAAATATTGCATGCATTTCATTCGTGCATTATTGCAGAATATAATCACTTGGTGAAATCTGGATTTTCCATTTCACTGGGCTTCACCTCGTGAAAGAATAGTCCAGATTTCACCCTGTGGTTAAATTCTGCGATAATGCACTCAGGTGCATTCAGTATTTGTACCGAGTATACTATTTTCCCCAAAACTTGACCACTGTTTTTAATGAAATTTTTGCATGTCCATTTTAAGAAATGTTTCTTAAAAATGAGACAGTTAAACCTCCCCAAACCTCCAATGTGAGATCCCTTTGAACCTTTTGTCTGGTGTATTTTCAGAGAATGGAAGCCATGAAAAAGCTGGAGCAAGAGAGACAAGCAACAGCCCTCCAGGTACGCACACTTACCATAATTTAAGAATACAAGCCCTGGCACCTAAAAATTATTCAAATAAGATTCAGACATTGTCATTTGTACAGGTAAGTACATACTTGAAATGTGAACTTGCGCTAATTTTTACCCCTCAACCCCACAGGCTGAAGGGGTCTTGTCATTGCCCACAACGTCTGTCCATGCGACTGGCCACTTTCATTTCTGGACCATATCTTAAGTTCAAAGTAACATGTGGACTTGTCCTTTGGGAAAGAAAAGTTGTGATTTTTAGGGGGTTGAAAATGTCAAAAGTCAAGTTCACTGGGGTGAGTTACAGCTGAATGGTTTCCTGACAGTAAGTCCAGTTCAAACTGACACTTGGACTTGTAACTTGGGGGTGGGGTAGACCTTGATAAAAGGAAAGTTGTGATTGCATTCAAGGTCTTGGGTCAAAGTATCAGTGGGGTGGTTAGTAAATGTTTTCTGCATCATAACTTTTCCTTATGATAGCTATTTTGTCACAAAACTTGTATGGAGTGTTACCCTTGAGATAAGGCAACTTGAGATATGTTAGTGGTGTTGAAAACACGAAAATTTGAATATATTAATTCTCTCAAACTCCAAACCTTTTATGATGTGTTGTGAAAACTAGATCATCAAAAGGAATGTATCCTCTGACAAATGCTATAAAACATCCCTTAACATTTACATAGCAGGACACGAAAACTCTGAGATATATGTGTTCTCCCTCCTCCATTTAGATCTCAGAGGACAATGACTACGCTCGCCTCCTTGCTTTGTCAAAACACATTCATCTTCAGGATCATGATGGATCTAGATACAAGCTAGAAGCTTCCCCAACGTTAACCGTCCACTGCAACATACCTGCCACTCCTGGTAACCAAGTCAATGTCAACTTCAAGCAAGCATACACGCACAGGAGTAAGTGATGCATTTATTTGCATAGTTGTCATTTTAACAATTAGGACATCAGGTTGGCCCTGTCTATCAAATGACTTAACCCTGTTTGAATCCCTCCAAAGACCAGAACCTTGAATGATTTCAGACCTTTTCATTTTCTTACAGTCTCCTTTCTGGTGTATAAGCAACTTCAGGACTATTAATTATGATCCAACAACTTGTGTAATGACTTTTAATCTGGTTTTAGAACTTCCCATTCTACAGAGTTGTGCCTCATTCACTTGATATATATAAAACAAAATATGGCTCAAGGTCTTTATACTGGAATAGTCATTCTACAAAAAAAGAGCATTTTACACCATCAATTGTTTAATCCTCTGTGACTGAATGGTGACAACAATCTTTATTGGTTCTTATCTTAACTTGCTGAACCCAAGTGATTAATGTTAATGGATTGTTATCAAATGTAGGTTGAGTCTCTTGCAGTGAGACACATTGTTTCGAGGGCCACTTTTATTTTGGATTGATGTCAATGATAGGAATGTTCAGTTTATTCTAAGCTCTTTGTCCTTGTTCCCTGTAAAAACACTACTGGTGACAAGCATAATCTTGCATTAGGAATTGCCTTCGTCAGTATTTTTGCTTTGTGATAAGCGCTTATCCCTCAAAGTGAATTTGTTTGGCTCAAAAAAAGAAACTAAAACGGCAAAATGCACTGCAATGATCAACCATTCTCACAAGGTCAAAACTATTGGGGTTGTACTCAATCCATCACTTAATGGTGAACTTGAATCAATTTTGGTTAAAAATCCACGGCTAAATTGAAGTTCCTGTACAGGCAATGTAATACATTCAGCCAAAACACACACAAAATTCTCTATTCCTCCCTCATTCAACTTCAAACTTCTCAAAACAAGTTGGCTCTTTATGCTCTTAACTTATAACAATAGATCTCAAGTCCTGATAAACTAGCTAAATTGGGCTTGTTGGACGTTGTAACAGTCTCAATCAAATTAAACTATTTTCATTTAAAAAAAATGTCTCAATGATGTAAAATGTCCCAATAATACAATAAATGTTATTTGTAATGTTTTACCCATATACTGATGTGTGATAAGCACTGTATACTCAGTACTTTCCCAAGTCCAGTGAAAAAAATTCACAGGCATTTTCCTCGGGTGGAAAGAAATGTTCACCACCTTCTATATTTTTGAGTTTGCAAAATAAAGCAAAAACCAAAGAGTCAAATTTAACAAGTCATTTGTGCCAAACACTTCGTCTGTGGTTCCGATTACTAGCAAACCTTATGATTGGTTGATGTTATTTAGAAATCAGTTATCCAGCCCTTTTGACGAAGCATTGGAAGAGCTTGAAGTCTTTCAAAAAGAAAATCTCCAAAATATTTTCACATTTCTGTTTGACAGTTTTTCTTGTTAACACAAAGTATGATCACATTGGAAACTTATCACATTGACTGATTCTATTTTTTGTTTTCTTCTCTCCATTGGACAGACTCAGCATTAATGAAAGGCCCTCCTCTGGGATTTGAATTAAGAGGTGAAGATCTCTTTGACAGTGACAGAAGACAAGAAAATCCCCAGAGCGCTTCCCCACGTTCTACATCTCGTAAACTACTACCAATGGGAAATACCAAAGCTCCTAGCAAGAGTAAAGACATGTCATTTGACTCAGGAAGCCATACTTATAATGTTAGCCAAGTCCATGGTGCCTTTGTGGATCAACTGAACACAGACATACGAAATGGAATGTTAGAAACACATAATCCAGGGTTTATTAACAGGCAAGAAATGACCAATCAGAATGGAGATACCATTAACTGCTCAAGTATACTGACCAATGGGGACACACAAATGGGACAGGGTTCCCAAAACATGGCGTTGAGTCATGAGAATGGATTGGCACAAACAGACAAGAACAAATTTGGGATTGTGAATGGAGACAGTGGCCATAACTCTGGCATAACTAGAGAGGACCACACTCGAATGCAAAGCGCCACAAGCTACAAGGTTTCAAATCCTTGGCTTGGTGCCAGAAACCCTGTAAATAGCAGCCGGCTTCCAAACAACAGCGCCTCCTACAACCATGCACCTCTTCCTGCAAGATCCCCACGTAACAGACAGCTGTCATCAATGAAAAAGAACCACATGGATTTGATAGAACAGCAGTACGGACGCTTTCTCTCCGGTGTTGACCCCAAGAGGGCTCCCTCCACTGCAGCCAAGTATTTGCAGAGTCTTGCCAAAAGTATGAAGGGTGGCTCAGTGGAATGTACCAGTCAAGTGAAATCTGGTTTAAGACGCCTTGAGAAGAAGTGACAAATTACATATAGTCCGTGCATAGATTTGTCTGGTTCCTTGACTGCAGAGTATAAAAGTAGTAGTAGTATCCTGTCAGCCTAACTATATTATCAAGAAAATATGGGATCTTACACAAAATGAGAAATTTAAGAAGTACATGTAACTTACAGCTTCCAGAGATAGGAATATACAAACAATGATAAATGAGAATAATATATTCTCAGTCCTCAATTATTAATCAACAGTAATTCAAATTCTTATGCCAGTTAATTATTTTGGTCCTTTAGGATTGGTCCTAAATCCTTTTTGGCCGTGAGCTCAGGATTGGTCTAAAATCTGGAACCAAAGCTTGATTCCCCTGTTCTCTCTGACTTTCTTATTTCATTTCATTTTTTCATTTCATTTATTAATTCTGGTAGTGAAGCCAAGGATTATCAGAAAGCGAACTTAATCACTACACTATCCAAGAACCCCATGGAAAGAAGACAAGGAAGGAAGTTTCAGGTTTAGATGTGGGAGGAAAACCCCAGATAGTTATTCTAGGGAAAACCCACATAATTAGGTAGGGGATGAAAAACCCAATCCACATAGTGCCCCCGGCGGGATTCGAACCAGGGTCCTAGAGGTGGAAGGTGAGGAAAGATACCACAACGCCAACCCGCCCTTTTGCTGGCTCAGAAAATGTTGTTGTGTATGCACGCCATCCAATGCCAATTGGTTAAGAAAAGGAAGAAAATTCCTTCTTGGTTGTCATAATTGCATATTGGGATTGAAGGATATCACTTTGGTTTTTCCATTTGAAGTGGTCTTTCATCACTTCGCGTGCTCAGTGCTCAGTAGTCTGCAGGACTTGATGTATACAGTACTTATCACACATCACTGCACAGACTTAAATCAAGGAGGTAAAACAAAACTTTTACAGTTTGAATTACTTTGTCTGAAAAGATAACCCATAAGAGCTGCGAATGTACCAAATATTATCTTAGTTCTTGGACCTGCTTAGCAATACCTACTTGGCAACTGGTGATGCTCGCTTGCATGCTTCTCTATTTATCACCAACTGGTTTTTAGAAAGGGAGAAACAGTAACGAGAAAGATACAAACAGTTCAAACTTCTTTTGCTCATAAGATAAACAGAGAATGCACCAGAGAGCATCTACATCCCTCCCCCAACTTTTAAACACAGATCTATGCCAGTGCGTCTGTGAAAGGGAAAACCAGAGTAATAATCTTTATTCAATGCTATATTATCAGTTAAATGTTTTGTGTCAGGTGGTCTTGCTCTTAAGACAACTGCTCTATAATGCAGTGGTTTGTGGGTTAAAATCCCATGAAGTAGTCTGGGGATGTTTTTAGTTCAGTACTCAGAATTGAGTTTGCAGTGCTTATCACACATCGGTGTGAGGGGAAAATCAAAATTGAAAGAAAAACTCACTTGAAATAACAAGTGTGATTAATAGGCCGTATTTTTGACAGCAAGAGGGCACAATACTAATTCTATTTTGAGAGTACAAAAATATTTCAAAACATTAAAAGTACAATTTTTCAAATCAACTATCTTATACTGATTACACAGTAAAACTGTAAAAAAAAAAAGAAGTTTACCACACTATTTCTATTGTTTGACCCCCAAACTACCCCAAAGGGCGCTCTCTTGCAGTACAAAATAAGGCCTATTTTTGCATTTGTCCATTGACAGTTCAAAAATTCATTTGTTAATTATATACTTTCTATCTAGTATTAGGAAACCCAAAATATCAGATTTATATGAAAATACGATTACATTTTAAATCTTTAAATGAATATTATATATTTGTTAATGTTTATTTTAAATTGTAGACCTATTCTTGGTTTTTGACAATCTACAAACAATCTACCTTTTGTATGTAATATCGTGTACAAATATTTCAATATTTTCTATAAAGAACTGTTTTCTGCAACAATATGCATCATTGTTAACTCATTTTGCATTTCTGTAGATCAAATATGTTTTCTTGCTTGACTTTAAGGAACAGTTCTATTACACATTTAAAGTATGTACTTTAATTATTTATCATTCTGTCCTCAATAAATACAGCTGTACATAATTGTAATACATTTTTCTTGTACACCAAATTTTGTGTGTGAAATTTGTCAACATTACTAAGCTGCATATTATTATGCAGTTAACCCATGGTGACTGCAAGCCATTGAATACCCCAGTTCAGCAAAAAAGATTAAGCGGAGCTGGCGACCTGCTTAGTCAAATTTCCTTGTCTCAATATAAGTCTAAGTATGCTATCTACCCTTTTGTAATATAAAAAAGACAATTTGGGTTAAATTCTTCAAGACATTTAAAATGAAAAAGGAATGTTGCTCTTATAAAGGAGGTTTGTGTGTTGTATAAAATGATGAAGATATAAATCAAATCTTTAAATGTAGTTTTGAGCATCATAATTTGTATCATGTCCGCTTAAAAATGAGTATGAATTTGTATTTTACCTTTAAACAGCTGTTTCAACACTCCCAGACTATCATTATGTCATTGAAAACCATTGTTCATTATGATAGTGTTGTACAAACATGGGTGCTTTATGCACATTTTTGGCAAAGCATCAAAAAAATTGCATTTCATAATAACAAAGGTCAGCTGTTTCAAATACCCCAAGCCCCATCTCATTGCAATGCTTTGAGAACTTACAAAGTTCTCATTATCATCATTGCTCCATACTCACTTATGGGCAAGCAGTTGCAATAATTGTTACCCTCGATCCTCCCCACAGTCATAGACTGGAGAGTTCTGATGAAACATGTGTGAATTTTTTTCAATTTTTCACTTCCCCTAAACATTTTAAATGTACCCAATTTGTGCACACATGAAATGGCTATTGGGCAAGCTCCTTTTACACAGGGGTGAGAGTCATTGATGACAAAACCCATTTTGAAACAATAATCCAAATTTGAGGAGGCATGTTGAAATGAAGTCTTGTAGATTTCAAGGAACCTTTGAGGATTAGTCCTCACCACCAGGGAAGTAGATCAAAGGACATGTTCACTTTATATAAGAAGGAAATAACCACATTGTTTCAATGAGGCAGACATAAGCAAGTCTGAATTCAGATAAAAGTGTTACATTTCTCATCCCTGTTCTACTCGACGGGTATATCATGACTGAGAATATTGGTACACAATTCCTCAATAGAGGGGGCTAGAACCAGTGGTCTTTGTTGACACCAGCTGGCCAAGTACCAGCTTTGTTACCTGTGACATCTGTTTACGAAAAAGCTAGAGTAGAGCCTCGACTTCCTGCAGGCATGACTTGTACACACTACACAGTCCAATGGCAATGGAAGAAGACATCAAATCTTTATTTTATGGAGATTGCACTGTTTGAGTTTTTATCAACTTTTGATATGAAAAAGGGGCACATCTCAACCTAATGGTCTGTTATTTTTAAAATGAATTTATGTGGAAATTGTGACACAAAGTGTAAAATTTACCAAAGACCATGCAGTGTGGTATCTTGCCTGCCTGAAAGGCCAAGAAATGTACAAGGTCAGTCTGGGACAGGACATGCAATAAAATGTCATTGAAAAGAGTCTCTTTTCAGTTAGTTTAAAAGAAGACTATTATTATAAATTTGGTCACTCTGCTCAATGGGACATTACTATAGGAAAAGCCTAGTGTACGTGCACATTAAAACAAGAATATTCCACAACTTCTTTCCGAGGACGAAGATTGGAACAACCTCCCATCTAGAACTATGCACCGTGCAAATCAAATCTTATTACCTAAAAGTTGGTACAATGTTTCTATACCAGGTAGTTTGCCAACTATATCAATGACTTTTTCATTTCCATTAAATGACAATTTCATTACCATCAAGTTGAAATTTTGTTTTGCAAACCTTACGATGGATTTTTAAAGAATGAAATTAGTCAACAGTAAAGTGACATTACTTTGTTGTCAAGTTTATGTTGCAACACGTTCAAATTCCTCATTGATGATGAAAAGGTAGATTTCCTAATTCTCGGAAGGTGCTTATATTAATCATCAAACACACACACACAAAGAGCCCACACACATACGCAGAGACGCACGTCCTGAGCCTGGTAGTCGGCGGCATACTACTGTTCATGCGAATCGTAATGCATGGAGTACCAACGAAATGGACGCAAACTAGTCCCAAATTTTGTATAATCTTTATTTTCGTTAGTTTGATCAAATTTCGGAATTATTAAATTACCAGATTTTGCGATAGTTCAAATCAGTCTTCGGAAAAAAAATAATCCGAAGATTGGATTCGATCATAGAACGTTATTAATCGCAAAAATATCATTCCGCGATATTTCGCCATCATAAATATAGTTCCAACAGAAGAGCAATCATTTTGGATACAGCCGTAAACTTTCGTCTGAGGGAATCCCACTATTTTGTGACATTTTAGAAAAGTTTATCAAGGGTACAGAACCGGGCCGGTTGGCCGAAATCACAATGAGGCTTTTTATACAGATATGGATGCTTTTAGCGTTATTATTGGTGGAGAGGAACTTTGTCAAGGTAAGATTTTTCTTCAAGCAAGTGTGATCGAAGTTGAGCGAAGTACACACGGAACTTAACTACATGTCGATTATGCGTACATGAATGGTACGAAATGTATGTACCGCACGCCTATAAATTATGCCCTGACCTAGCCTAAATGCATTGCACTTGCAGTAATGCAATGTTTTTGTACACAGCATTCATTGTCAATAATTGCTATCTCGGGCATAACTTGCTACTTCTACAAGTTAATATACATTTTGCTGAAAGGCAAAACGCTGCATTGGAACTGCTGGATCCAGTAACTTGGGCGCTGAACTCCTTTTTTGAGATTTTGACATTAATCGGTCGTACTACACCCAGTAACTGGGGCGCTGTACTGTACTTTTTTACTGGGTCTAATAATATCCTTACCTGTCCAGAAAGGTTGACAGAATATATAGAGAGAGGAACATGCACTTTGAACGATTATAAAGTGTCGAAATCATGAAAATAAGCCACTTTCACATCTGTAAATGGGCTTGACAACGCTCCTCGCTGAACGACATTTTAGTTACTTTAAGTTGGGCATGAATGCGCGAAAGTTTCGGCCGCGCAATGAAATGTCCGTTTGGTTTTCCTTTTTTCAAAGGTTAAATTATCGTTTTAGCTACCAATTCCTGAAGAGGACTATTAAAAAAACGGAAATAAAGCCCAACATCCATTAAAAAATCTAAAAAAACACTTGGAAAGTGGCAGCTGGATATGGAAACTTTTCCAAAATTAGTTTCATTTGCGCAGAAAGATTTTACAGACTAAACCGACACTGTCACTGTACTGACACAAATTTCCACTGCACTAACACTACACAAGTTACAGAATGGATCGACACCTATTTCCGATCACCAATTTTTATTCCTGTTTACTGTGAGAATGGGCGAATCCCGCACAGGGATCATAATAAATAACCTCTATTCTAAAATCCACACTTTT
Organism: Marthasterias glacialis; assembly: GCA_911728455.2. Taxonomy (NCBI): domain Eukaryota; kingdom Metazoa; phylum Echinodermata; class Asteroidea; order Forcipulatida; family Asteriidae; genus Marthasterias; species Marthasterias glacialis. The sequence goes on along the minus strand of OU452232.1, from coordinate 8,459,253 downwards.
TTCTATAATTAGGCTTCAACACGTTGAGAATAAAGTTTTCTGTTGATAATGACACCCAAAAGTTTATAAGTCTCTATTTTGGTATAAACTAGGCCTACTCCTAGTTGCGATGATCGTAACCCTTGATCCTCTCGATGGTCCTGTAGATAAAGCACATTTCTGTCAGATTGACTAGTGACCAGATTTGTAAAAAATTTTACCACCATCAGAAATCATGCAGTGTTCTTCACAGACTTTTTCGTTGGGAGGGCGGTGTGACGTCATCGGACGGACGCCTGTCAGTATGACGTCATTGTCAGTCCGAACGCCGACAGTCACCGTGCAAGTCTCGCGCGTATTCAAACATTTTGGGGGCCATTGTGGTCCCACATAGTTAGTACAACCTGCAGGATATGTAATGGAAACAAAAGGAGGAAGAAATCACGCAATTTAATGGACCAAACGTTCGAATATGCGCGAGACTTGCAAGGTCTATTGCCAATGGAAAATGGAAATACAGTCACAGGCAGCGATGTTTTGAAGGCTATCGTTTGTTTTTATTAATACAGGTCTTTGTGAGCATGAATTAAACATTTCAACTCTTAACACTTGATTACCATTTGAAAGCTTGCACGATGTCAAAACATCTTCCATTTCGCTTTCTTGGTTTTTGGAAAGGTTCTCCGTTCCAGTAAAATCCAGCATGCGCAGAACGGCCGTATCCGGACTGCGTTCAGTTGTGAACAATAATTCAGCACAATATCAATGCACGGCCAAGTTCTGAATCTGGCTCAACGGCTAATACTCATTTTCAATACTCAACCAATTACTACTTGTTTATTTTTTACCTAAGACTTTTAAAACAAAACGTGTATTAAACATGTGTAAAGGAACGCAGTACCAGGGAAATCCCCTCTGAAATCGATGGTGTGCATATTAATTAGGTTCCGAAGGCAGCCAGCCAATAAGAAAATTTGTTACCCACTCTGTACTACTTAACATTTTTTCTGTTGGCTGCATTCTCAAATAATGAAGGAATTCAGCCAATAGGAAAATTCGTTACGAGCTACGTGTATGAAATCAGCTTGAGCTAGCACGTTTGTTGTTTTTCTATATTGGTTGAATTTCTATATAATATAGAAATTCGGCCAATTGGAAAATAGGGTCAAGCTACATGTGGGAATCCAGCAGCCAGCACATGCATTGTTTAATCAGAAATCAGTTAATCAACACTGCAATCGGTAAGTCACGCTATTAGAATAAAAAATTATTATTTTTCGGCAAAATCCTTTTCCATTTTTTTTCTGACCCAGGTTTTGCCCCCCAAAAACATGCAAAACAAACGGGCTGATTCTACTGGTAGTATTATTTATTTCGCTGATATATCAGTCGTTCGCTGGTTAGCAGTGATGTGTGCACTACATACAATGGTTGTTATGTTAGTTTTTAACTTTTCGCTAAATCAGTCCTGCACGATGACAACAAATAAACAATCAGCGCTCGAAAAATGTGTGTAGCAAGGGACGCGCCGGTCGGAAAAAGTCTATGTGGAATAGAGCTTATAACCAGCGTTCCACCTTGGGACCAAGTTCCTTTCATCCATTGATTTGTCATTTTTTTTTTTGGCAGGGCCGTCATTTTTTTGGGCAAGGCGGCCGATTCGTTTGCAGGGGCGGAAACAAATTTTGGGAGGGCGGCCGAAAACTTTGGGAGGGCGGCCTGCCCTCCCAAAACCCCTTGTGGAGAACACTGTCATGATACACGTTCTAAAAACACAGATTTTTCTTCAATGTGTAATGAATAAATTTAGAATGCTTAAAACATCAAGAAAATATTAGCAAGAAAAAAACGAGCAAAAACTTACCAAAGACTGCCTGAGTTGTTCATCAGTCAGGTCGTCATTTTGAACCTTGCACTTACAAGATCTCGTCCAATCACGGACACTCACCACGCACTGCCTCGGCTTTTAGATTGTGTATCATGATTTCTGAAAGTGGTAAAAAATGGGCATATTATTATTATTTATTATTAAATCTGGTCACTAGTCAGACAAAAATGGCCGAATTGGCAACTCTGGGTAATTCCTACACGTATGTGCTTTATCTTGAACCCTCCGGTCTCCGATCATCGCATCTAGCCTACTCCTAGAACTATGAATCTTATACATGTAGTTAAGTATTTAAGCTGTTATAAGTTGTGATCAACTTTCGAATTGGATTTTGGAGCAATTTTTTGTCACCCTGTTTTAGAAACTTGAAATTTGTGCACAGGTACTAAGTTTTGATGAGATTTCACTCGAACCCTTCATACACCAGATCATGTTGATCCCTTGTTGGGTCCAGGTAACTTGGACTATTTCACCTCATGCTGTTTTTAAGTAGGATTGTATGGCATGCCAATGTTGTGAAAAAGTTAGGGTTTATCTCAAGTGGATTTGGCGATTTTTCATCATTTATTATATTGACAAATCAAACTGTGGAAGAGCCAGCAACTACAGAGGAAAGGATAATATAGAAAATAAATATAAATATATAACCAATATAATCCTCATGAAACCAGTTTCCGATCAGAAAACAATAACATTATTCAGAAACAGAAACCAAATGCAATTTTTTTAAACCATCTGACCCACCTTTTAACCATTTGCTGCCGAGATTCTTTTTGTTGTTGTCCCATCCCCCTGGCGGGATTCTTTTGGCGGAATTGCTGGAAACTTTTCTTTGAGGGTAACGCTGGCACAAAGAAACCTAGACTTGACAATGCCAAGAGAATAAAGATTCTCTTTGCTGGATCGTCCGTTTTGTTTTTCGACAGAGAAAATGTCAAATTCTCACAGCGTGAATTACAAAACATCGGCCGTTACCTACTGCATAGGAGTGAACACGGAACAATGGCTCGATTGCCGGCTCACTCTGACTTACCTCCATTGAGCCGAAATACAATGAATGAACAATGGTGGAAGCCTCTCGATGCCTCGTAATCCCCTTCTTGGAACAAAAGGACAAAGGTCTATAATCGATGATTACACAAAAACTGCATCTCAATGGCCACAAAATAGTATATTCGCGACCTTTTTTTGTCCTTGTGTGGGTGAATTGAAGTGTTAGATGGCATGTGCGTGGTCTGCGTACACAAGTTAAACCTGCTAGGGTTTATCTTTGGTTTTAAGAGGTCAAACAGCAATATGAACTATATACTTTAACATCATGTTGAAAATCAGTTAGTGGTCGCTAGCTAGTCCCGCATGCTGCAGTACATCTTCATCCACTCGTTTTGCTGGAGAGATATCGGCAACGCAAACATTGCAAAATGCATAGTTTACCCTACTTTAACTCTTTAAAATACAAGACCATTTTGCTTGATGTACTTCCTAGCATTTCTGCTGAATTTCCACATCTTTGTGGCCATGACTAATAATGTTTACAAAATTTTTCCTTGTGGATTTATCGATACTTATGATACTATGCACGTGCATGAAGGTATTGCTGCCAAGCAGTCTGTAACGAATTTTCCTATTGGCTGATCATGTAAGACTATATATTATCAACCAATAGGAAAATTCGCTATGAGCTACTTGTTTTGAACAAAAATAAATGACAACCTTGGAGGCATTTACTGGACGTGTTTTGGGATAGTGATATTGGTGCAATTTTTCTAGACTCTCCTGTGAAAATTGGGATAGTTACCAGTTCAAAAATTTAATGCTCTGCCCAATCATTTCATGAATTGTTGTGCTGGCAAGAAGGATTCTACTGGCATTGAGTGACATGGCTGGCTAAAACTATTGCATTAGGGAAAATGTACACGATTGTATTCAGAGGTGAAAAGAGACCTTGTAGCAGGTGAGAAAGACAAAAATTATGAAAATTGCCCAAACAGATTTCTGCATGTTTTTCATGCTGTCGTTGATTTGCGTGCGTGTTGCATACGATCTTGACTTGGCAGGTCATCCATTGTGAGTTAAACTTGAGAACAGTTCAGACACACAGAGTTGAACTGGACCAGGTTGAACTGTGAGTTAAACTGACTATATTGTCTGAACGACCTCATTTATACCATCCTTAAGTAAACAAAGAGACATTTTTCGGAGGTTACTTGCTCATGTGCATGTATCTATGTACATGTTTTTTCCATTGTCTTGTTGAACAATAAATTTGATGGGGTCAAGTGCCACACAGTGATGTTCCATGTATGTGATGGTTGGCCTTCTACTGTGTATGAGGCATACATTGCATGAAGTTCAGTCATAAGCAAATTTCCTGTTGATGGTCCTGAATAGCCTTGTGGTTGACCACAATTATTCAGACTTTAAAGATACCAAACATAAGTTATCTTTACAATCAGGTAAAGATGATGTATATAGTCTTACATTTTACAAGGAATCCTAAACATAATTGCTATAAAAATTTGTGCTGCATTTCAATACATCAGCTGAAGATTAACCAGAAGAGGATGTCAATTGAGGAATTACGTGTAAACTGGGGTGGGAAAACAGTAAAAGCACCTAAAAATAAAAATAAAATTTGTTCATAAAGAACTTATCTTTTGTTTATTAAGCTGGTTGGAGTTGCAGACATGCAACCTGTACACATTTTGTGTAAATATGCATTTTGACATACAGGTGTGAGATATTATGCAAAAAGACCAGATCTGCATTATATATTGGGATCTTTAAAAGACATGGGGCGAACAAAAAACTTTGGTCCTAATGTGGCTTTATACATAAAAAAATTAGCTTACAAGAATGGAACTTCCAAGCCTCCAGAGTTGGCAGGTTTTGAGTTGGAATATTAAATCATACCAGTTTGACATAAATTGATGAATTTTACAGCAATTTACAGCAACTTAGAAAAAATAATGAAAGGGGGAGTCACAGAATAGATCCCAAATGGATTTTAATACTTGATTAAATGTTGTTATGCTCCTACATGTATGTACAATGGACAAACATCCAGTAGAAGGTACTGAGAGAGCAGATGGTCTGACCTCAGTTAATCATGTTTGGGGTATCCTTTTGATCAAGGCAGGTGAATGTTGATGTTAATTGAATCTTGCAGACCCAATCCCTAGTGATGGCTTACTCATACATTTGTGTAGCTTCTCTCAATGATTGGAAAAAGCAGTCTGTAGAATGCATTGCGAGCCGATGAGACCCCAGTATTAATGTCTCGCATAAATATTTACATGCCGCCTGCCTGTATTGGTTTAACAACAGTATCTTAATTGTATAAAGTGGACCTGTATTAGGTAAAGTCCTCATACTTTTGACAACAAAAAATACTTTTGATCAGCTTGAACCAGGATTTCCAAAGTATAGATAATTAGCAATGTATTGTCTGAAAACTGTACAGGCACTTGACACAAACTACTAACATGTATTGTAAAAACCATGTGTAGCCAGCCGTTAGCTGGACTTGTTGACTTGTCATGGAATGTTTTGTTTTTTGGGTAGAATTGTGAGCAACCAGCTGGCCAATCCAACTTGCATAGAGGGTCACATTTAATGTAGGGTCTAAAACCTGGTTTTCAACATTCCTTCCCAAATTAGAAATAACCTTTCTGTAATTTATACATGTACTGTTCACATATTGTTCAGTATGTGTTTGTTAGTTTTATGAAGATTAGTGCAGACAAGAGTAATGAATTAAGAAGAAACTATTTGAACAGTTGTTGCAAAGGAAACCTATGATAATTGTTTGAAACCTGAGTGATGGTACTACATGTATGTGTACAATGAAGTTTTGACAAGATTATAAACAAATCTTTAAGGCTTGTAATGTGTGCAGTGTTTTCTTTGGATGGTGCTAGATTTAATATAAAAACAGTAAAATAGCACTTCCTTAAATCAAGACACGAGAGTAGCATCAAGTACTGACATGAGCTAAATAAATAATTAATTTGAATCCAAGAAGAATGGACAATAATAATGTTGCAGCACTCTAATCAATATCTCAGTGGAAACATCCTTGTTGCATTTTTAAGTTTCGTATTTTGGATCAAGTCAGTGGAGTCCAGCCTCCTCTGGGACGGCAGCTCACTGACTGAGCATGGAGAAATTGGTTGAAGCTTTTGCTCAAAATTCATTTCTTTCCATGAAGCGCTGTGTTCAAATGTTTAAGAAAAATTTGGGGTAGATCTAATGATAACACTCTGAATGGAGAGTGATACAAAATGTATGATGCACACAAAACCAATGTTGTCAAATTTACAAATATCAATAAAACGGAACGAAACCATTCAATAATTTTTCAGCTGGAAAGGTTCGGAGTGCAAAATTCAAACTAAATATCTTTTCATCTTTAAAACTAATCTTTTCAGACAGTTTTGTTCGCATGAACAACCTACACTCTACCATTCAAAGAAAGAAGCAGTTTTGCAGAGTTCAAGTAAAGACGGTTTCAAAAATATTCTTAGAAACTGAGCCACACTACTAAATGGATATTATCATGGAGGTTATTCATGCAGCAAATTGAAGTAGTGGTGACAAAATGATGTTCTTTCATCCCAAGGGAAATGCCTTCGCTGCCATACTTATGCATAGTATGTACAATGCACTGTGTACATATGTACATGTACATGTTGGTATAGTGGTGTCAATTTTTGTATTAACTGTAAAAGGGGAATAAAACAAACCTTCATATCACTGCTTTCAAATGTATCTGTTGATCAAACAAAGGACCCCTGGCTTGTCATGTTATTTAAGTTTTCTAGTGTGGAGGAATTTAAGAGGGATTAATTTAGTTAAAGTTCTTGTGGGGGGGGGGCAGGTGGAGCTGAAAATAAACCTTTTAGAATTGATGTTATTTGAGCTGTCATTTCATCTACTGGGTCTGTCAGGCCTACATTGTTAAGAAACTTGAAATGCTGGGTTTGGAGTGAACCACACAGTGAATAATGCTCTAATAATTGGTTTCTGTGTATAGAAAAGAAGGCCCACAGATCAACAGAATGCCTCATTTCTCTGTTTGCCTTCAGGTAAAGAATGTTGGATTTCTGTTGAAATTGGAAATTGAGAAGGTTGGCAGAGGCAGTGGTTTATTATTGTTTCTGGGATGATGTGTTTCTACTTTTCAATGCGATATAATGCTCAATCCTTGTACATTTGTATCCTGACTGAGCTTCCTGCCATCTCATTGCCAGGTTGGTTAACTCTGATTCACAACTTCGCAACATGTAACCCATCAATATTCTGAATTGGGAAAATTAATATTAAAAGTGTTGGGGTTGGGGTGAAACATTAGTAGTAAAGGATGGCTATGAGCGCATAGCTTGCATTTTCAGCTCCAGCTACGTGTATGTCTTTATAAACCATTTGAGACCACCTTTCGACCAATACTGTCTGGGATATTTATGAATATTATTTTAATATACATTACCAGCGAATCACAGCCTCGCATACAAACAACATCAAACTGTTAAAATGGGGTTTCATCCATAATAACTTGTTGCTTCTCATTGAGATGATTGCCCAAGTGACCCCACCCGTAATACATACGCACATTGTAAAATAGATAGGCGCCAGAGAGTTCTGTAAAGCTTTCCTTGTGTCTCAGTCTGTCTAAATTCATAGTGTGTATATATAGTGCTCCTAATTTGACTTTCCTCGCTGACTCATGAGCCCATGGTTTTCTGCAAAATCCTGCTTCCTTATCCACAGAAAACTACATGTTCCACATAACCATCGCATATTTTTCTGAGAAACTTGAAAACAACTTTGTACCTGGTGGGTAAACTAAAGAACTGCATTCACTACAGCTGATGTGAAAAGGTTTTGCATTATTTTTTTTAATACCAGGTACTTGTGGAGCCAAATAGTTTGGCCATACTTTTGTTTTTCTTTTTTATTTGTTTTTTTGTTTGAGAGGCAATAAGATCAACTTTCATGCTCCCAGTGTGCTTGTCCAAACTATTTCAGGATAAAGGGAGAAGAAATTGCCGAACAGAACACTTGGTAGTGTAATAAAATTGCCCCCTGATCCCAGAATTGCCCTTGAGGAGGCTACCATTTTCATGCACTGCGGGCAGCCATCAATTTGACTACAGAGTAACACACCAGGCCAGCACACATACACATTCATTATGATAACCTACATGTACATGTACCATAGGCTATGATAACAAGCAGAATGGGTTACAGTGTTACCAATTTGCAAGTCAGCGCAGTGATATCCAACACAACATCGTTAGAGGGCACCATGCCTTCCATTGTGTACTGATCTGGCTCTTATTGTCCCCTTGTCTTCTTGTCCTTGCCTTTGAATTTCATAATCAAGACTAAATGTGGAGTACTTAGCAAAGCAGTGACCTGTTTCCCTCTGTACAGGGCCTGGGGGTAATCAAGACTGTTGTCTGTGGCTGTAGTCTGCAATGTAGACTAACCAGACCTTCATCTCCTCCAACATTATTAAACTATGCACCAGTGGTATTATTCATTCAGAGATCAAGATTGGATACTCAAAATCACTTCTGCCTGCTTATTATCAGATAAAAACAAATATACTGTTCATAGGTGTTATTTTGACCATTTAAATGAGTATCCCAGTTTTAAAAACAAACAAAATGTTTGTAAAACACAATTTCATAAATTTTACATAGTAATTTACAAGCGGCCAATGTCTTCAAAAGTCTCCTATTCAGTTTTTGTCAATTATTTAATTGAAGAACTATTGAAAGTCTTCTTAAGTGTGCTAATGCCAGCTTAAGCAAAACAGCAATTATTTGCTTTAATTGATACAGGTGAATAATGAAACTGGTTTGTAGCTTTGTCATGGCGTACTTAACATATTTCCCAGCAAGTTTTGTTAGTACCATGTAATGTAAGTACTTGTAAGTAGGGCCTACATCAATCTTTTTGCCAAACTTTGTCAATGAGTATGCTTGCGATTTCTTTAAATCAGTCAACAAACTTTGGAATTTGGGATATGATTTTAAATTCTGGTGAGGAAATTTAATTAATTACATTGTAAATAAATTTAAATTGATGGAGGGAAACAAATTGAACTACATGTATGTACATGAACGAAAATCTTTGATTTACTTGAATTATAAAATGCTCACCATGAAGTCCTTACTACATTATTTGTTTGAAATTAACTGCATGTTTGTCTGTGTATATAAAGTTTGTCCTCTACATCAGAGTTATTATTTCAAGTTGGAAAACGTTTTAACTGCCCCCTGCTGTGTAATTTTTTGAAGGTGTGAATTTTACAGACTGCAAGGCCTCCTCCTGCTTGCTATTTTGATAAACCCAGGGCTTCACAGCTTGACTGGATTATTTTGCCCATGATATGTGGAGAATCAGCCAGATGATCTTTTACAATTAAATAACCACCTTGCACTTAAAGGGAATATACACATTAATTCCTAATTCCTTAATTCTCCGGAGAATTGTCACTTTAGACCAGTGAGCTTCCAGATTAAAACAAATAACATTGTTAAAAATAAAAATAACTGTAATTTGTTTTTTGTTATATATTTGTATTAATTTATTTTCATGTTTTTTTAAAAATGATTTTGAACCTTGTCTCATGAAATATGGTTGTCAATTTTCAGGAAAAGGAAATATACAAAAAATAAGAATCAATCATATTGTCAGTAATTAGAAATTTAAAAATCACATTAAAATCCTGTATGGTCATTTATCATACACAAATCATTAATTAGCCAAAAAGCTGAAATCATCAATTAGCCAAAAATCTAATTTATTAATTAAATTTTCACAGTTGCTGTGTAGAATACAAACAGTACAATGTGTAACTTGTAATATTATTTTTTTTTCAAATACATGTAATTTTTGCACCATGCCTTTAAATGTTCTCTTTTTCTGAACCCTGTTGGAGGAGGAATTTGTTGAGCAGGACCTTGATGGATAATTACAAAAGGTGGTACATCTCTTTCCCACACTCAGGATTTTCACCACCCAACTAATGAGGTGTCAAAGGTGCAGTCACACTGTGAAGAGTTGTTTTTTCCATTATTATAGAAATAAATGGACAGCAGGTGATGCTTTAATACTTTACTTTGTCATCAACCGCTTGAACTCAATCATTATTGAATTGAGTTCAATTACTGATATTACAAGTCTGATAAGGGCAATAACCTGGATCCAGTTACCTCGAGCAACTACTACAGATATGAACATAGAAATGTGTTGTTTAATAAACAGCCAAAATGCTGTAACTGCTATTGATTTGTGACCAGTTCATTACTATGTTGAATAAATTGCATTAGCTGTTTGAGCAATTTTTCTCTTTGCAGATTAGTTGTCAAGATACATGTACATGTTCATGTACAGTAATATGGCTTTTATAAACATGTTTTGTAATGGTTTGGGGTTTCAATCAAGTCCCAAATCCTTGTTGATTCAGTCTGAAGAAAATAAGCCACAGGAAAGGTTATGAGAATGTCTCCCAGGTGGACACGTCACAGTTTCAAATCTCAATGCTGAATAACCAACATTATATCCTTAATTCAGATGGGAAATTACTTGTCTTCTGTCATAACTGTACATGTAGCTTTTTGGAAATAACATTCTTTGGAAGATTGGTACTTTTATCGGCTTGAATCTTTAGAAAGTTTGATATGAACAGTACATGTATGTATACATTGTTTTCCCATCTTTGTCATTCCATTTACATTGAAGGCTCTTGGATGCTTCGAAAAATACATAGATTGGTTGTGTTGCAAAATCTCTTCAATCCTGTAGTACATGTAGTACTACTACAAATTTCCTTGATATGTACATGCTTTTGATGAAATGCCCCTCAAAAGTCACACAGAGGGATTATGCGTATTATTGCAGCCATCAATTCTACACAAACAAAGTAACCAGGCACTCAGTCGACTTTGTGCGGTCTTCTGTGTGAGTTTAAACACAGACATGTGCGTAAACGCAGCCAAAATCCACTCTGTTTCTGCATGAGGAACCTCAGCGTGCACTAAAAGCCAATTCTGATATGCACGCTGCCTTTTACCATATCCATCTAATGCTCAAAGAGCCCATGAATTTTTTATAATGCATAGATGACATACACTGTATTACACTGATGGTTAATATCTCTGTGTAAATCAACTCTGACATGCCGGTACATGTACATTCTGATCTAAAGGGTCCAAGATATAAATTCAAAGGCAATTTAAAGGGACACGTTGTCTTCAAATCTCTTAAAATTTTGCTGTTTGGAATTGCTCCTTATCCTTTTTAAGAATTGTTCATGCAATATAAATCCTGCAGTGTCTTGTAATTAGTGAGCAGTGATTCCAAAAACATTAATTTGCCTTTTGGAAATATAACCAGCAGAACCATACATGTACTCTACATAGGAACATACGGTCTGCCATTTTGTGGAGTTACAAATTTGGTTCTACAAAATGGCCGACCGTTTTCTGTCTAAAAATTAAACAAAAACTACTCAATTTCAAGGGATATTTAAATGTAAATCATTAAATTCTACTTTTATATTGTCTTTCCAAGCATATTCATTTCATAACAAACGGTTTTTATAGTCCAAAAGCACCCAATCTGAAGGCAGTGTGTCCCTTTAAATTCACATTAAACACACAAAGCTCTTAGATGGAAATTAACCATCAATATTGGCATTTAAAAAGTGATTAAAGGATGGGAATGTAAATTGAAGTGATGACCATGCAGTTACTGTAACATTATAACCTCTCAAGTCCATGGAGAGATTTTTATGCAGGATCCATTGTTCACCTTAAACATAAATCCTGAATCAGAAAGCTGTTTTACTCATACATATGTATAATGTGCTTTCCAGCGACATCTGTACATGTTCATCAGGTGACAGCCCATCCCTAAAAAAATATCTTTAACATATGACCAGTCCTTGTTGATTAATCTAATAGCGTCTTTCCTGTATTTGCACAATTGCCATCCAGCTAATCTAAGTGTCTTCTGGCCATGTTTGTTTGCTGAATTCTTTTCTCCTTATGCTAAGGCATCAGTGTACGCGTATGGTAAATTGTGAGAGGTTTTTGAAATAAAAATGGTTCTGGTATTCATAAAAAAACATATGTGCTACAACTGCACATGCCATGTTATGTAATACCAAAGTGAGGTTACAAGTGTTCTCCATTGCCCTGTGTTTATCTTGTCTCTTTTTCCGTAATATTCCTTCACTTTTCTTTTCTTCATCTTCCCTTCCTTTTTTTTATGAACACTCTAGGATTCATTTTAAAGTTGATGGTAAAATTTAGGTAATTTGCTAGAGGTGCCTTATCCCTGGAATGCTTAAAATAATCACTAATGTCATCAGGTCAGCAGGTCAAGAACACAGAGGTAGCCTGTTATGTGCATATATACCTTGTTATTGGATGGCAGTCTTCCTCTAGTTTTCGACCATTTCCGTTATGACCCAGACCCACAGAGGCATTTTAGACATGACACAGTGGCTCTAGAGTAAATCAGATACATGTACTGTAGGATGCTGACATTCCATGGTGTCCATGCTTCAGTTTTTATCCTGAGTAAACCAGTTCTTTAGAAGCCAGGTACTTTTGATAGAAATCATTCTTAATGAGTAGGGCAAGGTATTTTATTCTGGAGTTGAAGGGCCATTCCTTTTGTTATAATAGTTAAAAATACATGTAGCTACAAAAACAGAATTCTGTGTGTAAAAAAGTGTTGTCAAGGTAACGACCATGCCCATGAATGCATCACCTTGGTGACATTTCAAGGCCTGCTTGGTCATTTGACTGGTTCCCTACAAGCGTGCGGAAGGGAAATATCAATGGAACCAACATAAGATGAGAGAAGGTGACTGATGTGACTCACAGCGTGCTCAGAGCTGATCACTGTCCATAGTAGTCGAGTGATTTTTATTTTATTTTTTAAGCATGAAGCTTTTTTATAATAAGTAAACAGACTATACTGAGTTTATCATGTCCCATGTAAAGACTGTCCAATGAGTCTACAGTACATGGGCGTATGTACAAAGTCTAATTCAATGTACAGGAGTTACGTGTGCATGATGTATAATTTGCCTAAGGACACCATTTGTTTTAAAAGGGACTAAATTGCTGACGTATTAACTTTGTTAATGACATTCAGTTAAAGGTTTGTAAGTTCTCTTTCTCCTTGGAAACTCTGCAACACAATGAACACACACACTGTTTGGTTAAAATGTACGTGTAAGCATATCTTGTAGGCAAGGTGGGATTTTATTCAGTTGCCACTATTCCAAGAAACGGAGAAAGGGTTTTTATAAACCATCATGATATTATACCACAGCAAACATGACACCATCATTGCTGCCTGTCATTGAGTGACAAAGATATCAATGGACAATACCAGGAAGCTAAGTCATTGTGCGTTGACCTTTGGTCTTAGGAAATGGGTGTTCTAGTGGAACAAAGGCTTTGTTGGAAGATAAGCAAAAGATGAGTTCAACCATGCAACCATCTATCTACATTGTACCTTGTGGAAAACGTGTTTATTCCGTGTGACATCAAAGTTTTCTTGTGTAAAGCATCAACATGGATGTCTACATGTATGTACATGTACATCACAAAGAGCTAAAAATATTGATCTTAAGATATGTAAATCAATTTTAATTGCTAAGGAAAGTGTGATGTCACAATACAAATCACTATGGCAATTTTGACAACTCATCTTGAGATGATTGTTACTAGTCCAAGTCGGGTGGGGATTTTTAAAAACATTTTCTGAAACCAAGTTATTAAAAAAAAATGGCCTGACCCACCCAGTACAGGTTTTCATCTACTTGTTCACATGTATGTATACTGTACATTTGATAAACTGTCATAAAAAAACAAATCAAAACTGTATCATTAAATGTTCACACGCTTTTGAATGTTATTTTTTTTTATAGATGTTTAAATGTTGAGTATTTCTCAGAAAATTAAATCATAAATTTTTACTCGGAACTTGATGATTTTTATTAATTTTGTACTGGTACTTTACATTACATGTACATGTACAAACATACTGTGATATACACTGTACAGGTCTATCTTCCAGTATGTGCTAATCCTCCAATCAGATTGCTGAACAAGAGCGTGATAATAAACCATATCATACTCCCAATAGTCTGTTTTTGCACTCTACGTATTTTGAGTATTATGCGTCATGCTCCGTATACGAACAGTGCAAAAAAACATCTCAAACTTTGCTTGTTGAATTTGCTGTTCGTTATGAAATAATGCTTAAAATTGTATTTTTTCCAGTTGGCTGGAAGATAAATTCGTTATCACATGTGCGCTCATGGAATACGGAAAAATATAGCACGGCTGCGTCTCATATCCAACTCAGCCTGTGGCCTCGTGGGATATAGGACAACAAATACCGTAAATACTGGGTAATACTGAAAAAAAAACGCCCAAGCTCACAAGATGGATATTGTACATGTATTTGTTGAACTAACACTGTACTCCTGCAAACCAATTTACATGAGTTGACCATTCCTTTAAAAGAGCTGGTGATTCAGCAACTGGGTAAAGCCACCAGCTGTAAACCCTCTATGTGCAAACTAACCACAAAATGATGATTTACTTAAAACATGCATACAAGCCTCAAAGATGGAGATGTGTGCTGCCTGTTTCAGACATGTACATGTACTGTTGATGGCATTTTGGATACAAGTTGAAGGTTAACAGCTGTGGTTACTTTTCAGTTGGATGCTTCCGGACTCTCTTTAGTTAAAATATTGTATACGACGGTATATTATCACAAACATTGTTCCATGTTCTTTAATATGCACATGTGCTTTCCATTTGGAGTGTCTTGAATCACAAAGCAGACATTCATAAATGTACATACATGTAGGAGAAAAGTGATGTTGTGATATAAGTTATGTATGTATCCTATCAGACCCCAAGTTTGAAACTATGCATTCATTGTTGAAAAGCTGAACATGTCAGTATTACATGCACTCTTAGCATTTGAAAATTAAAGATTCAGTGAATTAAATAAACAAAATCATTTTTAAAGATCACGGTACAGAAGGTTACAAAAGGTACTGGAATTCATGCTCAAAATCTCCTTTTTACCAGGAATTCTTGTGTAATCCCAATTCTAGACCTTTATCTTTTTGTTGGGAAATTAACCGTCTGTAGTAGGTACGTGCGGGGCAGCAGGCCGGCCGCCGGCCGCGTGCAAGACGAAATGAGTAGACTTCTCTCATTCCTTGCTTCTTTCACGATACGGCTCATTTGTTGATTGTGATACATTTGATGCTGATGCAGCAAATGCAGAAATGTGTACATACAGCCGCGCTTTCTATTTTAGTCTCTTCTACCAGCCATCTGTACACACTTTCTCAAATAAAAGCACCATTTCCAGATACGGTTAAAGCATTTTACGGCTGGAGATAAATTTACGCATTGACCTATGACCTGACAGACACTTGTGAGACGATGTGTGTTCCACTCACGTGTGTGGAGAATCATCAACATTTGCAAATTATTTTCGTATATTTTTCTTAAGTGCTACGTTTTTTCAAACTCTCAAGATTATCTTGAAGATACTAAAAAGTGTTTGAAGAACTAATTCTAATGGTGAATGGGTCACAGCATTTATCACAGGTAAAGAAAAATATTAAAATTTTATAATGTGACCGATGCATGGATTACGGCACTGTGAGCTTTTAAGATACGTCTAGCATTGTTAGAATTACATGCTTTTTTTTCATTGAGTATTTTACTCCCATTTACTCTGCCCCCCCCCCCCCCCCCCCCCCCGTCTCACTACCGCTAGCAGCGGGGTTCACACGGCGTGTGGCGCCGACCGTGCATCACGTTGCCCACATTCCAGACATGGTCCAAACTTCGGACATGTATCTTTCAGCGTTAGCAAACAATTTTACCCCACCCCTTCTTACTCAGCTGGTACGTATGCTGCGTGTTTCGCAATAATTAATGTACAAAATAGATTTCGTGGTTTTTCATCGTCACCCATTCTCATGCCTGTTTTGTACATGACTTACCAACCAGGGACCTTCACCCAAGGGGGGACCCTATTGTCCCTTTTGTTGTAGGTCCCTGGTTTGAATGTGTATGCCTACCCAAACAAACCCAAGTGCGTAATGACCTCCAATCGTGGACCCTCCTTTGTTCAACTCTTTGTTCTGACAAACATGGAGCCCATTGGTTTCCTTTATGATAGCAATCGTGAACCTTTTGTCCCTTTTGTTGTAAATTCTGGGTTTGAATGTCACTGCAAGTACATGTACACACACACACATCTGCAAAAGATGCAAGCCAGTTAATTAAATTTGGCTATTTAAGGTAACAATTAAAGTGTTAATAAGCATTTCTTGTGTACACACAAGTAATATAAATGTTCATACTTTCTGCAGCATTTCCAGTAGAATCAGAAATACATAGCAGGGCTCGAATTTTACACTGGACCACAAAATACACTTACCCACAAGACAAATGAGACAAATCTTCTCTTAGTGCTTGTTCAAATAAAAACAGTTTCCATGTTAAACTTTGTAAAAAGTTCTTTTTCATTAAAATTCTGGTCTTGTAAAATAAATTCTGAAATTCTGGTCCAGTAAAAATGTTGAGCTACAAGCCCTGCCGTCTTGTGGA
Source organism: Marthasterias glacialis (assembly GCA_911728455.2). Taxonomy (NCBI): domain Eukaryota; kingdom Metazoa; phylum Echinodermata; class Asteroidea; order Forcipulatida; family Asteriidae; genus Marthasterias; species Marthasterias glacialis. Next base: position 8,442,702 of record OU452232.1, on the reverse strand, counting down.
ATTTTACCCCAAATTCGAGCCCTGCAATGTGTCTTATCAATATGATGATAATTTGAGTCAAAGTTTTAAACATTGAGATTTGACTGATATGACATACTTATTGACCCTGTGACATTGACCACATTGCATACATGTAAGTGTTTCATATAAAGTGTGTCGTTTATTTTCAAAAAAGATTTTGATAGTCCTTGAAGATGAAGGCATTCTATAAAAAATTGTGTGTTTTTACATGACAAGGTGATTGGAAGTTCTACCAATATGAGCTTTCATAACTATCAAAGTAATAACAAGTTATTAAGATGTGTACCAGCATTTCCTTGTAAATTTGAGGTACATTTACACTGTATACTGTATGTATCCTGCCTTGTAGATTCCAGTGATTCTTGCTCTCTTTGGACAGTATCACTACCCAGGCCTACGCCAACAGGGGGTGCTGTGGGTGCGGGTTGGAAAAACATGAGGACGGACAAGTAAATTATGTGTGAAAAATTGGAGATTGATGTTCTTGCAGTTTTGCAGGATCTGATCCTTCTTTGATGGCCCTTGCCGGATGGAGTGTTAACGCTGTGCAAGTTGGCATTTACTTGTACATGTGTTGTTGGTTTTGTTGGCTTATGTTGTGTATCAATCCAGGGAGAAGCACTGACTAGTGTACCTGTCTTGAGCTGAAAGCACAAATGCTTACCGTGTACACTAACCCCTCAGTGTACTTTACAGTACACAGTTCATACATGTATATATGTCAGTGTGGTTAAAATGAAAATGAGGAAACCAGGCGGGAATTCCAATCCATCAATCCATCCAACAGTCCTGTTTGTTCAGGAATATTGTGTTAGGAGTGGTTCAAAGGCTATCAAGGTCTTTAAGTTTATGCATGAATTGGTTCCATTCGCAATGGGCCATATTGAATTTTTATGTGTATAAATGTGACTTATCTTTATACACAGCAATGTAGAAATGGACAACAAAACAATTATCAATGTAGGATTGTGCATCAATTTAATGTTTACCTACAGGAGTAAATTGTATGTGTAACACAAGTAATCCTTCAAGCAAACTGCAACTCACACAGTGTACATGTAGCAGAGTTAAAAAGATGGCAACATTGCATGGTACTTGTGTACATTAATGACTGTCAGTGCATGCATTGTTTGCTATCAAGACATTCCAATTTTCTAATGGAATCTCCCTTTCGTTTTTTGTTTTTTTGTTTTTTGGTGGGTTTTTTTTACCAGGAATAAGTGGCCTTGCCCCTCGAGACATGAAATGGCAGGCCTGATGTGATGTTGATATGAAAATCTGTAGAGATTTCATTGTCTGTAGTAATTGCTAATGGTGAACACATCCTTTCTGTCATTTGGGCTCCGTTTCCCTACCTTAGGGCTGTTTTCAATATCAGTTACTGGATGTCTGATATCCAACTCTCTTTGTTTCCATCTACACTGTACATGTACATGTAGACCCAAGCCCTCTCTCTGTCTAAAAAGAGACAAGCATATTCCATTTACATGGAAATACCAATCTCATGAATCATAGACCTCAACCTGGGTTTAATGTCAACAACAGATAGCACTTGACCTGTGCTGTTCTGATGTCATGGCCAATGCTGATGATGAGATTGGTCTGGTGTCCAGACTAATCAGATTGGGTATCAATCTGCTGGTAGAATGATTGACAATGCCTAGAACATTTACAGGCCTCTGAAAACAATCTTCCTTTTGTACTGTGTTGTTGAAGTGGTTTGTTTTTCAATCCTGCTATACAGACAATTATACATGGAGGTCTATCTCTTTATTTTCATGGCAATCACAATCCTTTCCATTTATGTGTGTACATCCATGTACATGTACTTCAGATCCATTATTATTATTATTATTATTATTATTATTATTATTATTAAAAAGATTTATATAGCGCATTTCCAAAATAGACCAATGCGCTTTACAATAAAAATTGAAATTAAATACAATACTGTCACAGTGGTTGCAAAAAAAGGAAATAGGAAAAAGATAAGACTGGATTTGGATACTGTAATGTCTGCTGCTAAACTCTCTTTGAATCAGTATACATGTACATGTACTTGCATCGTGTGGACTAGTGTTCTGATCATCAGAGTGTGGGTTCGAGTCCCAGTCTTGTGTCCTTAAGCAAGTGTCCTTAAATGTAAGACTCTTAAAACCATTATTACTTTGCCCTTCTGATTGGACGTAAAACTGTAGGTCCAGTGTGTTGTGAACCCAGTATACTTATTGCTAAGAGAAGGGGTTTGTCTCAGTGCTTCTGCAAGTGGCTGCTGAATGCACCACAGCACTTTGTAAACCCTTATAAGTGCTATATAAATGGGTCTCATAATTCAAAGACTTCAAAAAACTTTCTTGAAAATAATATAAGTGCCTTGAGTACCTTTTTTTAGATTAAGACTCCGGTATTAGTACAATCACTGGAAGTCTTATTCCATGTGTTAAAGTACATGTATCATCTTTTTGCGAACAAAAAATACTGAAAATACATGTAATGTACATGTATCATATGTACACTACACACAACTACTGCACAACATCTTGGGAAGCATTTTAATCATAAAGAAATGTGAACACACTGTATTAGGTTTCACCAAAAAGAGTGTGAGAAAGATCCAGTCAAGTTGAGGTGTTATTGTTTGGCTTAGTTGACTTAGTTTGCTCTCAAGTTGGGTGTCTTGAACTTTTTATGAGGTTTCAATCTGTGGGTGCTCTTTTGTTTATGTAGGTGACATGCCAGTTTATTTGTACTTTGTGTTTATGGGATTGTGAGTTTATGAAGAAAAGGTACAAGTTTATTGCTCAATGGTACAGTCTTGGCTAGTATAGTATCAGCTTATTAGACTTCACTTTTTAATCAGACTTTTCTATAAAGTCTTGAAATGTGGGTACATGTACATGTACATGTAGTAGAAAGTTTTTTTACATAGTGAAAATAACCATAGATGTATATTATATTATGCTACACCTATGACAATGTTCAAACCTAGTAATGAAAAAAGAATTTGCACTCACCTTCAATATCATTTAGTCCACACACACTAGCATTGTTGGCTCCCTTCTCAATTTATTCTGGGCCAATTTCATTGTGATTATGCTAAGAAGAGAAATTTGCTAAGCGCAGGAAAATATTGCTTAGCTGAAGAGGGTTACCAGCCAAAGCACTATGCCATGTACAGGACATACATGTACATGTACATCATGTGTATACAGTAGGCCTACATGTGAACTGATTGGTACTCTGGTTCTTGTTCTATCATGACTATGCTTGTATTTTGCTATAGAGTATGCATAGTTTTAGCCAAGATTTTCTGCAAACAGTTACCGTAATTTTCGGCCCAAAAGCCGCTCGGCCCATTAGCCGCTGCACCCAAGAATTTACAAAGCAAGATTCAGTTGTCGGCACATAAGCCGCTATAACCCATAAGCTGCAGTATTTTTTCAGAAAAAGACCGGAAATAAAGGCCATTGAGCACGTTTAATATCAGGTGAACAATAGCGTGACCGCATTTACTGTAGTCAACACAGAAACAGTGGCCAAATCCAGATCTGTATTTTCCATTAAATACTTTTGAGCTTATCTGTATGTCATTTACAAGCAATTCATAAAGCCCAGCCAGCGTGCGTACCTTACGTTGCGGTCTTTCGATCGTGCACGTTGCAGCGACCATCATAAGCAAGAATTTACAGCAGCGTAATGTTTCCAGAAGTTTCCTCCGCTACCGGCAGAGGGCGCGCTAAATTTTTAGAGCGCCCTCCAGTGACAGCTTACGGCAAAGACTGCGGCAAAGACCGGTAAAGTCCGTCAATGAATGCATAACGGTCGATAACATCCGACATTTCGCAACTTCCTGTTTACATGCATGTAGTGTATTGACGCACTGGTTTACAATTGCATAATCAGCAATGCACAGGTCGGCGTGCGGATACCAATTTATCTGATTGAACGCCGATGTGTTTTCACCAACGCTAGCTCGGTCGGCTTAACGTGTTTTGATTGGAATTGGATATCAACATTTGTCATAGCTGAACTAAAAAGGCTTTTATGTTTTCTGGTTAGTTGTTTTTGTCACATTGCCATTTTCATTTTCTTGAATTTTTTGTGCGAGTGCAGTAATTTTCGGCTTACATTACTGACACGTTGGTCCATGAGCCGCCCGGCCCATAAGCCGCGTGGAACTTTTTGCGGGCGAAAAACAACCAGCAAGCCGCGGCTTATAGGCCGAAAATTACGGTAGTCATTATACATGCACATGGACATGTAACATGTGTACATGTACAATCTCTTTGTGTAATTTTTACAAGGCTCGAACAACTGTCAGAAATAATGATTTTACATGTACATTGTATGTACATGTAGGGCCTACACAATGTGTACCTTGATATACCCCAAATTGGTGGATAGGGCATTGATAGGGGATACATTGTATGTTGTACATGTAAATGCTCTGTATGTTGACAGAGCACCCACATAAAATTTAATTAAGTTTTTACACAGGAACTGCTGAGGTTAAAAATACAAACTGATTCTAAATACAATACACTAAGTCCGGAGAGAATTGGGCCAAGAAAAATAAATTTCTTTTCATGTAAATACAGTACCATGAAATTCAAACAAAATCTAGACAGTCAACATGAGATCTCCTCTTTGAAGTGTGTGTTTATATCCACATACTGAGTCTTGTGTTACAATGTTTATACTATGCATCATCAATTCACAGCTGTCGCCATAAATACTTGCCAGAGGTTGGCTGGTGGCCCAATTTTTTGTCAGAAGCTGAGTGGGTTAATTTGTGCACATTACAAAATTAAACATGACCTTGAGGGATACATGTACATCATTGTCGCCCTGTGATCTTGAAGCAGCATAGATAGCAAAACTGTGGGCTGTGATGTGGAGTATCCATGAAGTTTTTATCAGTCATAAACAAGTCAGGTGGAACTAACATGAGGATAAGCATTGTAATACTCACAAAAAACAGTCAAAGGTACAATGTATTTGTACAGTACATGATACATGTCAACAAAATCAAACCTTTAGTTTAACTGTAAATGAGCAGCACATGTTACAATTAACATTGTTGAAAAGATTGATAAGCATTCACATGTACCTGTGATGAATAAGTTATGGCTTCCTTCACTTCAGCAACTTGATGAGGATGTGATGATGTATAATGATATTGGTACTAATAATTTAATAAATGGTACAACCGTCATTTTAACTTTGTGTGATAAGCTACCAAGTTTGAGCAATCACAAGTTAAACACTTTTAGGCCAGAAAGCAAAATTTACAGTGTCCTTGAAAATTGATTAAAAGATTCGACCTAGTTAATAAAAAATAAATGACCCTGAAGACTCTTTTCAATTTTAAACCCTGTGCAAGTTAAACAGTTAACTGAGTGGTTTCCCGGTTACATGTTGACATTCTTACAGTTCAGATAACCATAAAAAACTTCATTCGAAAGTGATGCAAAAAACACAGACCACATTGTGATCACGATGTACCAGCAATATACCAGCAACACAAGAAGTCACATTTTCAATAATTTTCAGGCTGGTAGTCTTCGTTATCTCGCTACTTTGCATGCTACAATAAAGGCAAGAAACATTGGACACCAGATAGCGCTTTCAGAAAAAATGCGATAGAATGAGAGCATTATGCCCTCTGTTGGTAAAATATACCAGCATGTTATGCGATAGCAGGCCTATACAAAAACCAGTTACAAACACCTTGAGACTTATGAGACTTAAGACTACACTTGTCTGCCCGTGCTCGGGAAAAGCCTTTTTCCCAAAAATTTTAACAAGCATTGTCGTCGCTGGTTACACCTTACAAAAATGACCATAAACGCAAAGGCTTACTTTCAATTATTTTTATAATGTTTCTACTGTTGTATTTGCAATCGTGTACATGTAGTTTTATACACTGTTATACATGTCTAAAACTAAATGAGCTTCTCAAATTGACCTTCTCAGTAATCCCAGGAGAGCGATTACAATAAGTTGAAACTTTTAAAAATAAAGGTCTGTAGGTATTCATCTTGTGGTTGGTGATGATCTTGACCATCTTGATTTTGTTATACAAACATGCACCCATGTACTGACATTATTTTTGTGGGAACTAAGAGAGATATTTTAAGAGTAGTCTGGTACATACATGAACATGTAGTTTTAGTGATTGGCATTGAAGGGTAGCATTAAGGAATTTACTACAAAGGCCGAATGGTTCATTGTGACATCACATCCAGGATTCCTGATTGGTCAGGAATATAAGTCTTCAACATGAAAGTAATTTACAACTAAAGGGCTTGTGACAACTCTATGCTCCATTCGTCAGTAGAAAAAAATGGCCCAGTGTTTAATATAGTTCTGTCAAATGTGCTGAAAGTGTTTAAGTGATTTAGATTATACAGAATTGTGCTTATATAGACGAATGGTTCCCACAAACCCTACAGACTTCAAAACTCAGCTACATATTTATTTCATTTTTGAAGGGCAGGCCTTTTAAACCATTATTTTTTGGAGTGGATGTACAGTACATGTACATTAAATTTCAGTAGCTAAGAACTAAAAAGCTTATTGCTAATGGTACTCAAATTGTTCATAGATACACATACATCATTCCATGTACATGTAGTTCATTATATAGATTTTAGCCAGATGGTATTTTGGGAAGTTTTGGGTCAATTTAATTATAGAGATTTAATCCAGTACATATTTTCTCCTACATGTACCAAGATAGCACTTCAAGCAGAAACATTTTGAGTCACAATGGTAGGTGCTTCTCAACATCCACTACATATTGTTAATGAGATTATAGATACTAAACAAGTTTTTTAAGCATTCTCATAGCAACCAAATGAAATATAGGCCTATTTCCAAACTTCCAAAGCCCTTTTAAGTGAGTCTTAGTTATTGGCGGTGTAGCATTTTTATCTTCAACAACACAAATATTGAAAGTCTTTACAGTGTTGCTGCTGAGCTTGGGGAGTCCTAAGCACTAATTCTAGCGCCTTGAGCACTCAACCATTATTGTAAAGTGGTGAGAATCCAATTGGCAGACTAAGACTGAAATCCTCCTGGGATAAACCATTATCATAAGTGGCTGTCTGTGAAGTTGTTTTTATTGAGGCTGATCTGGATTGCATTCTCCAGATCTCATTTGAATAATTAATTTGGGGAATGATAAAGTGGACTTGATTGAGCCAGGAAAGTCTGACATGTAGGCTGCATTATCCATCAACAATGTATAAAGATATATTTTTAAAATAGACATTTTTCTGAATGACAAATCTTATTTTCATCTCTCAAATCTAACGTTCTTAAAGTTGATTGGCAAAGACTAGTAAGAGATTGATGAGGGTCACTGTGTTAGGATGGCATCTGGGCCCAGTGTCTTGGTACTGCTTACCTTAAAAATCTGCACTTATGGTCCATAGATTCACATGCTTTACAAGACACTATAAGCAAAGAATTCTGTGGTAAGCATGTCCATGAATTGTTGCCCTGATGAATCATACTGCAGGTACATTGTTTAATTGCATGTCTGTACTGTACATGTACATGTACTTGCGTAGTTCACTATCCAAACTGATGTTGATCAATAACAGTGTGTTTTATTCCAAAATGATTTTTAAACAGTTTTATCAGCATTATAAACACTTTTGTTCAGTATAAGGTTATACCTACATGTACTATTAAAACTATGAGAACTATTAAAACGTAAGATGCTTAGTCACATGACAACACATGTATATTTATAACGGCATCTAACAAGCAAATGTTGCCACAAGCTTGAACGTGTTGATGATAATGAATAAATCATGAGGCACAGGACTATATTGCTATGTATGAAATCTTGTTGATTGATGGCAATAAAGGAGCTCACTTATCAACTGTTCCTGCTAGCCTTCAATACAATCTTGAATGTCAAGAGTTCACTGTCCAGACAACAGTAGGCTACCTTCAAGCACTTTCAAATTCCATTAGAAAACAAAATACATGTACATGTAAGTACTGTACATGACATTCTGCATGTTGAATTGTAATCTACAATTTTAGCCAAAACAAACAAATCAAACAAGAGAAAACTATTGAAGAATTAATGTAATAGGACATTCCATTGAATCTTTTACAAGCAAACAAACTTTCTGTAATTTTATGCAGCATTTAGTTGTAGACATAAGAGTCATGCATTTATTCATCTTACATTTACATTGCAAAAAGAAAAGACAAGATGTCAAAAAACAAAGACGCATTAAAATAGTACATGAATAAGGAAGGAAGAGACAGATGAAATAGACACAGAGGCAAATTATGGTGTCATACATTTACAGTCTTTAAGTAACAAAGTCTTGAATAGAAATACATATTATGAACAGTTTACAAGAGACCATACATACAATGTGTATGAAGCTGGAATCTTCATAAACTCTTAAAACCCTTAGCACTCATACCGCCCGGAAGTGTCCCGCCTATTACTTCGCGAACGCCCTCAACGTTTTACAAGTTTTACTTGAGTTTTACATACGTTGTTGAAATGCATCAAACAGCAATTTATAGAGCGCAATCTCAAGCTTTGGATGGTCTAATACATGTATAGTACATGGTCCCCACAAGAAAAAATTTAATGATGTTATCGACCTCCAAAGGTTCAAAGGTTGGAAGTCCTATCACCAAACCAATGCACGCACACCATGAGCAACAGCGAATTGTTGATTGATTCTGTGTGTGTGGACTGACCATATTTTATGTACGATGTACAAATGTATGTCACCCAAAATGTACACAGTAATGGGGACTGCATTTGTTTTCGCTCTAAACTTGTATGGTTGTTTTTTACACACCATGATTTGAACTGATTTTACAGACAGTTTTAGGTAAAGAAGAAATCTGTAGATAATAGAGGCCCTTAATCTTATTCCAAATAATGGACCCCCTTCCCATTGCCACCAAATTTAAATGTGTAAATTAATGATCTGTACAATATACATGTAATGTACAGTATGTTCATATAGACTTACAAATCTGTCAACATCCCCTCCCCCACCCCCCCCCCCATCCCCCTGCTTCTCTACATTGCTACAAATGCTGTTAAGTGGTTAGGTATTAATTCCAAGCTCTGCATGTTCCTGGGAAATAAATTTTTCCGAAACCTGAAACCATCAGGAAAACATCTGAAATACTGCCTTAGAAAATGTTCATTATTTGGGGCCTTTCCCAGGTGCGCTGGAAAATCTGCTGGCGGTCTGGTTGGATGGCCGGGGCAGGCAGGCCGGCGTACGTTATAATCCGATACCCCTTCAGGCAAGAAGGCTTATTGAGTACTCGAATCCTGCACGACATAAAGAGAATACATGTCATGAAGGGTCGTGAATTCAGAGTCTGATCAAAAAAAGGAGAAGAATAGAACAGGAGGGCAAAAAGGGAGAAAGACAGAGCACAGTAGAGTGGAATATAAAGGGACAAGGTTTCTGAATGCCAAGGGTTTTTGTGCTGTTGAAGGCACTTGGGAATTTTTGAATATGTTGAAAGGGTGGGAATGAAGGCATAGGAGAGAATTTATATAGAACTGCAGGCGTTCGTTTTCATGTGTTTAATTTCTTTGTGCTACTGCATGGTTATTTATACAGCAGTAGTGTGTGCGCGTGTGGATGTAATACACTGGGGAGTCGACCCAATGGGATTCTACTATGTGTAGTGTTTGAACAAATTAAAAACATTGTTTTGAGAACTACCACAGACAATTTCAGAAAATATTTTCCATTGTATCAAAAGTAGCAAGTCTATTTAATCCAAAGAAAAAGTCACAAACCCATAGGGAAATCTGAAATATTGTTTCCCAAAAGGGTTTATGCATAGTTTGCTAACCAACACAATTTGTCTCTGATATTGTGAATGCACTTTATTTGAGTGCAGGGCAGGTTCAAAGGGAGTTGTGTTTGAATACAACATTGTTTAGTTGCAGTTTTACAGATTTTTCACATCAGATCTGTAGATTTTCATCTCAAAATTAATAAACCAACCATTATTGGGCATGTTCACACGAGTAGTTAACTTCACTGCTAACTTCTCTGCTAAATATTCGCAGCGGGGGATCTTCGTAAAAACGGACTTAACTAAAAAATGCCTTGCGTTCACACGGAGTGCTAACTGCCGATAGCTGTCTGCAAAGGTCACAAAACCATTACGTAATCTTCCGGTTTGTCTTCCCTGCCGGCAAAATGTGTCTCCGCTGTCAAAGCAGCGAGCTAGCGATCTTTATGGCCAAGTTCGTACGATTCCCATTTCGTGGAGGCGGACCGGTATTGCCTGGTACTCGTGCACCAAAACACATGCTGGGTACCAGTCAGGCTCAGCTGGTTTTTGTGCGAAGTTGGCCTTTGTTTTATTTCTGACAATCACAAACATGGCTCCGAACATGAAATTTCATGGTTCTTTACAAGTTTTCGCAGTTATTTTGGCTGCGTTGAGAGTACGTACTAGGGCTGCTTTAGAGAGTGCAGATGAGGTGAAGTTGGGTGAAAAGACAAGAGAGTTTCGTCAGCGGTGGAAAAGGGAAACGGGTAGACGACTCCTTGGGCTCGGCTTCGTTTTTGGAAGTACATCTTGCGACGAAAACAACATGTCGCATGTATTTTGCACTCGGTATCAGGAAGTGGTCTAAAGTGGCTAAGGTCAGTTGCGTTCACACGGCAAAATAGCGCTGTTAAAGTATCAAGTTTCACTGCTAAGTCGTAAAACTGAAGTTAGCAGCGGAAATTTTCGCTGCTAACTTTTGGAGTTAGCAGCGAAGTTAGCAGCGAAGTTAGCAGCGAAGTTAACTATTTTTGCGTTCACACGGTCACAAATTTTTCGCTGTTAGCTAGCAGCGAAGTTAGCAGCGAAGTTAGCTACTCGTGTGAACGTACTCATTAACATGTATTTTTGAAAATTGTAAAAGGAATTGAAGTCCACCGGATCACACATTGAATGATCTAGAATATAAGATGCATACTACATGTATGTATTGTCTCCATGTATGACAGTGATGTTACTTAAGTCATGTTCCCATTGGACTTATTTTTGCTAAAGTACCGCGTCTTTTCTGTAGAATGACAAAATTAAATCCAATGGGAACGCATGTTAAACTGACCTCCCTGTCAACTTACCGCGACCGTGATGTAAAACTAACAGGCCGAATGAGGTTGCGGAAGATTTCCGCGCAGCCACGGTAAGTTATCAGGGCCGATAAAAAGTCCAATGGGAACGCTCCGCGCTGTAAACCTACCGCGACCACGGTGTAAAACGCTATGCAAATAACACCACTTCCTGTACTGTATACACACACAGAGGGCGCGCGAAAATGGAAGTATGGTTCCCTGTCTCGTTTTCACTGACCATCATACCATATGCAGCGTGTGTACATGTACCATATGCAAAACAAAAACAACGCTATTTCCAATCTCGTCCAGTTGCTGCGAAAATTACGTCACAGATACGTCGTATCCTGCTTAGGTCAAAGGTGACTGTGCACAGCGCCCTCGATGTGTGACGATCTGCCAGTTTTGGAGAACGAGTTAACTGTTCCGTCGCGGAATTTAAGTCCAAGTGGGAACGCACGGTAGAACTACACCTAATCCAGTCACGGTAACTTTCCGCATGGCCGCGGAAGAAAAAGTCCAATGGGAACACGACTTTACTTTGCTGCATACTTTGAATGATTAGTCAGTAAATCCTGGGTTCCATTAAGGACATCTATTAAAAGCTCAGAGGAGAACCCAATATAGTCACCTCTGCATACATCCTCCCTCACTTTCGATTGATCATCTGCATTCTTACAACTACAGTACTTAAAGTGATTAAATATTGGATGTGTTAATGTCATTACAGTAAATATTAAAACCTGTTTAGCAACAGAAAACAAAACACCAGACTCCTGTTGCTTGATGTCTGCATGCAATCAATGTTCCTAACAATGTGTACAAAGCACTTAATCTGTCACTGTGAATTTCACATTCCAAATGAGCATTGGAACTACATTGTACATGTGGTACAAGTAACTCTTTGGGTAGCAGGATTCGTGTTAGTGATGTTGGAATCATTAATGTGTATTGACGTGTTTGTAGAGCCGTGGTGAACTCACCTCAGTCACACTGAAATGAAAGGCTTGTTGAAAGAGCTGTCAATTGCTAGTTTCGATTGCCTCGCTGCAAGTGAACTCTGTTGTAAAGCAGTACTACATGGTTTTTTATATGCCCAAATTCCTCTTGAAATAAAAGATTAAAGAGTTGACAATTCAAATATATTTTCTTGAATCTTTTTAGCTGTAATACACTTTAATTTGTAAGAACACGAAGTTCAGCCTTGTTAATTGAATGTGCATTTTAAAACACAGATAATGCCTATCAAATTGATCAAATGAAAGCTTGTCATGATAATAATAGACCGATTGCGCGACCCGCTTCACGTGACCTCTTGTTGGTATTAAATGAAAACACATACGGCGTCCTCCATAAGAAAGTGCGGTATGGTACACGATGATTGTTGTATTTAGTTTATTCGATCGAGGCTTTTCTTGCTCGAAATCTGTGAAAAATATTCCAGAGTTTGTGCCAGAGACCTTCGAGTGGCTGAATAAAGCCAGTAAGGACAGTTCCAGCAAGTCTTGGAAATCGTACAAGTAATATATAAATGTGCACGATGTGTAATAGTGCACGACGGAACGTTAGGCCAGATGACTGCGATCACACACTTTTTAACACAAAAATTTCAAAGTTTTGAAGCTGAAATCATCCAAAGAAATTGCTTTCCAAAACTGTGTGATTCCTTTGCCTATTTGAAATTTTGCAAGGCTAAGTATAAATGCTCACTTTTCCAACGTTCTTCACCCTTTTTTTTTTTTTTACAGTGATTAGGCCTACATTACAAACAAAATAACAGGCGGGTGGCTACATAGTCGTCCGACGCCGGTCGTGCAAAACTCAAAATAAACCTCTTGTAGTAGAATACTGGTAGTTTATGAAACAGTAATGTGATAAAAATCAATGTCACAACATACTACTTTAATAAAATGGCCTAGTAACTGTGTTATTATTACCAAAAGCCATTTTTTGGTGTGACTCTGTCGGTCACGGCATGTATTTGTACGTAGTTTGCCATCAGCTCAGACTACTATGACCCACAATAGGTCACATGATGACATGTAAACATTGGTCACGCAATCAGTCTATTTGATTAACAAAGATATGTTTCTACATACCATGTTTTAATTTTTTATTGTTGAATCTGAAGCTGTTCATATCCATGTTTACATAATAGGAGACTTTGGAGTCCAACACATACACCCATGAAAACATGCTGATGTACATGTCATCCAAAATGTGGCTGAACTGGAGTATTTATTTAATAAAACTATTTTTTTTTTTATCCTGGGAAAAAAAAATCAATTTGCTCTCTCTTTTGATTGATAGGTTGCACGCCTGATGTACAAATCCATATTGCTGCCATTAACCATCATTATGTAAAACTCTTGGGAACGTGTAGTTTGAACTTGTTTGTTGTTCTTGGAGTAGACTAACTGCATGTTTTGCCTTGGGATGTCTGCTCACCACAGTTTGAATCAATACCACACACGTAGAAATAAATAATACAACACTGCACTACCCTCTACATTATTACACTCAGTAGCCTGTAATGTTTGAGCATCTACTGGAAATGCTTCCCAAGCCAGGACAGATCTAGAACAAGATTGAGGCCAACACATATTTGTGATCTGAAAATAAAGGGATTATCAGAAATGTTATCTTCAAATAAGCTTTGTTCTGTGAATATCAGAATGGCTTTTAGTTAGGATGAACAGCTATGATAAATCTTTATTGAAACATTAGTTTCTTTTTGGCTTGTCTTTTTGCACTAAGAACAACCGCCTAATTTGATGAAATTTTCACAGGTTGTTTATTTCTTAAATTCTCAAACCAATGATGTACATTTAGATACACTACAGTGTTATCGCTTCAACATACAATGTAATCTGTACTTTTGTTGTGATTTTGCAGGCACAAGGAGACCGTGATTTGATGTACATTGATGGTAGTGGGGATGGTGATGATGAGGATTACGTTACAGAAGCACCAGGAGAGATTGGAGAACAGGGCTCTGGCACCACAGAAGGTGAAGGAGACCGCAATATAGGTACATTAAAAAGGCAGTCAACCCTTCAGTATGGTGGCCTGAAGGGACATCACAAATCGCAAATATCTTTGCAAATATTTGCACTGCTCAAATATTATTGCAAATGTTATTGTAAATATCTTTGCAAATATTTGCGATGTTGCAAATATCTTAGCAAATTTGCAAATTGCCAATTTTGTCACATACTTTGTCGCATACTTTGTTGCATAGTTGCATATTTGTACCACGCTTTTTTCAAGAAACTAAGTTTTCTTTCATTGTCAATGCATACGGAAGAGTATGGGAATGCAAGCCACACTTATGCCTCGTAAAATTCTTCGACCTTTGTGTCGTTTAAAGGTTTGTATAACATCTGGTACCAGACTACTCTCCCGGATGTTCGTATGAAGGCTAGACAAACTAACATCCTGTAGTTTCTTTAAATTTAGCTGGGTACAAATATTCAAACTGTGCATCGAAGTATGCGACAAAGTATGTGACAAAGTTTGTGACATCGCAAATATTTGCAAAGATATTTGTAACATCAAAGATATTTGCGACAGTATTTGCGACACGGCAAATATTTGCAAAGATGATTGCGTTATCGCAAATACAATTTCGATAATATTTGCGACATCGCAAATATTTAACAAAGACATTTGCAATAATGTTAGTGACATCGCAAACATTTGCGATGTGTGATGCCCCTTCAGGGCCACGTACATAGTTTTAGCTTCAAAGTGGCAACCACCTAGGCTTGACCCTAGTTTGCAGTGGTGCATCTTTTTATGCATGCCAGTGGGTTTTGCCCCCAGAATTCAGGGCTGATTTTCTGTTTTTCTTTAAGATGTGAAGCACTTTTAGCCATTTAAAGGAAACTAATTCCCAATGTGAATTCCACAACTCTTTACTAAAGATGTTTGGTTTGTAATTCTTCTAAAAATGTAACACCTACACGTAGGATGTTGAGATATCTTCACTCCTCAGCTCAAGACTGATAAGGAAATTCAGGCCGGACAGGGCCCTTTATCTTCATTGAATATCAGAGAGTTAAAAAACCAAAGGCTTTTGGAATTGGGAGTCAGTCCAATCCTCATTTTGAATAATTTCAACTGAAAGAAATAATGTCTGAAAGTGAGCGCCAACCTGAGGAAACTTAAAGGGACACACCAGCTTACTGTTTACCTAATTTAGTGATGTGGAATAACAGACAATTAATATTTAAATGGTTGTTCTAAAAAAAAATCATCAAAATATCACGTAATTAACACAAAATTTGTAAAAAACAAAACACGGTCAAAGGTCAGCTTATACGCTTTTCCAGCTGTTGCAACTGTCAAGTTTACGTGACAATGTTGCGCAATGTTGTAAGTAGACTGGTGCTCTGTTTAAGTATGAACTATTACAATAGCGAGGCATGGGGATCCAGACTTCATATCCATCCAGCACAAATTCACGTGTAAATAAAAAATACATAATCGTCGTGGTGGTGCTGTATACGTCTGATTATTCAGACATAGCATGCCCTATTATGCTCTTCCAGCCCCCCCCCCCCCCCCCGTCAAATGTCAGTGATTCTGCCTCTTGTACAATTTTCAAATTCACGTGTAAATAAAAAATATACATAAATGGACAGTTTGTATTCTGTGTACAACGAACTGGACGAACTTACTTGCAATGAAGAACGTTTCTTCGACATCCAAGGATTGCTACAAAAAAACATAGCAAGGAAAAACCAGAAGGCGGTCCAACGAAAAGTAAAAAGTAAAAAAAAACAAAAAAACACGATAAATCCAAAGGGAAAGCCAGCATGTGCCAAGCGAGCCTCCCGCCTTCGCTGCAAATGGATTGCCTTTCTCTTGGCAGCTTTAGCGATGGCATTCTCCCGTTTTTCGGACGATGACTTCAATGGCCGGCCCGCAGCCACCGCCACCGGTTTTTTGTTGTTGCGGCGATTGGACATTATGCAGTTATCATAGAAGTAGATAGATCAGCTGTATGGGATAAACCATGGAGGTAGAAATTAGTCTAATTTCTACCTCCATAGATAAACATTCCCTGTCGTCGTCCCGCATGTGTGTAACGCAGGCAACACGTTCCAATAGTTAGGGGATAATAGCTAGGGGTACAGACTAAAACAGTCGTAAAAAAACGTAATTGTTAGTCTGGCACCCTACCCCTCCGACAAGCTCCTAAGCTTACGGCTAGACCGGCAAGCTGAGGAGTTCATGCCCCGGGGTTTGTCTCTCTGGCCCCACAAGACACGGCACCGGCTGTACGGGGTATGCCCCAAGGTTTACGTTCCGCGAGCTCCCACGCTGGTGCGCCGTAAAACATGCTTCGGTTGCACGGACTCTCTGAATGCGAATATTACGTTCGATGTTTCATCATTATTTACAAATTGTATCGATAATCTGAATACACAGTCTTTTTTGTCAAACACTCATAAATAGTTGTAAAAATAAAGATTTAAATTTGGTTCAGTAATTTACTTTTATACGGCTGGAAGTAAAACTAACTCCGAAGATCATGTAATTAATCCGGATCACTTTTTTGGTTCGGATAAATCATTTTTTGAAAAATGCTCGAAAACGGCAAAATTTGATGGTTTGTTGTAGGAACCATTCTTCTCCATTCCTGGAAGACCTTTGAAGTTATATGTTAGCCTTTTTTGTAGCCCAAATAGCCCAACGAAGCCCGTGTGCCCCTTTAAGTCTATGAGTTCCATTACAGGGGAACTGTACACTGTCCCTTTAACATAACAGTAAAGTGATGTACGTCATTTATATTCAAAAAGATTAACACATTTTGGGCAAGTTTCCTCAGAAATATGAATGTGGAGATTAGTTGCCCTCAAGTCCAGACAAACATTCTATAAATACACAGAGTGCGTAAGTAAATTACAACGCTGTGACTCAATTTTGAGATCTTTAATGTCATTACAGGAGAAATATTTGGCCTCTAAATTGCCAGTCAGTCTCTCTGCCAAGGGCAGAGAATGGGGAGAGGTGCTGCAGTTGAGTTGAGATTGTTATCCAGGGTCCTTTTTTATGTAGATGCTTAACTTTACAAAAGAGCTCAGAGTAAGAGAATAAAACGTCTTGCTATGCATTAGTGCAGTATCACAAAGCCATTTGTGAGAATACAATGGGAATACAAGTGAGGTAACTCTGTTACAGCTGATCAACTCTCTTTAAATCCTGGCTGTCAATCTAACTTCCTTTCATTTTCTTGTTCTTCTCTTCTTTTGGATGCGCAACTCGTGCAGAAAGAAGGGGGAATACATTCCGCTTGGAAGAATAAAGTTTGAATATAGAATGGGTTGTACGAAAGAAAGAAAGGAACCCAAGCGTCACCAGAGATTATCAAGGGAAAGGAGCTAGGCAGGAAATCAATGTGGTGATTCACTCTGCCAAAAACAGCAACTTGACCCAGGGTGAACTTTAGGGTGTCAAGCTCTTTGCCCTTACATAGTTTTTGTAGTAACTTGGCAGTGGTTCACCTTTAAAGATGACTTGAATACTTTTCTGTCAAACACTAGAAGCCTAACAGTCAATGTTTGAAGCTTAAAAAAGTTTGGCTGGATGAAATTTGGCTTAATTGGAAATAAACATGAATCCTTGAATGAAAAAAAGGTTTGTGTAATATCCCCCAATGAAAAAGTATATAAATATATAAGTATATATATATACAATATATTAAAAATAATATAATTGTAGTATTAATTATTATGCACGGAACAATAAATTATCAAATAATTTTTTTTTTTAACAAATTTAGAATTTTTATAAATCTGTATTTTGATGGAAACCTGTTTTGTGCATACATGTACCTGTTCTAGTAGGCACATTTTACAAAAAATGTTTTGAGTCTTATATTTCATTGGTTTCAATTGTGGTGCCTCATGCTTGTTGCAACAGATTTGATTTCCACTTGAACCTGGTCTAGTTACATCCCTGCTGAAAAAATAATCATGGTAATGTTTTTCTGTGAGCTGTGTGGTCCGATCGGTGGGGTCTAGTTACATTGCCACCGGGACTAGTGTACAGTAACTGGTATAGGAATGCAGGTACCGATGTAGAGGAAGGTGGTATCAATACATGGATCATATTCATAATTAAATGTTGTCCCAATATAAGCTACCTGTACATGGGCATAGCTTATCTAGCCCCTTAAAAAAAACGAAGGAGAAACAATTTCCCCAAAACGAGGTAATTTGTTTGACCTAGAAATCATTAAAATAAGATACTGACTGTGATGTACTATATAACCAACACTGCTATTGTGTATGCCACATCAAAAAGCACACTTTTGACAGGTGCTTGTACATATATATCAGTACATGTATATCAACAGAGGAATAATGTTCTTTGGAAAACAGTACTACTGTCTGCACAGTTTTGTTTAAAATTACTATACATACTATGTTAAAACAATTGTGAAAAATTAACGTTTTAGCCAGAGTTAATATTAGCCATCAGTTAACCTGAAGCCAGTGTTTCTTTCCCTCGGCACTCTGCAAATGCAGTACATCATCATGGTGAATTAGTAGAGTGGGACCTTGTTTAGTTACTATGATTGATGATAGACTAGAAATTCCATGGAGTACTCTCACTGGGCTCATACATGTAGCTCATCTAGGGGTGATGGCCTTCCATGTAACTGTATGGTTAGCTGTCAAATGAGGCCACAAAATGTCAGTGGGACCTGCAGCACACTACACTAAATAAACTCAACTTGACTACTGAGTTGCAGCACTATGGTTTCACTATAGTACATGCTTCCTTCATGGTACATGTAGTCTCAGAATCAACACTGTTGATTATGTATTTTGTTTGTAGATTTTGTGATTCAAGTCAGTTTGTGTGTTTGATTGACTTGCTCATGTGTGCACAATGTGCTATCAAAAGAACCATCTGACCCTGAGAAATGGGGAGGAGATATGGAAGAAAAAAACATTTATGAACAAAACAAGATAAATATCCCAAAGGTTGCATTATGCTGTTAAATAATTTGGTTTCAAACTGAAAGGGACAATACAAGAAAGGGAAAGACATACGTTGTTAGTGTGTAATGAAGGTTAATAAAATTACATGTTCTTTGGTGTATTGAATATTATCTGCAATTGCCATCAATGTTGTACCATTCCCTCCTCCATGCTTGTACTATCCCTTTAACCAATCGTGATATAAAGATTATATTACCAAGGGCACTTGAAATTTATACCAGTTCAGAGGAGTGAGTCAATTCAATCCCCTACCATTGGATCTATCAAGGCTTCCCAGCTTGGCGTCTCACACAACTGACTAAATCTTTGAATCACGGTGTGACAATTTTTTTTTGTAATGCCTTCCATCTTAACAATGGTCCAGTTGATACAATACCCACAGCATGTTTACACACACTGGGTAGGCCCCTATGTAATTCATTCCATATGAGGGAAATCTCACAGACATTCACTGAGTCACACATTCAAAACAGAACTCTCACATATTCCTGAGAAAATGTGTGACAATAAGGGCTTTGTCCTAAAGCCTAAAAACTAGCAGCCATCCTTCGCAGGTCATTTGAGCTTGGCTGAATTCTGGTTGTTGGTCTCAATGTCTATTTCCATATTTCTAGACATTTTCACTCGTCTAGTGTGGAGTGTACACTGTAGAGTGTAGACTGCCCAATTGTATGTACTCCATGGCCTTGTGCATGAAGTCTGGTGCTGTGAACCCAAGTTCTTTTTCTTTTTCCAGAATGTATGCATGTAGCAGGTTTCATTACCAATCTGGCTGATCATATCACAGCGCAAGGACAGATCTATTGAGGCTTTATATACATGTACATGTACAGTACTATACTATACATGTACATGAATGTCCTTGAATAAGATGATCAAGATACGGTTTCTTAAATTGAATAGACATTATAACCCAAACTATTGTGAGCATGTGGAAAATGCTGGTATTGTGGGACCATGTGTAAGGTGTAAGTGCGAGACCATGTGTAATGTACATGTACAATGTAGTTGTATGTACAGCTTACTGCGCATATTGACTGCATGTTATCAGCCATCTTGGTTATGTCTAATGTGCCAGTGAATTTACCTTACAACTGGTTCTTCATAGATTATTGGGATTTATGGTCTAGAAAGGAAGAAATGCGGTCTTTCAAGAGGAAGCATGGTGGCTGCATAGAGTGCCTTTGACAATAATAAACTGAAGCAACTGGGTGTCCATATTGTCACTCCCTTAATCCACTTGATAATAAAAGTGAGAGAAATGACTTTCTAATATTGTACATACAGTACTTGACTACACGTATACACACTTTCCTTCAGTGCGAAACTTGTAACCATTGTCATAGGCAAACATTTGGCGTCATTTACTTTGTAGCCAGACAGTTTTAAAAGTGTTAACTCAACTAGAAGAATTTGTTTGACATGTTTCCATATACTGTAACCTTTTATAGATTTTTTGTCCATGTATCCCTGGTGTGTTATGACATATGTTTCACCCCCTCACCAGCCAACTGCACATAAGTCACACTTCAGTAGATCGTAAGCCTACCGTAGATAAGTTTCACCTGAGAGCTGATGAAGAAAACTGAATGATAAACCAGCTGTTCTTCAAGGAAAGTTGAATACAAAGTTGGCCATAATTCATCTTGTTCCCTGTGCTATTCTCCTTATACCAAAAACCAACAAACTATGTAGGTCTACATGTGTTTGTTGTCCTTTTTTTTATTCTTCTTTTATTGACATTTCACACAATTGGAATGAAGCTTGGTCACTGCCCTAGTTACCAAACTTGTCATTTATGCAATTTTAACTTTACATTTGTATGGTAGGGTTTTCCATAAATGATTGAAATTGGGTTCATTTAATCATGGAGGCATACATTTACACGTACATGGATGTGCAATTTACCCATTTTTTACTTGACCTGCTTTTAAACAAAGATAACAACGCCCATATCTTCACTTTCCGGTTGCATGGTGTAAATGTTATGATTTCACAATGTAGCATCACTTGAGGTTGTGGGTGTAGGGAATGTTGTAGGCAATGTATGTACACATTGACACAACTAACCTCTTGAACTTGAAAAGACATTCTTTGAACTGGTGATAATAGACCGATTACGCGACAATGTTTACATGCGGTCACGTGACCCCCTATCGGGTATGACGTCATACAGCTGGTGAAAAAATACGTGTAAAGAGATAGGCCGTGACACAGAGTGAGTTCGAAAACGGTCGATTATACTTTCGTTAAGCGAAGAATTAGTTAATCGGCCCCTTTATTTAAAGTAGTATGGTGTGGCATTAATTTGAATCACATCTCTGTTTCATAATTTAACAGAATTCTTCTGAAAAGAGGTTTTTTAAGCCATGCACTACCGGTGTCGGACGACTATTATGTAGCCACCCGTCTGTTATTTTGTTTGTAATGTTGGCCTAAATCACTGTAAAAAAGGATAAACAACGTTGGAAAAGTGAGCATTTATACCTAGCCTTTCAGAATTTCAAATAGGCAAAGGAATCACACAGTTTTGGAAAGCAATTTCTTTGGATGATTTCAGCTTCAAAACTTTGAAATTTTTGTGTTGAAGTGTGTGGTGATCGCGGTCGTCTGGCCTAACGTTCCGTCGTGCGCTGTACGCATCGTGCACATTTATACGGTACTTTTACAGTTTTCAAGACTTGCTGGAACTGTCCTTACTGGCTTTATTCAGCCACTTGAAGGTCTTTGGTACAAACTCTGGAATATCTTTCACAGATTTCGAGCAAGAAAAGCCTCGATCGAATTAACTTAATGCATTAATCATCGTGTACCGTACCACCCTTTCCTATGGAGGATTACGTGTGTGTGTTTACATTTTTAACCCAACAGGGGTCACGTGACGTAGGTCGCGCAATCGGTCTATTGCATACACATTGACACAAGAACTACATGTAACCCATCCGTGGCCCTTTCTCTAGGATGTAACTGTCTACAGTTTTAGTATTTACAGGACAATTCTCCAGCCTCCAATCTTCAGGCATGCAACTTTTCAGCTGATCAGCTGATATTCGTTTTTTTTCCCCTTTACTTTTAGTGTCATAGAAAACTGAACAACACTACAAAGTTATGTGTGTTTTGCAAATTCAAAGTTACATACTTGAATCTGGCAAAACTCTTATACACATCTTATCTCTGTCTAAGACACATGTACATTGTATGTAGACTGACTGCAGGAGTGACCAACTGCAGCCCTCTTCAGTACTGTACATACCCTCCATCCACTCAATCACACAAGTCTACACTTGACTGTAACTATAACCTATGCAAATCCTCAGGGTATACTTACCAGCACTGTGCTAAACAGCTGAATCTATTTACTTGTATGTATCTCAATAAATGACAATCATGGCAACATGTACAATGTACTTGTATGTAATCTACAATATTCATGAGAAAGAGCAATGGTTAAATATAAAACAAAAATGAGGAAGTACATTTAGAATTATGTACATGCACATATATAATTTCCATTATTCCCATTGTCATGGACCAACATTCAATGAATTCATCACAGTTTTCACGAAGTGACATAGTGCTCAAAAATAATTTTTGTACAGATTTTAGTGATGTCAATATTTAGAAGGTGTTCACTGATACCTTTCTTTCTGCCAAGTAAGAAGTCTTGAAACATCTTGGTTGCTTAGTTACAGTAATGTCACTATGCTAAAATTGGTTAAAACTGGAATTTTTCGTTTTCACAAAGTGACATTTTGTAGACTTGTCCATGTGTTACTGCATGTGACACAACGTGGTTTGTATGTTTTTTTAGTTTTCACAAAGTGACACCATTCCCTATACTATTACACACGAAATACGTCACTTCGTGAAAACTCGAAAACCGTGTACATTGAAGTTCTTCGTTTTCACGAAGTGATGGTTTGTTTATAAGTATGTAAGCCGTTGATAATTGTTTCCCTTAACAAAAAATATACAATTTACGTATCCTTTGAGATTTCAGTTTTCTAACGAAGTAAAAAAAGAAGAAAGATTTTTGACCATAAAATAAAATCGAAACTGCGATTTTGAAACTTAACAAACTAAAATTCGCAATATCTCGAAACATGGTTTTACCACTGTGTGGTCTATTGTGTCACTTCGTGACAACTGCGAGCAATTGTAAACAGAAATGTTGCTTAACATGAGCAAATTCACAAACCAGTACACTGTACAGAGTACTATATTTACTTCTGTCATGCTCCATCTTTTTCTCTTACTTTCACTTCCCCCATCTAAGCTCCAGATAAAGAATGTTAGTCCCTCTGCCTGTCTTTCAACATCTTTCAAATTCCAGCTTTTGTTATGGGGCTGGGGAGATTACTTTCTGGTCTGGGCTCTGAGGGGATGCATGTTTGGCCACCTGCAAGTGAAAGGTTTTGCACACATGTGTATACATAGAGTACATGTACGTGTACATGTCAGTATAGTTTTTGTTTGTTCTTTGTTAGTACTGAAAGTGGAAGTGTCCAAACAAAACAACAGAGTCCAGAGTAGTATGTTTTTATTAATGTAACTTTTGTACATAATGAAGTACATGTTCATGCGCCAAGAGTGTCAAAATTGGCAGATACCCACACTATATAGATAATATCCATTATTTTATTGTTACATGTATTTTTGTGTAGCTGTGTGTGTTGTGAAAACATTTCTGATTCAGTGTATTTCATGATAAATCACAATCCTGTTATAAGCCAGGCCCACTTCACTCAAACTGGTTCCAATCGATTGCAAGCAGCCCATAGGAATTGCATTGAGCTAGTTTTTGTATGAGGATTTATGGAAGTAAAGTTTAATAATTGGACTTGGCTTTTACACATGTTCTTCAAAGACTCTAGTTCTTTTAAGAATTATAAGTTTGTGTCAAATAATGCCTTTAAATGATGAAGTGTGTGTGATTTGGGCAAAACTACACACAAATGAGTTAAATGAAGGTTGGCTCAGTGGTTTCTTTCCCTGCCTTTCACCTCTGTGGACCCCAGTTCGAATCCCAGACTGGAGCCTTGCATGTGGATTGGGTTTTCAGTCCATAACTGATTGCGTGGGTCTTCCCTATTTGGGGTTTTCCTCCCACATCTAAAACTGACAATTCTTTAATATCTTTGGAATCAAAAGTAGCAATCACTTTGGGGATGCAGCAGATGTGCATTGGTGTGATGCAACGACTTAACAACAGGATAGGAGGAAGTTCCTCAACAACCAATATCAGATACATGTAGGTCAGACATCTATTACTACAAAGTCTTAACATGAAACATTGTTCATGTCAGTAATGTTGTATGAACAGAAATATCAATTGTTTTAAGTCACAAAGTTAAATGAACAATATGAACATGTACAGTGTACATGTTAACTGTTTTACATGTATACATTTCTGTGAGTGCAATATGACAAGTTGTGGCCCAAGCTGTGTTAGCACTTAAGAAGCACACTACAAAGGAACATCAATAATACAATTCGAGATGAAGACTATTTTGTCAAGTTTGATGGCCCAAAAACCAGACAGTACCCTTAAGAGAGAACAATTGTAGACCCTTCCATTCCATGAATCAAGGCCGGGCCTAAGTAGGCAACCAAGGGTTTATTTCTTAAAGAAGCCAGTTAATTTGCATTAATTGTAATGCAGACAAACTATCTTCATTTCCCACTCCTCCATAGAAACTAATTGTAACAACAGTATTATAATAAATTACTCTCATTCCTTTGAAGAAGGAAACACTTTGTAAGACAAACATTGCTATGGGACTAACAATTATCCAAATAATTGGATTGAAGTTCAAAGGGAACTTGGTATAAATATGAAGCTATAATAGACTGTGTGAGTCTCAAGCCTTATTGAACTTCCGGGACCAAATTGGTCGCAACCATATCAAGTTTTATGCATGCGTGCTTTTGTTTATCAAATACTTATTATTAGTTCAAAGTAATTTATGGCTATAAAAGTTATATTATGTTGTTGGGAAAGTAACAAATAGCGATGAAATATATGAACAAACAACGAAGAAAACCTGAGAATAAGACTTGATCTCAGTTTCCGGTTACTTGTAAACAATTACAAAATTTGCCCAACTGATGTTCATGTTATCAAGGCTTATTGATAGTCGGGTTGCGCGAAAGTCAAAGTAAAATGGCGCGTGACACAGTTTCTAGTCAACATTGATGCCTCAGTGACCATAGACTGCAATAAAAAGGCTGAGCGTGCAGTGATAATCATTGGGCTACCAACTATAAACCAACCTTCATAATGGTTGCACAAACTGGTGCATGATTCGCAATTCATACTATGTACATGTACATGAAGTCTAGAATCATTGAGGTTGAATAAACATCCTTCCAATTATTGCAACTATATATAAATTGAAAGTGGTTTTTATACAAAATTGCTGTAAGTATTTTTTATTTTCAAGAATTTTGTATCAATAAAATTTGAAAAGTACATTTGATTTCATAAACGATAGTCTTCTTTCAATTTGTTTTCATGTTTTCGATTCACGTGAGACTGTAGTCTATTGGTACACGTATTATGAGAAACAATTCTACCTGATTTATTTAATCATTGATCAATACAGTAAGCAGTATAACATTTACAGTATTGTGAATATTCTACATTGTATGTAATTTGGAGCTTGAAACTTGATCCTTATATGAATATGACTTGTATTTCAATCTTCCCAAAGTATGGTACAGGTTTTATCAAAAAACAACATCTTTAAATTGATTATACATTTTTTTTATCATCTCTGATGCAGCTGCAGTAAAGCCAAAGTTTGATAACACCATCAGAATCAACAAGATTGGGGATAAGAAGGCAGTCTTTGAGGAGGAACATTCTGATCCTGGGTCAGAAAAATCACAGGATGTGTTTAATGCAGTTTGTTCAGTTGTAAGTCTAAGGCTTTAGGTTGTATTCCTTGCTACCTGTGTTTAGTTTTTATAAACCGACTTAATTAATCACACATTTGTGTGTGTGTGTTTGTTGGGTTGTTTTTTTTGTTTGTTGGGTTGTTTTTTTGTTTGTTGGGTTGTTTGTTTGTTTGTTGGGTTGTTGGGTTGTTTGTTTGTTTGTTTGTTTGTTTGTTTGTTTGTTTGTTTGTTTGTTTGTTTGTTTGTTTGTTTGTTTGTTTGTTGGGTTGTTTGTTTGTTTGTTGGGTTGTTGGGTTGTTTGTTTGTTTGTTTGTTTGTTTGTTTGTTTGTTTGTTTGTTTGTTTTTTTGTTTTTTGTTTGTTTGTTTGTTTTTTTGTTTGTTGGGTTGTTTGTTTGTTTGTTGGGTTGTTGGGTTGTTTGTTTGTTTGTTTGTTTGTTTGTTTGTTTGTTTGTTTGTTTGTTTGTTTGTTTGTTTGTTGGGTTGTTGGGTTGTTTGTTTGTTTGTTTGTTTGTTTGTTTGTTTGTTTGTTTGTTTGTTTGTTTGTTTGTTGGGTTGTTTGTTTGTTTGTTTGTTTGGTTGGTTGGTTGGTTGGTTGGTTGGTTGGTTGTTTGTTTGTTTGTTTGTTGGGTTGGGTTGTTGGGTTGTTTGGTTGGTTGGTTGGTTGTTGGGTAGTTTGTTTTGTTGTTTGGTTGTGTGTTTTTTTATTTAGTTAGATATTTAGTTATTTGTTTTAGGTAGTTTTTTGTTATTTGGGGGGGTTGGTGTACTGCCTTGTTTTTTTGTGTGTTTATTTTGCATGCCTGTGTTTGTGCGGGGGGAGGGGTTGTCTTTCTGGAGGGTTTTGGCGGGGTAGGGGGAGATTTGGGATGGGTGGGTTGGTGTTGTCTCCCAATGTATAGAGTTTGGTATATGTATATCCAGATATCATAATCTGTTGTAAATGCTTGGCATCCTGAAAGTATTTTTGATAAAACCTCTTTCTGCTGGAAAGAAGGATAACATGTATATCCAAACTTGATCATTCGCTTTCTCTTTTACATGTAGTTGTTTTAATGATCAAGAAATGGTTTGAATTTAAACTTCTAGGTCATTCAATTAGGTTCAATTTTTGGAGGGCTTGGATAGAATGCTTTATTTTGTCGCATTCAAAAATAAAGAAAGTTGTGTTCCATTGGCAATATGAAACATGTAAAAACTAAATTTTTATTTTTTTTGGTCAGATTTTAAGTTGTGAACCACAATAACCACAATAAAAAGTAAATGCCAACTATAAAACAGAATGAATTAAATTACAACTTGCTTACAATTACATACAATAAAAATTAAATTACATCCAGTTGCAAAAGCTTACGTACTTCCTCTTCCTCTATGGCTGTGCGAATAATGTTATTTACCGCTTGATTAAAGAATTAAATAGATGAATTTAATTGCGTACAAAAGATTTAAGAAAATGAGGTGAGTTTGTGGACTGTATTGATATGTTTTGCATCAGAACAAATACCTCCTGTGTACCTTGACCCATTGTGGCCCATTTCTTAAAAACCCATGTATCCATTGCACAATTTTAGGAGAGATATCCATTTTTAATAGTTTTTTGTGCAAGAATGTGGGGTTGTAATGTGTTAAAAGCACTGGAGAAATCGATACAGAGCGACCTAGCATAAGTTTATGGTGAGTCCAGCTGACTGTAAAGTTTTTGAAGATAGACGAGCACTGCATCGTCAACTCCCCTACTTTGCCTATATGCAAATTGAAGATTGTCAAGAAATGAGCTAGCCTGGCTAATGAGAAACCTTGTGACCAATCTTTACAAGCATTTCATGATATTAGGTGTTAATGCAACCGGCCGATAATCAGTTAACACAGTAGCCTTGTGTTGCTTTGGCACTGGGACTACTATTTTTGTTGGATGAGGAGATTCAGGCCAGCTGTTCTGTTCAGGTTCTTCTACTAATAATCTACTGATTCTTCTTGGTTTATTCCTCCTACTTAGATCCTAGCATCCTTGCGAAGCAATGAAGTAACCAGCCAAGTGGAGATGTGTGTTGGTATCTCCATCACTTTTGGAAGCCTTGTTGTCAAAACAGAGATTACGTTTAGTGAGGATACAACTGCCGTCCCATCAGACGTAGAGAATGCTATCAAGAGCAGCCTTATTGGAAACACTCTAAGTGAAGGCACCACAACTCTATCTGTAGACAAGAGAAGCATCAAGGTAGTACCAGCTGGCTCAGGTAAGACTCTCACTCTCAACTCTGACCCCTAGCCAAATTATTGCATTAGTGCATAAATGTTGTATATTCATTTTGTAATAACATAATAATGCACACAAGAGAAGCTTCATGGAAAACCTTGTATCTCCATGCTGTAATGTTTGTGTGTAAGTATCTGTGATACATGTAGTTCCAGCATTGAACAGTTTGAGTATGTAGTGTTGATACTGCGTTGTTACCTTTATAAAATACACGTAACAGGGTCTGGGTTAGAGTTGTACATGGTGTGTTACCTTTATAAAATACACATAACAGGGTCTAATTTAGGATAGTACATGTACATGTATTTGACCATGTGTATTTTCCAAGTTAAGGATCTAAATTATGTCAAGTCTCTTCCACACACTGTGTTGCAATACATGTATGTATGACTCTTGTGTAGTTGCATGTATAACTGATTCTCATGTTTCTCATTACTTCTACAGAAGATGTTGTTGCAGAAGAGAAGCCCACAAGGAAACCAGCCAATAACAAACCTTATGTAAGTAAATATCATTATCATCAAACTAACTTGAATACCCGATGTTGATTGTTCAATCCAAAGCAACAATACTGTGATATTAAATCATATCGCACGGTCTGTATCATACCCTGTTCTAACACTGTTCTAACTTGGCGTATTGTGCTATTTTAAGCTATGTTTGCAAAGTGTACAGTTGCAGAATTTACTAATAACTCAAAAGTGGGGGATTTGCATCCCATGCTTGAAGATGAATTCGTTAATACTTGCGCGCTCGTTGAATACAGAAAAATATATATGTAGCTTGCATCTGCATCCCATATCAATTGCGGCCTTCAGCCTAATTTGACCTTAGCATATCACATTTTTCTCAATGAAAATCTGTTGAGACATTTCACATATTAAACACTCTTGGAATGTGCTTAGACCTTAACTTGCAGATGTACTTAGAAGTACAATCTGCAGGATGACATTATTACATTAAATCAACATTTAATATTTTGAAAATTCAAATCCCAAGCACCATAATTGGTACATTAAAGATTATTGCATCATATGAAAGCTCTCAAAGTATTGTACAAATCTTACACTGAGTGGGACTTCAGTGGACCTTGATTTCCAGTCCAAACCAGAAGTTCAAATTTAATCAATAAAAAAAGTCACATCTCAATAACAAAACATGGCCTATTAATTACATCATTACATCTGAAAGACCTTTAATGAATCAACAAATCTTACAAAGGTGTGACCCAATTTGACCTTTACTTCCGGTCAAAACCGGAAGTTCAAGTACAATTTTTCCAAAATTAATATCTGAAGAACCACAATTGTGGTACATTGATGAGCTATTCATCACCTGAAAACCCTTGAACTATTCTACAAATGTTTCACAGATTGTGACATAAGTTGACCTTTACTTCCGGTCCAAACCAAAGTTTAGGTTTAGTTTTCAAAAATTCATACGTCGCGATCAACAACAGCTAAATTTAAATGTTTGCACCATTGTACAGCTGAGCATTAATATAGCAACAACTTGTACACAATAATGACCCCATTTTAAATGACGTCATCACTTTACGTTCAAACCGAACACCGTGAATTTGGTCTACAAACTCTCAATGTCTAGTATTTATTGGGTTTTAAATGTTTGTGTGCATGTCCATTTATACATGTGTTTTTATACATGCACTATATTGAAACAAGTGTACACAATACAAATGCCCATCAAGCATGGTTTGTTACATGAAGACTACCTACATGTAGATGCTAGCTAAATATACATGTAGGCTAATGCTGACAATTTAAGGTACACCAAGTAAGAATGGTTACCAGTTTTCATTCAAGTGAAACATTTCTCTTAAAAAATACCAATGGTTCTCTTTTGATTTAACAGAAGCCTGACTCCACCCCTGACATAATGCCCACATCAGTTTCTCCTGATAAGGGTCTAACTGACAATGAGGTATTCTTTGATACATCACCCCCAATGAAGCCAGTCAAGAGCACCACCATGTCCAATGAAATTCCCAACAATGGACACAACAACAAACTGGAGGTCAAAGATGAGAAAGAGAAACAGAATTTCTTTCAAATGGTTCTTGGTAGTCCAGTACTCTTAGCAGGTAAGTGATGTTAGGTACCCATCCCCTAACTCTTCTTTACTTCCGACATTTGTATCTCTAACCCCTATGAATAAAATAGCCATCATTTTATCTAACCTTAAATCACTGTTTATGCATAGACACAAACTCAACCCTTTCAAACAATGCTCTTTTTTTTATAAAAATTGTCTGAATCTATGCCACTCTCATACTACCCAATCTATTCCACAACCCATCTGTGTCCACACCCTGTTTACTTCTCTTTACCTCACCCCACATTTAGATATTTCCCTTTCCTTAGTCCTTCAGCTTCATTCTAGTCTCAACCCTGTGTCATACCCACATTCTACCTAGTATTATATTAAACTCATTTAACCTTATCAACAGCCATCAACGATGTCGTCATTCAAAACCTGCAAATATTTCTGAGGCGATTTGTGTTTGTAATCATTTACTTCAAACCACAGCAAGTCTGATTTATCGCTGTACAACCAAACCATCCTTGAGCATGGATACCAGTCAAACCAGTTTGATCAAAGTCCAACAGTTGAATGTTGAGAGTTGTCACAAAGTGGCAGACGTTGATTGATTTTAGAAAATTTGTTGCCTGAATTCTTAAGGAGTTAAGACAAGAGTTATCAAAGTAACTTTGTTTTTGATCACTGCTTACTTAATAGCCATTTTCCTGTTTTCTTGTCATCAGCTTTGGTTGGTGCTGTTGTCTTGACATTGATCACTATCGTTCTCATCATGATGTTTCTCATCTATCGCGTTAAGAAGAAGGATGAAGGAAGTTATTCACTGGATGAGCCTCACAAAGTCAAGGATCCCACAGCCTACTGGAAAGACACTAAGGAGTTCTATGCATAGAGTCCAGACTAAAAGCACCATTGTTTACAGCTCTGTTTATTTTCTTTTTCTTCAGTTTCCTTCTTCATGTATGTCTTTATTTATAAAGGAATTTATATTCTGATGAGGGGTTGCCATTGTTTGCTTTTCTCTGCTATGGTGCTGGCCCCAACATATGTTTTAAAAAAAGGGTTGCCCCTAAATACTGAATGTGGTGCTTTTTTATGTAATAATTGGAAATGGAAGAGAAGAGGGTGAAAGTGTTGGGTTTGGGTTTGAATTTTATCTCGTCTAAGGTTGTTTTTAACAAGAGGTTGGGAAATGTGAGACATAACTGTGAATGTGCTAAAACTTCGCTGGGGAAATATTTTTAATAGTTGGTGTTTTTCTATTTCTAGACCTAGCCGTAATTTTTTCTGGTTTGGGTTTTTCCCCCTTCTTTCTCTTTCTCCTTTTTTGTTTTTGCTTTGTATTGTTATTTTTTATTTTATTTGTTGTCTTTCCGTTCAAGGTTTGAGTTTATCATGTGTAGCAGACAGTTAAATAAATAAATAAATAAATAATCTTTCCGGTTGCTGGCTGGGCCAATGAAAAGCATCAATATTTTTTGGGGGGTTTCATTTTTTTTGAAGGAGTCATGTAATAACCAGAAAAGATTGGAACACTTTGACAGACTCTCTGTAAATGTAGGTTATTAATGAGTAGTAGGAACTAAATTAAGTCAATTTTTATATTGCAATTAAAAGACGCCATAAGATAATGGAGCATTTTTTGCCGCAGAGTTACACTATGTAGATTTTTATATGTATATATATACACACATATATATATATATATATATAAAAATTAAGGATGATCAAAGAAAATTTGGCTGATGCTGTACTCGAACCTGCGACCTGTCGAATACCGCTCTAACCAACTGAGCTAACCAGCCCATGTTATGTATATTATGCTACACCTTTAAATGATAAGCTATGTGGTATACTACCTTCATAACAGTATAGACCTTGTGCATGTGATGTCATCAGCCCCCCTCCCCCCTTTGCAGTTCAATTTGTGGTCACCTTCACAAAAAACACCTAAATCAGTTGTGTGCCAATTGTTAAGAGTTCACTAATGTGGATTTTCAATTGCTAAGTAAATGTATATTGTATTATGCTCATTTGGTATAAGGCACTCTTGAAAGGCAAATTGTTATTATTATTTTTTTTTTTTTGGGGGGGGGAACAACCATACCATTCTTATAGTTGCATTTAAAACTTCCAATTTTGACAAACGTGATTTTGACAAACCTGATTCAGGAACTCATGATGAAAGCAAGGATACACATGTTTGGATTTTATGGAACAGAAGAAAAAGTTTCTACTTGGAACTGGCAACTAGGGGTTTGATTTGTGAATCTTCATGCAAATCTGATGTTGGAGTAATCTTAATAACAATTTTGTTTTCTCTGACAAACTTGCATAAGGTCTCTATACATGTACATGTATCTGCTGTCATTTGAACAATGGTTTCACTAGAATGTGCAGAGTATTACAAACATTTAACTCTGTAAACAGAGTAGCTTTCTCTTTTGTAACAACTTCCTCATTTTAAGAAGTTTGTCAGATAGAATTCCTAATTCTCATTGGGCAATAATTTTTCAACACTTGTTTAAATGTTGTACACCTGTAAGGGCTGGGCATAGTGTTGGGCCAAGATAACATGACAGTCTGTCCTACTGAAAAAGGTTGGCTATATTTTTATCAGAATGGATAGCCCTTTTCTTCTTCTTCTTATTTAATCTTTTTATTTTTTACTTACGTATGAGTTTGATATTTACCTCAATTGAGCCCTCCTGTTTTTAGTGCCATTTGCAGGTTAGTTGACTGACCATTCAAACCTCATGAGCTATGTGTTCTGTGAGTGGTGAAGTACTTAGTCCATGGTCCATTCACCATGGACCTTCTCACACAAAATGCCAGCAAAATCTTATAATGTTTTTAGCAGACATGGCCTAGTGGAGTCTAGTTTGTAACTCATGATGTCACAGTTTGGCTTGTGAGCTTCACTCCTTTTTGGCATATAATTGACTGACAGTTTGAAGAAAATGTTGTCTTTACTCAAGAGTTTTGATAACTGATTTTGTGAGAGTAGATCACATTGAATGATCAGTCATTAGAAGGGTCAAGGAATAGCTTGTCAAGAACTGACTGTTTAATGATGTACATGTAGTTAGAGTGTGTGTGTGACTGTAAGTATTATCATTGTATGCGTCCAACTTCTTGAATAAACTTAGGGGCTGATTACCAACCTTATAGATGACAATTTCTCATGCCCCTCCACTGGTATACATAAAGCAATTTGATATGAAAAATCATTGTTTTCACATATTTACTGGGGCTTTTTGCTAAACCTCAACGTATTCACAAGCTTTGTCTGCCATTTTTATGCCAGTGTCAAGACTTGTGTCTATGAATAAAATAGTATTATTTGTTGTAGGATGTCAAGTCTAAATAGCAGACCAGAGTTGACACAAAGTTCCCTGGTGCTTTGATCAGTGGGTTTAATTATTACTGTACATTGAAGGGAACCGGAAAGGCAATTGTCTGCATTATAGATGAGATGAAGCCCCTGGTGCTCATGTCTACACTTTAAATACCAACCAACAGAAGAGGGAAACCAGCGAAGTTGGGGTCATGCACAATTGTTAAACATGCATAACCTGTAACTTGTGGGTATTATTGATTTATTATGGTCATGGTTATTGAACCTTGATATAAATTCCCGGTTTCTGTAAATGATTTGAATAACCACTGTCTGAAGGAGTGAACCAGCACTCCATAGGTCTATGATTCAAGCATAACCCAACACAAATAAAATCCTAACCTTCAGTTTGGCAGTCAGCCCTCAAGAATAAATAAACAGTGCCTGATGAGGATTTGTATAAAAGCTTCATTATTAATAATGTTAAAAAAAAGTTCCTTGAAATTTCTTAGTGTATGGTCTCTGCAAACAATCGTGGTGCCAAATAGTCTGCATTTTTACAAGATGTGTTTTATTTTTGTCATGGTAGTTGCATTTAGACTGTCAATTCTTCCATGTTCTGCCCACCTTACTTTCTTGATGATCCAGGAAGATGGTTAAACAGGGCTAAATGAATGATGATTAATGCGAGAAGTTCTTATCAAGCTGCAATGGTCGTTATTGTGGCTGGACATTGGCCATAGTCTTTAAAGTCTACATGTATTAACTCTGTTTCAGCTCTGAGGGAAAACAAAGGTTTGATACCTTCAAAATATTCAACCTGGTTTAGTAAAGCTACAGAATTGTTAAACGTGTTTGATCTGTTGGTTTACTTGTCAAATCTTTTTTAGCATCTGACTTTGTACAATTTACCATATTATGAAATAGACAATTATAGGCCTATACTTATGTAATACTAACATTCTTTGTATAGTTTTATGCTTTGCTTAGATATAGCCATGTATTTTTAATGACAAAATTGAATCCTATGATAAAGGAGCAACTACCCTGTAATCAAAAGGGTTAAACTAGTTTATATGTTGTAAACAGTGGAATATACCAATTAGCAAACTTGTTCCAATTAGCAAACTTGCATTTGGATCAATTCAGATTATGAAGTATCGTTTAATTATGGAAGAGTTTGTAAGTTTCACTTAGACATTCATATTTAACCACTTATGTAGAATATTTTTCCCTTGGCTGATTAATATTTAAGAAATAGTTGATAATACGTATTTGTAACTAATAGTTTTGTCCATTTTTTGTTAAGGCTCTCTTTTCAGCTGGAGATACTGCAATTTTGATGTTAACAAATAAATCATTGTGGACAATGAAACAGAATCCAGTTTAATACATCAACCAGCTTGCTCTAATAATATGATTTATCAGCCAGCTTTTCTATATTTTAATTTTTATTTTTTTACACAATGAACAGGTCAAAAAGAGTTACTTGCAGGGAACGTAGAATTATGTACATAACACTGTCAATTTCATCTAGAAAGTATTTTGATGTTTGAGCATTATGTTTGTTTGTTTGTTTTTTTTTTTAATAAGTTTTCATAGTGGTTTTAAATGAGTAATTACTTTTACGCTTAAAAACAGGTGTATTTATTAGTATCAGAAAGAAACGTGAATAAAAACCAGTTTATTTGCAGTCCACAGTAATACCCGTGGTAGTTCAAATTTTAAACAAAATATGATATTAGTAAAAAAAAAAAATTGGGAGATAGGAAGTTGCATCAACCTTGCACAGTTACCAGTCTAGTATTGGCATCAACCTTGCACAGTTACCAGTCTAGTATTGGCATCAACCTTGCACAGTTACCAGTCTAGTATTGGCATCAACCTTGCACAGTTACCAGTCTAGTATTGGCATCAACCTTGCACAGTTACCAGTCTAGTATTGGCATCAACCTTGCACAGTTACCAGTCTAGTATTGGCATCAACCTTGCACAGTTACCAGTCTAGTATTGGCATCAACCTTGCACAGTTACCAGTCTAGTATTGGCATCAACCTTGCACAGTTACCAGTCTAGTATTGGCATCAACCTTGCACAGTTACCAGTCTAGTATTGGCATCAACCTTGCACAGTTACCAGTCTAGTATTGGCATCAACCTTGCACAGTTACCAGTCTAGTATTGGCATCAACCTTGCACAGTTACCAGTCTAGTATTGGCATCAACCTTGCACAGTTACCAGTCTAGTATTGGTATTGAATTAAATTGAGTATGTTTTGCAAAGCCATGATGTAATTTACCCAAATGTGATGTTTTTGACAAGGTTTTTGTGATAGGGTTGTTATTATCATTGGTTGTTACCACACCAGAGAGCCTTCTTAGCCCTTCTGAATAGAGATTGTTTTCCGGTTTGGGTGGGGATAGATGAAATTTCTTTTTGGATTTTAATCACAGCATAGACAAAACACTAATTGATAACAGATGAACATTGAAGAAATGATTCAACATTCACATACACTGTATTTTAACAAATTTCTCAAGAGCTAAAAACAGCCGTTAAAAGTAGTTATGACATTTCAAATAAGAATTCAACTTCTAACAATGCAGACAAAAAGATCACTACTTCAGGCTATTCATGCTTCGGTAAAGAGAATACTTTGAACTATCTTGAGAAAAGTGTTAAAGTGTACATACATGTGTACATTGATACTTCACTTCTGAGGATTGTTGTGTGGTGTGGATTCATTGTTGACATAACAGAATCTTATTGTTATTTACTAATTATTTGCATATACATTAGCTGCCAATCACCTTCAAAATGTCTGCTTACTTTATACACGGCATCATATTATTAGATTTGTACTGTATATACATTATTCAGCGTGCATCATGTCATTGACATAACTGTGTACTTGATCATTTTTATAACAAAATAAAAATAAGTTTTTGGTTCTCTACCATTGTAAATGTACACAACTTCTTGCGCTTGGAAATAAAGATTTGCATCATTAACCTATGAATTTCTCAAATAGTGAAATGTGTGTTGTGTATTTAATTTTAGGTTTACTAAACAGGGTTTAGTCGATGACATTCTTTAACTGTGGTACATTGTGATTAAAATCCTGCTGGCTAAATTTGTCAAGCCAAACCTCAACCATGGCATAACACTCCTGAAAATACTGTGTATAGTTGGGACAAAGAACACCGGAACTAAAACTTGAACAAGTGCTCACCCAGAATAAAAAACGGTTGATACACCCACTTATCAACAACAAAACAATTTAATACTGAGACCCACACTGTACCAATGTTATACACCCAAATACCCTTGCAAATCGACCGGCCGGGACATTTTAATCACTAACAATGATTTTGCAACTCATCCATGCACGGCATAATACTAGTTTCAATAGAGGGCGCTTTGCAAGTTGCATTATGGTTCAGCAGAGTGGAACCTGGGCCAAAAGTTAACTCCAAGGTATGATCCAGGGGCATTACTTAGGCAATTTTCTATGTCACCGAACAATATTTTGTCATAAATTATTGATGCAAGATTCTTACCGTGACCAAAACTACTGAAAATACAGGTTCTTGGCCATGTTCCTGAATTTGGCTGTTATAATGTAGCCTTCGAACAGTAGACTAGAAGAGCCGATAATGAGTTTTCCAGTGAACCTTGGCAACGATGTTTCGTTGTTTATAACAATACGTAGTTTTTATATAGCGCTTTATCATACCCTATGGGCGTCTCAGAGCGCTCAATACATGTACTGCTTTAAGGACACAAGTGTCACGACCGGGACTCGAACCCACACTCTGCTAATCAGCAGAAACACCAGAGCTTGAGTCCGGTGTTTTTATCCACTTGGCCACGACACGCCATGTTCATGTAGGCCTACTTGGTGGTGAGTTTCGATGCTCCTCGTTTATGTTCCATAAAGGACAGCCTCCGTTGTGTCGGTCCATCGGAGTTGTGGAAGTGCTTCGTCGGAGTTCTGAGTTGTCTGTCACTCCGACGGAGGCTGTTTACTAAGAAACACCATAGAATGTGTTGCCGCTGTTGTTTCTACTGGCGTATATCCTGGGCAGACAATGAGGACACCTTTTGGAACAAGGGATGGCCCATAGTATCACCCTTCTCCTCTCCTAATTCTAATGATGTGGGGAAAGGCTAAAAATGCACCAAAGAGCAACCTCATCTTCAACAATACATTTCGTCCCCTCTAAATAATATTTCGTCCCCTCAATATAGTTTTCGTTCCCTTATCATTGCGTCCCCTCAAAATATGATTTCGTCCTCTCGAAAACATCACGTTCCGCGAAGTAAATTATTTTTGTTCCCTCGAAATTTTATTTCATCCCGCGATATTATTCACGTTCCATCGCAAACATTACGTTCCCTGATCAAATTGGTATTTCGCGGGAACGAAATAATATTTCAAGGAATGGTAATTATTATTTTTGTGAACGAAATTATTATTTTTTTACCTGTGCAGTTTTTTGTCTAATTTACCTGTCCCTTTAGGGCTCCTTCGGAGCCGCACGACCGGACAACCGCAAGGGCCCGAAATAGTGTTGAAGGTGAAGATGCTTTCATGTGCATTCTGAACCATTTATGGGATATCTTTTGAGCAGGAGTATGTATTATCAGTGTGCCGCAAAGTCTCCCATTGTTTGGGACGGTGGCAGCTTGTTGGCATTCACACAATAACACTTGGTTGATTAGCATTTAAAAAATGTAAGTTGTTATCCTTAATTGTTAACGACAATAAGATGAAAGGTGTTAGACAGTCCGCGTGCCACCTCCTTACCCTAAGGTAAAAACATAATATTTATTTGGCTACCAGGCAGCACACTTACAACAGTTGGAAAGGGTGACCGAGGAACAAGATCTATATAGTTTTGATTGTGTCAACGTATAGTGGATAAAACTAGTATGGCTTTTTAGGTAATTCTATAAAGCAAAGTCAAAATTATGGATAGACCTAGGGCCTACACAATTAATTTTATGATCGAAGGTTAATAAAATTGAGTATATTCAGCTTATAACTTTAACATATTTAATGTGGGTGACCCGTATTTGATACGACATCGTTTATATGAAAAAATATGTGTTGTTCATAACCTGGATGTTATCTCGCTAAAACCTTCACAAAGTAAAGTGAAGATTCATACAATACTATTGCCACACTTTCATATGTATTTTATATTGTGCTGGCTGTCTGGCTCCTGATGCCCAACACGAAGAGGGCGTCCTACTATATATTTTTTTTTTTTTACGCAGTCGTCACCAAGCAACCAGACACCTGTACCCTACTATGCACGACAAGCACACTTTCTGTGGGAAAATTGGCAAAGTTCTATGTAAATGCTCAGAGCGATATATATTTTTATTTGATCTTTTTTTTATGTGGAATGGATTAAAAGCTCTTAGATGGTGATTTGCTTGGTTGATCGGGGCACACGAAAGACAACATTGCCCTCCGGCCCAATATTAATTTTGCTCTACAATGCAAAATACAAACAGAACGGGACAAATCCAAACCAATTAGGCTTTGTCCCACGCTAGAATTTTATTCTGAGTGTTTGGGATATTTTTAGTACGTGCAGTTGAGCCATCATTTGCTCTCTTCTTCAGACCCAATGACCCCGGCGTTACCGTAAAGTAGTGGATTTAAATTTGACCCTGGTGTCCGCAACCTCTGATGCGACAGTCGTTGGGTTCTTTCGTCTCAAATCAATTCTTGTTGTCATAACCCAGAATAAATCAGCTGAAAATGTTTCTTATTTTGGATCAATCCCACATTTATATGTAATATAAACAAAATAAACAAATTTGTTCTGAAGTGTATAACGCCCGACCATTTTGTTCGTGTGTTTCAACTGAAGAAATGAGTTTGAGGATTTTTCAAGTTTGATGTAACCACCGGAGAAAAAGTAAATACATAAAATTTAATGAATACAATAAAGATATATAACAAATATGAATAAACTAAACAGTATGATCCAAGGTAGTACTAATTCGCTGTCCCCAATCATTTATTTGACAGTTTATAATAATGATGTCTTTAAACACTATATTATTAAGAATTCCTGATTCATTCAGCAAAATAAAGTGCTGGTCTGAATGAAAAGATCGAACTATTTGAAGAAAATAAAACCATTCTGAAGTCACATTTTTCACACCCAAAATAAATTTAAAATCATGAAACAAAACGTTTTCATATAATAATCTCACTTTTAATTGTGTTTAACGAACGAGATATTGTTCATTGCATGCAAGTGTTCGAGACCTTATGTGTGCACACAACTAAGTTTTCTTTTGAAATTCCCAATTAAAAAGAACTTCGAGCCTAATAATACGGATAAAGTGAAATTTGAACCCATTCCCCACTCCATGCCCAAAGTGTCACCCTTCACCGACCCTCAATGCCTCAGTCCTTCCCCCATTAGCAACAAGAGGTTCAGCCTCATTGCACGGTTGCTTGTTGTATGACTGAAGCCATATCAGTAACAATGCCTTCACACCACATGCAGAGAAAACACGGGCTTACGTTCTTCACTAGGGGACAGGAGCGACAAGCCCACATACGGCATTGCTTCAGGTCTCTGATTAGTGCTTGGCTCTAACTGCAGTGACACACAATCTACACAACCGCCAGTAATTAGTTGTGAAAATAAACGGTTCATTGTTCTTTAATTTTGGATCCAGAATGTTATTTCTAGTTATTGGATGCTCCAATCCGGATTAATTTCATGGGCCACCACTGTGACGGGAGAACCAAGTTGCCGGCACTGAGAAGACAGAGTGTAAACCAGGAACTTGTGCGGAGGTTGTGTGTACATCATGTTACCTCTGGACTCCAGTTACCTCAACGCCTCAACCTGACACCATAAAGGGGGAGCAAAGTTCGCGTGCTTGGATTGAGTGCTGGTATGTTGGAATGGACTCATGTACTATCACATTATACTTTAGGATTACGCTTGTTAAAAGTGGCTGAGTAAATACTACTACAATATTTGCGTGCATGTGCTTCGAGGGTGATACGACAACTTTGTAATCATCTGCTATTTATAGGCCCTTATTTTTGGTCCAAAGATTGCATTGGGACATGATATTATGAGGAATGCGATACACCATGCTTGACAAACATTTCGAAGGGTGATACTAGTTTGTTCTCGTTAATTATGGAGCCGGGACCCGGGTGAAGCAACTCGGCAAAGGCTTTAAAAGCTTATTGATCTAGCTAGCCAGTAATCCAAAACGACAGGTTAAAGTGCTGAAGAGAGCTGGGTTTGTCAAAAATGGCAGTACCGGCTATCAGTCAACCAGTGTCATACCCAGACCCTCTCCACGAAGTTTCTACCGTGAATAAAACCGAAGTCACCCAGGAACTTACTACCTCAGAGGTGACCGAAGACCGAGAGTCTGCCCAAGTTGTTGGGCAGGACGATGAGGAGGAAAGTGACCGATCAAGTCAACGTCTTCCTCCCGTTGTGTCTCTCAAGGAGTTCGGTAAGAATCCACTTCCCGCTCAGGGGATCATCAAGCCAGGCTGGTTAGACACCAGCTACCAGAAGGCTCTTGCCAGAGTCCGTGAGCGGATCATTGTGCAAGGAAACCAGCCCAGGAACTCCGAGGAGTGGCGGTACCCGAAGGCCCCAGCTCCCGCTAGGCCGGACTTGACCAGGAAGTTCCCAGTATTTATAAGTAACGATGTGAAGGACCGGCTGAAGAGAAGGAAGAAACATCGAAGGAGTGAGACTTATCCACAAGCAGCTACGGTAAGAAATGGTAGCATAGGCTAGTATTGGCGATTATCAGAAGGGGAAAGAAACAAACAAACAAACAACCGTAAAGATATAACTTCAACGGCATTAAATTATAAATGTAACTACTAACATTTATCATCTGGAGAAACACTCCTAACGCGTTTCTTCTCCAGAATAATGTGTATGAATGTAGAAACCGATCTTGTTTTGCTTTCTTTGCCAGACGAAACTGAAAAAAACCCACAAATTGTCTATACGGATTTCGATTGAATTTTCAGGCTGATGATATGCAAAATAAATCTCACAAACTCTTATCAAGAGTCGTGAGAATCGCCCTAATACTGAGACGATGGTTAAAGTTATTTCAAATCATCACTTGGTCCAAGATAATAAAATATACCAAAAGCAAAGACAAAATGCATCTGCATCAGCATGCTGTCATTTTCAAATCAGAAAACTATGTATAAATCTGAGTTTATCATCATGGCTACTGGGTAATTACCATTAGAACATGACCCCCCCCCAAAAAAAAAAAAACCCACTCAACATTGTAACCACTGTAAATGAGTCGTTTCCTCAACAACCCTTTATTAATGTATTTTCATTAGGATACTTACAACTTTCTAGAAAACCCTGATTTCAAAGGATGTGCTGTTTCACCAACCAGTGGGCAACAGTTTTAATAAGGCATTGAAAGATAGCTCAAACGAGTATTATACCCGGCACAATTATCCCCAGTGTTTTGGCAACAAACAGATTATAGTGTGTCCTTCCTCCATGGTTTTCCACACAACCACCCAGGGCCTTATTTTTCCTTGAAAGGTTCAGAATCGGCTTATGACGGATCTTATATAAAGCAGCTTTCTGTACTGTTAGTCGTGACGGCTCTAACTCAGACTTCGCTGTCTTTTTTCGTTTCAAGTGAACATTTATTTGTGAACAAAACAATGTCATTGTGCCACCATGGGAATTCACTACATCTTTGCTTAATGATACAGTCATATTGACTGATTTTAGTTATTTAGCTCTCTCTATAGTAAGCTCTTGTACAATGACTGGGAAGGTAAAACATTGTTGGTTGGACCTACCAATCTATGCCAAAATGTCATGGACTTGCTGGGCTTGTAAATCTGCTGAAGACAGCTGTACCTTGTACAATGTAGCCTACATGAGTTCTAGCACTAGTTTAGGTTCTGATTGTTTGTTAGACTTGGATTTAGATTGTCACAATTACCAATAACGCCAAGATCTATTTGGGAGCTTTCTGTACTTATAAGGACTCGATGTGGAATCTGAATGGGTCATGTATTACAATGGTTATCACCACTGTTTAAAAAATAAATCGGTCTAAATATTGTTAGTTTAACAATATTGCTTTCCAACGTTTATACTGAAAGACGTGGCCCCTTTTTCAATGAGTTATCAAAGAATTGTTGATATTTTCCTTTGAAACTAGAATGTTATAAACCATCCTCTAAATGACAAAGAATCACTGGAAACGTTTGATGACACGTAAAACACGCAGTTTGTTATCTTTCCAACTTTCAGTGACACATAACTGAACTCACGAGTTAGTATCCGTATTACTGTTGAGTGTTGGTCTATATCATTCGTTTTCCACAACTTTTATTATAAACGAAAAAAAAATGTATTTCTGATGTTTGAATTGTTGATCAGATGTAGTCAAAGGTCATGACCCCGTCCCCTCTCCTCCCCAAACACTGGTTGCTATTTTACGATGACGCCCTAACCATTGCATCGATAATCGATATCGTGCTTTTTATTGCCCCGGCTGCACGCCGTCAAGTCGCTCAATATCCCTATAGTATAAGGAGAGGATTAATGCGACAATGGACCGACGTTATAACGGTTTCTGTGCACGGCTTATTAGCCCTATAGTTCTGTTTGACTAATTTGAAGTTGGTGACTTCACTTTTTCTTACAGAGAAATGTTTAATGTTATGACCAATCGGAAAAGCCTCGATCATGAGGAAGCGATCCCAATTAACTAATCCATTTTATACGCTCGCAGATGATTCTGCGAGCGTATAAAATGGACCCCGTGGCTTCAATTAATGTACCAATAATTTTGATAATTCTGATGGTATACACAATGGATCATATAACTCCATGTTTTTTTTTCATTTTCCAGGATTCGGACATTTCTAAAACTTCACCCTGAAAACTGTATTTAAAAAAATGTGGAGAAGTCTTAAACAGCCATGTTTGCGTGTTTGTAACCAAACCGAGACCGGAGGGGAAAATCCGGTTTGGGTTTCACCAATTATGGTGGCATATTATACCTTGTGCACCTAAAATTAATGAAAACACAAGGAATGAATGATACAGATTGTGGTGTTATATGTAATATCATTGGGCTTGTTCTTTGGTGGAAACTGTTCTTATAAATGTGATTTAAAATAATGAAAGTTATTGCGATTGCAATGTGATCTTTCATCCAAAATCAACCACCACCTCAAAGAATTAGAGGGAGAATAAAGAAAACCTTCTGAGGAATGTAATTAGCAGCACAGATCGAAGCAATCTGTGAATAATTCAGAATACAAATAGTGTGTGTAAGAGGCCGACAAGCTCAATTTAGTTTAGATCTGTGAAAAGCCGCATCAAAATTTCATGCGGGAACACGGAAAAGGCTTTTGAAAAATTAATGATAGCTTGTCAACGTACGTCTACATTGAATGATTTAGGCTAGGCCCTACATAATTCAATTAACTTTTCTCATTCAAAGTTTTCTTTGTATCGTTTTCCTGCTCATTCCTTAAGCCTGGGTTCCCAAAGTA
Source organism: Marthasterias glacialis (assembly GCA_911728455.2). Classification (NCBI taxonomy): domain Eukaryota; kingdom Metazoa; phylum Echinodermata; class Asteroidea; order Forcipulatida; family Asteriidae; genus Marthasterias; species Marthasterias glacialis. Next base: position 8,398,399 of record OU452232.1, on the reverse strand, counting down.
TTTTAGATACGTCAAAAAATATATGTTATTATACTATAAGATTATTTAAGACAACGGATAGAAGTCAGTCGAGAAAGCTCGAATGTAAACAAGACGAACTGTAGACGCAATTTGTATCACTCTCCATTGAGCAGGATGTGATCCAAGTCAGAAGGATAAATCCAATGTGTAAATAACATACATTTCTAGCATTCGGAAGCCGAAAGCTTGTCAAACATTGTGTAAGAGAGGTTCAAATAAAAGTAGAGTGGTCTTTGTTCTATAATTACAGATACTAGGCCTATTGCATTCATAAGGGATGTCCGTTGGATTTAACACTTGCTTGGTAAAACAAACTGCATCAACTGATACAATGTGAACAAACCAAAGATACTCAATGTGATTTTTGAAAAGTATTTTCATTACACTGTGTCCTCCAAGCGCTTTTCAAACAAATACGGACGTTCATTTGCTTATATAGATGTATGTTTGTGATGGGTTTTTATTGTTTAGAAATTGTGCAGTTAGAGCAGACAGGTAACTGTAAAGGACTTGTTTTTTTAGGACTTTAAGTTTACCCGTCGCGAGTGCCGTAGATGGGCCAAGGAGCGAGCAGTGAGTGTCGACGCATTGGCCCGTGAGTTTGAGCGTTTAATCACGCTTCGTGATTGGTTCCCATTGGATGTATTTAGGAATAATTTTCCGCAGTTACGATGTGTTCTTTGCAAGTGTTTGGACGCTCAGTGCTTCCCACATCAATTATAGTAAGTTACTATATATCATAAACCACTACAGTGCGTATTTCACCCGTCTTTTTTTTAGCCAGCTCATCAATTCTCACCCTGCAAAATATAGGCCTACAGGATAGCCTGAAGCCGACCTCAGGTCGACCTCGATGGCACAGATTATTTGTAAGCATAGATCGTCTGCGGAAATATTTTTAATTTCCTGTTAGTATTTTCTATCGCTAGATACACTTCTTGTACAGTTTGTAGCCCGACTTTATAAGCTAAACATGTTGTAGTCAACATAAGATACGGTAGGCCAAGTCCAGGACTAAATCCTTCCCCTTTTTCATTATTTTCAGTATTTTAAGGTGACTTACGTGGCAGCCTGTGTGCCTAAAATTATTGGTATAGGCCTATCCATTTAAAAACAATCTACGTACCAAAGCCCGGTAATTTCCATGTACGGGTGATTCTCTTTAAAAACGATACCCGTAATTTACGACAACGTTGGACAACCATGCTGTCAGGTGAATCGCCGAGTAAAATACTGTCATTTTGTCATAAAAAGTAGGAACTATTTGCCATGACGATTGTTATCAGAATTATGAAAAGCGAGTTTGCACATCACAAACTGTCATCAAATTGAGTCAATATTGTTTTTATAAAAACAATAAATTCAAGTTCAGGGAAATTCAAGTTTGAAAAGATGACGTCTGGTGAACAAAAGGATGTTGTTCAGAAAACAACCTTAATATACATTAGGCACACACCAATGGTTTCTGAAAGAGTGAAATCTTTCCATAGCTAGTTTACAACAATCACATCTAACAACCAATATGAGTCAAAACAACGACACGTTGATTAGGTCCCATCAGGGATTGTGTGCGTTAATATTGAACTAAGCAATGGTGATTTGGTGTCTCCAAGGTGGTTTCTTCAACTTTCACATCATAGACGAAAATATTTCTCAGGAGAACTGGCATGGTATGAACCTTATAATCAGTTAGCTTTCAGGACTTTGACTTTTAGGATCAGCACAAACGGTAACCGTTTGTATCATGGATTAGTTTTGTGTCGGAAAAAACTATACATTGGATTCGATCCCGACTCAGCGTTTGAAACAAGGATCCCCCAAATTGCAAGACGACGAGACGGACCAATACGGTTCTGACATCTTGGTTTACTTCATTCAGCTTATGCAACCAATCCGAGGCTTGAGGAAATATCTGGTCCCGCTTTCAAAAACGAGAATCAGAACCATCATTACCACCGATAGTACTGGGAACGGAACCGTAAAGTTGACCAAAACGTGCATGGTATAAAAGGTTTATATCCCACCTTGCCGTGCTATTTTATTTTGAGGATGCCTTCATACTAATCTCCAGCCTTAAGGCATGTTTCTATTATTAGTATTAACTACTTGAAGAACATAACGTATCCACTTGTAGCGGATTAAGACATTCACATATCTAGTCTTGTTCTAAGCACAAACAGGGATACCGGAGAAATAATCGTTTAGAGCCTTCGGCTAGACGTCTTGAAGATGTTTGTAACTACTTGATGTAGACAGAAGATGAACACTTTGTAAATAACAATATTGATTGGCTCTATGTGCTTGACATTTGCCGACTTGATGGTGATAACTACAATTTAATTGCATGCTTTCCAGGATCGCATCAACCTCAATAACGACAACATGACAACAATGTCTGTCATTAATTCTTTGATTATTAACGTAACGGTCAATAATTACAGGATATTACACAACTTTTTTTTGAGGAGTAAATTCATTTCCACTGCCTAATTTTCAATTAACACTGAACCATCAAATTCTTATGTCACGTTTTAGTGCAGTTTATGGTGTTTTGTTTGACATGTCCATTATGTAAACCCCGATGGACTCTCGTGTTTCTTTTGATTGCAACAGCGACAATATTGAAACAAACAGCGGTGATTTGGGCCTCAAGTGCTGTTGTTTCGACTTGAACAGCAGACAGAAAATATTTGTCTGGAGGATTTGTACTGGTACAAATGTTGTATAATCAGTCAGCTGTAATCCATTCTGTACTTGTGTCTCTTAACTATCTGACCATTCTTAAAGTAGACGAGAATACTGACAGTAAAACTTTAACCGGGTCAATATGTGCATTTTTTGCACATTTCTTGAAAATGATGGAACCCTGCGCTTGATATCGCAATGTTTTATCCAAAGAACCCGTTGGATGCTAACTCAACTAGACAGTTAAACAGCAACAGGACATTATGTTTATATGAGATAGAAAGCTGTTACCATGGATGTCAAACAATCAACGTAAAATCGATTTCAGTCTAATGCGGTTCAATACTCAAACATTTCACGAAAGTGCCGCGGTGTTTAGGTCTGCCCTAGGGGATGAAGCACACATCATTTCATTGAAACCAATATTCACATTACAAAAGACCAAGGACGGTTGAACACTGTCTTTTCCAAACTTGTACTTATGCTGTGGAGCTCAGCCTCCGTCAGCCTCCGTCATGCTGCCTCCGTACTGGAGGCTAGTAAATCATAGAGCTATGGGGTTTATAGCTCTGGTCAATATAAAATGCTGAAATACGTTTTCCTAGTTTCAGTGTGCTTGTTTGGTTTCCTACATTATCTGTAAAAGTTCTTGAGACTACATAATAGTGAAGACTGAATACCATGGCGTTTGGAAGCATGACGTCAAGACACTAACTTACATTCTTTTCCCCAGTTTTAAGTCACTGAATCTATTCCGGTTCGCAACGGAAATCCAACGGTGCCTCTGAAGAACAGCAAAGTCTATTCACGACGAAGTGTAGTTTGCACAAAATCAATGCACGATCTATAAAAAGATTTCCCATCAATACTTTTACGATTTTAGTTATTCACCCACCGTTCCCCAAACTGAAATTCATCACACTTTGGCACCGAAGTATGGTTGGAGGTCTATACTGATGTACCGGGTATAGGAGATTTGGGTTTTCAAAGGCATCCTTCATTTTTTTCTCCAGCTTGCGGAGTTGAACACGACGTGTCTCATGCCAGAAAAATGTTTTCCAAATATTGTCCAGCGGCGTAGCCAAGGGGTGGGGTGGGGGGGGGGAGGGGCTGGGGGCACGTGCCCCACAAGTTTCCAGTGCCCCCAGGTGCCCCCATAAAAAAAATGTGGATACATGTAATTCATTAAAAAAAACATGGTACCTGGGCCCCCACTGAAAAGCAATGGGGGTACCTGTACATGTTTACCTGTGCCACCTGGTGAAAAAATCCTGGCTTCGCCGCTGAAATTGTCTGCCGAGTTTATGGCAAAAAATGAATATCTTCAAAGAGGTAGTTTTGAGGAATAGCTTTTTCTTACATTTTTGAATTTTGTTCTTTTTTCTTCTTAAGTGATATGGATAAAACAAATCATACCAGAGTGAAAAAAACCGACTGTAGTTTTATTTGCGGTATCCGCCTTTGGTTCTGTGATCTGAAACGATGGGCAGGAGGGACCACTTAGTACCATTCAGATCTCGATTTGATAGCACATGATCTACGTTTTGACAAATAAAAAGGGACTCGTGGCGAATGACTAATTTATTGACATAAAAACAATATTCGTGCCCAACTGTTCTGACAGAAAACAACTATTATGTCCCTTACTTATTGTATATCTTCTTAGTACTTTCAAGTGCCACACGGTCCTCAAATGGACCTTACTTTTGATCAGAATTGTTTTCTTAGTGTAAAAACGTCATTGCCATTTTTACAAGATGGCGGCGCTCCGGTATTGTTATTGTGACTAACTAACGAGCATGGTGCAACAGCCGCATACTCACACTGTGTTTTTGCGTTGTTTACTCAAAAAGTTCCCCCGTTATGTCAATATTGAACTCTTAATGCAGTCTTATTCCTAAACAATGCATGTATCTAAAATCAATAGTCACAAGCATTGATTTAACGATTTAGGTGGGGGATTGGAGGGGGGGGGGAGTGTTGACTTTAGTCGTGGTGGTCTCCCATTGAGGCGCTGTGGTGTAACTAGGGGGAGGGGCACGTCTCCAAATGATGTTCGTACCCCCATCCCCATTTTGAATTCTGGACCTTTAAGATTAACAAACTCCAGTATATAAAATCAATGTTTTAAAACGCAGACAGTGTGTTGTTTCACCTCACATCAGATTATCCCATAGTAGCTGTGGCAACAAGGGCGTTAAAGGGGGCATACCAGTCATTGCGTAGATAAAGAAAAATCTCGTTAAAGAAAAATGCAAACTACAGTTTTAACTGGCCAGAAGTACACCCTTCAGAAAAAAATAGTGCACCCCTTGTGCCCCCTAAAATTGTACTTTGTTTGTTGCCACTGTTAAGGCGGCCGTAAATGTGGGCACTGAACCAAGAGACCACGGTGGGGAGATTTATCAAGTCATATCGATACATTCGACAAGCAGCAGTTTTCTCAAAATGTCTCGTCATAAATGAAATGTTGTCAATACGATGAATACTGTACCTTGTACTAGTTCAGAGAGAGCAAAATGACCAGAAACATGAACCCTTTTCTAACGTTACCAATTTGGAGAGTATATAGCAATAGGATAGAATGTTAGGCAAACTAGAAACATTTCCCAATATTTCCAACTTTATCAACACGTCATGGCCTAGCTGTATTTTTTATTTTTTTATTTTTTTTTACCAACATCGTCATTGCTATACCTTCTTTTGATTCATTTATATCACTACCTTTTATTTTGGATTCAAAGACAATACACCAGAATCATGCAATTTGATGACTAAATCAATGTGGTAAACATCTCAATACAATAACGAAACATTTATCACACTTTGTAACATCAAAGAAGGCCGTGCGCGCCACTCATACCAGCCTTAATTGAACAGGCCCAGTTCATTAATGTAGGGTTGAATAGGTCGACATAATTAAACCTTCAATTAGACAACTATTTGGGGTTAATCTTTTGTACATAAAATGTGATCACGAATTGATGTTTTAACAAGGTGCAAAGTATACACACACTTGACCACTGATCCTAGGCAGACGACCCGAGTCGTGAATACAATCACAAGTACTCAGTCAGACAATGGTTGGTTGTTAGCAAAGTACTCCAAGCAGACCTATTTTTGTCGTCCTGAGAGGAGAAAACAACCAACCAACCAAACAAACCGAGCCGAACCAAAACAAATACAAACAGCCAACTTCTCTGCCGATCAGCTGATTTCTTTCTCCCTTTTGGTGTGAAATCTGACGTCAAATTTTATGATCTGCGGCCGAGTTTTTCTCAAAGTCGCGAAATTTGACGTCAAATACACTCTAAAAAGTGCCGGGTCAGATTGACCCGGATTTGGGTCCCGGGGTGCCAAATCCTTGATATTTTGGCACCCTGGGACCCAAATCCGGGTCAATCTAACCCGGCACTTTTTAGAGTGTAGACCGATTGCGCAACCACTGTTTACATGTCATCATGTGACCTGTAGTAGGTACTACGTCATCTGAGCTGATGCCAAACTATGCAAATACATGCTGTGATCCAAAGGGTCTTACCAACAGTTGACTTTTGGTAATAATAACACAGTTACTAAGCCCCTTTATTAAAGTTGATTTTAATCATATTACTGTTTCGTAAACTACCAGTATTTTACTACAAAAGAGGTTATTTTTGAGTTTGTGCAGTAATACTGGCGTCGGACGACGATGTAGCAAGCGCCTGTTATTTTGTTTGTAATGTAAATCACCACTTAAAAATAAATAAATAAATAAATAAATAAATAAAGAACGTCGGAAAGTGAGCATTTATACCTAGTCTTGCAGAATTTCAAATGGACAAAGGAATCACACAGTTTTGTGAAGCCTTTTCTTTTGATAGTTTCAGCTTCAAAACTGAAATTATTGTGTTGAAAAGTTGAAAAGTGTGCGTCTGGCCAAAACGTTCCGTCGTGTATAGGCCTATCTAGTATTACCACATCGTGAACATCACGTTCCTTGTAGAATTTGCAAGACTTGCTGGAACTGTCCTTACTGGCTTTATTCAGCTACTCGAAGGTCTCTGGTACAAACTCTGGAATATTTTTCACAGATTTTGAGAAAGAAAAGATTCGATCGAATAAACAAATGCAACAATCATCATGTACCGTACAGCACTTTCCTATGGAGGACGTCGTGTGTTTGTCTACGTTTAATACCCATCACAGGTCACGTGACTTGGGTCGCGCAATCGGTCTATTTCAGGTGTACGACTTTCATCTGTTGCATCAAAGATACTACAAAATTCGCATCTGCAACTTTTCCCCGACCGGGAAAACGTTTCAGTTGAAAGTCGCATACATTTGAAAACAAATTTAGCGACTTGGGGAAAAGTCGTGATTTTTTTTTCAATGAATATTGACGTCAATATTGCAGTCTTTGGTATCCTTTCTGGGGCTTCGGGTGAAGTCGCAGATATGAAATTTGATTTCAGATTTCGCGACTTTGGGGAAAAGTCTTGAAATTTCCCTCAACATGGCCACCATAATTTTCTGTGACTGACACAGGTCTAAGTTTTGATTCTTAGTGTTATTTATTTGATTTAATTACCAGACCCTTATTTATTACCAAAGTTACATTCTGTACCATGTAATACTAAACGATTGATAGTCAAAAAATTTGCAATGGAATGGAACATCAAAACAGCTATATCAAAAACTAAAACCAATCATAACTGAGAGAAGTAATGGTTGTGCGTAAAATATGATTATGTTTTATTGTTCGTCAAATTTCTACCTCCATGGTCAAACCAATTCGAAAATATAAACTTGCTCACGTGGTTGACAAAGGCGTTATGTGAGATTTTTCCCGCTACATGACATGAGCTCATTTAATTATGATCTGCAAAGCAATCGAAATAAGCCTGCGGATAAAAACACATACGATTAAATATCAGACGAAATTCACTCAAGGCAAAATAGCGTTTGAAGATCCCCATAATGCATAGAGCAAGTTTTTCTATTGTATACGTTCTGACTTCACGAAAGGTTTTAGATTTAGTTCTTTTTCTGACAGTTACAGAAACTTGCTGTATTATAATCTTTTATATTATGTGATTATTTTCTTTCCGTTTTTTTCAGGACAACATAGACGCCGATTCAAATGTCACATTTTTACCACCACTTCCTATACACACGTGAGTGAATATCTATTTTGTTTATATGAAGTTACCTAATTTGAACATCATTGTTCTTTTGCGTGTTTGAAGAGACTTTTTAAAAAATAAGGCAGCATGTTTAAAATGTTATACTTTTCCAAAATTTATTGCCAGCAGATTGTACCAGAACTTATTTACTGACCTGTCATCAAGTTTTCCCTCGACCCTTCTGAGCAAGAAATTTCGATCCATTGAGGAGGATGTTGTCCACCGTCCCATCTACCTCCCCTTTGTGGGTACCGCCTCACTACACCCCAAGGCTCTGTCAGAGACTGAGATCCGAGACAAGCCCTATGTCCTCCCAGCTCTGTGTGCCAGTTGCCGTGGTGACCTAGAAACAGCTCAACTCCAAGGTTTTGTGGAAATGGATGAGGGGACAGGGTCAGAGGTTGAGGTTAAAGGTGAAGGGGATGGAGGTCAGCTGGTGAAGGATAATAGTGCAATAGTTAGTTTACCTCGGAGTGTGTGTTTTGGCTGTGCCTTAAGCAAAACACCCCAGTAAGTGATTGATTTTGTCATCTTAAGTTTAACTTATACTTTGACAATGTTAGTAAGCACTTAATTTATGTTCAAACATCGCTAATTTGTTTTTTAAAATTCATTTAAATTTGTATTTTAAAATACAACTTTTTAAATTATTGAAAGAATCAAATCAGACTTTTTAATTTCAATCTGGAAGCTCACTGGGATTATAAAACTCAAGCCAATACCAATCCTTCAGAGAAATGTTTTCATCTAAAATACAGTCATGTAAAGAAAATAGCAGTTGAAGACCTCCAATCAGGACTAAATCAGGATACCTAATTAAAAATGAATTTTTGTGTGGTGTGTTTTTTGAAAAGGAATTTACTCTCTCATTTATGCCCTAACTTGAGGATCCTGCCCAGTAACGAAGTAGAAGTAGAAGTGGCAGTAGGTGTAATTCTAGGCAAGCTAAATTGACAAGATTGATAGCTTTTACACGTATGGTCTGCTGCCATCAAACATGTCAAAAGTTTCCTATGTCTTTATTTCTCAATTGTACCGCTCATGTTGGATCTCAAGCACATTGTTGTGAGAGGGATGAGCTCACTGGTTGATACATAAATATTAACACTTTGGTTTTTGTTGATAGTTTTCATCATGCAAAGCCCAGAAGAATTGGAGGGGGTTTTACCTTTTTCAGCAAGGAACCTCGCATGTACACTTTTGCCCCAAAGGAGGTTACCAGGGAGATGAAAGTACCAGCATCGTCAGTCATACACTCATGTGAGTTATACCTATAGATGAGGATCGAGTCCTAGGTAGCTTCCAAATAGAAAACACATTTACATGTTTCTTTTCACACAATTTTCTTGGGGATAAATACACTATTACAAAAATTATCTCGTTGCCTCCAAGTTGCCTTGTGAGAAAAAAGCCTTTCAACTGAGGTTTAGAGAATTGTTTTGGATGAGGATACATTTATTTCCACATCAAATCACATACTTTCACAGTTGGAGTAGGTACAATATCAAATTATGACACTAAGTTATACAGAAATGTACATGAGAAAATAACAAAAAGAGCAGCAAAGATGTATAGAAGAGGTTTCCAAAAAGCAGAGCTTATTTAATAAGTATACATAATTAAATTGCAAGCATGCTGAGAGAGGGTGCATGATTCAGCTCATCAGAACCACCAGGGCAAGCCCCTTCTATTTCATGATATTGTCCTGGGTGTTTAATTACACAGGAATTACAGTACCATTCAAAAGACCTGGGCAAACATGGAATAGTCTCCAACCCAGTTACTGACCCCAGTCAATGGTGCTTAACTTGGCAATTATACCACTAGCTCTTCCAGTATTACTCTCTGCTGTGTTTGCCATTTTAGTGGTTTAAAGAATATCATTCTTTTCAAACACAGTTTCTTCTATTACAGATACAGTTTTAAAATAAGTCTTGTCAGAATTTTGAAATAAATTGTCTACCACTGTTGTACAAACTCTTTACTTTCCTTACACAGCAGATGAAGTGAAGCTAGATGATCGGAATGATATCTTAATGTCTGTAGAGAAACTCCCTGAGCCATTAGAACCAGTTCATGAATCAACCATTCCCAGAGAGAGACCAACTAAAGTACCTCAATGGATCCTAGATATGGTTCATCACCATGGTGACAATGATCACAAAGCTAAACACTACCAAAGTGAGAAATCGTTTTTTTTTTTAGGCAAAGAGATTTGTTTACTGCAATTCTTTATTATAAATATAAGATATTTTACGGGGTGTCGTGGCCGAGCAGTTAAGGCCACTGGACTCAAGCTCTGCTGTTTCTGATCAGCAGAGCGGGGTTCGAATCCCGGTTGTGTCACTTGTGTCCTTGAGCAAGACACTTTACTGTAATTGCTTTTCTCCACCCTGGAATAACTGAATGGGTACCTGTGAGGGCAGAGATGGTTCATGTGAATGATTAGCTTGGAGCGTGGTTACTCGCAGCACCGGCTGTGTACTCCCCAGGAATGAAATAAATGGCCCAGTGACCAGGGGTAGTAATGTCAGAAGCGCTTTGATACAGTACTGTGATAAAGCGCTATATAAAAACTGGCTATAAAAGATTCCACTTTTAACTCTTTCACTATGGAATATAATTTACAGCTGTGACGGAGGTGTTTAATATTTTGTTTAATTCGAGGCGCTGACAGCGGCTCTCCGGTGTATGAAGTAATTCACCGAGGTGCAGTGAGCGGCGCGCCGTAGTGAAATTAGAGTTAAAAGAATGTGAGTGATTCAAGTGTGCAAAAAAGTCTTGCCAAGTTTGCTATTTAGAAAGCCACAGTTTAAATTTTTTTTAGGCTTTCTCCTAAAAATACTTTAGCCTCACAAAATGACCACTTTATTATTTAGTAGATGCCTAATGATTCTTTGTGTATTTTCATCCACAGATCACTGTTATGCTTGTCTACAAGGTGAGGATGTTGATTTGTTTTAATCTAAAAAAATCAATTTAGTAAAGAGACAAACAGTTGTCGTCGTCAGTTGACATGTCTAAAAAGAAATCCCTGCTAACAATACATGTCGTGAAAACTAAAATATATAAATGAGCGAACAAGGTGAACTTTCTCATGTAGATGACTTAAATGTAATGAGGTTTTTTTCCATTCTTGTTTTTCACAGTATTACGCCGACTCTTGCCAGATTACAACCCTAAGGATTTCTCTGAGAGTTCATCTTCAGGGATTGGGACTTCCATCATGTCTGAAGGTTGGTCAATATTGCCTTGAGTGGATAAATACAGTGTGGATTTCATTGATGAACTTCTAAATTGTATGAAAATAAAATATGGAAGCTGCTCCATAAAGTACAATGCTTTGGTCTGGACACTGAATATGCATAATATACTTATGAATATTTATAGAATTTACATGTAGCAACCAAGGCCATGATGAAATCTTAAACAGATACAATCTAGTTAAGCATCTAATGTCCAAATCAGATTTGTTCCCCAGTATAATGGCGCTTAGCAGTAATCCATGATTTGGTTTGAGGATTACATGAGTTATTCAAAAGAGCTTTCAAAAACCCCAAAGTCCTCAAAAGTTTTAATCTACCTGAAAAGGATCCAGAATAGCCATTTTCCATTTGTTCGAATGGTGTTAAGTTAATACACAGTCGGTGATATACAATAATTCTCTTCATTGAAGAGTACATAGTTCTGGTGTGTGGCACCAATGGAAGTACAAATATTCCACCATAGGGGAGGATTTGAGGCTCGTTGGAGTGCTGATTTGGTATACAGTAACATCCTGTAGGGTCTACCTATACAGACTTTACAGTCTAATTAGAATCATACCCACCACTTTGTTTATTCTTCGTCAACTAGCCTGACAATCAAATGAGTATTGATTGATTGATCACCTTGGTTCATTTTCAGGAGTGCTACCGGGTTAACTTTATTGCAATCAGAATGGTGTATATTGTACATTAACTGAGACATTCATGTTATTCACATCTCTACACTGATGTACCCAATTTAAAGGGATGTACTTTGAAATTGCTGCATCATAGACAAATAGTAATATGACTGCCATCATTGGAATGTGATGACTATATTTCCAAACTCATTGTAAATTTTCTGATTCCTTTGTTACCTTTGATTTGTGTTTTCCCCTAAGCAACGAGGCTAGAAGAGGATGCCCGATTAGAGGAAGAGGCCAGATTGCGGATGGAAGCAAGGCTAAAAGAGAAACAAAGACTAGAAGAGGAACGATTAAAACGAGAGGAGTATGAGAGGGAGAGAAGAAAGCATCTATACAAAGGTGAGTTTCTGATTATATCAAGAAGTGACTTTAGGACTTATTCAGTTATAACGTTACTGGCCAGGTGCTTAAAAATACTGGTCCAGTGAGTATCTCTTGCAATTGATTACCACAAAAGACCATGGCAAGATTATAATAATATCTAAGTTTGGACTGATACTAATCATGAGAAGGAAGATTGTTGTCTGAAAAAACCTGTTTGTCATTGTTTGAAAAAGCAAGAATAAAGTTTTCAGCAGTTCACCTAAAGGAACTTTGTGTTGAGAATACTTTGCACTGGAAACAAAGGTCGTGAGACACAAATAATGGGCAGGGCACCCAAAAGTCTGGAAAACTTTGCACTGAAAGGTTTAACCAACCTGGTTCTTTTATCTTTTTTAAATTGATTTCTTTAGCACCCAAAGCCTTCCAGCCCAAGAAGTTAGAGTCTAAGACCACTGAGGCCCAAGATCCATTCAGCAAAGACCGCAACCTGGACATTCCCAAGAACGAGGGCTTCAAGGTAAAAAAATCCACCAAGTCTGTTACTAAGACGATGGAGAGCAGACGACGTGACGATGCTTGGAATGAACCTGACAAGTTTGAGCTGAGGAAACCAGCTAAGAAAATGACCTCCACTGAGTGGAAACCACCAGAGAGAAAAGAGCATCTCAGGCCTGAGACGCCACCTCTCCCTCCACCACCTCCTGTCGCTAAGAAACCAACTGTGCCAATAGTGCCTAAGAAGAGAGAGATCACAGAGCCAATAGCATCTCTGCGAGAACCTGTTGAGGAACTGCCAAAGAAGAAGTTAGAAAAGACAAAGTTTGTGAAACCACCCATTAAGAAGGTGGACAAGGAACCATTACCTCCACCACCACCTGCTCCTAAACCAGTACCAGCTAAAATACCACCTCCTAAAAAGTGAGTTCATGTACTTCTTGCATCTTACATCTAATATGTCTAATGATAAAGCATACAAATCCATATCCCAGTAATTTTATAAAGAGATTTTATTGAGATGATTTATTCTTCAAAATGTGGCTTAAATGTTCAAATCAGAACCAATTCAAATGTACATTTCTTGTTTTATTTAAAATGACATTTTTGGGGGTGTGAACTGTAAATCCTTCAAGTAAATTGAAGTAATTTGTTCTATCCTCCAAATAAATACATATATATATATGTTGTTGTTTTTTTTTTTTGGGGGGGCAAGGGCATCCAGATCTGCCTTTTCACAGACTGACCTATCTAATTCCAAAATAGTGAATATCAAAGTAGAATTTGAAGGTTTCATCTGCAGAAAAGTCATAATAGATTTTCATTCTACAGAGTTTTAAATCTGATAATTCTTTCAGCAATACATTTAACTAGGCTATAACTCTACTAATTCTTTCCAAACACAAGAAAACCTGTCCCTAAGGCAGAAACACCGCCTCCGAGACCAATGGAGGTCCCTCCTAAAGTCATAGAGAGAACCAAGCCAATCATCCGAGAAAAACGCAAACCAGTCAAGAAGGAGGACTTACCTCCTCCCCCACCACCAAAAGTGATTGAGAAACGAGACAAGATAGAAAGGAAACCAATCGTCATTCAAAGAGATGAAAAGATTAAACCAGAGGTGCCAGTGATGGTGTAAGTTGCCTGGTATCCCGTCTACCATGTTTGTAAATCATGATCCATCCACGAAGCACCAATGAATCACTCATGCATGTCAAGTTACCATGGCAACCCTTAATTTACTGTTTTGATCATCACCTCATCATTGAAACAGAATGGTTGCATTGTTTGTGATTTATTAAAACTAATCGTCACATTTAACTGCTGTGAAAACAATTGCACGTGACACAATTGCACCAAAGATAAGACATTTTTGAAGGCCCAAGGAAGGATTACGGTCTGAGAACCAGCTAATCTGAAGAGGTCCATTTATGGTTTATTAAAAAGAGTAGTCTTTTAGAACCATGATAGATTTGCATGCAAGATATTTGCAGTTATTTGTCATTGCATAAAGTTTACTCTGTGACTAATATTTGAATAGTTGTTAAAAACTGTGGAGGATCCTCTTTACAATCCCATGGGATTTGAAATTTGCAGGGATTGTATGAAGGGGGACCTCCTTTGTACCCCAAACATCCCAAATCCTTAAAATCTAATACACTGCGTAGTTTGAGCTGATATTGATATGCACCTTCAGGTAAGATCCTTGTTTTGCATTGGTCCATGAAAAACTGATCTTAACAGTCCATTTTGGGGGCTGTTTTGTGACTGGATAACTTGTAATGATGTGAATAGTCAGACAGGAAAACAACAATACTTTTGCAAAGCTCCAAATCCCCGCCAACCTCACCAGGATCATTCATCTCAAGACCATTCAGAGACAGTCTTAATAGGAGGCAAGGCTCGGCCTGGAATTATGAAGACCACATGGAGGTATTGCCTCTGTTGCCCTGGTCTTGTACCCAATACAATGTCCCAACAAACTTTCAAATTTTATGTCATACGTGGCCTTAGTCCTATGAGATTGACAACCTAGACCAATAAGGGAAGATTCACATTGCACCAATCCTTATGCACATACATCCACAAACCCACTGTCATCATTGCACATTGTATGTATACTTGTCAAGAATCCCTTGACATAGCTTTCATTATTGTACTCCCTTTGACTTGAGCAAAATCACTCAACGCTTATTGCCAGTATTGCTGAATTCAAGGTCCTCCATTTTGCAGTAATATTATAATAATTCGCATGATTAACTTTTCAATCATTCTGGAAAATAAGTTACTTGGAACAAAACTCCAAAGAAATCTAAATAACTTAATTTGTGCTTCTCTGTTATTTTTAATTCTGAATTTTCTGTCTGAGTATAGAACTTATAGCAGACTACTTTCTTTATATTTGGCAGAGTTTTTTTTAGATGTTTTTAAATTTGTATTTGGCTGCTGATATCCTCAATGGTAAACAGGTGTTCAATTGAGTGCATGAAGAAACATGCTAAGTTCAATTGTGATAATTTCGATGATCATCCACAGTGAGGTATTACAATCACAAAGTAGATTTGGATTTATTATAATTATTTGTACTACTTATTTTTTTCAGGAAAAAGAAACCTAAAGAAGCTCCAAAGAAAGGTAATGAAAACACTTGATGGAATAACTTCACATCCATGCATTTCCTTCAATTCATCTTCAAAGTACAATATCAGTAGCAATTAACCCTGAACACATAATAAACTCATAATAATAGCAATTTATGTAAGAAACTATACTCCATGGACGTTTGGGGCAGCATGAGTTGTACAGGCATTGACAAGAGAAACCTTGCACACTGTAATCCCCATACAAACTTCAAATCTGAATGCCACAGACACACTGTACTCAACTTTATTTTAAAGTATCTAACTCTCATTGTCTCAAGTTAATGAGGAGGAAAATAACTCAGGGAATCCGAGACAACTCCAGATGGATCCAGTCCTGGTAATCTCATTTGTCAATGATGACAAAGATACGCCAGGAAGTATCATGGCTTCCATGGATGAGGGTAGGATCAGATGTGACCTTGATGTGATGCATTTGCACATGTTCCCTGCACAAACTGTGATTGGTGGTTTTCAAATGTTATCTTTAAATGCCTTCTCAGAGGCATGTTATTAAGGAAAAAAAACAGGTTTTTTTTTTTTTTTTTTTGGGGGGGGGTTGCTTTTTGATGGAAGGAAAACTTTTATTCAGTTGGGGAGGACAGCTTTGGGCTAATGTCCTCTATGCCTTCTTAGGGGTGTTGTTGTATTACACGAAAAACAAATTTACCAACGTTTTGTTAGTTTGTTTTTGTGGAAAGCAATTGTTCAGTATGAATGCACAGGAGCATCTAATATTCACTGGTTTTTATGTTTGAGTTTTTTTCTTCTGTCTGTGGTGGAGGGACAGTGTAGTTTTGGGTCTGATTATCACTATGCAATGTGTGAATATATGTTCACTTTTGTGTTGGGTGATTTATTGCAAGAAAAACCCACGCTCGTTTGTTAATTAATTAATTTGTTTATTTATTTCATTTTAAAAACACAAACATGTTCGGTAGCATCACAGAGCAATACTTAAATGACATGTTTACAATAAGAAAATGAGTAAAAAATGACAATCAAAAATCTGGACCAGCCAGAAATTAGAAATTACTTTATTACTGAGATAAAAATACAAACAGACATTAAGAAAAATTTAAAAGAACCTGGACAAAGTGGAAATTGAAGAAGATTAAAAATTATCATGAAGACAAAGAAAAACCAAAACTACTTAATGAACAGATAGTTATCAAAATTTTATAAAATCCTGGACAAAGCTAGAATAGTGGATTTGAATAAGTGTATTCCCTTTTCACCGGTGGCGGAGGAACAATTGTTTCTCATCTATATTTTGGAATCAGACTGGTTAAGGGAAAAATACTTTTTACATTTGATCCAATATGGATGAAACAAACGTTTATTTGAAGTGATATAATTTCAAAATGGTGACTGGTGGAAAGTGTGCTTATCAAATACAAGTTTGAAATGACATGTGAATTTTGCAGATGTACCATACCACATTTACACTTCATTTACATTAATTAACCCTTTCATAGGATTAACCATGCCAATTAGTTTATGCACCAACATCTTTCTTTTCTACACAGAAGATAAACAAAAGCCCCTCAAACCCATTACCCCTCCACCTCCTCCCAAGAAGGACACCATCCAAGAACAACCCCCTCCTAAAGAACACAGTTCTCCATCACCAAACCCTACACCTCCACCTCCGCCTCAGGAATCTACTCCACCTTCACCAAGGGAACCCACACCTCCTCAAAGGGACCCTACACCCCCACCTAGAGAACCTACGCCAATTATTGAGATCCTGCCGCTGCCACCGAAAGATCCAACACCACCTCCACCAGAGCCAGAACCAGGTGAGTGGGAGCACTTTTTTATATATTGTTTTCATGAAACCTGTTTTTAGGTCACTGCACCAGCTGGAATACAAAAAGGTACATTAGGCCTAATAAAAGAGTTCTAATGATATTTTTCTGCATACTCAAATTCACTAATTCTATTTCTGCAAGCATCTCATTTCATTTTTTGTCACAATTACAATTTTTTTTGTGACTTATGCTTTGATGTTTTGTAAAGGCACTTTAATGTAACACTATTTACTGTTCCTCACTAATACCAAATCAGTGGTTACCTCAGTGAACCTGCAACATTCAAATTCTCAAAGTTCTTTTAATCATTTATCATGCTGACCCTTGCAGCAACTGTGAAAATGACTGCTGATTTACAAAAAGGTACTGACTACTCCTTTCCAGCCAATAAGATGGACAAATAGGATGGCTATAAAGGTCTATTGAAAGTGTGCTCTTTCTATTTATCATACATCATAATTCATTGCTTTCTATTTTTCTTCTGCTGTTCAAATTTGTCAATTGAATTACCAAGAGTTTCATGGGGACCCATATGTCCCCAGATTGTGGACATTTACTTTTCCTGATTAAGGACCCTAATTGAATAGGTATATAAAGCATTTTACCAGTGTTTTTTTTAATGTTAATTCCTTTAAATCTCAATAGTCTAACTAGTTGGCTACCCTTAACCCATTACCAAAGTTGTTTCAAGCCTTGTGTGTAAAATGGTTGTTTTGTAAAGTTTATATTGTAGTTGTTTTAGTTGCAAGCTTTTTCCTTTTGCTTGTTCTCTATTCTTTCCATAATTCAACAAATCATCATCATTCTTCTCTGTCCTTCTACTTTCCTCTGCCATCAATCAGTCTTTGAAAGTAGAGCCAAAAAGCCTGCAAGACCCAAGCTGCAACATAAGAAACCCCCTAAACCCATCAAGAAGAAGACAAAGAAAGACACAGGTGAGGCTGATAGAAACGGTACTGTGGTGTTCCTGGTATTCTCTCCATTTTCCTTGTTCATCAGTTAGCCAATACCGATCCTGGACATTGTGTGCTGATGTTTTTACAAATGCCCATAATTAACCTGAGCCTGGCAGGCTAAACTTTGAAGAGCATAGAACTGTTCAAGTGTTGCTTAGCAGAAATAGGTTACCAGTGAAGGAACATTGTGATTAATTGAGTGTAAATGGTTCCCTGCTACTTTATGTTAGCAAAATTATCTGCTTATGGTGAGTGGACCCCAATAAAGATTTGATTAGGGGTCGACAAAGAAAGTACCATTGTGTTCATTAAACATAACAATTACCACATAACATCTGTGTGGTGGACAACTGTTTAAGTTGGATCACTACCAATAGCACTATTACTCTCATTCAAATGTTTATTTATCACTACAAACAATAACTTGGTGCTTCAATGGGTTACTTAATTACAGCATTTACCTTTCCAAGAAGACCTCTCTAGCCTCATGGGGCATTACAATGATCTAATTCTAATGGTTATAAAGTCACACTTTAAGAAGCTACATGACTAGTTATTCTAGTTCATTGTCTTTTAAGCTTTCATTACACTTGGGTATAAACCTTGTTTCTTTCAAGACAAGTGAATGGTTTATAAATTACTATGTGTATCTCAATACTGATTAACAGCTCTTTCCTTTCTAACTACAGACCAATTTTAACTTTTAAAAAGGCTTTAGTTGTTGTGGCTTTCTAAAGCATCGATGTATTTTAAACATAATATGCATGCCAAGATGCTACTGAAGAGATCTTAACACAAACCTGACTTACAAGCTATGCATTATATCAATTGGAAAAAATTTGTGACTCTACGTTCATTTTGGTAACAAATATAACCTTTCACTAATTGCTAATGCTTGCAATACTTTACTTTAACTTCCTTGGGACCAAGGCTAATCGCTAATGCTAGCAATAATTTCTTCTCTCTTTTCTTGCTTGCTTACTTACTTGTCCTAATAACACCATGTGTGCAACAAACAGACACGGCCAAGATTGACAGGGGCTATATGGACATCCCTCAAGTGGCAATCAGACAACCTGGTAAGGTGTAAACTCCCCTTGGATTGAAAACATAAGATGTTTGGCACAATGCATTCATCTTCGTTAATTTAGTTTAACAACTGCAATGGATACAACAATAGCTGTGTAGATCCACTCCATGGTGGACACTGCTCATGTGGAAACTGCCCATACTATGTCAGCATATGACCAAAGTAAGGCTTGTAACAAGTCATCTCTTAGTAGGGCCTACTTGCATGTGTGGATGATCTCAAAACTGGCCAAAGACATCAAATTTTTGAAAGGAAAATTTTTACTAGATTTTATAAATAACCCAACAATAAAGCAAGCAATTTTTTGCTGATCCATTAGGACAGAAAGTGAGACAAGAACGAAATTTCAAGTTAACTTTTTTTTGGAGGAACATTTTTGTAAATGATCATTTTAATTGTTTGGTTTGGTTTGTCTGTTTGCATGAATGATTTATTTTGTGTGTTTTAGCAAACATGTTTGTTTGTGATAAACCCTTAATCTTTCTATCCTCAATGAGGCAGGTATAAATCTGCTAATGACCTACCTCCCCCATCAGAATGTAACAATTAGACAAAGGGTCACAACTTTTTCAATTTTTTCATTAGGTTGGCTCAGTGGTTTTTATGTGTGCCTTTCACCGCTGTGGACCCCGGTTCAAATCCAACCTCAGACCGGAGCCTTGCATGTGGATTGGGTTTTCAGTCCCTACCTGAATTGCATACATAGGTTTTCCCACTGGGGTTTTCCTCACACATCTTAAACTGAACATTTCTGCTCGTTTCTTATTCATCCTGTTATTGGCGATATTAAATGTAATATAATAAAAAAATAGACATACTTCTACCAATTAAATACTAATAATCTTTGATTACCTTCGCTGTTTCTAAGCTCCTACTTATTAGTATGTTTTATAATTTATTAAGATTTCTGTTATACATTTGCAGGTGTACATACCCCTCCTTTTCCCATAACCCACAATTTATTATGTTTCCTTTAAATCAAACTCACATTTAAAACTAATACATGTAGCTGCATTCCACAATAGCATAATTAATTCCTTTTTTGTGTATTGCACTGCTAATTTACAAAGTGTTTGTGTGTTACTTTTGTTTTCTGCATTATAAATACTTTAATACACAAGTAAACTTTTGCACACAAAAATGTGGTTTTGCAAACCATTTTGTTTCTTTTGATGTTGAACACTGTTTCAGTTGAAATTGTTGACTTTTAAGTGAAGTGAGCCCTAATAAAGTGTAAATATTCTCCATAACTTAGTTCCTACACCAGAACCACCAAAAGAACCAACTCCAGAACCAGAACCAGAACCGGAACCTTTGGAAGAACCAGAGCCTGAGCCAGAACCACCAAAGCCCCCAACCCCTGCACCTTCTACACTTCCACCACCCCCTACAGGTAAAGTCAACAGTTCACAAGATCTAAAAGCTAGGCTATGTCCAATGGTTAAACAAATTATAAACGATTCAATGATCTCCACCCGTTTACAACATTGACCAATTGCAGCCATGATTAAGTATTCAAACACTGTAATGTACATTGTGAAACATAAATTTATTATTTTGAAATCTGAGGGAAAGGTAGGGCCTATACTGTTTAGTGTTTCTCTTGAGACGTGCCCTAAAGTTCTGCCATTTTGTGGAGTAAAAAATTTGGTTCTACAACATGGCAGACTGTGTTCTAAAAGAAAAGAATGAAAGAAAGACAAAACACAATTGCAATGTATGTTTATGTGAATTATTATATTCTACTTTTAAAATATCTACCCAACCATATTCATTTCACAACAAATGCTTTTATATCCCAAAAGCGCCCAATCTGAAGGCATTGTGTTCATTTAACTAATAGATACTAATGTCTTTATTGACTTGAATTACCTGCCCTGAAGGATTAAAGACTTGATAGAGCATAGCATTAATTACTCCAAGGATTTCATGACAACTCTTGTTCTGCTGCATTATATCAGTATGTTGTAGTTGGAGTGTTTCATTACATGAGTATACTAACACAATGATATGATTCACCATTGAGAACAATGTTCGTTTGAATTATCAAATAAGTTTTAAAGTATTGAAATAGAAAATTAACATTAAAATGTAAAAAGTTGTTTGCAGGACAAATGCAATGGATAACACTTTGTATTAAAAAAAACCACAGTAAAAATGCTGCATTTCATCAAATTGTTGGTTTGTTGATCTGTTCATGCACTAGAAAGGAGCTTTATGAAACCATAAATGGACAATTACTTGATAAAGTTCCTGAAAACAGAAAGAATCATTTTTTTCTTAATATTTCTTGATCACAATTCCTCCGTAGAACCAGAGGCACCTCCTGCTCCAGTCACAAAACCTGTCAAGAAAAACCGCAACGCTAAGATGCCTAAACCAGTCCAACCCAAGAAACCAATTGCTGTTAAGGCTAAAAAGATACCAGATAAACCCAAGAAGGTTAGACTCTAAAATTATCAACGTTTTTTTGTTTGGTTGTTTGTCTGTTTATGATTTCTTTTTGGGAATTTGGAAGAAAACAACAAGCAGGGGTTTGCTCTTTACTTGCATATCAATGCAAATTTAAGCTAGGTTGGTATCACATACTGTATGTATGTGACTCTGCAACCAGTTATTTATATGCAGACACTGTAATATGACCAAGTCCTACATTTTATATTTATATTGGTCAATATTATATTTATATCGATCTATATTATATTTATATTGGTCTATATTATATTTATATCGATCTATATTATATTTATATTGGTCAATATTATATTTATATCGATCTATATTATATTTATATTGGTCTATATTACATTTATATCGATCTATATTATATCTATATCGGTCTAAATTATATTCATATTGGTCTATATTATACAATAAACCATGAAGCAACCAAAGTGTTTTTCCATTTCCAGAAAATGCAGAAATGTGCACCTCTCAGGAGGCTTGATGTAAACAACAAAAATATTTTGCACAGTGGGACCCATCAGAGCTGTTGGTATTTGCTCAAATACAACTGCAATGTCTAGTTCAATCTTGTTGCTATTTCTCTACAGAAATCCAAACCCTTTGTCATGCCAGTCATCCAAAAATTACCTGAGCCAGTGGTACCCCCACCATTTTCACCTTCCCCTGAGCCTACGCCCATTATAGAGGTACCACCTTTACCACCTGTACCCACTCCTGAGCCCAAGGTGCCAACCCCTGTACCGGAAGTAGAGCTGCCACCACTCACCCCACCTTTGACTCAGGAACCAATTGTTATGCGCAGGAGACGGGAATACAAGTAAGGCACTCTGATAATTATTTTCCTTCAAATTTATATTTATATTATATTTCCTTAAATTTATATTTATAAATATTGTAAAACAAGACAAACAGTCCAATTATTTCAATATGTTATAGACACTATTTTGTATACATTATTAACAATAAAAACAAATTAAAAAACTTCAGGCTGGGCATTCACTCATGGATGTCTCCCATGAGGCCTTGACAATGATGATAGGAATGAAGTAATAAATTATTCAAAGTAATTCAGTGGGTAAAGGTTTTTCATTTGGTAAATAAAATTTGATGGACAGGATGTGATAAAAGCCAGTCATGCCTTACATTGGGTTGTCCTGGGGTAGGAGGAAGGTCTCCAAAATTAACATTTAAGCTTATGGAGATTACTACTACATGTACTAGGGAAAAATTACTGATTCCAAATGATGATTGCACTACTGAATATTCCTTCTAATAATGTATCAGCTTGTCTCACATGCTTTGATAACTCAATGTGGAAGGTTATGGTCTCCATTGCTACTTCAGGTGTCTGTGGTTTGGAATGTTTCGTCTGGTTCAGAAAGCACAGAGCAAACAGTGCTTTATCCTAAATGGGAGTAGTGCAATAGCTTAGGTTAATGATAAGTTTTATTTCTTTCTTGATTAGACCAAAGAAGCGGAAATGGCGCAAGACTGAGGCTACACCTACAGATGGCCAGGCAAGTCCTGAGCCTGTCATGGTTGATGCATTAGACTATCTAGCCAAATACTGCATTGTTCAGTAAGTCAAAGTCACTCCAACACAGATCTATGGTTTCATCAGTAATAACCTAAATGCTATTTTGTGAGTAGTTATGTCCTTGGGAAGATGAACTTGGCACAGTGTTACGTTTGCCGTGTCCGAATTAGTGGTTTCGGCAGTGGCTACGGCCGGAATGCTGAAAAGTCATGTTCTCCAAAGTTATCGTTGCAGCCAATGGCTTTTTAATGCAGCTTTTGGGGGTTTGATTCACTCAAGAAAGTCACATAAAATCCATTCAAATAAATCTAGTTTTCTGAATGACTAAGTTTTCATGATATATAGTACAGATTAAAAAAACATGGTCAGACAACTCACCATTATCATCTGTCACCTCTGATTATCCATGGTGAGAAAACAAAAAACCACACTCACATACCCGCTAGAAATGCTTTTTACAGTGAACAGTCTAATTAGATAAAGATATGCAAATAGTTGTGTCAGTCATGATAAACATTCAATTAATTACATACTTTGGCACAAGTTTTAATTTTGAAACAATTGTGAGTATTAATTGATCCATTCATTTGTCTTTCTTTTGTATTTACAATCAACAGTAAACAGCGCATACCTCATTATCAGCATGTCTTCAATGGTGTACTCCGTAAAAAAGGTATCAAGATCGAGGATACAGCGCCCCCTAGTGTCCCAACCATGGCAACCCTTCAAGTCCACAACAGCACGTTGTCTTCAAACTTTCGAGAGAATTTAAAATCGGATCATGACAATGCATCAGTTACCACAGAGACTTCAGGGTATGCTAGTGCTGTGAATGATGACCCTTTATCCAGTGGGGATGAGTTTAAGAGTGCTTTTGGAGTTGCTGAGACGATTAATGAAGAAGATTACATCAGCCCTATGGTTCTTACTGGCTCTGGGAAAGAAAGTGGCACTGGGGAGGAGGTTGACCAGGGAGGAGCCTCACATTTTTTTGGTTCTGATGCGGTAAGTTTAATGTATCATTTTAGCTTTAATAATAAAATTTACTAAGACAGAGGTGTAGATCAAACAGTTGGTTTTCTATCTCATCATACACATTATTAATATCTCTATATCTACCTTTGTTATGTGTTTTGTTAACAGTTTGCAGCTGATGAATATTTAGATAAACTTGCCTTCCAACTGGACAACCTCTACAAGAAATCAAATGCCCTTCAGTTGAGCATCATGAAATCAGCTGATGCTAGACGAAGAACCATTGCAGGCTTTGCAAGACAGGAGTTTCCAGAGATACTAAGGCCTGGATATGACCCAAATGCTGTGACAAAAACAAGTCCAAAGGGCAAGAAAAAGAAAGGTGAGTGAGACCACTTCCTCCCAACCCTGATCCTAAGTTCGATGTAAAAACTGACTCCAATGTTAAGACTAAGATCACAATAAAACATGCAAATAGGCAGATGCTTTTTAAAGATTGATTTTAGCAAAAAATTTAAGTTCTTGACTGAAATGGCTCATGGGTGTCATTAATAAAGGGGAGAGTTACTTTTGGATTGTGAAACGACAAAATTTAGGTCCAGATACGTGTACATGTACAAAATGTATGCCAGCTTTTGAGCCCAACGTATCCTGTGCAGAGGTAACCATTGTACATAGGTTAGATGTATTACTGTCTATTATGATTTGTTGTAATTCAAACCATCAAACTAAGGGTATTATGGTCTATTCTAACCTGTATTTTGTAACTATCATATCAAGGTGAAGTGAAGTTCATCTCTGTGGTTGAAGAGCTTGGATATGGCAATCAAGATGATATGTCACACCTTGAGGAAGTACACCCTGAGAATGATGACTGGGTGCTGGATCGATTGACTACTTCCCATCTTCAAATGGTAAGAAATGTTGCAAATAAGGCATACCCATGGGGAGCTCCTACCAAGAAAAGATTCTTTTTCAGTTTAAAGGAATGGATTAGTATTGGGTTTTTTTTCGAAGACCTACATCATTAATTGAAAGAGGAACTCACATTCCTGTTTTTGGTAGGAATCTGTAAATAGTATTAAAATTAACTGTGGCTTCCTGAAGGAATATCCTATGAATGAATTATACGGTTTTGTATAATTTCCCTGTTGCACCTCATGATAAAGAAGCCAATTTTCCTTGAATTTTGAATTTGGTCAAAAATACATTGTTTGACCATATTCAGGACTCACCATGGCTCGAGTTTGTCTTCTTTATTTTAGTTGGAATCTGACCCATCTGTGAGAAGACTGGACCTGGAACATGAAAGAGCACAAGAAAAATATGAAGCTGTTCAAGACAGAATAGCAGCTCTACTTGGTAATGATTTTACAACTTTACAAGCAGTTGTGTGTGTTAAACGGTAGTTGGATTGATACACATCACAAGGTTTTAATGGATTGTTTTCTCAATCATGAAAGTACCATTTATATTTTTTGGAAGTTTCAGGTAACATGACACCTTTAGAGTTGTTGGGTCATAAAAGAACCAGTGCACCGTACTGGTGCAAGAGAACTCAGTTTAGTGCGTCAAGAGCTTTTTTACAATAATAAAATCCAAGACTGAAACTATATTTTTTCATTACTCTTTAAGCAATTAATGGCAGATTCAGAGTGCCGAAGTATTATTTTCCAAGCAGGGGGGCATAATTCCTTTTGTTACTGAATGGTGCAATGTTAACCATGAACCTTTTTTCACAACTTGAAAGCAATTCAGCAAATTATTAGGTTTCATGCTTACTTGATCCATCTCATCCCATCTAGATGACAAAGCAAGAGTAGCTTTGAAAGAAAGCTCCTTACGGGGTAAGGAACTTATGAGTCGTGCGGCTTCAAATGATGACTTCAGACGTAAACAAAGTATTTTGTATCAGAAGATGAACCCAGTACAGGTATTGTGAATTGGATTTGTAGCTTCTTACAGAAATGTACATGTAATTTGCACCATTACACCACCCATTCAAAAGTTGCGTCACTTTTCAATGCTTCCAAAGGCTAGCTTGACCACAAAAAACTTGCCAATAAATAAAAACCAATGTTTTATTAGA
The DNA here is from genome assembly GCA_911728455.2 of Marthasterias glacialis. Taxonomy (NCBI): domain Eukaryota; kingdom Metazoa; phylum Echinodermata; class Asteroidea; order Forcipulatida; family Asteriidae; genus Marthasterias; species Marthasterias glacialis. The sequence goes on along the minus strand of OU452232.1, from coordinate 8,372,191 downwards.
TGTTAATTTGTAATAGATGTTAATTTTATTTGCATCGGGGATAAAATAATATGATTTGTGTGTGTGTGTGTTTTCTTACCCTAAAACCGGTATGAAAGGTTAATTTGCCACTTAGAAAGGTTTGTCCATATACACAATGTATCCGATTTGGGCCAGTGAATGATATCAATGTCCATTTCATTTCCTTGATCTAGTTTGGTCCAGTCTTTATTTGTACTTGTTATTAGTTTATAAGCTATTGTAATTTTCAAAATGAATCACCACTGCACTCAATGCATTGCCTGTAAAATGATCTAGACTTTAAGAGAGGATGATCTATTTTCTAATTGCCCTTTTCTTATCGGTGATTTCACCCTCATAGGAGCATGAAGTTGATGTGACAGATTTAGAGCCGTCTCTTCGACAAGTAAACAGCTACCTCATAACAGAGAAGGAATGCCAATATATCTACCATGTAAGTTCATAGCAGATTACATAAAATATTAATAATAATCGGCTCTTATTTAATGTAGTGCAATTCCAAAGCATGATCGTTGCACTTCGATCATTATTACCCCTGATCACTGGGCCAATTATGTCATTCCTTAAACCATCTCAGCTCCCTGGGGAGTATACAGCCTGTGTATTAAGCTAAATCATTCACATGAACCATCTCTGCCCTCGCTGGTACCCATTTACCCCTGGGTGATGAGAAGCAATTGTAGTTAAGTGTCTTGCTCAACGACACAAGTGTCTTGACCAGGATTTGAACCTGCACCCCGTTGACTTAGCCACCAGAACTTGAGTACGATGAACTAAACAGCTAGCCAATGACACGCCATAGAAAAACAATGAAAAAAGGACTCATTTTTTGCACTTTAAAGTTTGTTCCCTAATGTTCACCCAATACCTAAATGGGCATAGATAACCGAGTTCACATGTGAGTTGGTAATGGCGAAAAAGAATTACAGAGTCCTTGTTTTTGCATTTATAATTTTGTTCCCATAATTTTTGTTCATAGGAACAAAAATTATGGGAATAATTTTGTTCCCATAATTTTTGTTCCTAGGAATAAAAATTATGAGGAATTTTCCCCCACCCCAAGTTGCTAGGCTACAATGTTTATCTCTTCTGCTTCTTCTTCAGGTGCTGGATTTACCTCAGAGACATAGGATAGACTTCAAGCTTTTCACAGTGGTAGCTGCACTATCAGAAAAGGTCTCCAGACTGGAGTAAGTTTAATTACTTTCTGGACAAAATGAATAACACATAGGAGTGATACAATCTGAATGTTCTGAAAATTCCCACCTTCTTATAAGTGTACATTCATTCAAACCGTCATAATGAATATATGTATCTTTATTGTGGCTGTACAATTTCTCCTTTTTTTTCTTCTTTTCTTTTTTTCCGGGGGGGGGGGGGGGCAAATTACCATGACATTTTAAAAACAATTTGTTATAGTTCTACATTACGTAAAACAGTTTAAAAAAAATTTAAAGAGTACAACATTTTACACTGAATTGAACGTGTTTCTTACTGGCATTTTACATCACTACTAACTTTGTACCAAGTTAGCTTTAAGACAAAGTATGGTGACATGGTTTATTGTGGCTACTTTACTGAGAAGTGTGATTGTTTTATTAAAGGCCCTTCATAAGGAAGATGATCAATAAGATGAACTTTGAGGCATTGGAGGTCAAAATGCAAAGAGCAAAGGTATGTAATGAAGCAAGGCAAGTCACGGTGGCTTTAGTTGGCTAATAGCATTTAATAATTCAAAACAATTGACTAATCAAGTGAACAGTTAAATGGATCAATTCCAATATTCCCTCTACACAGGGAAGTCACAACCAAACAAACTGTAGGGTTGTGACTGCAGTTTGTGTTTGCCATATCAATCTTATCATTGTTTTAACAAAACAACTGACTAAAATTAACTGAAGGAATTTGTGCACTAATAAGACAGAAGTTTTCAAGTTTCCTTTGGGGATGGATCACCAAGAAACAATCCACCAGCCAATATTAGTATCTCCTATAAACTAACTTTTTTTTAAACACCCATAGGAGCTGTTTTTCCTGCTTGTGGATGATGATGATGATGATGGAGGATATGGTGGTGGTGAAGTGCCTATCAGTAATCTGATTGTAGATCTTGAAGCAGGGGGACTTAAACCTGAACATGTTAATCTGGTAAGACAAGATCTTTGTTCTAATAAATCATCATCGTTTTCACAAAGTGACAAATCTGCAACACTTCCAAAACTCCATGTTTGCAGGAAATCACGTTTGAAAATGAACTATTTGTCAAACTGCTGTCTCGTACACTGCTTACTATTCTTTCTTAAGTTAAATTTTCCTACCAAAATAAAGCTGACTTCTTAAATTCATAAAGAACTGTCAATATGTTTTCAATCTTGCAACTGTTTTGATGAGTTATTAACTTCTAATCATCACATTTGTCACATCGAGAAAACGAAAAACCAAGACTTGCACGCAGAGCACTGTGTACAAAACAATGCATATTGAGATTTGTCACTTCATGAAAATGCTAAACTTAAATAGATCAACAGATTTTCACTTTGTAAAAATGCAAAAGTCAGACCATGCATGTTTGGCACCATGCTAGCGCTGTGTATTTCGATGGGTAAAGTGGCAAATCTTGATTCGTCATTTCGTGGAAATGCAAAATTGCAAATCTAGTGATTTGTCGGTCATGTTAATTTTAGTGTAATTACGAAAGTATTGCATCTTAGGTCCTGAAATTTGCTGAAAATGTTAACAGTAGTAAGTCAAGAATTTCTGTTCAAAAAATTATTTGCCAAATTTTGTGATTTTGTAAAAACAGTGACGAAACGTGCTTCAACAAGCTGGTGCAAATAGTTACACACCTATGTTCAGACACCCTAAATAATATTTCTAATCATAACCCTAACCCTTGTTCTGGGGTTAGCCCCAACTCTAACCCCAACATTAACCCTAGCCCCAACCCTAGTGTGTAGATCACGAGGAGTTTTGGGAACACGGATGTCAGAACAGAGAGCAGTCAGCGGTGCAAACTCTTTTTAAATGTTTGTTACCAGCAATCATTGAATTTGTCATCAATACTTCAGTGCTAATAATTAGGACACAAGTCCTTGGGTGAAGTCTTAAGTTCTTCAGGACAAGACTGAACTTCATAGTCTCAAGATCATGCTGGGGAATGTTTCAAGTCAAATCTAAGGATAGTAAAATTTGTTTAGCTTGAGATAAGTCTGGAAGCATTTTGTAAGTTTGCTTACAATCTTAAGTGGGAAACATGCACTATTTGAGTCATCAAAAATTATTTTATTCTTGATTTTAAGTCCACTGATTTAATGTCTGTTTTAGCAAATATTTTGCACACAGTGGTTGTCAATAAGAAAGATAGGGCAATTTTCCAGTAAAGCTCCAAATTACGTTACAATCTAAATTGAATCACCAACTTTAATCATTGATGTTCTATGTTCTCTGAAAAAAATTGATGAGCGCTTTCTGTGACTCAACTTAGTCTGCAAGATGATGTCTTCATGTGTTTTATTCTTGTAGGTTGCTGAGAAATTCAACCGGGAAGGCAAAGGGACTGTGGACTTCTTGGATTTTCTTACTTACACCCCGCTATTCATCGACATCCATGAAAATATTATTTCAAACCCTCTTAATTTATCGCGAGAAAGGTGACCCCCACAAACTTGACCAATCAGATAAAGTATAATGGAATAACGCCAAGATCAGCGTATGGTGTGGAATTAGAGACCTTCTAATTGGGTAACAGAATAAGTGAATTGTTAATTTTGACAAATCACATGAACTGTTAAATTAAATAATCCCATTTGGTTAAAGGATAGTGTCAACGAATTTTCCAATCAGAAAAGCTTTTGAATTGAATAGTGAGAATGTACAAAACGCAGTGCCATTTGGTTTAATTTATTGGTTGTTAGATAGTTGATTTTGACAAGGTTGGAATTTTTGAGACAGTGTAAAGTTTACAAAAACCAAAACCACAAACCTCAAGAAGCCAATTGAAAGTTTACTTCAAATAAAACATGTTATTCATGTCAACAGTCACCAAGTAAACAACCAACATTTTTAATGCACTCAAGGTTTATGTTGCAGTTATGAGGTTTATGTACAAACCTAGACCCAGTAACTTGGGGCTGTGCTCCTTTTTTGAGATTTTGACATTGGACGGATAGAATCAAAATCTAAAAAAAACAGGAGTACAGTGTCCCAGTTACTGGGTCTAGTTCAAACCCAATATCAGCCAATGCTTACATTATGTCAAGCTGATGAAGTCACATTTGACATTAATTTGTTGGTAAAGTTACTTCATGATTCATTCTCTAATGCACACATATTTTCGTTCCTATTGTTAGTAATTTCTGGAAATAATCCAAAAGGTCTAAAAATGAACACAGTATTGTTTAAACATTTTCCTTTAAAAGAAGTTGAAATCCTTTAAAAGGAAAGAGAACATAACAAATGAGGACAAAAGTGGCTAAAATGCCGTATCCGGCAGCCACTTTATCTCCCTTAATTTAGGTCAAAATATTATATCATTACCTGTCCAAAAAGGTTCACAGAATGTATACAGAGAGGAACAGGAACTTTGAACGATAAAAAGGTGTCAAAATCATGAAAAAATAAGCCACTTTGTTGGGCTTGACAACGCTACTTGCTACTCGCCGTTTTATTTCCTTTGGGCATGCATGCGCGCGCGAAAGTGCCAGCCGCGCAAAAATAGCGGTTTTGCTACCAATTCCCGAGAGGAGTATTAAAAAAACGGAAATAAAAACCAACATCCATTACAAAAATCGGGGAAAAAAATCCTTGGAAAGTGGCAGTCTGACATGGAAACTTTGCCACAAATGTTACTCGCAATTGATTAAATCTTTGCTGTTAATGTAATTCATCCGGTCTGACAATAGAATAAAACTACAAACCTTTTTAAAGAACGGTAATAATAGGGGCATAAATGCAGCTGTACCGTACTGCAGAATCTCTGGATACATTTGACATCATTGACGCCAGTTTACAGTATCTCAAGAATTATTTTATCCCAGCTGCTACATCTGCTGTGGCTGTAGCATTGTCCGTACGTCAGGATATAAAGCCAGTAACCAATCGGGATCGGGATTCGAACCCATACTCTTAAATCGATGTGCTAGTCGGCTAGGTCATTATGCCGTTAGGTCACAATGTTTGTAATTTATGTTCGCCAATGTGTTGCGGTGCATGGTCTATGGAATGTGAGGCATGATTGCTACAGGTGCACACGCATGCGTGCAGTTTGCGAGTGTTGTTGTGACAACAAAAAAGTCCAGTGAAACTTAAAGGTAAAATTTAAACGTATTTGGCCATTCGAAACGGCTATTTAGAAATTCACAATAACTTTTGGTGTAATTGTTATTAAAGAAGTAACTTTGATGTAAGATAGGCCCAATTTCAATTAATTTGATTTTTCTTTGACATGATGATCAGGGATGGTCGTGTTATTCTACACGAATAAAATAAAAATCGACTCATTATCATGAGAAAATAACGCGACTAAAATTGATCTGTGGGATTTGATAATGGATCACACCTCAAGTGTTCGAATTTTAGGATTAGTGCAATTAAGTACCGTTGTTTGTTTAGGTCAACCTAGTCTTGTAGCAAAGACGGACGTACAACCAGGGAAGTGATGACTTTGCTGTTTGAGTTGATGGCTTCGTTGTTGAAAAGAGAGACGAGCAAAACTTTGTCAACGTCTTACGATTTTTCAAATCTCTTTGAATGTGAAGCGGGTGTTTTGTACAAAATTATCAATTATTATACCGCATTAGTGATCCGGCGTCTTTCACACAATTTGTGATTGTAACATAAATAAATATCAGAAAATTATTAAAATTATTTGCACTGTGTATAATTTTTGACAATAGTTTATTTAATTTACTGCAAGGTTATTATGTTGATTTAGGTTACAAATAAATTATCTGAAAACAATGTGTGGATCCCGTGCCGATTTTAATTATGAATAATTATTTTAATTAAATTCAAACTAAGAGGAATTGTTTGAAAATGGATTTCTGACTTACTTTCCCACCAAGTTTTGGTGTGTGTTTAGACAGCGGAGTCTTGAAGCGACCCTTGCCCCACCACGGTCGGATAATGACACCCAAGACGGTGGGTGGGCGGGAACCAAAGGTGAATGGGGCAAAGGTTGTTGAGAGTAATAACGGGTTGCTTTAACGACATACATTAATAACTTCATCTTTACCCTTTCATCATGAGTGGTTTGCATGAGAACCCTTGACCACCCCCACTCTTTCCCCCACAAATGAGATTGAAAAAAAATCAGAAATCGACGGTGCGATACAAAAACCCTCAAATTACGTCTCTGCCCCTGCTTGCCCCCAGTGAAAATGTCCAGTTATGCCACTGATTGATTGCATGCGGGTGGTCATTGAAAACTAGAGAGTTCAAATTAACTCATTTGTCAAAAATACAGTGATGAACTTTCCCTTTTAAACACTAAATCTTGACAAATATAAAATATGCCAAACAGAGTGTGAGACCGTTGTTTTATCCACATGCAGCTCCCATCGTCCAAAAGTAACACCCCCCCCCAAAAAAAAAAATTAAACAAACAAAAAACCAAAACCAAAACCAAAACAAAACAACAATGTCGAGGATATTTCAATTTATGTAGTCATAACTTGTCAAAAATAGAAAAAAATGCTGCTTACCAGTGTAAGAGAAAGTACAGGGTTTTTTGAAGTTCAATATTTTGGTTGGGTTGTTTCAAATTGAAACTTTTCATGTTGAGCTTTAATGACATGGTCATTGGCGAAATATGAAATATGTTACCCCAGTATTCAGTCAAAGTAAAATGACTTTCTCAACAACGTGTTTTAATAAACTACAAAAAGAAGAATACTAATAACAGTAATGTGTTTCCACCCCGTCGTCAAGAGGAGTTTTCCTCGAAAATGTTTTCCTTTTTTCAGATTTAATAATTTATTTTCAAACTTCTGTTATCGAATTAGTATAATTCAATTTTGGGATGAACAAAGACAGAGTGACTGTAACTGGATTTGAACATGCGACCTCCGGATTAACGTGCTGAGCTATCTAGCCTGAATGTTGGCGGTCCCCCATAATTTGTCAATATCTTTGTTTGGGGTTGCCAGTTGGAAACTATTCAACCTCACAATCTAATCAATTTTTAATTTGTTCGTCCCAAAATTGAATTAAATTTTTGACCCAGTCAGTTTTCCTTGTAGTTCATAACTCAAATTAACATTGAATGCCTTCTACGAAACATTTTGACTGCAGCCAAACATGTATATGTACATGGATCATTGCGCATATTTTCTAGAAAGTCTTGTTAATCACAAATTCCATTCACCAAAGCAAACCAGCGTTCTGTTTTATTGGTGTAATTGTTACGTTGGTCTTCAGCACATTATTTAAAAGAAATTTGGTTAAAGTTGGTAGGTCCGATTTTGGGCCGATTTGACCAAAAAATTGGGCAACACAACTTTCAGGGTTAACATCGGCGTTCCTATATTATCGATACGTTTTGATTTAGCATAAAAAATGCAAATGTTTTTTCGTTTTGAAACAAAATCGTTGTTGTATGTTTTTCGTTTGTTTTTCAAAATAAAAACTAACGCAGTTTTTGAATTCAATATTTTTTTCACACCATTAAAATGCTGTACTATTGCAAAACCATTCACGAATTGTTCTTGCTAAAATAATATTTTGTTTCTTTTGTCCTCTTCTTCCAATCGTTTGTGCACGTGGCCATATATATCTGGAGTGACTTTTAACGTGTACTTCATGTCCATTAGACCTGGGTAAGGTTTCCCGGCGGCTGCTCCATGTCGCTGAATACTCGGGTACTCGCTGTTCTTCATCCTATGCGATGCCGTAATTAAGAGCAGTCTGTCGAAGAACTCAACCTGCTCCCCTTGGTATTTGAACATCCCCTCTGTGAGCTCCCGGATGCCAGTCTGCACTTGGTAGTTACTTATTATCTCCATCTGAGGCGGGAATCGCCCCTGGAGCATCGCTAGCCATTTAACCTTTGGCATGACAATGGGCACGGTCTCGACCTCCCATTTGGCGTCAACTTTGATATCCTGAAGGCTGCGGATGATCTTGATGTACGGTTCGTCCGTCGAGTCTTCCTCGGCAAAGCGCCGGGTGGCCTCACTGAAGACCGGCAGGGTACTCATGGGCCCTGGTCGGTGGATGAGCAGCATCTTTCCAGTTTCACTCAATGTCCTCATGATGTGCGAGAAAGTCTCTGCGAGATTGGTGAAATGTTCCACGGAATCCTTTAGGATGATTTTGTCGAAAGGCGCTTCCTTGTGGTCCTTGATCAGATCGTCTGCAAGTTGGCGGAAATACTCTTCCGCTCCAACGTGGCAGATTTTGAAGGGCAGCATCCTTTGGTTGGGTGTCTGCTGGTAGTGAATTAGCCCCGGGAAAATGTTGACCATCGGCTGCAAAAGACAAAATTTCTCCTTGATTTTCTCTGCAAGGCTACCCTTACTGGCACCCACGTATGCCAAGCGATCATGTGTGTCCAGCTCCAGATGTTTGTGAATGAGTTTGTAAAGGCTCTCCTCGTAGACCTTACCGAAACTGTAGATATCATCTTCCGGAGAGTCTGTATTCAAGTCTGACCGTGGGGAGTTGAGTTGGAGCTTGTCCTGCCAATGCTCACTGATAACCGCGAAGGGCTGGGGATGTTTCGGCAGACTGAGCGGGACGGACAGCCTCAAGTCTTTAGTAGCCATTTTCCAGGTTATAGTTTTTTGTTTTACTTAGAAAGTAGAGTGAAGTCTAAACAGGCTCAGCAGTTTTCTAACTTCTAATCCAATATACAATTAAATAGTCAGAGAACAACGCGCAGTTTTCATAGATGAATTTGAAATAGACGCATGTTAGTGGAAACAATGCCTTTATCGTTCAGAAATCCAGTTTATAAGAATTTCATGTACATGTATATCAACAGTGATTGTGAATTTAAAAACTCATAGACCATAGAATTATGTCATAAAAAGCACATTTCAGAGTCTCATCTAATGGTACGTGGTCCAGTCACTCGTGAACAAATAATGTGCAGACAAACACGTCACCGCATAAACAAAATAATATTCGCCTTTAACCTTTGCCGTTTGATTACTACATCAATCAATCAGTGCTTTTTCGTTAATGGTGTTTAGCTATTGAGTCTCGAGCACCTGTGCTACCGGGAAATAACTCTCTTGTTGCCCCGGGAAGTTTCCGTCAATGACGCCGAATCCAGGAAGCGTTTCTATGAGCGTAGTAAGGTACAAGCATGCCACTGAATTATCAATGTTGTGGAATAAATGGCTGGTTTGTTCAGCAAATACCAGACCGTTCGTTAACGTTAATTAGCGAACACACTGTTCATATGTCTGACTTGTGTTCCGCGAATAACGAAAACATTTAATTGTTTAACAACACTGTACCACCTGGCATACTTCCAATACGAAAACTTGATGTTATTATCTGGATGATGTGGTTCATATCCTACTGCTGGATCCGCATAACAACTTTATTATTGTTCCGTGAAATGGTCACTTTTCCAAGAAGTTCAATTCAATGAGATTGGTAGACTTTCTTGCCACGTCGTATGGTCGTATGAAGACGAGCATTAACTGCTAGCCAATTCTGCAGTGAAATGTATGTTCCGTGTCCTAAACTCAAGAACTTCACGGAATATCCAAGGAAATTCACAAAACTGTCATCATTATTAAAGTTGATGCCATCCAGCTAAGCCTATCGTGAATTGCGTCTAAGAAAAACTGACATGGAAATTCCACCGTTCTTGCGCTGCGAATCACAGGTCGCCAAACAAACTGACAATCAGTTGATGATGATAATCTGAAAAACTAATCAGCAATATGATGTTGAGTTAAAGTCCAATTATGAACACGTACACTTGCTGATGTTGCCACCTGTTGCAAATAAACACACTTTTCATAGACTTTAAAATGGCCATACAAATAGATTTCAATGCAGCACCAATAATGCTATCAAATTGGTGCCAACAATGTCCCTGTGGGGTAGGTTACACCATGCCCATAATAACACACACAGCCGGGCTAGGGGAACGTTTGTGTGCCCACGTCTGTATGCATGCAGTGTCGGTAGATAATGGAGGGACGCCGTTGCCATGGATGCAAAGTCTGCAGTGGGGGTCGGTAACACTTTGTTCACACGGTCAGTCGTCACGGTTCGATAACCCAAGTACTGGGCAAAAGAGGGCGCTATGTCAGTTTAAATGATAACTATTGCAAGAGGGGAGGTCCCGTGAATGAATGAGGTAGTGGTGGCAGTGGAGAGTTCCATAACACCCACACTTTCCAGCAGGCGGGGGAAAAGTTGCTCAGATATCTCCAACTTTGTAGTAAAGCCTCTGAAGTTCATACTTGTGAAAACAAGTCCAATCAAAGTGTGGGTTTTATGGAACTCTCCCTTTTGCTACCACCACCTCATTCATTCACGGAACCTCCCCTCTCTCGATTCGAATTTGAATCCAGAGAAGAAATTCTCTGGATTCAAATTCGAATCGAGATGAGAAGAAAAAAGTATAAACAGTATAAATCAAGGATAAAATAATAAGACTTTTTTGCTGATGATCCAATCTGAATCGCAAAGTGTATTGCTTCATCTTGCTGGTATGGTACAAACCAATTTATTGAATTGTTGAATTGCTATTTTGGAGTTAAGGGTTTTATAAACCAGGGGTCTGATTTACAAAAATGAAAAATCCAAAAAAATAAGTAGCTGTCTTCTCTTCGAACCTCTTGAAGTCACAGGCTCTAGCGAGGAATGATAAACTCTCCATCAACATAACCACAAAAGGGCATAGTACTGGTTATGTATTTCGTCCCCTTATTCAGGCCTTCCATTCAGGCCTTTCAAGAGATTTTGAAGGCAGGGAGAAATAATACAATTCAAAAATCAGGGGGAAAACCTGACAGGTCACAGACATCAGCGGCGTAGCGACCGGGGTGTGACACCCCAATATTTTCTTAAGTCGACATTTACAGCCACAGTCGGCATACTGAGCACCAAACTTACCGGACGGTAAAGGCTCGGGCTGAACACAAATCCATTTGGTAAGCCATGAGATTTGCCGACTGGACTTGCCGACTGAAAATTTTAGTTTAATCCTTGTAGTGTGAGAAGTCAAACTTTGAATTACCAAATAAATATTCTCGGCAAGGTGCGGAAATCTACGCTCTGAAAACACTAAAAGCCAGAGAGCGTCCGGGGGCTTTGCCCCCTGGACCCCCACTAGAAATTATGTATATACACTCCAACAGGGGATTCACAAAAAAAATACGGTTTTCAAAGCTTGCATTTCGAATACGAGTATCTGCTAGGTATCTGCCGGCCATTTTAAACCTTCGAATCACTGAAAACCTCATGAGCGCTCGGGGCTATGCCCCCGAACCCCTACATGTTGGTGAGTCCCATGTCATTGTGCTTTTACTTTAATTTTTGAAGTCAGTCGGCAAATTTAGGTTTCCACACCCCCGAAAGAAAGTGCCTTCACTACGCCGCAGACATGGTAAACTTTCACAGACCTGATAAACTTTCATTTAACATATTTCACAACTTGCAATAATGCACTTTCATCAAGTTAGAAGATTGCCATGCCAACTTATACAAGGAATAACACTGGAATTCAGCATCATGTGTGCATCCATGCAGTACAGCACAACAAAAGCAACCAATAATATCCCAGATAATGTAAAGATGTCCAATCATGCATGTTTAGGTTTTTTTCAGCAGAATCCTGAATAAATACATAACAGGAAAGGTTGAAGAAATTCAAAAATCAACATCATAAATCATTCATTTGTTCATACAGCCAAGGGATTTCCTTTTTTTGTGCCACCAAAGCACTATTTTTTATTACTAATAAGAAAATTAAAAATGGGGTTGTTGATGCCAATTGCAGCTTATCTTCTTGTAAGAAAATCAAATTAAAATTAGTTCTATTTGAATAATATATCTAAAAAAAGTAATAAATAAAACCTATGATAAGAACTTATTTTAAGCAGACACGGTCAAATCTACTGATGGAAATACGGGATAAATTTAACTTCTCTATAATATCAGTGAATCCAATGTTCTTGAATGCCTAGAATGGATGTTTCAAACTCAGCAGTTCAAACTTGACCATATTATTACCCCATCCTTCTGGATTTTTTTGCTCATGCCTGAGATTTTCTCAAAGGGAAGGACAACACTACTAAATTGAGGAGCAAACATTCTACTGATCGGACCTTTTCAAAACGAGTAATTCGATCATTATGTAAGCCTCTTCTATTTAAATCAATTTAATAACTCACACTGGAAAGGGAAATTGACTGGCCTTATGGTATGATAATTAAGGTTGCGGCATGAAGGTCGTTTGTTTTTCGTTTGCTTTTTTAATGTCGGGCAACAAAATCTTGACACAATGTGTTGCTAATTTTGTTAAGCACCCTGAGCATCTTTTGGCGGATTCTGGAGCTATATAAATGTCCTGTATTATTATTATTATTATTGTAACTCCTTTGATCGGGACAATAATTGGCATGTATTTGACACAAGTTGACATTTAGAACACCATAATGTTGTACTATCCCTTTGAAATTGTTTTTTTTTTGTTTCTCAGAAGTCATCATCATCTGATTCCTCATCACGATCTCGACCACCGGCAAAGCTGAGCGTTGTTCTTGTCTTTGGCTGGGGTTTCTCTTCCAGGGTTGACAGTACAGCACCCATTTCAGATAACTTCCATTCTAACTCTGTAGAGAAATATCATCCAAGCAAATTTTAAACAGCATATTGTGAGCTTTTAGGGGTTTTCAAACTTAAGAATGGTTCATAATTGACAAGAAAGTGACTGAAAAGCAAATTTTAGGCCCAAGTTCAGGATCATGCACGATATTTGACCCTTGGAAAAAGCTAGGAAGTTTGTATTGATCATATACAATATAGGTTTTTAGGGCTATTTAATACTGATCTTATTGATTTTCTGAGGGTAACACAAAGATAACTTAAGACTGATTTGGAGTAGTATAGATGAACCCAATTTTATTTTCATCCCATTTCCTTTTTGTGAATATGCCAAAACTTGATTGACCAGTACTCAAGTTGCCAAAGACCTAACAGTAGTTTAACCTTAGACTGAAGTTGATTTATGTCTGTCTCTCCTTAGCGAGATAAAAAAGACTTGTAACAAATTGCTTCATCAATGTATTTGCTGGGAGCACGTTATTCAACATGCGGTATTTATGCTGGAAACCTACAGTGCAAAACTTTCCTGTGCTCTAAAAAAATGTAGGTACAGCTAGCCTTTGTAGTGATTTGAGGGTAGTTGTCCCAAGGCCTCAAATTCATGGAGCCTGAAAGCAGTGGAATTTCTATTAGCCTTTTTGAGGTATGGGCAGTATAGGATTGCACTGTATTGTTTGGGTGTATACAGACAAATTAACCCGAACCAAATAGTGCCATAGTATTGTGTCCACCATATCTTAAAAAGACTTAAAGTGCTGACTACATGTACAATAAGAGAGGCATAAGGTGTGCTAAACCAGCCATCAATGATTGACAACAAATATAAATTGTAAACGCATACAGTACATTCTGCCCTTCCCATCCTTATTTGCTTGCTTACTGGTGAAGGTTTGATGCATTTGGACTGTGGGAGAAAAAGGCATCAATGTGAGATGTTCCATATAACACGAGTTCCAAGAACAAATTAAGAGCATTCTTGATGGCTCACCTTCTAGTGTTAAATTCATCCCACCAAAATCGAGCGGCCCGACGACTTGTGATTTGAGCTCGCCCTCGAAGTACACAAACAGTGTGGGAAGATTCTTGTCTGGGTAATTGGGTATACACGTCGTGGAGACACTTTTGAGAAACTTTGTGGCAGGGAACTTAGCAGCGAGTTGTGTGAGATACTGGTTGATCAGGGAACACAGGGGAATCCTATGGGAGTTAAGGAAATCAAGTGGAGTTTGTTACAGAGAATTATGTCATCACCAACAAAATCAATATGATTTAAAAGCAATAACAGTTTTGATTTTACAATTAAAACTAGCAATGTGATTAAATGATTACAGAATCATTATTCCCAAGCTCATTTTGATGCAAAAACTAAATTACACTATAAATAGTAATGTTCATGACAGAACTGATCGTGTTGGCTGTTCAGTTTGTGAACTAGAACCTAATCCTTCTCCTTTCTTCAGTGTTCTTGGTTCTAGCACACCTGTCCTATCTGAACGATAAGATCAAATTTCATCACGTTTAGATTCATGTGTCTCTTTACAAAATATGTACTTGTTCAGAAACTAATGCTGTTCCATCCTTTTTACTTACCCCTGCTTGAATAAATGAAGTACAACCCAAACTCCTTCTCCTGCCTTATTTACTTCCTGTACGTAGTCCTGAGCTGAGATTTCCTTCACTTCACCATATTTTTCCTTTCTTTGAAGCCTCTGTATTTCAGCTATCCTTTGCTGTCTGGGAGATAAAATTGAGAAAGAAATTACCATTCTGGGTGGATTGTACCACTGAGGAGTAAAGGTCGCCAGGACATCCACTGCTGAGTGCTCACAGACCACATACATGCCGTCTAACGCTTAGTTTAACCCACACAAAGACAGAGCATGGTCTTGAATATTTTGGCGTTTTCTGGCCATTGAGAGCTGGTTTTTGTGTAAGCCTTGGTTCCCAACTTTTGTCCTTTTGTTCCAAGAAGAGGATTATGAGATATCAAGACAGGCTTCTACCATTGTTCATTCATTTGTATTTTGGCTCAATGGAGGTAAGTCAGAGTAAGCCAGGAATCCAGCCAAGGTTACGGGTTTTAGTACCAATCCTATGCATTGAATTTGACAATTTCTCTGTTAAGAAAACAAAATGGACGATGCAATAAAGGAATATTTGTTCTATTGGCTTTGTCAAGTCAGGGTTCCTTTGTGCTAAAGAAAAATGATTCAGAGAATTCTGCCAAAAGAATTCTGCCGGGGGACAAAGAAAAAAAATATCCTGGCAGCAACTGGACAATTAAAAAATAAATAAACAAATAAACAAGAAATAAATAGGCAGGTCCTGGCCCCACAACAGCGCACCACTTAGAGAAACATAATGAACATCAACACCATAGAATTGTTTGTAATATACCAGACTTAATATCCTAAACACTCAAAGAATCCACTGATACTTAACATCTTTACACTCAGCAGGGAACATGTCCAAAAAATTTAAATAACACTGTAATTCTCAAAGTATCAAATCAAAGGACTGGTTTATCCGGGGACCAGAACCTTCCCATTTTTAAAGTTTCACCACAAAGATAATGGGTAGAGACAAAGAAAATAATCACGGTTCTTTAACAGCAAAAAGGAGGAGGGTTGTTGGTGAGGATTCAGAGGTTTTTAAGCTGTAACCTGTTTGCGTATTGTAAACTTTATCTTTTGGGTTTAACTTTGTCAGGGCTCATTGTCAAATAATCTCTGATACTGAGATGTTATTCAGCAGATAATATCTACAAATATTTAGGCTCCTGTAAGTAGGATCTTGGGGTGTACTTCCTCACCTGTACTGTAGGAGGACTTCTTCATCTTCATCATCTTCTAGTTCGTCCAACTCATCCAGTGTCATGTCTTCCATTGCCTTCCCTATTGATACAAACACAGTACACATCAAAACTTAATAGCACTGTATAAAATTTAAATAAAATACAAGCTGTGACTCTCTTTCAGGGATGAGATTGTAAGAGATTGAAAAGGTCAAAAATATAATGTTCTAAGCGAGCGCCGGGCGCCAAAATGAAAGTGGGACTCAAACGTGCTTTTGATAAACAAGTTATTACATTTTTGTGACTAAGTAGACATCAAAGATTGCGATTAATATTTTTTTTACATTTAAAAGAATTATTTAGCACTGGAAAATATCGTCCAAAAATGCACTCTTTCGAGCGGCCTTTGCAAACGAAAGTCAAAACGGCTCACAGCGCTAATTGTATGCTAATGATATGCATATGACCCCTTGACGTCACTGTATCCCCACACACACTTTAGCGATAGTACCAGCACACTGGACTGCATGCTTTTGTGTCATTGTTGTCGTGTACACGCACAACCAGAAAGTGCTCCAAAAAATGACACTTAAATTTGTAGAAAAGTTTACTGGCTGACTTCATCATGCCCAGTTTGCGATGTGTTGTTGGGGGATGTTCTAGAAGTTATGTGAAAGATCACGATGCTGTAAGCTTCCACAGATTTCCGATCAAAAATACATCGCTCCTTCGAGTATGGGTTCAGTTTGTTAACAACACTCGCTCCAACTTTCTGCTGAGGAACTCGTCGAAAATTTGCAGCGCACATTTTGCCGACGACTCATATGAAGAGAAATCAAGCCTGCAAATCCAATTTGGGCAACGACCAGTGTATCGCCTGAAAGACGGGGCCTATCCCTCTTTGAAGGCTCCCAGTAGCAGTAGTACACCATCGAAGGCAAAGTCTCCCGTAACATTAAAGTCTCGCTCTCCAGCAAAGTCTCAAATAAAGCGTTTTTAAAGTATCATAACAGTTGTGCATTTTGTAATGAAGGCTCGAAATTTGTTATACATTGTATAGGTAAATTAATTACAAAATAACTTGGATATTGTGTCATCACAGATTTGCCCTCAGAAAAAATATAGGTAGAAATAACAAGTAATGGCAGCCATGTTGATGATTTGCAAATCGCTCGTTATTCTATCTATATTTTTTTCTAAGGAAAAATCTGTGATAGCTCAATATCCAATTATTTTTGTAATTAATTATTTTATATGTATATAAAATTGCGTGGCTTTAGCACAAAATGCACAATAGGTTAGCTATGCTGCGTAATATTACTCATGATGGTCTGTACCTAATCATTGTAAAAAAAAAAGCAAACATAAGACACACTCTCAACAATTATTCAAAATGGTTTTATTTTATTTGTCATACCGTTGAGTTTTGGAGTACATTTATCAAGTAACAATCGCACTCTATTTATGCACATCAAATGGAAATATATCGTGCTTTGAGGAAATAGTGCGCCATAAGGTATAATGAAAAGTCATCTGAATTGTGCTCATGTACTTGTTTTTGTTTTTAAACGAAATAAGATAAATAAAGAAGATCTGTGTGGGCCCAATTAAAGCACAGCAAATGGTTTAACAGGTACTTGAAGAGTCATGTGTGTTCTACTTTGTAGACTATATGTCACCTAGGGGTGGGTATTGAAAACCCTGGTGATTGCCATCTTCAGCTGGGTATGTTTCCTGTATTTTGGTCATCACACAGGAAGGAATGGGCACTCCATTGTGTCGTCCTAAATGCCCCCAACACCAGCGTACCACCTGTCTGTATGCTACATGGCGAAGTTTACTGCAAGAAATAAAATGTTTGAATCATACTTTAAGGTTTTTTTTTTTAATTGTTTAACATTCTCAAAAATACAGTTCATAGATATATAAACAATTAAAGGTATCACTATCACTAAAGACCCCCAAAAAGTTGCGTGTCTTCAGAGAATTCAGATAATGTAAGGCCCCCCCCCCCCATATACAGAACTAGATGCTACCAGTACTGGTCTGTGTGTGATAGTAGACTTTATTATACTGTCTCTGGATTATTACTTTTTGCCGGGGGTGGGCACTGCTGGGTTCAGGCCTACAAGATGCGATTGATTTTTGCGATTGACAGGCGGACATGACTGTATGTTATTCCAGTCTCAAATACAATAAACTTGTGCCTGGTGTAATGAGTGACCACTGATAAGTTTTATTAATGTAAAAGAAAAAAAATATGCCAGTATCCCTTTAATAGTAGATTAATTAAACTAACCTATCCCTGCTTCCTTCAACTGCCCGAGCACCATACTGTTGGATATACCCTCAGTACGCAGTCTGCAATGTCCCTCCATTGAGGCAAGTTGCCTTAAACCAGGGATGTTCTGATACACTTTGCAGCATCTCGATCAACTCCAGTTTCATCAAACTTGGCCATGAGTTGATTGACCTCCATGCAACACTTGCAGTTGATGATGTCATCCATTACGACACATTTCGCACAAGAACACCTGATAAAAAGCAGACAAGTACAATTGGTTACTTATAAACAACTTCATAAAGCTGCAATACAACTTCATAAAGCTGCTATGAAGAAAGTAGTGCTGAGCAAATGGCCAAGCAAGAATTTCTGTCACTATGTCAGTGCTAAGAAAATTTGGTTTTAGAAGCTCTACAATATTAATAGCACATAATGCAGGAGCCTCGTGTAAATGTCAAGGTTACAATCATCTCAAAACAAAAAAGTGCAAGACTTTTTTTAAAATACTAATTTAATCAAAATGTAATCTCAGGCCATAGTGCTATTAATAATGGTTCCATTAATGAAAAAAAAAAGCAATTCGATTCTGAACTTGTTTCCGTCAAATCAATCACCAAGCAGAGTAGCAGACTCAGCCGACAAGAAGTAGAGTTGTGACGTTACACACAAATTGAAACATTTTCCCTCTGGTTTTCTTGGTTTCTTGTTTTTTTTTTTATCATTATTCCACCCACTCCCCCGACCTTGGATAAAACATGTCTGACTACAGATGAGATCGACGACTTGTCCAAGTGCTGCTTATAAATAATGTACGATCACGGTGCTTACCAGTCGGTGTTCATGAGACGATCTACATCTTCACGGTGAGGAGCGTCTTCAACTTCCTGTTGGTCCCTGGGCTCCGCTTCGCCAGCCGGGGCCATTGGCTCGAAGCAATACGGTTCAGCACCGCAAACGACCACCGCTGGACCAGCCGCACCTCGGGCCACTTCAAGTTCACGGTTGTCGTGTTCTTCAGCCCCATTACCTTCCTCTAAATTGCTGGACAACTTAGAAGAGTTGCTCTCAAAGTCAACATCCTCAGAAATGATGCTATGTTCTTCCCAGCTTCCATCATCACTTGAGGAGTCTGATTCATGCGATTCGGTCATGCTTCTCAGTTTTATACTCCTGGTGTGTACATGTACAGTGTATACGTTAGTACGTACTGGTTGTTTCGGAACTATGTTGTGCAATGAGATTGTACTGCAAACACAGACGGGACGCGTCTGTTGTAAATAATGTACAATACAGCACTCGTCCAATCCACCGTGCACTGAAGCCAACTTATCCACAAAATTAGGCTTAACAAAGCCCCCCACATTCCTTGTAATAAACAATGTCGCTCCCTGATTATGTGTGTGTTGACTTGTAACATCAAGAGTCAAATTCACCGCCGTTTTTTTTTAAATCTTGAGTTTCGTGGGCATATTTAGGTAACCTCCGTACACTTAAGCTATTAACCAAAATCAACTGGGGATACAGTGACGTCATGAGTCGTTTGTCACGTGGTTTGCGTGACCTTGCGCTTTTCTGATTTTGTGCTGCGGGTGTTTTGGAGAAAAAAAACTTTTTTCGCTATTTCAACGTGAGGCTAGGGATTTGTATTCTACATTTTTTAATTCCTTGGGACTTCAGCTATAAGATAAATGGTGGAAGTCTATTTGAAAAAAAACGTTTGAGTCCCACTTTTTGAGTCTGAAAAAATGTTGATTACATGACCGCACATGACACTCAATGGGTTCAAAACATTGAGTCTTCATCACAGCATTTGAGCTTCAGCAATCAACCAAAAAAACATCACAAAAACTAGATAGTAAGTTTTTGTGACATCACAAAAACTAGGTTTTTGGGAACAAGTAATGAATTAATACACAAAAATATGATTTTATGAAAAACCAGGTCACAACATTTTTGGCAACACTTTTAAAACTTATTACCAGAGGGCGCTGGTTAAAAGTGTAATGACGTCATCAGTTTAAATTTGAAAACAGCAAAGGGTCAATTATCAATTCACACACTGAAACCATATCCAAAACTCCTCTTATACTGACCGCAGAGCTGAAATGATGGCTTTTTTAATAGTTTTCACTTCAACTTCTGGTTTGAACCAGAAGTCAAGCTCAAATTGTGGTCATATTTGTCCAATATTTATTTAGTTTTTGATGACCTTTCTGAGGATAGATTGTAAAAATTCATCATGTACTTCAGGAGTTATGATTTTAGGAGTTAGAATAAACTTTGATTTAATGTAATCTGGTGATTCAACTTCAATCTGAAGGTATAGTTTGGAGAAAAATAAACGGGAAAGAAGGAGAAAACGAAGGGAACCTATGGTGGCTTTAAAGGGACATCGCAAATATATATTGGCGTAAATATTTGTGACATTGGGCCCATGTCGTTTTAGCTAACACACCAAAGTTTCTGAGGAACTGTGCGCCGATGAACCATGCCATCCAGAACCATGTTCCGGGCATGAGGGCGTGAACCAGTGATGACCCATACTGTACACAGATTAGTCTGTGCACAAGCAGCAACAATTCTTAAATTTGTTGTTTAAAGCACATGTGCTGATAAAAAGTCTCAGTTACCAAGTCGTTTACGAGTTTTTTTTTATGATATAACTTAATGCACTTTTAGATTTCACCAACAGAGGGCATGCTCTCATTCTATCATTATGCTATGAAAGCTCCCGCTAGCATACGATGATGCTTGCCTTTGATTGTGCCAAGATAATGAAGACTACCAACCCATTTATAAGAAATGATGTGACCATGTTTGTGTGTCGCTCAAAGTGAGTGTCTTTCTGTGTGTGCATTGTCAACACTGCGATCGCAATAGTTTGGTTTCACACCCCTTTATTTTGAACACATATCACTTTGATGTTACATTTTCAAGACTAAAAATTACGAAAGCCGGATTTCTAAAAATAAATCATCCAGTGCAGAAAGTCAGAAAATATATCTTAAGTTGGATTTTCATAATCGCAAGGTGGTCAGATTTCCGACAAAGGTTGGAAGAATCTCATCCCTGCTCTTTGTTGGGTCCAATGTATCCTAAAAAAAAAAAAAAATGGTTTCAGCCCCCTACCAAAAGGCCATCTCACCGCCTTGATCCATCCCTAAAAATGTCACAGTGACTTGTACATTGTCATATACCATCGTAGCATTGGCTTCCGATGAAGAGGGCTGTTCATATGTCTTTAAGACAGACATCTAAATATCAACAGTATCACTGTAAAACCAACAGGCTTCATAATAGTGCAATCCCTTACTTCATTGACCTGCTTAATGCGCAATAATGCCTTACTTATGCTATTTCATTGTGCGATTCGTTTTAATGCACTTGACCTAACTACATGTAAATATCTAGCCTTCCAGCCAAGTTTTGTAACTGTAATTGCAACATGTATCTCGTTTAACCTACCTTTTGTGTCTCCCGGCCACCCACCCTGTACCCAACTCCAGATCACCCACCCTGTACCCAACTCCAGATCACCCACCCTGTACCCAACTCCAGATCACCCACCCTGTACCCAACTCCAGATCACCCACCCTGTAACCAACTCCAGATCCCTCACCCCCGTCTCCCCATTCCATCTGACCTGACCCACCCCAATCCAACCCACCAATCCTTACCACCCCATCCATTCCACCCCACCCATATTTTTGTTTATTTTGCTTGTTTTTACTGTGCAATATTCCTAGTTTACCCTGAATGTACATGTATATGTAGAGCTTTGTGGTATTGTAATTGCTCCTGTTGGTAAAGTTCCCCTTGTTATTACTTTTTGCTGTTGTTCCCCCTACTTGAACCCTTACCATTTTCCCCTTCCCCACCCCTCCCCATCACCGTGTTTTTTACATCTCTGTTCGGTTTTGTTTTTTTATTTGGTTGCTTGCTTATTTTTCTTACCGAAATTTTAAATTTTGATAATTTCCATGTAAGTAATGTTTGTAATATTTATGTATTTTTTTTGTAAAGATGACTGTAATTCAGCCTTTGGCTGCGAAAGTCGTTTTTTTATAAACCAATACAACAACGTAGCAAGTGATCTTCAACACTGAAGCTCCCAACACCCAATGTAACAATACCCCTTACCTTCTGTCTTCTCCTTGACTGTTTGCTCCATAATTCCCAAGATGTCATCTTCAGTCACCTCAGCCTCCTTGGGCGGGATGATGCCTTTTGCTCTCAGGATGTCATTCCATTCTGTGTCTTCGTTTGGGTCCTGTGAAGTGATAATACAAGATTGTGTTTATAAATCTCAGTACATTTACATGTATTTCAATGGTCCACAAATTCTTTCCCGTCTATATCCAGATTTTCCAACTTTCCAAGAAGTTTTTCCGTTGCACTTCATTGAAAGCCTTAATCAATGAAACACATGTACAGGTCTTTCTGTATTTCAATTCCTCGTTCTGACAATATCCTGATGATCCTGTTACATACGTAACCTTTAGTTTTTCTTATTTCTAATTTCGTATTCTGTATCCTACTTTAAAGTGGTAGGTTAAATTAACTATTTTAAAATCAAATACAACTGTTTTTACTTATATTATATTAGTGATATATATTTATATTCATATTTAATTTTTTTATTTATTATCCTTTCACCTCCGGTACTTGCTGGCTCTTCTGCAGTTTGATTTGTCAATATAATAAATGATGAAAAACCGCCAAACCCACTTGAGGAAAACTTAATTTTTTGCAACAGTCATTGGCATGCCATGCAATCCCAATTATAAACAGCAAAAAAGGAGTACAGCACCCCAGTTATTGGTTCTAATGCTGGACTACCTCTCCAGCATATTGGCACTATCGTCTATTGGACTTGTATTTATTTATGGGGCACTCATTCTTTAAAATGCTGTGACAAAATGTATCCCAAGCCTGGTTTGTGGTTAGTTTTCACATTCGTTTGTAGTTTTGCCAACTTTGTTAAATTACTAAATTTACCAGCGAAACCATTTCTCCCTTGCCTTAGCCATACCCACTCATCATTACGTCGTAGTTTCATTTCATCAATACGCCCAAATAAGGAAATAAATCGCGTTTACTGTTTTTACTAGTTAGTTTACATTCATGTCACGGTCTAGGCCAAGGTTAAAAAAGGACTGTTCGGGTGTGGTGAAAATGAAGACATAATATTCGTATATTATTAGTTAATTCTAAATTACTAAAAAAAGAAACAAACCTGCATGATTATATCTCTCTTTGAACGTTGATCACCGGGCAGCATGCAGTACACATGTACACTGATGGTCACCAACACTGATGAGCTATTTTATTATTGCAACTGTCTGGCGCCTGTAATCATAAAACGGCATATACTTAGTTTTGCTGCTTATTTATTTCGCCACAGACTATTTGTTTTTTTTTTACTTCCGGAAATATTTCGTAGCGCCCTCTATGGTCAATATTGAGTTTTAACCAAAGATCATAGAGCGCTCTTTATAACACCTCTTCCTTTGATTCTATCTGTTGATTGGCCGAACGTGCGTCACGTGGTGTTGTGTATTTTTACTATCACACTGCACACCGACCAAAAGAACTATTAAATGGTACTATCCAACGACAACCTCGAACCCGGTGAAACGATCAAATAATACGTGCATTCGAAATACGATATGAGAACGAAGGCAGTGTGGTACCCCCTCTTTCTTTTTGTCAAGTTTTCCTGTCAGATTTTATACAGTTGTTTGAAGACTGATATACGCACAGTTGTTTAACGAATATTACAACAAATTGGATGAAATTGAGGTGTTATAAAACAAATATTGACTGCTTTATCTCGTGGCGTAGTAAAACTAGTCACTCTCGGTGATCCCCGGAGCCGCCTATCTTCCCTCGGCTCCGCCTCGGGAAGATAGGCTGCGCCGGGGATCACCTCGAGTGACTAGTTTTACTACGCCACTCGAAGCAGTCAATATTTGTATACTATTAAACCTTTGGTTCTGACTGAATACGGCGCGCGGTTTCGGTTGGGTTTTGTCATTTTGGGGAATAGGCCCATAGGCAAAGTTGAAAATGTGTTTAAATTTAATTTTTGAATGAGCGTCTTGGCTACAATCTGAGTCTGACCAGGTGGAAATCTTCGAGAATGTTGTAGTCAGCCATAGAATCGACTGCAGGCAACCACAGAATCGGGAATGCTCAAGACAAGGGGAGCAACAAAAATAATAAAGTTAAAAAAAAAAAAATAGTAAAAACAGTGATTGCTTTTTCATTTTCAATCCCAGACAAAGGTGTATTTTCAATATTATCTAGTTCTGTATATGGATATATCGTGCCGTCACCCATTTCTGACCGACACCTATTTCTGATCACCAATTGTCAGTTCGTTCTGTCAGCCGAGTAATTTAGTACATTCCGTTGTTCACTCTACTGTTGTACTGTTAATTTATGTCGGTGTGACTTTGGCTGCACAATTTGGCGTTGACCTCCAAACCAAACAACTCACACAAAACAACATACTGTTTTATTTAACAATACATGTACGTCACCTTATTTTCAGCATATTCACCATTTTATACTCTTACACCGGAAGTTGCATTATTTATACATTGAGCGGACTGATGGGGATGAGGGGTAAAAATAAACATTCTAAACTGAACATAATCTTCAATAAGTTATCGACCAACACAACCGTTACACTGTACAATGTAAGCACTCAGTGAATGAACTTGTTAGCGTTACCTTTCATACAAGCAAATGACCAGTTGGAAATTATACACTCATCAAACTCAGGGGGCTAGATTGTGTGAAATATCAACTGATTGGTGTTAAGGAGTGTTCCTTTGAAAATACTGCCTTGATGTTTTTTTGCTACAGCAGCCACTTTTCAATATTTTGCAAAAGACAGTTAAAGCACGGTAATTCTTGATATGACCGCCTGACTTAAAAACTAGTGTGGTTTGAGAAATAGATAAGCTCATCAAAGTGATTTGAGAAAGTTATTGGGAAAATACCATTTGTGAGGCAAAGAGGACATTACTCCCAATAAAGGTGGTGCGACTGATGACATAGTTGCTGTTAATGCTTCGTAGTTATTTACACTGGACAAGGAGTTGATGATATGCTAGATATAAGGAATACCATTGTATGAGGGATCTCAGAGAATGGGAGGGGGAAGAGCCGTTGTCAACAAACAAATACCAGGCCTAAACAAAAAATCCTCCCATTGAAGGCATTGATAATATTGGCAGCCTTGTGGATTAAGAGTTGTTTCTCGGTATACTTAAATGCATGGGTGGATATTTAGATTTCCACTGGTCCCTGACAAAGCTCCAAAAGCTGTTTATTTTCTGTAAAGAGATAAGATCATTGGCATGACTTCAGTATGTGTTTTTTAGTTTTATATTTAAACTATAAAATTCCTTTTCAACTTTTCCAATCAAGGTTGTTATCATTAACCTTGGCTTTAGAGAGAAAGTCACTTTTTTTTTTAAATATTAAGTATTTTTATGATTTACATGATGTGGTTTGAGTGAAAGTGTCTTAATATGAAAATGAAAGTTAAGAGACAATGGGTTTTGCCTGTAAAGAAAACATAAAAGATTAGTAATCAATAATAAAACAAGAATTGCGTAGTTTTGGTTTGGTTTGAAATGCCACTGTTCATACCAGTGCCAATATCTTCCTGAGAAGTATGCTGTCTATTATTTGGGATAGCATTTTAAGACCCCCAAAATCCGACACTAACATGAGTGTAGTTTGATTGCACACTCAAAATAAGTAAGGTAAAATGCGGGCCGAGGACCATAAACCTTTTCTCATTTTTGTTTTACTGAAACTGGATTGTGACAATTTGATCAAGTTTTCATGTTGGTTTGAACTAATGTTATCTTTATTGTTGATTAGATGATGAAGATAAATTTATTCATTATTGCAAAAAAATGTGTTAACTTGGAGGCCAAATAAAACAAAACATTGCTTAGTGGTAAAGTTGTAAAGTGTTAATTGAAAGTAAGTTTTTTTTTTTAATTTTTCCATCATGAACCCATGGAAGGAGCATCAATACAAAGATGTTAATTACTCGTGGGATGGTACTAATATTGCATTGATTTCTTTGGAAAACTGAGCTATGGTTTCGTCTTTTTATGCAGTCACATAGCAAGTAAAGTGTCTTCATGGAGTCGTCCATGTTCTTTAGATAAAAGAGGTTTTAGAATTTTCACAGTGTTGAGTGGATGAAGAACCGTGTCTATTTTGATTGTGTGTTTATTGTGAAAAAAAAACATTGAAACGACAAGGATCTATGTCAATTATATACAAATATTGAGTGGTTTTAACTCATGAAATGGGAGAAATATTATCGCTCAGTCCAAAATTTATCTTGTGATAATATTCCTCCCATTGCGTTCTGAGCCACTCAATATTTGTACACAATAACCCCTTTTCTTTTTAAAAATTGATGGCATTTATTTAGCACCAATAGTTCAATGTCATTATTTCTATGATCATCATACCATGTGAAACCTTCAATGGTGGGAATCGAAACGATTGGCATAGAATACTTCCCTGTTGTGGTCACGCTAACTAGCATAATGCTTTTGTTATACAAAGATAATAATAGACCAATTGGGCAACCACAGTCACGTGACCTATAGTTTGATTAAACGTAAACAAACACGACGTCCTCCATAGGCAAGTGCGGTACGGTACACAATTGTTGCCTTTGTTTTATATTCGATGGAGACATTTTTTCTCGAAATCTGTGAAAAATATTCCAGAGTTTGTACCAATAGCGGCGTAGCGAAGGCACTTTCTTTGGGGTGGGTGGGGGATGGGTTGGAAGCCTAAATTTGCCAACTGTCATTACCAATGAAAAGTGCAACAACATGGGACTCATCCACATGAGGGGATTCAGGGCAAAGCCCCCGAACGCTCATGAGGTTTTTAAGTGATTCCAAGGTTTAAAATAGTTCTCAGATGCCGAGCATAGACGACGCATAATTATTAGAAATGCAAGCTTTGAAAACCTTAATTTTTGTGAATCCCCTGTTTGAATATTATGGACACAAAGCATGGGCGTAGATACCAGATGGATAGGGGGGATATATCCCCCACTTTTTGTCCAGGAGAGGATGATCCACAGTATCATCCCCCTAGGCTTTTGGTCCTTAAAGAGCACAATTTGGTGGTTTTAACTGAAAAAGCACCCGATAGCTTATTAAATGAATAAAACATTTCTTCAAATCCCTATCAAGACAACACCCGCGTCTGTACACGCCCGTATACACGGCATTTGTACATGCTAACAGTGAGTAGACGGTTTTTACACAAACTTTACGAAATTTCACTATACCCATCAAACAGCACCGCTGTGACAAATTGAGGCTGGTATCGGTTACTTGACAAGGCCTAATGAATGTACATGTACTATGCAGAAAAGCTGAAAAAAAAACATTTTTTGTAATTATTTGAACAAACTACGGAACATTAACAACACAGAGGACATCCATAATGTAATCGAACATCTGCTGGTGGACTTTAGTAACCTTCCCCATGCCCCCTTTGCTCGTGATCTCAGCATCATTCCTTTTTTTCCCATGACCATCCCCCACTTTTCACAACAAATTTACGCCACTGACACAAAGGGTTTTAAGTGTTTTCAGGGCTAAGCAGGACTGTCAAGTTGCCGAAAATAGACGTTTAATTTTGAAATTCAAACTTTGTATTCTTTTGGACTCGGGACAAATTCCCCATCCTTAGAGTTCTTATGGGGGTCCGTCCAGTGGCGAATTCACTGGACGCTCTGAGATTTTTAGTTTGTCATATCTGAAAAAAGGTCGTGAAGTTCCCAAAAAATAAAGTTTTTGATTTGAAACTAACGCCCCTAATGAAGTCCAAGGGACGGAAATTCTGCAAGGGCGGTCCGGGCGAAGCCCCCGGACGCTCTACGGCTTTCAGTGTTTTCAGAACGTAGAGGCCCGCACTTTGCCGAGAATATTCAATTTGGTAATTCAAAGTTGGACTTCTCACTCTACAGGGATTAAACTAAAATTTTCAGTCGGCAAATCCAGTCTGCAAATCTGTAGACTTGCCGAATGGATTTGTGTTCAGCCCAAGCCCTCATTACTCAGGTGAGTTTGGCGCTCAATTTGCCAACTGTGGCTCTACATGCTGACACAGCACAAACATTGCGGGGGGGGGGGAGGGGTCACCCCACACCCCTGGTTGCTACGCCACTGTGTACCAGAGACCTTGGAGTGACTGAATAAAGCTAGTTTCATAGAAGACACTCTCCGTCGTTATTGAGTGGCCTCCGTCGTGGTTGTGTGGAGCTACATCGTGGTTGTGTGGAGCTCCGTAGCAAATTTCTTTGCTAAGCAAAAAAATGAGTAGGGTACCAGTCACAATAATGTAAATCTTATGGACTTTTGGCTGGTAACCTATTTGTCTCAGCAAAATTTTCCTGTGCTTAGCTAGTTTTCGTGCTTACAATCTTTATAAAATTAAACCCTGGCCAGCCACAACCACGACGGAGCTCACACAACCACGACGGAGCCCACACAACCACGACGTAGCCCACAGATGGTACACCATACAGTAAGCACAGTTCAAGTTTCTTGGAAATTCTACAAGGAACGTTATGTTCACGATGTGGTAGTACTAGTTGCACGAAGGAACGTTTGGCCCCGTGCCCCCCCCTTAGTTACGCCACTGTCGGGGGTCTTATGAATGAAAATTAATCATAACGCTAACGGAAAGTAAACCTGAAAATATGTACAAGCGAAGAATTATTTAAGGGGTGTGTAAAAAGTAATAAACATGAAAATTGTACAATTCGGTGAAACAATCAAAAGTGTAAACACTTAACATTAAAAATAATAATGGATAAGACAATCAATGAAAAATTAAACGGCTAGATTGGAAAAGGAAAATGATCAATAAGTAAGAGAAATTGCTCAACTATATTAATATTACGATTAAGTAAAAACAAAAGAAAACGTGGAATTAATGAAGAGCATGTTGGGCCTCACACAATGTAAAGTTTATACAATACAAAGTTAGGTCCAGCAGTAGTGGGAACAACACATTTAGATCTATACAAGCAGAAAGACAAGTTGTACTTGAAACTAATTTTCTGCTACGCGCACAAGGAAAATAATGAGGAGCATTTTGATCAATAAGAATGATGGCACAAGGGAATGCATTTGAACGCAAAAGTGACACAGTGCATGCATTGATAGCAAGAATGGCCTTCATGAGTGAACAAAGGGAATCCATAACTGGTTGTGAAAGTGAAACTTACACATTAACATCCTGTTAAAATGGGTAAACTTTCACTGAGATTTTCCTGAGAGCCACATCTTTTACTGCATAATCACAGATCAAAAAGACAAACGGTCACAAGTGGTCTAATGTTACTGTACGGGCAAGTGGTGACATGCAAGACATTTTGGAGTTTGCAACGGCTTCTCTCTGCCACCATTTTGGATAGCCTTGACAACCTTGGATCGCAGTGTAGAGTTCTTGAACATTGTGAATTTGTGGCATCCATTTGGAACACCTTTGACATAATTAACCAGTCTCCATTTGAAATGATGTTTCATCGCTGCCGATTTCAATACTGTACAAAAAGTGTGACTTGGATATAAATTCACATTATAATGTATGTGCAGCTCGTCAGTTTCTGCCAGTTTGAGGAAATTGTTTGCTACACTACTGATACTGTTCTTTAAATCCAAAAATAAATCAATGTCAGGTTGGATTGAATTGGACTCAACAACGTCTTGACTGGTATGAGGTAGCACAGCGGCCATGTTATTCACTCTGAGCACCTTACTTCTTGCCTGGACACTCCCAGCATTACACTCTGCTCAAGCCACTCGTCATTGTGATACAACATGTAGTTCACGTCAAACGGTAATATTTTGTCCGGACCGAAATCTTTCAAAAATTCCCCCATTTCATCAGAACTGCACTCAAGTTGTGATTGCCCTCAACTTAAGTAACAACACGATACGAAACATTAGCAGCAAAGATTTTCACAATTTAATTAGGTTACAGAACTACCTCTTACTGTCTGAAAATAATATTAGAGGGATTGACAACAAACCATTTACTTCCCTCACACGCTTGGGGACGCTTTGTCTACAAAATAACCAACTCGAAAGACTTGAACAGGGTTCATTCACTGGACTTGTCAATTTATCTGTATTAAATCTAGATCACAACAAACTCCCAGCAATCCAAAGTGGAGTATTTGGGCGGGACCTCCGCAGTGTTCAGACTCTTAGCTTAGCCAACAATGTCATACAGAACATCAGCAATGGATCCTTCAAGGGAATGAAGAAGCTGGAAGTGCTAGATCTCAGAAACAATAGCATAACAGTTCTGTTGAATTACACCTTCAAGGGTTTGAGGAGCGTAAAGAAGATATACCTCAGCCACAATAAGATTCAAGTTATGGAGATGTCAGCCTTTCGTGATCTTGCGAATCTTAGGAACTTAAATTTGTCATTTAATGAAATCGTGTCTGTGTCGGCCATTCATGATTTGCGTGTGCTGGATGTGCTGGATCTTTATCGAAATCACATTACAAAATTGAACTCATTCCTGAATGAACGCTTAAAATCCATCAACTATAAGTTTGACATCAATGCGTCATCCAATCCACTTTACTGTGAGTGTGAATCCATTAAACCATTGCTTGAGTGGTACATTGACAAACAACAGGTGGCGAATGGCATCGGTGTAAACAATGTTGCCAAGTGCACCACACCAGCATATCTCAGAGAAGAAAGTCTTTCTTGGCAATTAATGGGACAAATTTGTGAGACAAATTTTTCACAACCATTGACATCTGCAAGAACAGTGATAAGTAGCTACACATTTTCATCAATGAACAATACTGTCACTAATAAACAATCACCAAAAACCACGGCATGGATCACAGGTATAATAATATGCTTGCTCATTTTCTGTACAGTAGTCCTTGGCTACAAATGTTACCGAAAATACAGATTGTTCACACAAACCCGTCCGATGGTGTCTGCGCAGTTGCCAAATCCAGCTCCCCTATACCCACTAGACATTTACCGTCTCCCCCAAGAATGCCAGTCGACCCTGGACGCTCAATAGTTTCACGGCGTAACATTTCAAGGCACAGCATGCTGTCACTGTGGTCCCAAGGAAGAATTTACTTCACGCGGGTTACGAGCAGCCCACCAGATCAGCATGACCTATCCATGACAGGTTACCGGTCAGCAGCATCAACATCAACAGGTTTTCAGATCCCTTCATCAGTATCACAGAGATTCCCAAACCACAACAGCCGTCACCTTGAATCAAACAGCCGAGCCAAACCCACTGCTTCCTATCGAACACAGTCGACTACACCATTCTCTCCCAGACCCAGATCTCAAGTAGAGAGTTACATCACACGGATATTTACAGGCAATCAACGTAAACGGTCGCAACTGCAACCAGTGAGTCAAGACATTTTTGCCCCAACACCAAATGATGACATCCACACACAAGACAAGTGGGATGTCAATACTACGGCAGATGATCATACCTTCTCCACCGCACCATACAGTCCTGATCATGATGCCACAACACATAGGGAGCAACCAACAAGGGTGTCTCTGAAATCACCAGTGGCAACAGAACATCCACGCGATTCCAGTAGGGCTGAGTTCTCTTCTATTCATGAAAGAAGAGGTTCGTCAGTTGAGATTCCAAGACCCACGGCAATGTCAGAGTGTGACCTTACTGGGAACCATTTTCTTACTTGCGACCACGTCAAAGGATACAGTACACAGGTTAACCACAAACTACGTCGCAAACCATTACCACCATCAGATCTGGATATTACCACCACAGACCAGGCACCACCAGTACCATCACTGGCTGGTCATTTAATAGTGACAAATAGACACTGCAATCAAATATCCAGAAGCTGCCCTGGATTGTCCACAACTGTTGGCAAAAAAGACTGGCAGACTGTCACTCAGAGACCCTCCCAGATTAACAATGTCAAGCAGATAAGAAGGGCATGGCTGCAAGAGGACAATTGTGACTTGAGATCACTAACTGATGGTTGTGATGCCACCTTAACCGACCAGGCATCACCGCCACCGGCACCGTCAATGGCAGGTCACTTGATGGTCTCAACTTCCCGCTCTCGAACCCCCCATCGTGAACAATTCAGTTCCGGGCTATCCAGTGTTGATGAAACAACAAGTTCCACATCATTCAATTGTTGCATCGTATATAAATATGAATGAAACCAATCCCCTCTCTCGACCTACAAGTTCAAATCACTGGTCATTAAGAAACACAAAGAGCTGCATGTCATAGTTTCACAGCCTGGTCATATCCACCTTTAAGGGCCAATGAAGTGGAATTTCTTTACATGACATTTTTCGGGCTTAATATATCATGGTTTGATATTAGTAGAAAAAAATCCTTACTTTTTATAAAGTTTTTAATGAGTTATTAACTTTAAATTTATCGATCAAAACTTGTACTATCCATTTCGATATCACCTTTCGTGACGTAGATCAAAGCACCCGATGACAAGGTACATTCCTGACCATTTAGGCCCTGGTATCACTGCGACAATTTACACCTATTGTCCACGTAACAAAAACCAAAACAGCAAGAGATTTGTCCAGAGAAACTAAGCCCCTGAAGTTACCTAAGTTATGCAATGTAGCATATCCACGCAATATCGGTCACCGCGCAACTCTGGACAGCATTTTGCCTCTTTCTACGTCACAACTTCCCCTTCTAATGGCATTGATTGCGCCCCCAATTTTAGGTTTTAGTTTTTTCCCCCGATGTATACTTGCTATACATTTTGAGCAAACTTGCATTTATAGGTTATTATGGGCATGTCTTTTAGTTGAAACTGGAAAAATGTCCACTTCATGGGGCCTTTAAAACTTGAAAATGAATTGCACGAGTCATTATTATGTGGGTAACTATGTCCAAGTTGCTCACAAGCACAATGGGGCCCTTTTCCAAGATGGATGCTGACTTTTTTGGAAATTGTGACTCCTGTTAGGATGATT
Organism: Marthasterias glacialis; assembly: GCA_911728455.2. Classification (NCBI taxonomy): domain Eukaryota; kingdom Metazoa; phylum Echinodermata; class Asteroidea; order Forcipulatida; family Asteriidae; genus Marthasterias; species Marthasterias glacialis. The sequence goes on along the minus strand of OU452232.1, from coordinate 8,339,232 downwards.
TTAATTGGGTAGGGGATAGCTGGAGGGCCCAGGTCATGGACACCCCTTATAAAATTAACAGAACGGGGAAAAATGCTGACATTGCACATTTGTGTTGTTTCAAGGGGCTGTGATACAGGCTAAGCAATCAAACAATACTGAATAACATTTTATTTTGTATTATTAATTTTTGATTAGTTGACATTTAGTTGCTAAACGACTTTATTTAATTGGGAGCACCTGAAAGAAAATTTCCAACAAGTTCTCTTTATCGGTGCTATATTGAGACTTGTACCATTTTTCATGTTCCTAAGGTATACACTAAAGCAATCATGAGTTACATATCTGTTACAAAATGCCAGTCGAATCTCCCTTAAGGCCTTGATTTATTTGTATTGATTTAAATTGTCATTTAAAAAAAATGTGTATATTTTTAATGTAAAAAAACCCCAGTTTATGTATACTTTTGACATTGTATTATACACCGCTATGGTATTTTGCTAAATACTTGTTTTGCTAAAAGATATATTACATCATTGAGTAAAATTAATTTCAATACTCTAGTTAACAAACACACCATACAATAAAACAAACCGGTGAAAATGCAACAAGTATGGTGTTCTTGTTTTGGTGAAAAACCAACAACAAAAAGTAGTTTATAGCTTGTCATGTTTTGCTTTTTTTCGATAGTGGCAATTGAAATGAGCAAGGGAGTCTTCAAATGCTACTTTCTTGATTTTAACATAATATAGTTTTTCCCGGCCAAATTCAGCAAAATATCATCCAATTTCATTATTGCGCTTTCAAATTCAAGCGATTTCTCTAATTCAGTCAAACTAGGGTTTCTCTTTCACTACTTTCACTATTATTGCATTCAATTTCGTTTTTGCGCACTCAGGATCCCTTTCTTTTCATTCTATTTCGTTTAAAAGCATTCAAGATAAGAAGATTGCTATTCTTATGTTGAATATCCACCACAAATAGGTGCAATTAAATTCAGAGTCATCGAAGCGCTCTGCGATTTTGCACCTATATGTTCGGTTTTTTTCGTTTATGGGTAACGGATTTCAACATTTTGAGTGTTCAAATTCAACATGAGTTTGATACGGCATATGCTTGCGTTTAAAGGTAGCGATAATGTTCTGTATTTCCGGCAGTTGCGTGAATAATCTGTCTGACGAGTTTTTACTTTAATTCTTATATTTGGTCTTAATTGCAAATGTTTCCTTTTACTTTGTTACACACTAAAAAAAATTTAATGACTCTTTTAAACTGTTGAATGCTGATGTACCCGAAGATTTATTTTCAAGCGAAATTGAATGACCCGGGTATTAACTTGAATGGATTTTTGTTGAAATTGGCCGGGAAAACCTATATTCCAGACTTCTGTGCAAGATTGATATTGGGATAAGTTCGTATTGTACCTTGTTGTTATTAACTTCCTAGGACTCCTCATGGAGTATAAACTGGAAGCAGCCAGAAACACCGGGCGAACCCTTCTCTAATGATGAGTGTACTGGGTTCGTGTACGTTACACAACACACAGGACATAAGGCTTTACGTCCCATCCGAAGGACGGAGCAATAATGGTTAAGAGTCTTGCTGAAGGACACAAGTGTCATGACCGGGACTTGAACCCACACTGTGTTGATCAGAGGCACCAGAGCTTGAGTCCAATGCCCTTGTCCACTCGGCCACGATACGCCATTACTGAAACACATTACAAACTTTTGTTTTGAAAATTACCAATTCTGTACTTTGTAGCATTTAACTTGCCCGTTTGGCGAGACAAAAAACAAACACACCAAAAAACACTACTCTAAAGCAAAGGCCAGACAAGTTGCAATACACATTCTTTAGACCGTCAAAGGATTTCCTTCGTGATAACTGAGGGCACTGGAAGCAAACATTGGACTGAAATTACTCAGCAGTGAATAAAGGTAGCCTCCTGAGAAAGGCTCAAGACAGGTGATGCTTTCTTGCTGTAAATAAAAAAGGGCATCTTTGCCATCAGTGAATTAGATAATGCTTAAAAGATTAAGATTGTAAAACATAATAAAATTTGAATGAATTTGAGACATTTCGGATCCCAGACATGCAACTTTGAAAAAAGGGGGGAAAAGGGAAATGGCAATTTTTCGTAGTGTTCAAGTTTCCAGTGGCACTATTTTTCAAGGAGAGGAAATCAGCTGATCATCACAAAAAGTTGCGTGACTGGAGTTCCTCGGTATTGTTCTTATACAATACTGTAAATAGTGAAAGGCATAAAAATGTTAAACTGCATCTACATGCATCCGACTATAGTACACAAATAAATGCTTTTGAGCATTAAATACAGGTCATGAGTATGGTGCTTCTGCCCTTCTCGTCTTCATTAGTTTTGTTGTTTTCATTGTATATCAAATGTGCAAACCAGAGTCAGTGCCATGTATTTGAAGGGGTGGGGTGTCATCTCAACATTAATATAAAAAACTAGGCTTTGCCTGCTACCACTCCCCACACTTCTTGCGACAACGTTTGCTGTTAAAGAAATGTGCTCTTTCCAAAGATGAAATGTATCTATGAAACCACTCTGAAGTAAACAGTTTCTGAAACAGGAGTAGCTCAATCCAAGACACTTCTCCCTAAATGGTGGTGCAGTATCCTGATAGGGCGGTCAGGTTGGCGTTGTGGTATCTTTCCTCGCCTTCCACCTTTGGGGCCTCGGTTCGAATCCCACCGGGCACTATGTGGATTGGGTTTTTCAGTCCCTACCTAATTGCGTGGGTTTTCCCTAGAATATTTCCCTCCGTCTACAACTGAAACTTCCTTGTCTTATATCCATGGTGTTCTTGGCTAGTATAGTGATTTAGTTTGCTTTTCTGAGAATCCTTGGCTTCACTACCAGAATAATTAATAATAATAATGATAATAATAATAATAACAATGATACAGTGAATGGATGTTTTCTGTTGGAATGGATGTTTCTGTTGTTGTAGAAATAACGATGCAAATCACAAAGCCTTCACTTTATAAAAACTTGGTTCCTCACTTTGGAAAGAATCACACAAGGACACGCAGGGTCACATTTGCAAAAGCGGGAAGTTTATTTTGAGTAAATAAGTCAAACCTAGCAGAGGACAAGATTTCTCTTTCTTCATCAGCGACACAAAATGCGGGTGCTATTAGCAGTACAGATCAGCGTGTGTTTAAAAAAGCTAGGCAATTACAATGCATTTTGGCTTTACGACAACTTCTCTAAATTCTTACACATAACCTTTTAGTTTCACCCTTTGGACACTAAGGTGTTGCACAGCATACACCTTGGTCCAATTACACTACTTTGTCACACTACACTTTCATCCCCACAAAATCATGTAGGAACAACCTTGTTTCTGTTGTTGTAGAAATAACGATGCAAATCACAAAGCCTTCCCTTTATAAAAACTTGGTTCCTCACTTTGGTAGCATGCCATCAATTCGCATTTTGAATACATTAACAATGATTAACCATAGCATGAAAGTTCACAGACAACTTCCTTAAAACACAAAATTAAAACTCACTTCTGAAGGTTTATCTCATCTGCAATTGTGAAACTCCCAATTAAGAAATTATACAGGCAGGGTAAAAACAACGACCCAAAAAAATTTGCCGCATGGCGAAAAGAAAATTCTTATATTAATTACACAAATCTACAAAAACGTTAATTTCCCAAAAGTGAAAACAAAAAGAAAATTCAATTATAAAACAGGAAATAAATTATAGCGTTTAGGACACAGGTATACACAGAAAATTGTTATTTAACAAATATGGCACTGTGGCCTATTTATATCAGGGAGAAGGTACGTACATGTAGCATTTACAAATATTACCGGTTTCACACTATGTTCAAACTGTTACAAACCCAATTGATAACTTAGGAGGATAATTGTTTATTTGCTGGACAAAAAAGGTGAAAATACACCAATGTACAATGTCCAAAACGTGCTGTTTTATTGATTAGTTCATAGTTTTGTCTAAATGAGTGCATTGAAACAAATCATCATTGTTTGAAAAACCATTAAATGTTGCTTGATTTGTTGTCGTTTCCAGCTATAGCATAATGGCTCATCCCACACTGTTGCCTAAACACTTTGTATTTGTAAAGGGTTGATGAACATGCAGGGACACCAACACACAACAAAACATACCAAGTTGGCATTACAACAGCAGATTTGGCACTGCTCCCATTGCAACCCATTTCAAAGACTGTTCGGCATTATAGCCTAATATATCTCAAATAGCTAATCGTTGGTGGTAGTCAGTTTGATTTTGAGAGTTTGGTATTCAGACTGCACTCTGTCATCACAACCAGGTCAAGAACTAATCTAGGACTGATAAAAAAATCTTCCAGCAAACTTGAATCCTCGATTCTGATTGGTCGATCCATAGCACCACGAGTGTGATATATAGTTATATTGCATGACCCATATCACAACCTGTTCTTTAACGCGTTGTTTTTATGCAATGTTCTAACTCCCATCTGCAGAATCCTTGGTAAATTTAGTTGAAATTCAAAAGTGGCGCGTTTGCTCGAAGATAAATTCATTATAACACGCGTGCTCATGGAATACTGAAAACTATAGCGAGTCTGTGTCCCATATCCAACTTGGCCTATGGGACGCAGAAGCGCTATATTCCTCAGTGTTTCACTCGTTCTTGTGTGATAACTAATATAGTCAAGACCTGATATAGACCTGATATACCAAACTACCATTATTTAGACTAGATGTAATAAATCATTACAACATCATGATCTATCAATATGCATTACTGCAAGACAATTATGCCTGGTATATATGACAATTGCAACGAGGTATAAAAACACATTTTTATTTTTTACAATAAAGCCCCCCTCCCCCCAAATGTCTCGGACCATGTCTTGGACCATTCTCGGAAAATTCTCACCCTTGGGAAAAAGACCATTTGCAAGTTAACACCACTGTGTCATATCCCAAAACACAATCATTTGCAAGTGTATTTGTTTTATTAGAAAAGTGAGAAGTTTGAACAGAAAAGAGGTTCTTTGTTTTTTATAAATACCAAAAAATTCCGCCAAAAATGCGCGATGATTTATTCTTAATTTGTTACACCATGTACAATGCAAGGATTCAAAATGAAAACCAACGTTTTATTACAAATAATTCATTCTTAGCTCAAGGCACTATTTTCACAATGTTTAGTGAAATGCAAAATATCTTTGTCTTCATAAGGAAAGGCCAGAACAGAAAGTCATTAATTTCATATAAATGGATTATTTTTGTAACATGTACTCAAACAGCCGTAAGGTATTGCTCTTTTCATTTCTGTGCAAGGGAAAAATCTTACAAGTGACAAACCAACGACTGTTTGAGTCTGTCTAAATCCTCGAAAATTTGAATACATCGAACAGTTCACAAATGTACAGAGTGAGGGGATATTATACATTGTACAGTCACCGTCCGTAGAAAAACGGGTCGAGACTATCAACAACTATGGTATATTTTCTGCAAAAAATTACTCAGAAAAATAATAAACTACAAATTTACAATGCGTTCTTTCATACAGAAGGGCAGTAAGAGGTTCAATCTCAGCAAGGGTGGCATTGATTATTGGTACCCGTTGTCATTAGTGCATAGCGTAGTCAATCCTAGCTTGTAAGATTGGACTGAATGCAGCTCTGCTATGGAGTTTGAAATGTTTGTCAATGTGAACACAGTGTGACGGATTCATTAAGTCACATGATCTCAATAATCACATGTATTACAATAACAAGCAGTAGCATGATGAATTCTAAAAGAAGTCATCACATTGGATAAGCTTTCTGATTTGGGACATTCGGTTTTCACAACAAAACTGACACAAACTGATGTAGTAAAGTTCATTGGGCCAATGAAAATCTAAAGGAAATCTAGGTAACTGAAAATGACATCAAGATAACAAGTAAACTGAGTATTAATGTTTCAGCTTTTTCCTCCAACAAATTTTTGCATAGTATATTAGGAGCATTTTAAACTCCAAAGTAGGAAAGGGAGTATGGGAGGATCCCAAGTCTCAGCCACCCTATTAGAGATCTCACCTCTTACTCGTACTATTAACATCATATCAATAAACTGATTAACCAGTAGGAAGTCCTTTTATACATTATTTGTTCCAAAGCTACAAGGGAATTTACACATTTTGTACATTATTATACTTTTTTGTTTGTACAGGTCTGTAGCAGAAATGTTCAGGATAAGCGTATTTGCAATTACATGTATTTAATAATAACAATCTACAAATGTATACATGCTTACTGGTGGAAACATATAACAAACCAGCCAATATCCCATTAGGGTTCCTTCCTTATTATGCACAAATAAAAGAAATCCTCCATTTTACAAGATATTTATAACAAAATCTCCAAGACAACCCAAAATTACAAGAAACATAACAAAACAGAAAAGATAAAAAGAAGCACAGTCCATTGATAAGTAGGAGTAAAAAAAACTTCCCAAAGCACATAAAGACATTCTTTATACACTGAACCTGGGCATGTGACTTGTAGATGGGGAATTATTTTACAATACATCTAAAGCAGTAATTATCTGTCAAAAAAAGAAAAGAAAAAAAGAAGTTATACTGGTATTCATAATTTTCCAAGGAGTGCCACATTCTACGGACACATTACAACTATAATGTTGGCAAATTAAACTTTTGAAAAGTTGTGGGGACCCCCTCCCTAAAATGTACACATTTCATATGGCGCGATTATGTAAAAAAAAACCCAAAAACAAAACAAACATATTTGTTGAATTCTGCAGACCATCATTATGCAATTGTTATCATTTGTATGTAAATCATTTGTTTGAACTGACTGTTCATTTTCGGTTGGAAGCAAGGAAAATGCAGTCTTACGTGTCACACACAAGTCACTTCAACAAAAATTGTCTTGGATTCTTGCTGTGAATTTTAAAACGTCACAACGTCTTGGGGCTTTAAGCACAGCATCAAAAATGGTTTGCACTGTTTAGGAGAGCAAAACCGCTTACTAACTTCATCCAAGGATGCTTCTATTCTTTAATAGTCCATAGGTTATTAACAAATAATGTCTGCTTCATATTCGGTACAAATTTACTCCAAATCTCAACGTGAAACTGTGATAAACGTTGGATGGAGTAAAAGTGAAACTATTAGTTTGACTGTTACAGTAACACGCTAAAGCAATCTGGGATTACATCTGTTGGGAGTGTACTTTCATTGATGGAAACCTCAACTAGAACAAAATTCCAACTTTATTTAGACCAAAAATACATGCTTTCAGTTTCAAAATGGGTAAAAAGCAAATACTGTTTTCACTACAAAATACATGCATGTAAAGACAACTGAAACACCATTTAATACTAAGTGAGCATACAGAACAAGCTGATAACATTAACTATAAAAAAAGGTCTGAAAGATATGACCTGCACATTGACTGACTTGATGCCATTGGTTTTATTACAACACACAAGGCTTTGACATGAACTGTTTGTCTGAATAACGTTAAGGGTCCACTTGCTCACAATGTTTTCAATTCTGTTTTTTGAGTCTTCTTTTAATTTGGTACAGTAATTTACAGGGTCGAGCCAATGCAAAAAATGGCCGACAAAATTTACAGGAACCCACAGAAAGCGTGGATCGCTATTATGTGGAAAACATTTTTTTTATAAACAAATGTAGCACCATTGAAGCCAGCTATGCCTCGCTGTTAGTGGACAGTGCAATAAAATACAATTTAAATAGAAATACTCTCGCCCCCAATAAACATGAAATATATTGATAGTTATCATGGTTAAGACAACATTGAAAAAGGGAACCATACCCAAAGGGCAGTGGGCTTCAATATAAACTCATTACATGTAGGTTTGTGTACAATCATGAAGGTTTATCCCAACGGAATCTGCAGTTCCATTCCTCATTAGCCCAGTTTTATACACCTGGTTTGGACACTTGTTCAAATGCATCTAATTGACTGCTGATTAATCAGTTTGACTTGGAAAACACATTATACAAGCAACGTTTTTTGCTCAACAGCTATATGAAACTGGCCCAGGGGTAATGATTTTTGACCTGAAGGTTTTTCTTAATGCAAAAGATCTTCAGAATTAGAGCAGTAGATTTTTTTCCCATTCCTTCTTAGAATTTTGTTTTTTTAATGTTTACATGCATGTCTTAAGATCAAGCATTTAACCCTATTCATTTCCTGATTTGATTTAACTCAGGCAAAATTTGTTTGTTTTGTTCTCCATTTGTTTCCTTCAATTAATTACAGATCTTAATGATGTGTTGTCAGGTTTTAGTCATTTATTTCAAAGGTATATACATTCCCAGTGTCTGATGGTTTTTCTTTCCATGGGTAAGCCTTGTTTACAAAAAACCCCTATACAAAATATGTCCAGTTGTACATACCAATACAATCCACAGGGTCCGCTATCCACTTTACAAAAGAAAGAAATACCTCTGAAATCATACAAATGTACAATTAAAATACAATTGATTTACCCTAAAATTCTATAAAATAAACTTAAAACAATACAGGGAAGGTAAAAAGAAGAGTGAGACTGCATCTGGCAAGATGCTTTATCATTGGAAGGGACAAACAGATGATCTTTGACTCTAACTGGTAGAACATACAATCCCATCTTCAAGTAGACATTTCTCCCATTCTTGAGCCCATAACAATCTGCTATGCCTCTGGACAACTCAACCTCAGGAAACTGATAAGAATTTACCTTTCTAAGAATGGAGGTGAATTCACCTGTTTCCAATGGCTTTTGCACCCAGAATCACATTTACGGATGTGGGCCCCAATTTTTCCAAATAACATTTAATTCCCAAACAAACAATACTATTCATTCTTTCTGATATCAACAACAGTTCAAATTTTCTTACTTATCAGCAACAAAAATATTTGACCAAAACTCTGCAGGGGTTCTTTCCATCAATCAATCAAGCTATTATCAACAAATAGGCCACGCCCTTAATTTACACACATTCTTGCCACAGTCAATATCATTGGACCATAATCAACCAATAAAATCATTCCGATGTACCAACCAGAGCCTCAAACAGTTGCAAATATTTAAATAAAAACAATTTACCAAAAATATGGAAAGACTCAATCAACAGGTAGATGGATACTTAAGTATGATTTTGTCGGAAAGATTGGTTTAAAAAAAGGAAAAATAGGTGGGGGATAAAAGAGTGAGGAAAAAGGAAAAGAAAATTAACTAAAAAATACACTGTCCTTACCAAGGCACAAACTGGAAGACAAGAGAGATCATAAGTCCCCATGCTTTACATATTTATAAGGACAAACTGCATCACTAGTTTGCCAGACGTTCAAAAAACAAGACGCTTATAAAACAAAGAAGATTCAACCTACCCAATTACAAGCGTCAAATTATCTAATTTTCATACCTGCAAAAGATAAGACTATTTGCCAGATTCATCAAAAAATTGTATCTTTTTTTATACATCTCTAGGATTGTGAAATTCAAGATTCTTTTAAAGTATTTTAAGGGAATTTTTCTTCTTATTTATCCACAAGTATAAAAGTGGCTTCACTTAAGCAAGAAATACAAAGAAAGAAAGATAGCTAGATTCCTTATCAAGCTAAACTACAGTAAACTACTATTTTCAATTATATGCAACCATACATCAATACATATACAACCATATAATCCCTAATATGTTAGTGTGATAATGATGACGTTTTCAACAGAGCCATAAATGAGATTTGAGTCAAATCAACAATTATCAAGACAACACATTTTTTTTCTCCAGTCAAGGACCTCATGAAAATTCAGTCTCGACAAAGTTAAAAAACAAGAAAAATAATGTCTAGTAGGCCTATTTCTTACAATGAGTGTGTTTTTTTGTTTTACCTCTCTTTTTAACTCCTCATATATAGCTCTGTGTTCTCAAAACTATCTACAAAAACACTGCATATACTATACATATTCTAATAGTCTACATTTTCTACACAGAATTCCTTTATAAAGCAAGCATAATAATTTCTGAGCATTTTTTCCTGTATTATTTAACACTCCACAAAATCTACGGTAATTCCGGAAAAACAAAAGCCGGTACTTCCTCTCCTCAGTCAATTTACTTTACAATTTTACTTAATAACCAAATAATGAAATGTTAATTTAAAAAAGGAAAACAATTGAAAAAAGAGTAACTATGACCACTGAACCTAAATAACCACCATTAACAGGCAAACTCTTCCAAAAACAAATAATTCCCTTTACCAGTTTTTCTCCCCTCTTTCCAAAATAATTAAATGTAAAACTTTCTTTACAGCAGTATAAACTAAAAAAGGCTTAAAAACAACTAATACAAATTATGATTGAAACATGAACATTTTCAATTATGATGCTTTTATACCAATCTTTAAACTATTTCCCCAATTCAAAATTTGTTATCACCATTTTTTGTTTTCTCTTGAGTTTTTTTACATTCACTCATATTTTTTTATTTAGGCTAACTGTAATTCCAAACTATCTTTTTTTTCTCCAATTTGTAGCCTAAACAAAGTCAAAGTTTTCAATGTTTTTATTGATTTCTTGAATAATTTTCTCTTTTTCTTTGCCATAAAACTACTAAAAACTAAATGAAGGTTCTCTTCCCGCCTGTTCGTAATTTAATAGCCAAAAATAACTGAGAAATATCTAATAAATTCCATGCATCAACATTTTACAATTTTTTTTAACTTTATTTTTTTGGGCGCTGGCTTCAACATTGGATCCCATCAAAGCCTGGAAAAAAGAGATGAAGAGATGACATAAAACAGCAGCTTCCTTCCTGTCTGTACTCACCCTATCTCAGAATGACATGACTGGTAGACCACAGGAAGGCAATCAACCGACTCAAAATGGCTATTGAATCATACGGAGAGGCTTCCGTTGGAAGGTCCTCCAATGGGGCCAAGATCATTGCTGCTCTTCATGAAAAATTTCTCCAGCTTGGCCAGGATGTGCTTCCCATAGGTGAACTTGCGCAGTGTGCCGACATGGGGACGAATCTTGTGCATCAGGATTTTGCGTTGGTTGGGCTCTGCAACGTCAATCATCTTCTGTACTACGTAGTTGGCATACTGGTCCTTCATCATAGTGTACAAGGCACTGTTGTTTCTAGAATGAATAGTTGGACAGTTTTCAAACATAATATAAAAAAAACAACCCAAAAAACAAGGTAGGAAAACAGTACACATTTGGGAGAATGCTCCTCACTTGGGAGAATCCTTCCAATTTGGGAGAACGCTTCCCATTTGGGAAAACACTACCAATTTAGGAGAATGCTTCTCACTTGGGAGAATGCTTCCAAATTTGTTTGGGGTCAAACTGTATAATACTAACCCACTCCCTTTACTGGGTTCTATAAGGTGCATTAAACACCACATATGACCTACAACTTAGTGTAGGATGAGGCACATTTTAGTTAAGTGTCCTTGCTCATGGACTCAAGTTCCAAAACTAGAACCTGCCCCCATTCCCTAAAAACGCCAGAGTTTATTAGACACTCAAGAAACAAGAACATAGGAACAACCCCTCATGCCCCCTAAGACTTACCCATCGTTGTATGAGCACACCTCATCAATGAGAAGAGCCCTCTCTGGGCGTGATGAATGCGTCACACACTTCTCTACGACATTGCTACATAAAGAATCAAACAATATTATCAATGACTCAATGACAATTGAACAACTTTTAACTCTCCAATCCCCTTACTACCACAAACATTTACTTAAGCTCCCACAGGCTCAATAATGCAGACACATTCACATATTTTTGCAGCAACGCCATTTACAAAAAGGATTATCACTTCTGGATTTATTTTTAGGCTTTAGATTTGTATGTTCTGATTGTCTTTCTACTAAGCAAACCAAATCAGTATAATCAACAATGTTTGCTGCTCCCTCCAAAAAGTGTTAAGATCAACACAATAGATCAAATCTTTTATAAACTCAAGACCCATCCTTTCTGGATGGCAAGGCTGGATTTTTTTCTAAAAAGAATTGTGTATGAGAAACAATTGAAAATAGTCAACTGAGGAAGATCTCCTTGGCTCACCTTGCAAATTTGTGCTGACTCAGCAGCAGGACCTTGCCTCGTAGCTCAGCTACAATCTTGCTTTTGTCTTCTGGTCGACCATGCTCCAAGACGTGCTGAAGGGGCATAAGATGAGGGTATACCATGGGTGAAGGGAAGCTCAGTCAAGATTTACAAGAGTTAGGACGTGTTTGAATCAAAGGACTTTGACTATGGCTATGGTTATGGTGGTTGGCTACAGCACCAATGTTGAACGCCAGCCTTTTACAGCAATCTGGCGGTAACCACTGCCAAAGCCGTCTTTTATAACATGACCATAGTCTCTTAACTTAACAAACAGGATTTGTATAGAAGGAAGGCTCACACACAAGACAGCTTTTCTTTATATCCCTTAATTGCAAATTTACAACTCACAAGACAGCTTGAAGAAATAAGATTTCTGAAAAAGTCCTGACATCAGAAACAATCCTGACAAATGACAGGCCTGCATTATGTGTAGAGACACACCAGCACTCACCTGAATGACATAGTTGCCATACTGATCCTGCACAAGTGGCTCAGTGTGTTCATGTAGCTCATCCAGAAGTGGCTTTGTCTGGTCCACAGTGCAATGCTCTAGGATACGCTGGATGACACGGCATCCATATGGGTGAGTAGACAAGGAGTACACCTGGGAACGGAATGCCTCCACGATGAACTGCAGGCCTACAGGGTCCACACACTCGATACACTTTTGCACCACATGGTTACCATTCTGATCCTTGACACACTTCAGGACGTGGCCATCTAGCTCCTGGACGACTTCCAGCTGTGATGTCAAAGTCAATGGGGAGAGAGGTCATAGTTTAATAAGAGGTGAAGTATTACAAGCCTCCCATGGACTAAAGCTATGCTTGATTGAATGCTTTTCAAGCTGGTCATCATTACAGCACACAATAAAATAAACACTATCAACAAAATTACATACTTTTTACTGATTTGTCAAAATACTGTCACTGAAATGTGGTGAAAAATCAACTTTAATGCCTGTCCACTAGCACAGTGTTAATTCCATCTGGGATCCTATTCCTGTCTCCCCTCGTAACCTTCAGTCTCATTCACAACTTTTCAGCAATGTGCAGCATGAGAATTAGGGTTCAATATGTTTTGGAGGATGATCAGGACATCTTAATCAAAGCTATCAGGAGGAGTTATACAAACAGCTTTTTTTCCTTCAAAACCTACACTACTCATTACAGAAATAGTTTCAACTGAAACAAGTGGCATGCTTTGGATGACCAATAGCCTCCTCCACACAGTACACTGGTCAAATAGCTAAAAGGAAATACCATAAACAAAAACCCGTTGGTGACATCTGACACTCAGGCATCTCCATGCCACTTTTCACTGGAACTGTGCATACCACTGAACAGCAGTGTAAAAACAAGTTTGTTGTTTAACTATTTAAACTTTTGCATGATACAAAACTTTGCAGATCTGCAGAGTCATTGCATTCCTTAACAAAACAAAAAGTGCTGAACCTCGTCTTACATACCTGAAGCTCAGGAGGTATGGACTCTAGTGCTTTCTGAATGACTCTACAGCCATACATCTGGAGTGCCAAAGGCAGGACATGACCACGAATACGCTGAGCCAGGGCCTGTTTCTGCTCGGTTGTGCCAAATTCAAAGAACTTCTGGATGACGTAGTTACCAAAGACGTCTGTCATCAGGCTGTAGGCTGAACCTAGAATCTCACTGAACACCTGGCAGCGCAACACAACACAAGATATATTTAATGTCATATGGCTGAAAATACAGGACAAAATGCTGTTATCAAAGTCATGGAAATATATGTATCCATGTACAAAAAGTGTTATGGGTCAAGTATACAATAATAATAATAATAATAATAATAATAATAATTATTTATTATTGTTATGAAAAAATTATATTATGCATTCAAACAACTACTACTTGTCCTCAACCAGCAGATCAAAAGGGGAAAAATTCATGATTGTTCACAAGGATAGTTTAATTTCCACTTGCATATTGATGAAGTTCATAATGGAGAACTACATGTACTTCAAGGTCATATCAATGGTGAAGTTCATTAACGGTAAAAACTACATGTACTTCAATGTGATATCTAGCCATGTTTAGTTTACCATCTGTCTCTCCGAGGATGTAGCTCTTTCTAACTTCTGCTGAATGAACCTGGAGCCATGCTGGTCCTGAGAGAACTCAACAATGTGACCAGAGAGGTCACGTAGCTGGAGATTTGGAAAGCGGTTGTTACGGAAGTCCTCAAGCAGACGGCTGCGACCAGGAGCACTCTTCTCCATGTAGGCAGAGCTACGGAGGCTGCGTGGGGGGAAGAGGGTGTTAGACCAGCCGCTAGATGTGGTTGCAGCTCCACTGCGGAATTTGACCTCCGAACCTGTTAATTGAAGCAACAATAAAAAGAAACAAAAAAAGAATAAAAAAAAAAGGAATATTCAAGAGAAGCCTGTAAGTAACCATATTGTCTACGTTACAATGAGGAAGGTAATATAGTTAGCAGGTTTTTTAAAACTCAAAACTCACAACTATATAAAAATATCTTTTTAATGTAGTGCTGCTACTTCATTTGAATACAATATCACTTTATGCGCCATGTATGCATTTTACTTGTTACCGCAAAAAGATTGAACTCTGAATCTGGTTACAACTTTCCCAGATGTGTGAAAAAGCAAACAGTGCAAGACACAACCTTGCTGCAAATGAATTGATTGGGTGTTTACTAGAGAGTGTAGACACCATGTTTCTACATAACAAGATTATCCTGTCTTTTATAAACAACTGAACAATAAGAACATTTATTGAGAAAATGAGAACCTTGAGGTCCAGGGGTCAGTTTTGGGATCCTTCTCCTGAAGACAATCAGAACATACTGACTGAAACATCTAAGGGTTAGTTAGACAAGAACATCCAAGCTACAGTCTATTCAAACTTGAAGTTTGCATTACTTACCAAATGGTGCAGCTGGGTTCACAGCTCTCCCAGTGCCCCAGTCTCTCTTCTGCAAAGTACGGTCCCAGGAAGAGCTTGGGGCAGTCAATAGATTATCTGGAAATCACAAACAAAATCAACAACAAATAAGGCACATGAAATATGTCCTACTTGACTGGACACATGTCATCGTTCAGATAAACAAATCTAATTACTGCCATTTTGCATATCTGAAAATGAAAAAACGCATCTATAAGACAGTATGTAGTATCTCTTGTGCACTCACTGCACTGAACAAAAGTTACTGACAATCAACTCATTTAAACCGAAGTATGAGGGCTGTAAACACCAGAGAGCTCTTGTTCTGAGCAAGTGTGCAAAAAATAATTTTTTTCTTAGATTGGAAAGAAATGAACCAAAGTCTCTAACTGAAGGATGGCAAAATTTGGAAACATTTATTGGTAATGGGAACACTTGGCTGTTGACAACAGGGACGTGACAGTTCTAAATGGGCTCAGGTGGTGGAGGCCAACTTGCAGCTTCAAATATAAACAAAACTAGAACAAACATTCGTCTAACAGGTACTCTTGGTGAGAGCATGCATTTCTGTTTGAGGCAGCTGTGTTCAGGAACGGAAGAGGAATTCAGAAAAGTTGTTTGTGTTCTGAGACAATGCTTACCAAGTCCCAGTCCACTCAGTCCACTTTGTGATGGGGGAGGAGTCAATGAGCCTCCTGCAGAGGGCATCCCAATGGGACCCAGCTGGGGAGAGCTTCCATAAAACTGGCTCATGGAGAGTCCCTGGCGTTTGTAGTCACTGCCTGTCAGAGAGTCACGACGTGCAGTGGGAGAGTCTGGTCCTGAAGAACCTAAGCCTGACAAACAACAAAGAACTCATAGTTCAGATACAACATGGTAATCATGCAAGCAAATCTTATGCTTGTGGGTTTTTTTCACTGTGTTGAATGTACCCTTTTCCCTATTCTCTGCTCGTTATTTAAACAGACTATGGACTGGCCTTTATACAGTTTCATTCATATTGTTAATTAATGAGAAAATATCAGATCCATTTAGCATGAATCACAAACTCACAGACACAACCAAGGCTGGAATCTCGGTTCACTTGGACTTACCTAAAACAAATGACATGTACAAGCTTGCCTGCCAGGAAAGGCCTTGGCACTGATACAGTCACTCTTAATGTAAACAAACATCACTTCATTTTTCAACATAATGTTATGTAAACAAACATCACTTCATTTTTCAACATAGCCAATTCAGCCTATATTTGCTCACTTGTTCCAATTGGTCCAACAGAGGATCCCACAGCTCCAATACTACCATTGCTAAACACGGAGCTGCTAGGTGCTGTGTACGTGCCAAGACTGCCACTGTTCTGTGGGGCATTGGAGGCCATGGCATTACTGCCATACATGGATAAAGCAGCAGGCCCCTGCTGTTGACTCTGCTGCTGGTTGCCCATCATTCTGAAACCATTGGCTGGGAGGCCGTTCATGACGGGTGCTGAGTAAGAATATAAAAATAACAATAACACAAAATATTACAAAGTGCAAAATTTGTAAGTAATATGATCTCTGACACTTGCATTTTCAGCATTTTCAGCAATTTGTTCTCTTTTGGGTCACAATCAATAACTTGGATCAGGTTTTTACTATTGTTAACGTCATTATTTGTATTATAGATATAATTTTTATCCATAGGAAGGGAGGCATGGAGAAATGGGATCAAGCCAGGCCAACATGAACCACGAATGTGTCAAACCTTGACTTCGGGGAACAAGCTATTTGTTAAACCATGCAGTAGCAGTAGCAGTACTATAAAAACAATATGTAAATAATTATGGTGATAAGTGGAAAATTGCTCCAACACCTAGTATTTATGAAGCAATTTACTAGCCAGTTAAAGAATTCTGACAAGTATGGAAGTATTTAAACAGCAATTTAGCTTTCGGACCACTGTTAAG